>OZ005598.1:27286138-28510513 GCA_963930655.1 Myrica gale | reverse complement strand
ACATAAAAAATAAATCTTAAATAAACAGAAAAAGTGAGTAAAAATTCTGCTACATATATGACATTTGAAGTTCTAGTAACCTCTTAGCATCTTTTAAATTTGTCTTTGGGGAAATAATATACTATCGTATGAGTCTTTGCTTTGTTGATCTTTCTTGCTGGTAGGGCTGGGCATAACCGGTGGCGGTGGCGGTTATGCCCTCCATCGCCACCGCCACCGCCATGGACGATTGTCCAAAATTGGACACCGCCCCTGCCACCGTTAAGGGAAGAAACCGGCCCCGCCCAGAACCCACACCTGCACTGTTTTTATCGGGAGCCTCGTTTAGGGCCTTGCATGCAGCCCGTTGCCTGTGGGTTTTTTTTTCCTTCTAGGCCAATATTTAATTGCTATGCATTCGAATTAGGTCATATGTAGATTTTTTTCTTATATGGTTCTAACATTTGAGATGAAAGCATTACAACGTTATTTAGAAGAGAAAAAAAAAACTACACATAAGTCTCTTGCACACTTTGATTCGGTTGAACTAAAAAAAAGAAAAGAAAAATATACTTCTCTTACTTTCTTCCCTTCACCCTTCCTCGGGTTTGTTGCTTCTTTCGGAAAATCCTCACAAACCAGTCATGCTCTTTTGGAATCATAATTTGTCCAATACAAATTCCGACTACTAGTCCACATCCGTACCCGATCACTTCTACTTTCCAATCAAACTGAAATAAACTTTCTGAGCCTTGATTCTCTTCAAAGATGGAAGGCCGTTGAAGTGATGAATCTCCACATGTCTTTGACAATGGCCTTCCACACAGTCCTGGATTATGTTGGAATGAACTAATTTGAAATGTATCAAATTGTTTTCCATGTGGTATAGACCCTGTAAGAGAATTGTTGGAGACGTTGAAAACCGCAAGGAAATTCAGCTGCACCAGTTCCGGTGGTATCTCTCCAACCAGCTTGTTCTGAGCAAGGTCCATTGCTTCTAGGTTTTTCAAGTTTCCCAATGATGATGGGATATGTCCTGTGAGACCATTGTTGGAAAAGTTAAGCAAATGGAGTCCTGTTAGATTGCCTACGGCTTCTGGAATTTCTCCACGAAATCTATTGCATGAGAAATCAATGACTGTCAAGACATCTTGAATCTTCTCATACTTCAGCTCCTTGCCTTTGTTCGTTATTGTGACTGAATAATCAAAATAACCAATCCACCCAATATCACCGTTGACAACTACTCGCAAGTAGGTCAACTTCTTGGCATCAGAAGTTATCATCGAATTCCATTGCGGGAAGTACCTTGAAGGCAGGTTTCCAGAGAAATCATTGTGAGATAGGTCAATGATACGCAATTTTGGAAATGTATCATTGGTTTCCGGGTCGTTTATTACACCATGAAATCCGTTAGAACGAAGAACAAGAATTTTCAACTGAGCAAGTGTTCCCAACCAAAAGGGAAAGGTATCGTGGATCTCATTGTCACCAACATGAAGAAACTCTAGCATCGAACAATGGACCAAAGATCTCGGCAGCTGACCTTGTAACTGATTTTGACTCAAGTCAATTACCTTTAAGTTGCCCCCCTTCGCCCATCCTTTTGGGATGATGCCATGGAAGTTGTTGCTTTTCAGTGAAAGCACTTCCAAATAACGACTGAAGTTGCCTAGACATGGATGAAGCGTGCCACTCAACCTGTTATAGGACAAATCAAGTTCGATGAGTAAAGTCAGATTACAAACCCATGGTGAAATTTTTTCGGTCAATGCATTAGCCCGAACTCCTAATAACTGGATAGATGGAGGCAGAATCGGGAGAGAGCCTTGGAGCATGTTATGACTAAGTAACAAAACCTCCAAATTTGACCATGGAAGAATAGCCAGAGATTGTTCAAAGCCAGTGAAATCATTGTCAGAGAGCCTCAAAAACCGAAGAGCATCTGTACTTGCATTGTACATCGATTTTGGTATTAAGCCTTGAAAACCGTTTCCCGATAGATCCAGCCCTTGCAATTTATGCTGGCTTTGTAGGAAATCCGGGAACATCCTTAAATTGCAAGAACCCAATCCGAGAATCTCAAACTGCGGAAGAGTATCGTTGGCAGTGGCTTTGGTGAGCAAGGATAAATCGGTGAACCCGTTTCGTGAGAGATCCAAACGAATGAGTTGGGTGAGGTTAGCGAGTGAATTTGGAATAGATCCTGAGAATCTGCAATCCCCAAGATTTAAACTCTGCAAAGAATTAAGGTTTCCAATTGAAGCCGGTAGTTCCCCAGAGAAACTTGTGCCACCGAGCCCTAAAACCTTAAGGGGACTGCTTGAGTTAAATGCAGGCAAATGGCCAGTGATTAGATCTTGTTCGGCTCCTAAACGAAGAACTAATAGGTTTGGTAGTTGAAAAATTCTGACTGGGAATTCTCCATGTAGTCCACAGTTAATTAGTGTTAGATGTGTCAAAGAAGATAAATTCGCTATGCTCTCAGGTATGGTGGATGGTATGGAGACAAAACTGAGAAGAAGTTCTTGTATACTAGTTAAGTTTTGGACTAAGGTTCTAAGACTTTCAGAATATGCATCATAATTGTAAGAAAGGTCGAGGGAAGACAACTTGGCGAGTTGTGATACCTCTGAGGGGATTTGACCAGAAAATTTAGAAAGGGAGAGGTTGAGATATTCTAGCCTCGAAAGATGGGCAACTCTAAATGGGATTTGAGAGTAGTTGAAGTGATTATCCGCCAGATTAAGCCTTCGAAGGTGAACAAGGTGGAAGAGGCTGCTGTTGGAATTGATAGAACCATAGAGACAGCTGCTACTGAGGTCAAGGCTGACAACATGACCTGTGTCCTCACTGCACTCAACCCCGTCCCATGAGCAGCAATTGCTATTATTCTTCCCTACTAGAGTCCACGACGCAACCTTAGGATATGCAAAAGGATACAAGGAAACAGACTTGTCTATAACAAATCTATGCTTGAATTGCATCAGAGCGGAGCTCTCATCTTCATGGCAAATCGGTTGCAGAGAAGAGACAGAGTCGGTGAGTAAAAGAAGAAACCATGTGAGGAAGAAGACCAGGCGCATAAACATGAAGCCATTGAAATATGCGCCCATCATATATGACTTTACTCTCTATAGATGTTTTTGACTCTTTAGATAAATTATAAGGAAACACCAACACCTCGTGAAGGGCTTTTATAATCTCACAAGGACACAAACATTACGTGTGTGTGCATGCAGTGGCGGAGCTAGAAACTTTGTATTTTGTATAGGGGCAGAAAAGAAAATTATTTTAAATAATATGATTAAAAATAAATTTGATTTGACCCTATTCTGGTTTCAAGTTCATCAATGACAATTAAATGTGCAATTTCAGCTGCTTGATTGACATGTACTTCATCATTGCGCTTACAAGAAACACCAACAACATTAAAAATGGATCTTAGTTTCATAAAAAAAAAAATTACAAACCGGCATTACATCTCTTGCTACTGCAACTAATACTAGTTGTATTTGATGAGCAATATGCATAAGAACAATCTAGAAAACAATAGAGACAATATACAACATCAGTTATAGGAGAGTATTCCAACCAAAGAAATTGCTTATACAAAGATGAAGAAAACCGTCGACGATTTTTTCCAAATTCTGTAAATGGATACTCAGTACCAGCTGCAGGAATATATTGATATGGACCCGCCTAAAGATAAGCTTTTCTAATTCCATCTTGCTGATTAACTGGATGTTCACATATCTGAATACGTTTTCCTGGATCACATTCTATAGTAGCAATGTCAACGCTCGAGAATTAGAGGTTGAAGATTACAAGACGAGGAAGACATCTTAGAACCCAAATCAACATTCTTTTTCTTAAAAAATGCATCAATTGTTTTTGGCTTGCCCATGATGTGATATAAAATTATTTACGAAACTTGAAAAATTATTTATCTATTAGTTTTAGTGCATAGGAATAGTAGTGTATAAATTTATTCATATAAAATGACAATGCATTCATGATTCAAACCAACAAAATAAAATGTGAATACTAATAAAAATCATAGGTCTAAGGAATGAATTACATGTTCCCAAAATATTTTGAGCTATAAAGTGATGCTAAGAAGCATCTTATTGGAATATTTATGACAAGTAGAAAGTATAACTAAACACAAAATAATTAGATGCTCATTAAGGGCTGCAGATTAAAAATGAAACTAAAAATGAAATAGTGAATTTCTCCAAAAATGAGTTATAAAGCTGCAGATTAATTATATATGAAACCAAACCGTAAGAAATGTGGATATAATGCAGATTAATTACTTGATCATTATATGATCTGCATTATATGATTTTATTGATCTGCATTATATGATTTTATATAAGAAATTCAATCTGCAGCTTTATATGAAACCAAAACTTAATTTTTTTTGGGTTAATGACCAAAATAGTCCCTGGGTTTTATGCCCATTATCGATTTGGTCCCTGAGTTTCCAATTTGGTTACATAAGTCCTTAGGTTATCCTCATTTATCGATTTGGTCCTTCCGTCCAATTTCGTCTCCTAGTGCACAGTCAGCTAACGGTGGGCCACGTCACCACCAATAATATCGCGACACGCGTATACTTAAAAAAAAAAACATGTCCATTCGCGCGACCCTGGGCTCCCTCGCGCGGTGGGGACCCTTGCGAGAGGGAGCCCAGATTTGGGCTCCCCGTCGCCGGGGCGGCTCGCGCCGCGAGTTGTGGCCGGGGTGGCTTGCGGCAAGCCCTGGCGGCGCGAGTCGCCCCGGCGACGGGGAGCCCAGATCTTGGCTCCCTCTCGTCGGGGTGGGTGGTTCCCGGCCATCCCTGAGCAGGGGAGCCGCCCACGCCGCTGGTCGCGCGAATGAGGATCTCTCCCGTTCAAGATTTTTTTTTACGAATATGCGAGGTGGACGTATTTTTTTTTAAGTACACACGTGTCGCAATATTATTGGTTGTGACGGGTTCACCGTTAGCTGACTGTGCACGGAGGAGATAGAATTGGACGGAAGTACCAAATCGATGAATGGGGATAACCTAAGGACTTATATGACTAAATTAGAAATCCAAGACCAAATTGATAATGAGCATAAACTCAAGGACTATTTTGAACATTAACTTTTTTTTTTTTCTTTTTTTTTAGACCTGAGGGGTGTTGTTGCCGCCCCTATATCCGCCCGTGTGTGTAATCTTGAAGGACCGAGAAGACTGCTGGCATAAGTCCATACCCCGTAAAAGTCGTGATCTTGACAATTTCAGTCACTGACAGAAGTTATTTCACCTACCGAGAAGATTTTCAAACCCCAAGAAACATTTCCTCCTTTTCACAATGATATTTCACCGAAGGACCGAGAAGAGTGTTGGCATAAGTCCATACCCCATAAAAGTCGTGATCTTGACAATTTCAGTTACTTGACAGAAGTTATTTCACCTGCGGAGAAGATTTTCAAGCCCCAAGAAACATTTCCTCCTTTTCACAATGATATTTAACTGTAAATAGTGAACTCTTGTAAGCGAGTTCACATAGTGGGTTATTTAGGGAAAAAAAAAAGTTCTCATAATGGGCACAACTAAAACTTTCTGGCTAAGATAAGTCATAAAAATAACGTCTTTTAATATAAAATTAAAAAATTAAAATTAAAATAAAACTATAAATTTATTTCTTAATTTTTTACATATAAAATTATTAATTAAACTTTTGTATTCAAGTTTAATTTACACAATAAATTAGTTTCGATATATAAAATTACTAAACAACTTAATCTAACTTGAGACATAGTTGTTCGTAAATAAATTTTTATAATCTTTACGAAGTTGATATGAAAAGATGTTGGAATTTGTATGAAAATTTTGATATTTTGATTTTGTAGTAAAAAAAATTTCTTAACAAGTTGAAAGTTTTTCTTTGAAAGTTGAAATTTTTTTCCTCGCCAAGCATATACCTAGTTTTGAAAAACTTCTTTCTACATATGCAATCAGGTATGGTAAAAACTTCTTTCTTTTCCACTGCGTCGACCCACCGTTCCTCTTGGTGGCCGTGATCATAATGTTCACTACATATCTTCTTATTAGTAGAAGATAGTTAATTTGGTCAAATTGCAACAACAAATCAATTATATTAATTGTGACGGAAGATGAGAAAATTAGACAATATTATAATTACAAAAATTAGCTAATGTTTTTGTTGGTGTGAAGTCCAAATCCCAGTCAAAAGATTTGCAAATCTTGAGGAGTCTTTTTTCTTCCATTTCACACTATGATATTTTCTTTATAAATACTAACTGATGGAAATCAAGCATGCACTCTGTCAAAGACTTGGTCTACAATAGACTGTCAAACTCTTTTTGAAATTTGTATTTTAAAATTTTTAATTCGAATTTTTAGTTGCTCAATAAGCTGATTTTCAGTGAGTCAGTGGTTTGAAATAGTTACTATTTGAATGTCTAATTTATTAACGGAATTGCTGACGACTAAAGGTTATAATAAAATGTCTATAAAAATATGAAATATTAATTAAAAAATAAAATATTAGTTAAATAAAAATATGAAAAAAAAGTTACAGGACCAAAGGAGTAATTTAGCCCCCAAACCCTCCCCCGATTTCTCTATAAGTCCCCTGTGAAACATCAGTTTTTAAAAAATGGAGATCTCTGAACTTAAAAGGGCTTTGTCTTATATATGATTTTTTTATACGCTTGTCTTATATATGGTTATAAGGGGGCGAGACTTTACTGCATTTGTGAGGGGTGGGTGTGGATCTGCCCGAACAGTACAACACTGTTCGGGCAGGAACAGTGCAGGCGTGGGTTCCGGGCGGGACCCACGCCCGCCCTTCACAAATGCACGCCCGGTCGTACTCATAACCGCATCAGGTCTCCAAGGTTAACAACCTTTGGTCGATGGAACAATATAGGCAAGAGAAGTCGGCAAAATGGATCTGTAACCTCGGGAAAAAGATTGGCTCTGAGGGCTGGGCACGAGGGTCTCAGTCCCGAACCTGTCGGCTTTCGGTGGACTGCTCGAGCTGCTCCCGCGGCGAGAGCGGGTCGCCGCGTGCCGGTCGGGAGACGGAATGAGAACGATTGTTTCGGCGGTCTTCCCCAAGCGTCGAAGAGTCGACTCAGAACTGGTACGGACAAGGGGAATCCGACTGTTTAATTAAAACAAAGCATTGCGATGGTCCTTGCGGATGCTCACGCAATGTGATTTCTGCCCAGTGCTCTGAATGTCAAAGTGAAATTCAACCAAGCGCGGGTAACCGACGGGAGTAACTATGACTCTCTTAAGGTAGCCAAATGTCTCGTCATCTAATTAGTGACGCGCATGAATGGATTAACGAGATTCCCACTGTGAGGGGCGGGCGTGGGTCCCGCCATCAGTGGGCGGCTTCACCACCACCATCATTTTCACCGTTTTTGGTAAAATAGCAACCGCCCCCGCTACTAAGCGGGGAGCGGGTACCAGTACCTGTGGCGGTGCCGATTAACCGGTCAACCGCCGGTACCGGTGAACAACCCTACTTGCTGGTAATCTTATGATACGTAGAGATATTATCGGGACCCTATATATATATCATCGGTTAAACATCTATCTATATATAAAAAAGAAGTGACCAATATAGTTTTGATTAAAACCAAATGTGATTGCTCAACAAATAAGGCTGTACATAACATGTACACAGGACTAATCATCAATCATCATGTGGAGTGGTAGAGAAAATATTAGCCAGTCGGCACTTAGCAGAACATTTAAAATTTTAATAATGCCAGGTACGGTCCGCAGTCTTGCAGATCATCTGCTGATGCACTAAACAAAAGCTTTGTCAAGTTTATTGCTACAAATAAAACCCAGGAAAAACAATGCCATTTTAGTGGAAAGTGCTGCTCCACTTCAGTATTTGGAACAAGATCGAACCGTGACTTCACGAGACCAGAAAACTAAGAATATGATATATCTGAAGGCACAGAAAACTAAGAAAAGTAGTGTTGTTTTTTTTTGAAAGGGCAGAAAAATAGTTAATCAACAACTGTGTGAAAGACTGAATTTCGGCTCTTAGTTTTGGGGTGCGGATCGATGGCCTATATAAACTCAGAAAAATAGTTAATCAACAACTGTGTGAAAGACTGAATTTCGGCTCTTAGTTTTGGGGTGCGGATCGATGGCCTATATAAACTCAGAAAAATAGTTAATCAACAACTGTGTGAAAGACTGAATTTCGGCTCTTAGTTTTGGGGTGCGGATCGATGGCCTATATAAACTCAGAAACTGTGTTTTGTTTGGAAAACTCTTCGTGAGTCAATTAGTTGCAAGTCCTCCGCCGGTTAAATTTAATTAGCCTTTTCTCATATTCTCACAAAATTCTAATGTCTCGGTAATCGATTGCCTGCCTTCCTTTTTCCGCTTCCTTTTTTTTTTTTTTTAAGAAATTTGGCAAAAAAGTCCTTGAGTTTATACCACTTTGGTAAATGAGTCTTTAATTTTCGATGTTTGACGAAATGGTCATTCCGTCAGTCTGTTGTCCATATACTTAACGGAGCTCTCTGACACGTCAGCAAATTTGTATCGGTCGACCGCTTCATGTAGCGGTCGACCGCTCACTTTTTACACATATATCCGGTCGACCGCTACAAATCCGTTAAGCATATGGACGGCAGACTGACGGAATGACCATTTCGTCAAACATCGAAAATCCAAGGACTAAAATTTTGAAATTTGAAAGTTAATGAATCATCAAAGGGATATAAACTCAAGGACTATTTTGTCAAATTCCTTTATTTTATAAACCTATTTTCCCAATACCACTTCTCTTGTGGGTTTCTTCATCAACTGTCTATATCGTGATCCTCGCGGACGGTCCTTTACTACCTTGCATAAACAATTGTGGGTACGAAGTTTATTTACATTGACAATTTCTTCCCTAATATCGAGTTTCTGTTTGACCGATTCTATTTGTCTAAAATTTGGTGCTTCACATAATTGGGCCTTTTTGGATTGGGTTGCGTAGGCTCTTTTTTTCGATGGATCGAATGACTTGAACTTTGTATCATCACTATTAGAGTCTTTATTATTTTAAGTACTACAATATTAATTTGATTACAGGAAGTTTATCTTTCCTCTACCATGTTTTCCTTTAATGTTTGTAACAACTTACGGTATTGCGATACTAAAATATAATTTTGTTTCGCTGGAGAAGTATAAAGTAAGGAAAATGATCTTGGTATAATTTGTTACGCATAACCATCGACAACTGTATGATATAACAACGTGCTGAAATAGTAGTACAATAACAAATTAGTGAACCAAATATTGAATTCAACGTCGATTGTAAAAACAAAATTTCTGAAAAGGGAGATTTATAGATTGTAGGGGGGCGTTATAAGGGATGGAGGCCCTGAAGCAACCTTAGGCTTCCTACTCCTTGGCGGCCGCCCCTGATCTCCAATCGTCAAAAAGATAAATGGAAAACTAGCTAGTTTCCTAGCACGAACAGTATTACTAGTGGACCTACAAGAACAATGGAGATTTGATTAATATAACTTGTTGGTACTATTCTTTTTATGTTTGCATTTTAGAGATCGCCAAAGTTGTCCGTCTTCTCAACATGGGTTTGATGATGCCTGATGCGGACTACTTGAGACTTGTAAGGTAGCCAAGAATTATTTCTCCAGTGCCGATAAATTTCGTGGAAAAGGATGGAAATAGAATAATGAACTTCAAGTGTAAATGCAGAGATTTCAATAGTCGATCGGGAAGAGGTGGAGAGCTCCATTGATATTTTGACAGAGCTTATAACGTGAAGAAAGGGTCGTAGGAGTCACCGGGGACGCCAGTCTTTTTGCCTTGACCCAGAGATTAACGCCAAAGTCTTCGCCAGCTTTTCTCAAAAATAATGCAAGGATTGATGGAACCAGTGATGCGGACCACTTGTCAATTACTACGTGAGACTTTTTTATGTATCCGTGAAATACGGTTTCTATAGTCCCTACCCATTTGGAAGAAATGAACAAGCGTACTTGACGTCAAGTTGGTCTGAGTCGCAAGTATTGTATAATTAGGTTTATCAAACCAATTTGTTTTTTAATAGTTTGTGTGCCTTTTGGAAACCAATTGGCTCTTATTAAATACGAATACGTGATTCTATTTATTTTGCAAAAGAAGACATAAAATTTTGGATTAAATTTTAAATAAACAGAAAAAAGAATAAATTTTGAGCCGACCCCTACCCCGAATAGGGTGGAACCCCAAGCTGCACCCGCAGACCGGGTTCGGCTTGAGTTTGGGGCAGGTTCGGGGTTAATGGGCAAGGCAATGAGAGAGACGGGGAGAGAGCTAGGGGCAGGACAATGAGAGACGAAGAGACAGTGGCCGGGGAGTGGGGCATGAGATAGGGCAGATGCTAGTAAGAGGGGAAGGTAGTGGGGTAGAGGAAAATGTCGACGGCTGGGGCCTAGGGGGGAACTGGGATGTCAAGGGCTTGGGGGGTGGGAATTAAACCCTTAGCGAAATGCACCCATTATGCTAAGGGTATAAGAGAAATTGGCCAGGTTTTTAATTTTAAATAGGTCAGGTTCAGGTTTAAATCGGGTTAGCATAGTATACCCGAACTCGAACACAAAACTCTATTTTTTTCATAATTAAACCCGAACACGACCCCAAACCAAGTCAAACCCACCCGATCGGGTCGATCCAGGGTTGGGCTGTCAGGTATCGGGTAAATTGCCCACCCCTAGTTGTTATTGTCAAGATTGAGGTCAGTCTTGCGCAGGTTCTCAATCCTTATAAGAATATTATTTCTCCAAAAATAATTTTGAAAAGAAAAAAGGGGGAATTGTCGCATTCTCGCATAAGAGAGGAAGATGTGGAACGAACGGGCATTGTCACCAAAGTCCTCCGTCTTCATAACATGGGTTGATGGTGCCTGATGCGGACTACTTTGGCCTGTCGGGCTCTTTGGTCCCTACCCATTTGGAGAAAAAATGTACAAGTTTATAAAGTCAGGTTGAGTATTATTTTCGAAAAATAATTTTAGTTAATTACAGAACACTCTGTTTTAGGACTCAAACTCTCATTAGCGATCTTGGTTCTTCTCAAAATATTAAAAGTGTTGATGTTACCATTACATCAATATTACTGATCATGTGGACTACTTATCAATGCCAGAGACTTTTAATAGGCAGCTAAGAAAATACGACTATCTTCGGTCCCTAACCACTTGGAACATCAAATATATTATTGACATTTTAGTTTATAAATTTGATAAAATAGTGTGAAATATCTACGACTAACAAATTATCCGCTTGTGGTCCAATATTGGTTTTACCTTTTAAAACTCTTTTTGCAGTTTTATTTTTCAATTTTTTTTCTAGTTTCTATATATATATTGAGTTCGTATTTTTAAGGTTTGACTGTTTTTTAACACTATTTTTTTTTTCCTTTTTTTCTTTTTATTTTTTCTATATTATGTCTATTCTTTCTTGTATTTTTAGTAATTTAGATTTTTTTTCTTTTGAAACTTTTTGAAATTGTTGAAATGATGTGGCCTTTGGATTTAGCCTTCACTTTTTTAAAATTGTTCATGATCATGTGAGAAAAAAAGATGATAGAGGCATGTTGGACTATGGACTCTACACTGGGGCCAAGTTATTGTGATCTATTTCTCACCAAATTAAACGGCCTAGAATTGCAGTTACAGGATACGGATGGCCTATTTAAACTTAAACCACCTTCGTCTTGTTGCAACAGAAAATCAGAAGTTAAAAATGGAGTTGGGGCGTTTTTGGTGGTGGGTAACGTTGGTGTTGTTTCCATTGTGTATTCATGGCTGCTTCGGTTGTTTGGAGGAAGAGAGAATAGCGCTCTTGCAATTCAAAGCGTCCATCAACCAAACAGACATCTGGAATATGTCTTTTTGGAGCTCAACCAACCAAGAGCGTGACTGCTGTAGTTGGGAAAGAGTATATTGCCACAACACTACGGGGCGTGTAATCCGACTTGATCTTGGGTATTTGTGGCTCGAATATTGGAATCGGGAACCTTGGTATCTGAATGCGTCTCTGTTTCTTCCCTTTCAAGAGCTCAATTCCCTCGATTTGAGCTATAATGGGATCTACGGATGGGTCTCCAATGAAGGTATGTTTATATCTCAAAGCAAAGTAGGTAGTATTTGTTCTGTTTTTCATTTATCAATTTCGTATGTTTTATAATGACTTTGACATGGAGGCTGAAGCAGCTTATAATTAAATTTCAGGTCTTGAAAGATTCTCCGGGTTGAGCAAGCTGGAGGAGCTTTCCTTTGATTGGAATTATTTCAACGACAGCTTCCTTTCATCCATTGGTGCGATTGCATCGCTCAGGAAACTCCATTTGGAAGGCAACAGTGGCAATGGAGCAATTCATATCCCAGGTATATTTTTGGCATCAAACTCTGTTGTAACATTCTTTGTTTGTCTTTGTCTCTTATAATTAATAGCCTTTTATTAATTTCAAGCACATGAGTCTCTAAAGCTTTCGTTAGCTGTTTCAGAGTTGGGTAGACTAAACAACCTGCAGGAGTTATATTTGGACGATTCACCAACCGACGAAAGCATCCTCCAGAGAGTTGGAATGATAACTTGTCTCAATGTATTGTCAATGAGGGAATGTGATCTCCAAGGCCGCTTACCAGAGAAAGGTAGTGATGTTTTCCTTACTCGAAGAGACAGCAATAAATCAACCTAATATTCATTACTTTTCTCACATAATTTCTTCAATTTACAGGCTGGCCGTGTGAACTTAGGAACCTACAGGAGTTAGAACTCGGCGGGAACTATTTTGAAGGGATGCTGCCTTCGTGTTTGGCAAACATGACAGCACTCCGATTATTAGATCTCTCTTCCAATAACTTCAACGGAAGCATTTCTCACATCTCTAGTTTGCCATCACTTGAGTACCTTGATTTGTCCTATAACAACTTCACCCCAATCTCGTTCTCCTCATTTTCCAATCTCTCCAGGCTAAAGATCCTAATCATGGATAGCATGGTAATAGATGAGGAAAATGAGTCTCAACCTTGGGCTCCAACCTCCCAGTTATATGTTGTGGGTTTGTCGGGTTGTTTATCTAGAAGATCCAGTGGAACGGCCCCCAAATTCCTTCGATACCAGTATCAGTTGCGAGCAATTGATCTCTCCCACAGTAATTTATCAGGGAGCTTCCCTACTTGGATGCTAGAAAACAATCCGAACTTGGAGGTTCTTCAGTTAAGAAATAACTCTTTCAAAGGCCCTTTCCACGTGCCATACCATCCTAATCCCCACATTTCGAGAATAGATATTTCCCATAATCATATAGGAGGTCCAATTCCCGAAAATTTAGGTTCCGTTTTTCCCAATTTAGAGCATTTAGACATGTCCGGAAATCAATTTGAAGGTAGGATTCCATCTTCTTGTGGTGATTTGGCCTCCTTGAAACATTTAGACTTCTCTAATAATCATCTGTCTGGAACGATACCCGAGCATTTGGCAATGGGTTGGTCCTCCTTGGTGTACTTGAAATTGTCAAATAATAGATTCAGTGGCCAACTATTTCTTACCCCTTTAATTAATCTAACCTCCCTCGAGAGAATGTATTTGGATAACAACCACTTCTCGGGAAAGATCCCAAATTGCTTGTCCGGTATTGTTAGTTTGTACGAATTGGATTTGAGTGACAACAATTTGTCAGGCATGCTTCCAAGATGGTTAGGGAACGCGTCTTCTTTGAACATTGTTGCTTTGGCCAGAAATAAGCTTGAAGGACCAATTCCACGAGAATTATGCAAACTCAATTATCTCATATTCCTTGACCTTTCCGAGAACCATCTGTCTGGGTCTATACCCTCTTGCTTTAATTCATCATACATCAAACATGTCCATTTGCAAAAAAACAGGCTAAACGGTCCCCTTCCAAGTGCAATATTCAAAGATAACTTAGATCTAGTCACACTAGATCTTAGTTACAACTGCATGACTGGCTACCTTCCAGATTGGATCAACAATATCTCATCATTGAGCATTCTCCTCTTGAGAAACAATCTGATACAAGGCAGGATTTCACCTCATCTATGCCTTTTAGGCCGATTAAGCATGTTGGATCTTGCCGATAATACCTTTTCCGGTCCAATACCTCCTTGTTTTGGTAACTTTACTTTGGATCATGAAACATATCAAAAATCTTATCTAGGAGTCGGAATTCCTCTCACCTCTTATACTCCCCAATTTTCTGATTTTCCATACTTGAGAATAAAGCTAAAAGATAGCCTAGACGAGAATCTTTTTGGCTTTGCTTATTATCGTACAGTGGAACAAGAGGTGGAGTTCACAACAAAGAGAAGAAGTGATCTCCTCTATAAAGGAAACATCCTCAATTATATGTCTGGAATTGACCTCTCATCCAATCAATTGACAGGCGAAATTCCACATGAGCTTGGAAACTTGATCAACATCCGTGCACTGAATCTATCCTACAACAGCCTAACTGGATCAATCCCAATAACATTCTCAAAGTTAGACCAAATAGAGAGTTTGGATCTTTCCAATAATAACTTGGATGGTGTTATTCCTCCTCAGCTCATAGAGTTGAACTCTCTAGCTGTCTTCAGTGTAGCACATAACAATTTATCCGGAAAAACTCCAGAAAGAAAAGCTCAGTTTGGGACCTTTGAGAAAAGCAGTTACGAGGACAATCCTTTTCTGTGCGGACTTCCATTAGAGAATACTTGCGATGACGTCCCTGAACCATCATTTGCCGCTGTGCCAACTAATAAAGAGGGAGGAGAAGGTGATAGTTTCATGGACATGGGCGTCTTCTACATAAGCTTTGTGGTCTCTTACGCCGTAGTGGTTTTGGCAATTGGTGCAATTCTGTGGATAAATCCTTATTGGCGTCGGGTGTGGTTCTACTTGATTGAAGTGTGCATGACCAACTGCTACTGTTTTGTGGTAATCAATCTCCGCAAACTACGCAATTTCAAAACTGAGTAGCCTTGCAAGGTTTTAATGTGTAATAAACGTCATTGAGAAATTGGTAGTTGTTACTGTTAAGATTGAGGTCAGTCTTAATTGACGTGTTCCTGAATCCCATGTATTATTTCTCATATTATATATTGGAAAAATAAATAAAAAGGAGGAATTTTCTTCTCGTTTTTAGTTTCGGATACTAGTCAACAGATTTGTTGCCAATATCTCAGCCTCTTGTTGAGTCAAATTAATGAAAAAATGGGACTCGTCATTAAAAAATAGTTTCTAGAAAGCAACTAAAAAAGACTATTATTTTTGTTTAAGAAATCAAAATAAATAAGATGACAATACTAGTATTGGTACCTAACATTTGTGAAAATATGGGTGCATCGCGTGAATAAGCCAAAAAAAAGGGACAAATTTAAAGCTGAAAAAAGGTGAATTGTTTATATCTGGGAATTGATGTCTTTTAGAACAACGGTTTCTTATATCCAAGTAGTGACTAATTCCTATCATCGTGACCCTACGAAGGTCTCGGTACCTCCTCCTTGGAGCTAGGCTAAAACTCGTCCACATTTCCTGTCCAGACGATCATCTCCCGTCGTCCTTCCGGCTTGCTTCTAAAATCAATAGCATTTCGTGGGTATACATCCTGTCTTTTCACCGTAGTAGTCCTACGCACAATTAGTACTATAATCCCAATATCACAGCTACAAATACTAATAAAATAAGATAAAAAAGCAGGGCTCGCAAAAACAGAAAGTATGTGCTATTCAATCAATGCTTTCCGGAAGCCAACAAGCTTCTGAACTTTTAGCTAGCGCTATTCCCTCTTCGCGAAGTACAAACGCTTGGCGCTTTGGCCCCTTCGGAGGTGGCTGCAGTAGGTTGTGAAGAATGGCAAAAGACCCTGATTTGATACTTCGTTGGTAACCGCAAAAAAACGAACGGTTCTATCTATTTATCCATAAGGGCTGAGCGAGCGCCTTTCGATTATCCAGGTCAAGCTGTTTCACAAGCTTTTTGCTGATGCAGAATTTCAGTGATAAATGGAAGAGGCCCATTTAAGTTGGGACAAAGCTAACGTGCAAAGGGGGCCGAAGTCTAGGGGTCTTCTCAAAAGTAATGCTATACGTCGGTGCTACCAGTGATGCGGATTGCGGAGTAGTTAATAACTGTGATAGCTTTTTTAGGCATCTGAAAAAAACGCGCACTAACATGAGAAACGTTTTCTTCAAAAGTTTTGGAAAGAAAAAAACTGAAAAGAAGTGGGGAGAGGTTAAAATGGTAACTATGAGAGACCAAACCGCATTCAGAACTTTAATTATTTAGGGAAAAAAACAAAACCTTAATTATTAAAAATAAAACAAAACCTCTGTTCCTAATTTCCTAATGTACCATAATTTATTTTCTTTAATTTCTAGGCTTACCGTAATCTATTTAAGGACAATCAACCCAAAGCAAATCGAAGGATATGTGCTAGTTTTATTGGCGCGTTCCGCTTGCCCAAAAAACAAAGGGTGCGCTCTGGCACTGCAGACAAAACCTGTAAAGCAAAGGCGTCGAGTTTTCAACGCTGGAGACACTTCTCTGCCTCAATCCCGAACTAATTTCATCAATTAATACTCATAATTATCACAAATTTGTTAAAATAAGATCAGAGGTTTACAATATCGCAGAAAAAGTTGTAATTTTGATTATTAATTGACGATGTATTTGGTAGCTTGATAATTACCTGAGTGCAAATAAATAAATAAATATAGATCGACTTGAGGGAATTATGACTAATTATTCCAACAGCGATTAGTTTCTTGCTCTTTTCAATTTGGTGTTAGTCACGGTTCTGGTGGGGTGGAAAGAAGGCTACTACAAGTCTTTGGCTGTTTGGTAAATCAGGTATTCTCATCTGCGACAAGGATTAGAAAAATGATTCTGAAGTTCCACTTTCTTTTTTCTCGTGTTAGGCAAAAAGATAAAGCTTGCTTCAATTCGTCATACATCCAACATGTTCATCTGAATAAAATGCATTCAAAGAAATATTTCTTAGGCACTCTAGATCTTAGAGAGAACCGCTTAACAGGTTACCTTCTAGATTGGATTGGCAAACTCTCAACATTGAGCATTCTCCTCTTGAAAGCCAATCATTTACAATGTAGGATTCAAAATCAATTATGCCTTTTAGGCCACTTAAGCATGCTTGATCTTTCCCAGAATAGCTTTTCTGGTCTGATACCTCATTGCTTGAGTAACATTACTTTCAAGGTCACCCATCAAAAATCTGATCTAGTAGATGAATGGTGCGAGGAATATAATCTTGCACGAGAGACCCAACGACCTTGGTACGACCATACCAAGGAGCACAGCTAAATGGTATACTGTGACAATATTTGGATTTGTTTCCTATCTAGGGGTGAAAACCGACCAGTCGGTTCGGTTTTGAGCCCAAACCGTGGGCCAAATCGACTGGTTCGGTTCTAATAAATTCTCAACTGTCGGTTGGGAGACGGCCAAGCCGACGAGGTTCGGGGGTTGACCCGGTTCGGTTGATTTGGGCGCAGTAATGGGCCCAAATTTTACTTTTTAAGCCCAAATGATAGGTGCAGTGGCTCAAATTTACTTTATTTTTTAAAACCCAAATATCTATTTGTTCAGCCCAAATTTACCCATTTTTTATATATTTAACTATTTAAGACTTAAAATTTAATTTTTATGTTTTTTTGTTGATTGTTTAGGTTCTAAAAAAAACAATACAACAACATACTAAAAAAAAGAAAAATAAATGGGCTATTTAACATTCAGCTCTAACAAGTTACAAGTTAACAATTAAAAACCAAGCAAATTAAAATTACAACACCAAAAAAATTAAAATTACAACAAGCTTCAAATATTCCAAATTTCATTACATTTAATCGTCAAGTGGGTGCTTCTCAGACGGCCGTCACGGCCTAAGGATCTCCACCTTTGAAAACAAATAGCAAATCAAAGCAAGTTAAGTATACATAAATATAAATTGTGATTAAAATAATTGACCATATAAATTAAAATACTTGTTTCTTATTCATATTTCTTTAGATGCAATCATTTTAACCCTAACATGCCTAGCTTTAACCCTTAGTTAACCTAGTTTATAGATAGGTGAGAGAGAGAGAGATTAGCTCATTGGCACAATTTAGAGAGAGAATTTGAGATTCTAGAGAGAGAGAGAGAAAGATCAGAAGGGAGAAGAAGAAGAAGAAGAAATTAGAGAAGGAAGAAAACTTGAGGTATTCGGCTAAATAAGTGAGGTTTTCTTCCTATTTACTCCATTTTTTTCTCTCATAATCTCTTGTTTCATAGTTATAATATGTATCTTTTCATTTTAGGTGAAATCTAGTAGAAAGAGAGGCATCAAACTCAAGGTAAGGGGTAGTTAGATAGGTTTTTGTGATGGGTAAGCATGTATGGTCGAGTATTGCATGTTTAAATGCAAAAAATGGAGTTTTTATGAATGTAATATCTCATTTCTTTGGTTTTTTGGATCTGTCTATTTCCTTTTGATTGAGCCTTGATTAAATATTGACATGCTTGGAAGGACCTAAGGTAGTGAAAACCATAGATGATAAAAGAAATGAAAAGTTTGCTAGTTCTAGTTTTATATGAGACTCTTGTGTGAATCCTTCTTGGTTGATGCATTCTTTGAGTAAGAAAGACGCATAAACATGATGAATGACACGATTAGTGGCTAAAACGTCCAATATGGAGAATAGAGGTCACAGTTGGTAAAGATAGTTAGTTGCATGTGCTTACTTTTAGAAGTCTTTGTAAATGCATGATATTTGGAGTGACATTTCGCTTTCTTTGTGATCTGATCTTGTGATGGCATATGATAACATGATAAATATGGTTTCAAAGGTCATTTTCAAGTTAAAGTTAACATCTTGCATGACTAAGAGAGTGAAGATGACATTCATGCACGGTTTTAGTCTTTTTGTGACATATTCAAATGATTTGTATCATTGCATGTGTTGTTTGGCATCGTGTTTTTGTTCAAGACTCACTGAGTGTGTTCTGCTCTGTGTACTTTACATCTGGTAAAAATTCCAAGAGAAAAGGATGAAGGTAAGGTGAGAGACCAATATGGAGCAAATCTAGAAAAACGTGAAGAAATGGGCCTAAAAACCATAATTTTGCTCGTTTTCAAGGCCTGTACTAAGGAGGCCAAACATGTATGGTGAGGCCTAAAAATGGACTTGGAACTTAGATAAAAACGAGTCCCATTTGGACCCTAAATGGGCCCATTACATTAAAGAGCCTAAAAGACTAAAGAAATAAGGCCTATTAGGCCCAAAAATGGTTTCTTGGAAGTTTCCTTTGAAGCCCAAAGGACCTATAAGCAAAGAATTAAATGTTTTTCTAACATAATTAAGTTAAGATAAGTACGGAAAGTTTAAGGAAAAGACTAAAACAATGAAAATTAACCTAAGGCCAAAAATGGAGTTTCTTTAGAGATCCACCGGCCAAATAGTAAACCTATGAGGTTTAATTAAAAATATTATTAGGCCTTGAGGCCTCATTTAATGAAATAAAAGTGATTGGGCCGCGAGGTCCTATGCAAAAAGGCCTAAGAGTGGGCCATGAGGCCAAATCCAAGAGAAAAATAATTGGGTCGTGAGGCTCAACCTAAGAGAATGAGAGATTGGACCGTGAGCCCAATCCGAAAAAGAAAGAGATCGAGATTGGACCTGAGGCCCAATCCAAGGAGGTTAGGTAATGGGAAAAAGAAAATAATTCAAGACTAAAAGATAAAAAGATTATTTTCTTTGGAAAGACTTTATGGGGTCTTATAATATTTAGTTATGGTATACTTGGAAATATGATGCAATGATATTCATGTATTGAGATTATGTGAAAATGTAATGTGATGATTTTGCATACACAAAGGTTATATGACATTCGTTTATAGCATTAGCATTGTGGATCTTGTGATGTGAGCGGCAGTATTATGAGGAAGTATTGTGATGCATTGAGATAGTCCTGATTATTGAAATGAAATATCGAGATGTGACGATATCGATCACTTTGGGGGGACGTGCAATCACTACTGACCAAGTCAGTGGCTGATCTCTTCTAGGCAAGAAGCAGTGGAGTGCTTTCGCCATGAATTGTTCTGTATGTGAGTTAGCAAAGGACTGTCTTGAAGGAAGAAGACATGGGACGCACAACCATGACTCTGGGAGTCATTCATAACGTGAGTTAAAGGATATCTCAAAGTGGAAGTCAATCTGCGAACTATCAGTCTTGGTTTCAGCATCACACTCATCAAATGACCCTGATATAATTTTATGTTATTTAATGTTATAATATTCAGTTTAAAACTTTCAAAATATACTTTTCTTATGTAATTGCTTCTAGTTCCAGCTAGCTATACATATTTCATAGCCTTTGGATCGTGTGGGCTATGAAATATATACATTTATTAACCGTCCATAATTTTAACTTTTTAATAAATTAATTTCTTTACTCTAATTAAATTATATCTTTTTAAGTTTTGAAACCTCTCTACATTGTTATATGACTAACAGCTTCTTCGTTGAATTTTTCACATTAAATGTAATAAAAGTTTTTTTTGGTCATTCGAATATTTGGGAGAACATACGTGTTGTAACTTTGCCAAGTTAGTATTCTATAACTATAAAGAGAGTTTCGAGATAGATACAGGTACGGAACGCAAGACCGTTTTGTAAATTTGTCTTTTGGCCACCTCATTCTGGGTGACGTGTCTTTGCATCCTTGAGTCTCAGTTCGAGATAGTTACATTATATATAAAGAGATATTGTTAGGACTCATAAAGAGATATTCGGTTCCTAGATTTTGACTCATTTTAATAAATAGTCTTTGGACTTTTAAATTGTTCATAAAATTCCTAGAGTTTGCAATTTTGATCATAAAAGTTCTTAGTTAAACTTCTATCAATATATGCAGTTAACTGTTCAAATGCCAGTTTCAATACATATGTCAAAAATCAGGTGACTTATAATGTTTATATACATTTTTTCATTAATTTTTGTTTTTTAAAAAATAAAAAGGAAATTATTTTAATTATTTAAAAAAAATAACATAAAAAATTATAAATCTCCTGATTTTAGTTTTTGGGTGATACATGTAAACTTATAATTGGAGCTAACTTGTGAACCATTAATTTTGAAAATAAAATTTTAAGAAAAAGAATTTGTTAACAAAAATTATAAACTCAAGGATCTCTATGATCAAGTTGAAAACTTAGGATGATTTGTTAAAAATGGTCAAAACTTAGGGATGAAATGAATACTTAACCTAAAAAAAACAACTTTGTCGTGTTTTAGTTTTAGAATTTTAGGGTGGTTAAAAGTTTAGAGTATAAGAGTTGGTAAAAAAATGAAGATAATTTATAAAAGTTAGTGAAAAAGAGAAAATATTTAAATGAATATTATAATAAAAATAATAATTTGATAGAAATTATGATTTTTTTTATAATTTTTATAATTAGTTTTACACTCAAACACCACCTTAATTAAACATATGTGATAATTTTATTGGTACCGAGATGTTTTAGCCCCAAAATTTCTAGCCTCAACATTTTTATCATAATAAAATAAATATCTAAAATTATCACTCCGTTAAATCGTTCTTCTTACGTCAAATAAATATAAAACAATTCAATCAATCCATCAGTCTCCACGTATTTCTCTTCTTCACTTCTCTCGGTTCCGCTCGCCTAAAACAACACGAAGGTGTGCTCTGGCTAAGTCGAGCTTTCATATTCTGACGAAACTAACGTGAAAAAAGGGCCATACGAGTCACCGGCGACGCCAAGTCTTTTTTCTTGTCCCTGGATTTAGGTCACACTTACAGTATTATTGCATGGAAAGAGCAGCATTGGTCCCACAAGGTCACGATCGAGCGTAATCCAAACTAAACAGCTTGATCGACTGTAATATTATCTTGTATAGTTGTGATTTACAACTAATAGATGCTAGTCTTCTCTGTAATCTCAGTGGGACCAATAAATAAGACTTATAAGGATAGAGGTGGCCTACTTAAACTCAAACCACCTCGTCTTGTTTGGAAACGTGTCTGAGACTTCCACATAAATATTTGATTGCAACAGAAAGTCTGAAAATAATAAGTTAAAAAAATGGAGTGGGGGCGTTTTTGGTGGTGGGCAGCGCTGGTGTTCTTTCTATTGTGTATTGACGGGTGCTTGGGTTGTTTGCATGAAGAGAGAATAGCGCTCTTGCAGCTCA
Organism: Myrica gale; assembly: GCA_963930655.1. Classification (NCBI taxonomy): domain Eukaryota; kingdom Viridiplantae; phylum Streptophyta; class Magnoliopsida; order Fagales; family Myricaceae; genus Myrica; species Myrica gale. The sequence continues at coordinate 28,488,278 of OZ005598.1, read as the reverse complement.
AAGCATCCGTTAACTATTCAAACGGATCGTCTTTGCCAGATTGGAACTCTCCCAGCGAAGAGAGTGATTGTTGTAGTTGGAACAATGTCGAGTGCGACATCACTACAGGGCGTGTAGTCGGACTTGATCTTGATTCTTTGAGGGACCCTCTGACAGGGGGATATTGGTATCTGAATGCCTCTCTGTTTCTTCCCTTAATCTATTTGAGGACAATCAATCCAACCGAAACCGAATTGATAAAAGGTAAGATATTGTTGAAGTAGCTTTGCAGTTTGCTTACCTATAGATCAGCTCCCGTTAAAGATGGAGAGAATTGGCCTTTACAATACACTTGGTCCCAACTTGCCCATACCCAGGCCTTGGTGCAAAACTCAAAGACTTGCTTGACGTGGGAAAACCCATCTCCATTTCACACAAGCTGCCACCATTTTCAACTGAACTATTCGGAGGACGTGCCACAAGAGGTCCATTTAAGCTTGCTCTGTTTCCTACAAGAAAGTAAACAAAAAAACAGAGCAAAAAAAAAAACAACAGAGCTCATTCGTTTTGCGGGTAAAACAGGCGGGTCGAGACAAACGGGTAAACACGCGTGGGTCAGCTCATTAATGCGCGGTCGCGTTTAGAGCCGTCGGATTCCAGAAATTTAATCCTGGTCGTGCTCCCGTAACCTCTGCACGTTAACTCCTCAGCAGGGCCGGCTCAACCCTTAGCCAACTTAGGCAATTGCCTAAGGCCCCACTTGATTAAGAAGCCCCATAATTAAAAAAAAAAACATAAAAAGGCCCTTAAATGCATGATGAATAAATAAATTAAAAATAAATGAGATGTAAGCCCACTTTGTTAGTAATTTTATATCTCAAAAATTTAGAAAAAATATTTTTAAATATATTTTATATAAAAGGCCTAATTTTTAGTAAGGCCTTATGCCTCATTTTTTATTGAGCCGACCCTGCTCCTCAGTATTCTAACCGGACTCGGGGGATATTGGTATCTGAATGCCTCTCTGTTTCTTCCCTTAATCTATTTGAGGACAATCAATCCAACCGAAACCGAAGGTTATGTGCAAGTTTTATAATTTTATTGGTGCGTTCCGCATGCCCAAAAAGCAAAGGGTGTGCTCTGGCACTGCAGCTGTAAAGCAAAGTCGTCGAGTTTTCTCTGCTTCAATCCCCAACCAATATCTCCTCCTCGTAGCTCTTATACTAAAAGCCCAACCATACCAGTAATTGGAACAAGATCAATGACTTCACAAGACCAGAAGATGTGAAGGGTTTAAGGATTCAAGTTCATCATATCTCAAATTAAACTACAAACAACTTCGGTCTTCAGGTTCGAATGGCTTATGCAAGCTGTCAGTCCTAAGCTTAAGTACAAGAATTATTCCATCATTGGGTGCCTTCTCCTCGAGGAAGACCTGAGTATAGAGTTTGGACGAACCTACGTTCCTCAATTGAAAAACACACTAACTAGGTTGGAATTGGGAGGACACAGCAAATTTCGGATACTAATTAGTCTCACGGCTAAAGTTTTAGTTAAATTAAAGACTTATTTGTAGACGATAGATTCAAACTTAACCCTCCCACTATACTATTGACGTCTCGTCTTTAGCTTGCTTATTATGAATCCATATTTTTTTGATGACTTGACCATAAACCTATGTTTTTTCGTACTCTGAATATAAATAAAATAGAGTTATTTTCTTTCAACTTTTACTCATCGGTACTACTAAAAAAGATCAGCGTTCTATGCTTTTTGGTTGGGTTGGTCAGCCTTTTATTGAGTCAAGGTTTGCTCAAATAACGAAGAGATGTGACTTTAGTCATTGGAAAAGAGTTTCTAGGAAGCAACTACCTAGTAAAGACTATTATTTTTATTGAGGAAATCAAAATAAATAAGACGACAATACAAGGGTTTTCTTTTTTTTTTTTCTAAATGACAATACCAGGGTTGGTAGCTAACATTTGTAAAAATATGGGTGCACCGATGCATGGAGAGAGGAAGACGTTGATATCTTGGAATTGATGTCTCTTTAAGGAACAACCATATCTTATATCGAAGTAGTGATTTCTTGTCATCGTGATCAAAAGTTAAAGTAATTACAAGCTTTTTGATGATGCAGAATTTCGGTGATTAATGAAAGAGGCCCATTGAAGTGGGGACAAAGCTAACGAGCAAGAGGGACCGAAATCCAATATGTTCGTTCTCATTATTTTTTCAGGATTCTAAGTATTTTCACAATTCTACCACCGAACATATTCAGAATTCAAACACAAAAACCTATACATTTTACACAATCTCCAACAATTTTTTAATTTTTTATTCAACATAAATTTTCTCTCTCTATACTTTTTCACATAACTCCGATACTTTTTTATTAAACAATTACATCAAATCATTTCTCTCTTCACTTTACACAAACACCAATAAAACACTATTCAACATAAAAATTCACAACTTCTCTAAAATCTTACGTTTTTTCTCAAAACGAACATCACCTTGGTCTTCTCAAAGTGATGCTACGTGGTGAGTAAATTTCGTGTCTAATGATATTGAGTCTTGTTCACGTGAAGATTTTGCAAGGAAGAACTTACGGAGAGGTACTGGAGCTACCTTGAAGCTCACCTAGGGTATAAAGTATAAACTATAGAGTACTGCAAAAGAGTTACAAAGAAGTTGAGCTGGCAGCTTGGGGATAGTGCGGTGCTAGATACGCACGGTGTTAGATACTGGGATAGAGAGTAAAAGTTGGGTTACGTTGGTTTGGAGTAAAAATATACGATTTTAGAAAATTCGTGAATATTTTTGTTGAATAATATTTTACTTGTGTTTGTGTAAAGTGGAGAGAGAAATGATTTGATATAATTGTTTAATAAAAAAATATTGAAATTAAGTGAAAAAGTATAGAGAGAAAATTTACGTTGAATAAAAAACTAAAAAATTATTAGAGATTGTGTAAAATGTATTGACGTTTATGTTTGAATTTTGAATATGTTTGGTGATAGTAGTGTGAATATACTTAAAATCCTAAAAAAAATGTGAAAACGAACATATATGGAATATAGAGCAAAAGCAGGTCTTCTCAGAATAGCGTAAAAGAAACGGATAAGAATTCTAGAAAAGAAAATATAAAAAGCTCATTATTGTGGGAAGTAGTAGGAATTGGAAGGATTAATGCTATTGACCCCCAAGTCATCGGGACTGAACCTGGTCGATCTCTTTTCAAATTCTACAAAAAAAAAAAATTACACGAATCTCCTCAAACTAACATCTTATTTATAATATCACCATCAAGCAACTAATTTCTCCAATTAATACTCAAAATTATCACATTTGTTAAAATAAGATTAGAGCACATATTGTTTTAACATGTAGATATTTATAACGAGCTAGGGGTACATTATTGCAGAAAAAGTAGTAATTTTGATTATTAATTGATGATGTATTTGGTAGCTTGATAATGACCTGAGTGCAAATAAATAAATATAGATCAACTTGAGGGAATTACAACTAATTATTCCAAAAGCAATTAGTTTCTTGCTCTTTTCAATTTGGGTTAATTAATAAGATCGCGCCTACGGCAGTGTGGTGGAAGGAAGGCCACTACAAGTCTTTAGTTTTTTTTTTTTGTGAATCAGGTATTCTCATATTCGATAAGGATTAAAAATGTATTTTTTAAATATAAGAATTACTTCATTATTGGGATATTCCTTTTCATCTAAGAAGACTTTTAAATATGAAATTAGACTGACTTAGCTCAATTGAAAAATATACTAGTTAGGCTCAAAAAGATGTGCGTGCTTTTTGGTTGGCGACTTGATATCATATACTATAAAGAAAGACTTTGACCATAAATCTATGTTCACGTATACTGAAAATAAATAAAATATAGTTCTTTTCTTCCCACTTTTACTTTTCGTCCAACTCAAAAATATCTGCATGCTTTTTGGTTGGGGTGCTCAGCCTATTACCGAGTAAAGGTCTGCCCCATTAAACAACGTAGGGACGTGACTTTAGTCATTGCAACTAGTAAAGTACCACCAATAATCTTTTTCACAAATATTAATCTGAAAGACAGCATGAAAGTAGAGGGCAATAATTACAATTGAAAAGCAGAGTGCAGCTGCTTCTCCGGTCCCATGACCACCCCCCTCTCTCTTCTCGGAAGCGTAAATCCTGACCATCTATTTAAAAGGGATGACAAAGCTCAAGAAATTTTCGGTGGAGCCAATGAAAGATTGTGTGTATAGCATTAATGTTGGCAATACGAGAACACTTTGTTTTAGGATTGATACTTTAGCGGTCCTGAGTCTTCTCAAAATAATAGAAGTGTTGTCGTTACCGTTACAATAATATTACTGATGTGGACTACTTACTAACGCGAGACTGTAGTCGGCAGCTAAGAAAATACTACTATCTTCTATCCCTAGCCACTGGGAACATCAAATGTATTATTATCATTTTAATTTATAAATTTGATAAAATAGTGAAAATATCTAATATGTTCAATCTGATGGATGAAAATTGAATTTATCCCTAATTTTTAAGTTCCTATTCACGTGAAGTCTGTAAAGTAGTTATTTCTAAATACTTGTGTTCTCATTAGACCCGGACTCATGTTTTCTCATATAGTGAGAACAAATGAAAATTTGATGTCCAACTACAAAGTCAAGACCTTATCTCTTCCATTATAGCAACTTTATTATTGATCCCTAAACTTGTCGCTGTCCCTTTAAATCTTTCTTATTGTTTTTTTAGGTTGTATTTTTGTAGTGGTTTTCATATATAAAATTAATCATTCTAACAAAACAAAAAAAGAGGACTTGTTGGTACCAAACATCTGTGAAAATGTTTATTTAAACGTGTCGAGGAATGAATTTGAAGATGTGTGATGTATGGAAGATATATTATATTTGTTCATGGTAACGTGATCATCTCCAAAAAAAAAACACAAATAAAAAGTAAAAAACTATAAGAAGAACGAAAAAAAAATCCCAATTAAATTATTCATTTTCACTACAAATAGAGATAAAAAAAATCATTCAAATCATTTATTTCTTTACTTTTACATTAACTCTAGCAATCCAAAACTTTAACCACAGAAAATCTGATCTAGCAGATTTATTGTATGGGGAATATTATCTTACACCAGAGACCCTACTACTACCATACCAGGGTGCAAAGCTAAATGATACCCTGCAATCGCATTTCGATATGTATTATAGCTACTCAGGAGTGGAAGAACAACAAGAGGTGGTATTTGACAACCAAAAAATTATTTAGAAAATTAATTATTATCTGTCAGCCTATCCATTTTAATTTGCAAGTCGGATTCATAAAAAGAGAGTGATCATATGAGCCCAGATTTTGAAAAAAAAAAATAGTATTAGTACTTATTATTTAAAGTGTCAGTTCATTAAAAAAAAAGCATGAATGACCCCCTTTCAATATTTTTACGTCATATTCGAAATATTTTTTTGAATTTTACTTATAATTGTATTCCGGCTCTCTTAAATTTTTTTTTTGCTTATAATTGTATTCCGGCCCCCTGAAAAAATTTCTGACTTCGTGGCTTGGATGTTTTGCCTCTAATGGTGTTGGAATCACTATTTTTGGTATGTACTCCTATGGTTTGAGAGCATAGACTAGAACTATCCTTAATTAGTTGCGTCTGCTTTTTTAAGCACTTAAATTTTTTTGGATCGGATTGCAAATACTTATTACTTGCAGGGTGAAGCAATTTCGAATTAAGAATCTTTACCTAAAAAAAGTGTAGAAATTGAAAGAACCAATGATCTTTAACAGGGACCCAAAAGAAAGCCCGGACTAAGGTTTCATGGTGCCACAAAAATTCCAGAGATTTGATAAATTACGCGCGTCTATGTTTGGAGATTTTAGACTATCATCGTACAACAAATGTTGAATTATTATTTCTTTCACTTAGAAAAGAAGAATTGTTATTTCTTTCAGAGAAAAAAAACGCTCTGCAATTTTAGTAATAAGTTTTTTGTGCCAATTTTCAACTAAATTCTTCTAGTCTTACGAAATCATTTTTTGGTTTAAATTAATAGAAGTTGTTCGGTTAACAAGTATTCTCAGGATTTTTTTTGAATCCTCACAATACAAAAAATTCTACAACCAAACATCATTTTTAACACTACATAAAAATAATTATAACACGCATACCAATAAAGTTAACATCACTTAAAAATTATAAAAAAACACCTAAACCGAACAACCTTTATAAGTTTTTAGGAGCAAAGATAATAAACTTATGTTTCATATAAAAAGGTCAAACTACTACTAATGCCCTTGTTAGGTGGTGTTTGTTTGTGAAAATTTTGGGGTTTAGAAATTTTGAGTATTGAGATTTGTGAAAAATATAATATTTTATAAAAAATAAGAAAAAACATCACTTATCACTTTCCTAAAACTCGTTGTTGTTATATAAAGGCAGTCCAATATCATCTCAGTGGATCACTACTGAATGGTTTCTTTAAAGTATGAGGATGTTCGATTGGTTAGTATTTTGAGAATTTTTTGTGTTTTGAGAATTTTTAGGTGATGTTAATTTTATTTGTATTCGTGCGGTAGTTATTTTTAGGTGATGTTAAAAAACATGTTTGATTTGTGTATTCTCAGGATTCAAAAAATTCTGAGAATGTTAAAAACCGAACAGTCCCTAAATCTCTCGGCCTGATACCTTTTTTTTAAAATAAACCATTAAAGTTTAACCATACTATCTGATTGAAAATGACATTCACTTTATCGGTAGGTCCAACCAGACTTATTAAGCAGTCAGGCACGAATTTCTTAAAACAGGAACATTTAGGGCAATTGGCATTTGTTTTTCTCGAATAGGAGACTACACAAAAGCACTACAAAGCATTAATTTCTATCTGCTTTTTAGCTTTCCTTATTACAGAAGGAGCACCAATAATCTTTTTGACAAATGTAATTTGAAAGACAATATGGTATACCCCATCATTCATCAAACACCGTAAGTGCTACAAATTTCTTTCTTCTTGGTATAACTTGTCAAAAAGATGACGCGTCATGGGTGACGGGGCGTGTTAAGAATGGGTATTAGCTAAACATATCGCTTTTTGGTGAAATTGTGAATCGCGTGTTCTCAAATACGACGAGGATTAGAAATGACTTGTCGTCAAAAAGATGAGGCATGATGGGGTGTAAAGAAATAAAGCATGGTCTTGACCCAAGTCTTCCGCTTGTCAGCTAAATCCAAATTTTATAATAATAAAATAAAATGAATTACACTTCAACCTACTACTAATACCTGCCGATTTCCAATGTGGCCTTGACACCTTGTATTTTATACTAATTTTTATATATGAAAAAATTATATGTAATTTTTTAGTTTACTATATTTTTAGTTCTTTTCTAAAAAAAATCTGTCTTTAAAATTATTTCTTTTTCTTGATTTTTCATTATTTATTAACTACCAATTTTACTTTTTTCTTGTAATTTTTAAAAATTTTAATATTTTGAAAATCTTTAAGTGAGGTTGATGTGGCCTTCAATTTCTTATTAACCTTAAATTGTTTTCTTTTGGGTGTTAGTCAAAGTAGCATTATTAATATTTTTGACAAATATTTAATTTGAAATACTAACATAGTATGATACACTCAAACATAACCCCAATAAAGCAGAGAGAAATAATTACAATTAACAAATTATTTGATTAACGAGTAACATATATAAAGTCATTGGTTGCCAGCAAATTTTTTACTTTTTATTGATATTTACGCTGTGGAGCCACTTCAAATTTTCAGGAAACATCCCAAATTTTTCCTCCCGATTTAATTAATTTGTGAGAATTGAATATATATTACTGACAACATGATTTCGCACGCATATATGCATCCAAAAGTATAAATACAGAAATAAACTCAAAAGATCGTGAAATAACACAAAGAAAAAAAAATCAGAAACCAAACGCATATATGCTTGGGGTGGATTGGTTTTTCTTTTAAACTCTATTTGTAGTTTTTTTTTTAAAAAAAATTCTAGTTTCTATATTTTGAGTTCGTATTTTTTAAGGTTCGACTGTTATTGTATTTTTTTTGTAATTTTTATAAATTTTAGAATTTTTTATATATTATCTTGTATTTTTAGACTTAAAGTGGAGTAAACCAAATTATACTGGGTAGAATTGCAGAGTATGGTAGTTGGAGTTACAGGATACGGATGGCCTATTTAAACTTAAACCACCTTCGTCTTGTTGCAACAGAAAATCAGAAAATAAGAAGTTAAAAATGGAGTTGGGGCGTTTTTGGTGGTGGGCAACGTTGGTGATGTTTCCATTGTGTATTCATGGCTGCTTCGGTTGTTGGGAGGAAGAGAGAATAGGGCTCTTGCAATTCAAAGCGTCCAGCGACTATCCATACAAATGGCCTTTGTCTTCTTGGAGCTCAACCAACCAAGCGCGTGACTGCTGTCGTTGGGAAAGAGTATATTGCCACAACACTACAGGACGAGTAATCCGACTTGATCTTGGGTATTTGTGGCTCGAATATGGGTTTCCGGCACCTTGGTATCTGAATGCGTCTCTGTTTCTTCCCTTTCAAGAGCTCAATTCCCTCAATTTGAGCTCTAATTGGATCGACGGATGGGTCTCCAATGAAGGTATGTTTATATCTCTAAAGCAAAGTAGGTAGTATTTGTTCTGTTTTTCATTTATCAATTTCGTATGTTTTATAATGATTTTGACATGGAGGCTGAAGCAGCTTATAATTAAATTTCAGGTCTTGAAAGATTCTCCGGGTTGAGCAAGCTGGAGGAGCTTTCCTTTGATGAGAATTTCATCAACGACAGCTTCCTGTCATCCATTGGTGCGATTGCATCGCTCAGGAAACTCCATTTGAAATACAACCGTGGCAATGGAGCAATTCATATCCCAGGTATATTTTTGGCATCAAACTCTGTTGTAACATTCAAATAGTTTGTCTTTGTCGCTTATAATTAATAGCCTTTTATTAATTTCAAGCACATGAGTCTCTAAAGCATTCGTTAGCTGTTTCAGAGTTGGGTAGACTAAACAACCTGCAGGAGTTATATTTGGACGGTTCACAAACCGACGAAAGCATCCTCCAGAGAGTTGGAATGATAACTTCTCTCAATGTATTGTCAATGGGGGGATGTCGGCGCCCGGGCCGCTTACCTGACAAAGGTAGTGATGTTTTCCATACTCGAATAGACAGCAATAGATCAACCTAATTATAGTCATTACTTTTCTCACGCAAGTTCTTCAATTTACAGGCTGGTGTGAACTTGGGAACCTACAGGCGTTAGAACTCGGCGGGAACTTTTTTGAAGGGATGCTGCCTTCGTGTTTGGCAAACATGACAGCACTCCGAGTATTAGATCTCTCTTCCAATAACTTCAACGGAAGCATTTCTCACATCTCTAGTTTGCCATCACTTGAGTACCTTGATTTGTCCTATAACAACTTCACCCCAATCTCGTTCTCCTCATTTTCCAATCTCTCCAGGCTAAAGATCCTACTCATGTATAACCTGGTAATAGATGAGGAAAATAAGTCTCAACCTTGGGCTCCAACCTCCCAGTTATATGTTGTGGGTTTGTCAGGTTGTTTATCTAGAAGATCCAATGGAACGATCCCCAAATTCCTTCGATACCAGTATCAGTTGCGAACAATTGATCTCTCCCACAATAATTTATCAGGGAGCTTCCCTAATTGGATGCTAGAAAACAATCCGAACTTGGAGGTTCTTAAGTTAAGAAATAACTCTTTCAATGGCCCTTTCCACGTGCCATACCATCCTAATCCCCACATTTGGAGAATAGATATTTCCCATAATCATATAGGAGGTTCAATTCCCGAAAATTTAGGTTTGGTGTTTCCCAATTTAGAAGATTTAGACATGTCCGGAAATCAATTTGAAGGTAGGATTCCCTCTTCTTGTGGTGATTTGGCCTCCTTGAAATATTTAGACTTCTCTAATAATCATCTGTCTGGAACGATACCCGAGCATTTGGCAATGGGTTGGTCCTCCTTGGTGTACTTGAAATTTTCAAATAATAGATTCAGTGGCCATCTATTTCCTACCCCTTTAATTAATCTAACCTCCCTCATGTTTCTGTATTTGGATAACAACCACTTCTCTGGAAAGATCCCAAATTGCTTGTCCGGTATTGTTAGTTTGCACGGATTGGATTTGAGTGACAACAATTTGTCAGGCATGCTTCCAAGTTGGTTAGGGAACGCGTCTTCTTTGAGCAATATTGTTTTGGCCAGAAATAAGCTTGAAGGACCAATTCCACGAGAATTATGCAAACTCAATGATCTCATATTCCTTGACCTTTCCGAGAACCATCTGTCTGGGTCTATACCCTCTTGCTTCAGTTCATTATACATCCAACATGTCCATTTGCAACAAAACAGGCTAAGCGGTCCCCTTCCAAGTGCAATATTCAAAGATAACTTACATCTAGTCACACTAGATCTTAGTTACAACTGCATAACTGGCTACCTTCCAGATTGGATCAACAATATCTCATCATTGAGCATTCTCCTCTTGAGAAACAATCTGTTACAAGGCAGGATTTCACCTCATCTATGCCTTTTAGGCCAATTAAGCATGTTGGATCTTGCTGATAATACCTTTTCCGGTCCAATACCTCCTTGTTTTGGTAACTTTACTTTGTATCCTAAATCAAATCAAAAATCTAATCCAGGAGGAGGTTTAACCACCTTATATACTCCTCCCCAAAATTCTGATTTTCCATACTTGAGAATAAAGCTACAAGATAGCCTAGAATGGTATCTTTTTAGCGGTGATTTTTATACAGCGGAAGTGGAAGCTGTCCAAGAGGTGGAGTTCACAACAAAGAGAAGAAGTGATATCTATAAAGGAAACATCCTCGATTACATGTCTGGAATTGACCTCTCATCCAATCAATTGACAGGCGAAATTCCACATGAGCTTGGAAACTTGAGCAACATTCATGCATTGAACCTATCCTACAACAGCCTAACTGGATCAATCCCAATAACATTCTCAAAGTTAGACCAAATAGAGAGTTTGGATCTTTCCAATAATAACTTGGATGGTGTTATTCCCCCTCAGCTCATAGAGTTGAACTCTCTAGCTGTCTTCAGTGTGGCACATAACAATTTATCCGGAAAAACTCCAGAAAGAAAAGCTCAGTTTGGGACCTTTGAGAAAAGCAGTTACGTGTCAGTAAAAGCATTAGAGAATACTTGCGATGACGTCGCTGTGCCAACTAATCAAGAGGGAGGAGAAAGTGATTGTTTCATGGACATGGGCGTCTTCTACATAAGCTTTGTGGTCTCTTACGCCGTAGTGGTTTTGGCAATTGGTGCAATTCTGTGTATAAATCCTTATTGGCGTCGGACCTGGTTCTACTTTATTGAAGTGTGCATGACCAACTGCTACTGTTTTGTGGTAATCAATCTCCGCAAACTACGCAATTTCAAAACCGAGTAGCCTTCCATGGTTTTAATGTGTAATAAACGTCATTGAGAAATTGGTTGTTGTTACTGTTAAGATTGAGGTCAGTCTTAATTGACGTGTTCCTGAATCCCATGTATTATTTATCATATTATATATTGGAAAAATAAATAAAAAGGAGGAACTTTCTTCTCGTTTTTAGTTTTGGGTACTAGTCAACAGATTTGTTGCCAATATCTCAGCCTCTTGTTGAGTCAAATTAATGAAAAAATGGGACTCCTCATTACTGTATATCAATCGAGGAAGACAATAGTCAATAGATATATCCGAGATAACAAATTGTAGGGATCTGTTACTACTAAAGCGGCAAAGCCCACTTATAATAGGAGTTTATTACTATACCTGCTGGGTATCGAAAAGAAAAGAAAAGAAAAAGTTAACATGAGACAGGTTTGTTAAGTTGATATTTTTTTTTGGTAACCAGAGTAATTTATTGTCCTCGATCTTTGAGTATGGAGTTGGAAAGACTTAGCTTAATTGAAAAAATCATTCACTAGGTTGGAGTACAACAACAAATTTCTAACTAATCGATTTCATAATTTTAATTTTAATTAAATTAGACTAGCTCGGTAGCTCCTCCTTGTAGATAGGCTAAAAGTCGTCCACATTTCCTGTCCAGACGATCATCTCACGTCCTCCTTCCGGCTTGCTTCTAAAATCAATAGAATTTCGTGGGTATACATCCTGTCTTTTGCACCTTAGTAGTCCTACGCACAATTAGTACTATAACCCCAATATCACAGCTACAAATACTAATAAAATGAGATAAAAAGCCGGGCTCGCAAAAACAGAAAGTTTGTGCTACAAATACTAAAACATTTTACTATTTTTTTAAGCCCAAATGATAGGTTCAGTGGCCCAAATATCTATTTGTTCAACCCAAATTTACCTATTTTTTTATATATTCAACTATTTAAGACTTCGAATTTAATTTTTATGCTTTTTTGTTGATTGTTTAGGTTCTAATAAATAACAATACAACAACATACTAAAAAAATAAGAAAAACAAATTTGGCTTTTTAACATTCAGCCCTAACAAGTTACAAGTTAACAATTAACAACCAAACAAATTTTTTTGATGACGAGAAAATTCCCCAAAGCCGGACCCTTTTGGCCCAACCCTGAAGTACAAACCCCGGCCCACTGGACCGACCCCACAACCCAGGGAGCAGATAAGTCAAGGGTGATAATGGGGATGTTGGGGCTCGAACTTGGGACATGTTAGAACCCAAGGCGAAGCCTTACCACCACACTAAACCCTTGGGGGTAACAACCAAACAAATTAAAATTACAACACCAAAAAAATTAAAATTACAAGCTTCAAATATTCCAAATTTCATTACATTTAATCGTCAAGTGGGTGCTTCTCAGACGGCCGTGACGGCCCAAGGATCTTCACTTTTGAAAACAAATAGCAAATCAAAGCAAGTTAAGTATACATAAATATAAATTGTGATTAAAATAATTGACCATATAAATTAAAATATTTGTTTCTTCTTCATATTTCTTTAGATGCAATCATTTTAACCCAGCTTTAACCCTTAGTTAACCTAGTTTATAAATAGGTGAGAGAGAGAGAGAGAGAGAGAGGAAGAGAGAGATTAGCTCATTGGCACAATTTAGAGAGAGGGAGAAGAAGAAATTAGAGAGGGAAGAAAGCTTGAGGTATTTGGCTAAATAAGTGAGGTTTTCTTCCTATTTACTCCATTTTTTCTCTCATAATCTCTTGGTTCATAGTTCTAATATGTATCTTTTCATTTTAGGTGAAATCTAGTAGAAAGAGAGGCATCAAACTCAAGGTAAGGGGTAGTTAGATAGGTTTTTGTGATGGGTAAGCATGTATGGTCGAGTATTGCATGTTTAAATGCAAAAAATGGAGTTTTTATGAATGTAATCTCTCATTTCTTTGGTTTTTTGGATCTGTCTATTTCCTTTTGATAGAGCCTTGATTAAATATTGACATGCGCTTGGAAGGACCTAAGGTAGCCAAAACCATAGATAATAAAAGAAATGAAAAGTTTGCTAGTTCTAGTTTTATGAGACTCTTGTGTGAATCCTTCTTGGTTGATGCATTCTTTGAGTAAGAAAGACGTATAAACATGATGAATGACACGATTAGTGGCTAATACGTCCAATATGGAGAAATAGAGGTCACAGTTGGTAAAGATAGTTGCTTGCATGCGCTTACTTTTAGAAGTCTTTGTAAATGCATAATATTTGGAGTGACATTTCGCTTTCTTTGTGATCTGATCTTGTGATGGCATATGATAACATGAAAAATATGGTTTCAAAGGTCATTTTCATGTTAAAGTTAACACCTTGCATGACTAAGAGAGTGAAGATGACATTCATGCACGGTTTTAGTCTTTTTGTGATATATTCAAATGATTTGTATCATTGCATGTGTTGTTTGGCATCGTGTTTTTGTTCAAGACTCACTGAGTGTGTTCAGCTCTGTGTACTTTACATCTGGTAAAAATTCCAAGAGAAAAGGACGAAGGTAAGGTGAGAAAAAGGGATTTAGACCAATATGGAGCAAATCTAGAAAAACGTGAAGAAAAGGGCCTAAAAAACATAATTTTGCTCTAGTTTTCAAGGCCTGTACTAAGGAGGCCAAACATGTATGGTGAGGCCTAAAAATGGACTTGGAACTTAGATAAAAACGAGTCCCATTTGGACCCTAAATGATGCAATGATATTCATGTATAGAGATTATGTGAAAATGTAATGCGATGATTTTGCATACACAAAGGTTATATGACATTCGTTTATAGCATTAGCATTGTGGATCTTGTGATGTGAGCGGCAGTATTACGAGGAAGTATTGTGATGCATTGAGATAGTCCTGATTATTGAAATGAAATATCGAGATGTGACGGTATCGATCACTTTGGGGGACGTGCAACCACTACTGACCAAGTCAGTGGCTGATCTCTTCTAGGCAAGAAGCAGTGGAGTGCTTTCGCCATGAATTGTTCTGTATGTGAGTTAGCAAAGGACTGTCTTGAAGGAAGAAGACATGGGACGCACAACCATGACTCTGTGAGTCATTCATAGCTTGAGTTAAAGGATATCTCAAAGTGGAAGTCAATCTGCGAACTATCAGTCTTGGTTTCAGCATCACATTCATCAAATGACCCTGATATTATTTTATGTTTTTAATGTTATAATATTCAGTTTAAAACTTTCAAAATATACTTTTATTATGTGATAGCTTCTAGTTCCAGCTGGCTATACATATTTCATAGCCTTTGGATCGTGTGGGCCTAGCATTTATTAACCGTCCATAATTTTAACTTTTTAATAAATTAATTTCTTTACTCTAAATAAATTATATCTTTTTAAGTTTTGAAACCTCTCTACATTGTTATATGACTAACAGCTTCTTCGTTGAATTTTTCACATTAAATGTAATAAAAGTTTTTTTTGGTCATTCGAATATTTGGGAGAACATACGTGTTGTAACTTTGCCAAGTTATTATTCTATAACTATAAAGAGAGTTTCGAGATAAATACAGGTACGGAACGCAAGACCGTTTTGTAAATTTGTCTTTTGGCCACCTCATTCTGGGTGACGTGTCTTTGCATCCTTGAGTCTCAATTCGAGATAGCTACATTATATATAAAGAGATATTGTTAGCTGCATTATGGATAACTGTGATCAATCAGTAAATAAAAGCAATGATCATTTATTTGCCCATCATTTTCTTCAAAAGGCTTGGAAAGAAAAAACAAATGAAAAGAAATGCAGAGAGGTTAAATCGTAACTAGTAAAGAAAAAAAATGGTTATAAACTTATTCGGTTCCTAGATTTTGACTCATTTTAATAAATAGTCTTTGGACTTTTAAATTGTTCATAAAATTCCTAGAGTTTGCAATTTTGATAATAAAAGTTCATTAGTTAAACTTCTATCTATATATGCAGTTAACTATTCAAATGCCAGTTTCAATACATATGTCAAAAATCAGGTGACTTATAATGTTTATATATATTTTTTCATTAATTTTTGTTTTTTAAAAAATAAAAAGGAAATTATTTTAATTATTTAAAAAAATAAAAAAATAACTTAAAAATTTATAAATCTCCTGATTTTAGTTTTTGGGTGATACATGTAAACTTATAATTGGAGCTAACTTGTGAACCATTAATTTTGAAAATAAAATTTTAAGAAAAAGAATTTGTTAACAAAAATTATAAACTCAAGGATCTCTATGATCAAGTTGAAAACTAAGGATGATTTGTTAAAAATGGTCAAAACTTAGGGATGAAATGAATACTTAACCTAAAAAAAACAATTTTGTCGTGTTTTAGTTTTAGAATTTTAGGGTGGTTAAAAGTTTAGAGTATAAGAGTTGGTAAAAAAATGAAAATAATTTATAAAAGTTAATGAAAAAGAGAAAATATTTAAATGAATATTATAATAAAAATAATAATTTGATAGAAATAAAGATTTTTTTTTATAATTTTTATAATTAGTTTTACACTCAAACACCACTTTAATTAAGCATATGTGCTAATTTTATTGGTACCGAGATGTTTTAGCCCCAAAATTTCTAGCCTCAACATTTTTATCATAATAAAATAAATATCTAAAATTATCACTCTGTTAAATCGTTCTTCTTACGTCAAATAAATATAAAACAATTCAATCAATCCATCAGTCTCCACGTATTTCTCTTCTTCACTTCTCTCGGTTCCGCTCGCCTAAAACAACACGAAGGTGCGCTCTGGCTAAGTCGAGCTTTCATATTCTGACGAAACTAACGTGAAAAAAGGGCCATACGAGTCACCGGCGACGCCAAGTCTTTTTGTCTTGTCCCTGGATTTAGGTCACACTTACAGTATTGTTGCATGGAAAGAGCAGCATTGGTCCCACAAGGTCACGATCGAGCGTAATCCAAACTAAACAGCTTGATCGACTGTAATATTATCTTGTATAGTTGTGATTTACAACTAATAGATGCTAGTCTTCTCTGTAATCTCAGTGGGACCAATAAATAAGACTTATAAGGATAGAGGTGACCTACTTAAACTCAAACCACCTCGTCTTGTTTGGAAACGTGTCTGAGACTTCCACATAAATATTTGATTGCAACAGAAAGTCTGAAAATAATAAGTTAAAAAAATGGAGTGGGGGCGTTTTTGGTGGTGGGCAGCGCTGGTGTTCTTTCTATTGTGTATTGACGGGTGCTTGGGTTGTTTGCATGAAGAGAGAATAGCGCTCTTGCAGCTCAAAGCATCCGTTAACTATTCAAACGGATCGTCTTTGCCAGATTGGAACTCTCCCAGCGAAGAGAGTGATTATTGTAGTTGGAACAATGTCGAGTGCGACATCACTACAGGGCGTGTAGTCGGACTTTCATATTCTGACGATATCAAAATAAAATAAGACGACAATACAAGGGTTGGTAGCTAACATTTGTAAAAATATGGGTGCACCGATGCATGGAGAGAGGAAGACGTTGATATCTTGGAATTGATGTCTCTTTAAGGAACAACCATATCTTATGTCGAAGTAGTGATTTCTTGTCATCGTGATCAAAAGTTCAAGTAATTACAAGCGTTTTGATGATGCAGAATTTCGGTGATTAATGGAAGAGGCCCATTGAAGTGGGGACAAAGCTAACGAGCAAGAGGGACCGAAGTCTTGGTCTTCTCAAAGTGATGATACGTGGGTGAGTAAATTTCGTGTCAAAGAAATATTCAATAAATGTAATGATATTGAGTCTTGTTCATGTGAAGATTTTGCAAGGAAGAACTTACGGAGAGGTACTGGAGCTACCTTGAAGCTCACCTAGGGTATAAAGTATAAACTATAGAGTACTGAAAAAGAGTTCCAAAGAAGTTGAGCTGGCAGCTTGGGGATAGTGCGGTGCTAGATACGCACGGTGTTAGATACTGGAATAGAGAGCGAAAGCTTACTTGAGACTTGACTTACCCTCAAACTCGTGTCCGTTAAATCTAAAAGTAATATATCCGTGTCGCACCCGAATTTGTTTTAACCTATTTTTGACGATGAAACCTTCTCCTCCCAGTCTCGATAATTAGAGAACATTCTGGAATAAATTTCGTGCATGAGGTAAAATGTTTTTGAAGCTTGATGATTGTTAAGTTGAAGTGACGAATTTCTATATGAGAAATTATTTTGTTGTAAAGTTCTGTTATTGATTTCGTTCAGTTTGTTTCTGAATTAAATTTTTAACTGCCCATTCTGCCCCCTCTAGGGACTTTTGGGTCAAAACCAAATTTTTGGAAGAAAAAAAATGTAGAAGGGTATTAGTGAAAAAGACAACGCTTATTGCCAAGGTGTAAATTAGAGCATTGACGCCACGTCTTTGACGTGTCGCAAAAGCATGTCTTCTCAAAATAGCGTAAAAGAAACGGATAAGAATTCTAGAAAAGAAAATAATATATTCTCTTTGATGTTTAGTCAAAAAGCTCACTATTGTGGGAAGTAGTAGGAATTGGAAGGATTAATGCTATTGACCCCCCAAGTCATAGGGACTGAACCTTATCGATCTCTTTTCAAATTCTACAAAAAAAAAAAAATTACACGAATCTCCTCAAACTAACATCTTATTTATAATATCACCATCAAGCAACTAATTTCTCCAATTAATACTCAAAAATTATCACATTTGTTAAAAAAAAATTAGAGCACATATTGTTTTAACATGTAGATATTTATAACGAGCTAGGGGTACATTATTGCAGAAAAAGTAGTAATTTTGATTATTAATTGATGATGTATTTGGTAGCTTGATAATGACCTGAGTGCAAATAAATAAATATAGATCAACTTGAGGGAATTACAACTAATTATTCCAAAAGCAATTAGTTTCTTGCTCTTTTCAATTTGGGTTAATTAATAAGATCGCGCCTACGGCAGTGTGGTGGAAAGAAGGCCACTACAAGTCTTTAGTTTTTTTTTGGTGAATCAGGTATTCTCATATGCGATAAGGATTAAAAAGGTATTTTTTAAATATAAGAATTATTTCATTATTGGGATCTTCCTTTTCATCTAAGAAGACTTTTAAATATTAAATTGTTAGGCTCGGAGTACTATTCTCAAATATTTATTTTTTAGTTTTCATTTTGAAACCATTAAGTTTAATTTTTTCTTGTAATTTTTAGGATTTTTTAATTTTATTTATTTTTAAAATTGTTAAAGTGATATGTCCTTTTTAATTAATCCTAAATTGTTTTCTTTTGGTATTAGTCAAAAGTTACCATTTAGGTAACTAGCACCAATAATCTTTTTCACAAATATTAATCTGAAAGACAGCATGAAATAGTGAAAGTACTACACTACTATCTTCTATCCCTAGCCGGCCACTGGGAAATCAAATGTATTATTATCATTTTAATTTATAAATTTGATAAAATAGTGAAAATATCTAATATTAATATAATTAAAAGATATAATATGTTCAATCTGATGGATGAAAATTGAATTTATCCTTAATTTTTAAGTTACTATTCACGTGAAGTCTGTAAAGTAGTTATTTCTAAATGCTTGTGTTCTCATTAGACCCGAACTCATGCTTTAGAACAAATGAAAATTTGATACCCAACTACAAGTGAAGGCCTAGCGTCTTCCATTATAGTCACTTTATTGTTAATCCCTAAACTCGCTGCTGACCCTTTGAATCTTTCTTATCTTTTTTTAGGTTGTATTTTTGTAATGATTTTCATATATAAAGTTAATCATTTTAACAAAAAAAGAGAGGACTTGTTGGTACCAAACATCTGTGAAAATGTTTATTTAAACGTGTCGAGGAATGAATTTGAAGATGTGTGATGTATGGAAGATATATTATATTTGTTCATGGTAACGTGATCATCTCCAAAAAAAACACAAATAAATAGTAAAAAACTATAAGAAGAACTAAAAAAAATCTCAATTAAATTATTCATTTTCACTACAAATAAAGAAAAAAAATCATTCAAATAATATATTTCTTCACTTTACATCAACTCTAACACTCCAAAATTTTAACCACCCGAAAATCTGATCTAGCAGACATGAAGAAAAAATGGAGCACCATCTGCTATGTCAGCTGATCATGAAGAGGAAGAAGGAGATAGATAGTTCCAGCATAGACATGGTGGCCTCCAACATAAGTTTTGCGGTCTCTTATGCAGTAGTGTTGATGACAATTGCTGGAGTTCTATACATAACTCTCTATTGGCGGGTATGGTTCTACTTCATTGAAGTGTGCATCACTAATTTGTATTGCTTTGTTGTGATCAATTTTAGTAAGCTATCCAATTTCATTTAAAACTAATTGTTGCAGTTGTGATGTTTGAAGTTTATTTAAAACTCTAAAGTAAATTTGTCTTTTGGCCTTGTAATTTTGGGGGACAGATCTTTGCATTCTTAAGGTTGTCTTTGACAACCACAAAATTATTTAGAAAATTAATTATTATCTGTCAGCCAATCCATTTTAATTTGCAAGTCGGATTCATAAAAAGAGAGTGCTATGAGCCCAGATTTCTATTTATATTTCATGGTGCGATTTTGATGAAACGGAATGGCATCATGTGGCTTGGATGTTTTGCCTCTAATGGTGTTGGAATCACTTTTTTTGGTGAGCAAGCTGGATCGGATTGCAAATACTTATTACTTGCAGGGTGAAGCAATTTCGAATTAAGAATCTTTACCTAAAAAAAGTGTAGAAATTGAAAGAACCAATATCTTCTTTAACAGGGACCAACAAAGAAAGCCCGGACTAAGGTTTCATGGGGCAACAAAAATTCCAGAGATTTGATAAATTACGCGCATCTATGTTTGGAGATTTTAGTCTATCATCGTACAACTGATGTTGAATTATTACTTATTTCAGAGAAAAAAAACCGCTCTGCAATTTTAGTAATAAGTTTTTTGTGCCGATTTTCAACTAAATTCTTCTAGTCTTATGAAATCATTCTTCTGTTTCATATAAAAAGGTCAAACTACTGCTTTTTAGTTTGGAAAAATAAATAAAAAGGAGGAACTTTCTTATCGTTTTTAGTTTTGGGTACTAGTCAACAACTTTGTTGCCAAGATCTCAGCGTCTTGTTGAGTCAAATTAATGAAAAAATGGGACTCGTCACTACTGTATTTCAATCGAGGAAGACAATAGTCAATAGATATATCCGAGATAACAAATTGTAGGGATCTGTTACTACTAAAGCCCACTTATAATACCAAGAAAAAAAAAAGTCCACTTATAATAGGAGTTTATTACTATAACTGCTGGGTATCGAAAAGAAAAGAAAAAGTTAACATGAGACAGGTTTGTTAAGTTGATATTTTTTTTTTGGTAACCAGAGTAATTTATTGTCCTCGATCTTTGAGTATGGAGTTGGACACACTCAGGTTAATTGAAAAAGCATTAACCCACCGCTGGTCGTAAGTCCATATTTTTCATATACGAAAAGTTTTATGCTTTTTGATTGGGGGTTGGTCATGGCCTATTACGAGTCAAGGTCTGCTCAAATAAAGCAGTGACTTGACTTTAGTCATTGAAAAAGAGTTTCTAGAAAGTAGAAACGGAGTGTCATGCATGTCGCAAACAATGATGAAAGAGATGACATGTTTCTGATCTGCTAGGGGCCACATTATTTTAAAGAGAAATGATAGAAGTCCCGAAAATTTTGTCCCGAATCCGTCCCGAAAGCTGACGTGGCCAAATTTATTCTTTTTAAATCTCTCTTCATCGGTACGCTTTATTTGACGACGTCATTTTGTCGTGGTTAGGAAATGAGGCGCGTTGTTCATGTGTTTTGGTTCACCACACACTCTATTACCCAGAAGAAAAAGTGTATGCATCTTCCATTGGCCCACCGCACACTTCAAATCGCTCATTAATTCTCAAACTTTGGATCGCATTCGGTGGATGGAAAGTAGTGCAATTCGATCAATTTGTAATAAGATTGTAGTACCCCTACTTTTAAATCTTTTGTTTTTGTCCTGTCCTTTTTATATATCACAAAAGTAGTGCAATTCGGACAGCATATAAACCTTATAATTTTTAGTATTGAATTTTAAACTATTAATATTAAATTATGTATTAATAAATGCATTTAATACTATTTATATTTCTATATTGTATATGCACCATATATTTCATAAGGACTTATAAAGAATGCTAGTAATGCAACTATTTGTTTTTTTATAAGTAATGTAACTATTTGTTAACTTAAAATAAAGTATATATACTTAAATTATCTGACATAAAATCATGAGAAGAGTGGGTTTAATAGAATGCTAAAAGCTAAACCATCTATTATTCATTTGATGGATTATTTTTAGTGGTGGAGTCAGGATTAAAATTTAAGGGTGGCGAATTTTAAAGACGAAATACCAAAAAAAAATTTCTCTTCGTAATGCAAAAAATTGTCTTAAAGTTGCAATGTCAAAAATTAAAGACTAAAAGTATTAAAAATATCGGAATACATGTATCGTACTATGTACTGCAACTGAGAAGTGACAATTGGATCTTACGCATTAGTATCTTCTGAAAATATTGTAAAATGACTTCTTAATCGTTTTAAAAACTTCTTGCTCGATGTACACTACCATACAATCATTCATCCAATCATCTCTCATCCTATTACTCAAATCACTCTTGATGATCTTAATCACAGAAAATATTCTTTCAAATGTTACATCATATGTGTGAGAACAACAAAAAAATTAATTCGATGAACATAATAAAATGTACTACAAATCAAACGAAATTGTTTTTTCTGTCACGTTTGACTTGTCCTTTTCATTTTTGTTTTTCAATGCACGAATTATTAGAACTGAAAAGAATTAATGAATTATTTAGATCACATGGAGTTGTGTTCGTTCTAAAGTTTTAAGTTTGAATTCTTTATACACAAGCAATTATTTTAGATCGTCATTGCTGCGGTACAATCATAACTCATCTCACTTGTGTAATTTAGGAGACTGCATTAATTCTTTGCTAATTTGTCAGGTGAGATACACTTATTAAACTTGCAGGATTGAGTTTTTCGTGAGTGTTTTTCCATCCACCGAATGCGATCCAAAGTTTGAGAATTAATGGGAGATTTAATAGAACACTTTGGGTAATAGAGTGTGCGGTGGGCCAAAGATGCATACACTTTTTCTTCTGGGTAATAGAGTGTGCAGTGAATCAAAGCATGTGAACAACGCGCCTCATTTCCTAACAATGACAAAATGACGTCATCAAATAAAGCGGACTGATGGAGAGAGATTTAAAAAGAATAAATTTGACCACGTCAGCTTCCGGGACAGATTCGGGACAAAATTTTCGGGATGTCTATCATTTCTCTATTTTAAAAGAGTCACATCACTTAACTAGATAATTTTAAGATAATAAAAAATAATTAAAAATAATAATAATTGATTTGATTACACCCTACTTGGCTAAAGTAGCACCAATAATCTTTTTGACAATTAATGTAATCTGAAAGACAATAAGGGATACCCCATCAAACACGATAGATGTACTTTGAATGAGAGAGGTTTTTTCAAAGTTTTTTTATTGAACAAAAAATAAGTATTTTTTTATATAATTTAGCATAGTTTATTAGGTTAAGTCCTTTTAAAGAAATTTTTTTAGTTTGTTTAGTGCATGATATCTAAAAAATTCAAACATGCGTATTAATAAAAAAAAGAAAAAAATAATAATTTTTTACTTTGGCTGGCCCCGGTTGGTCCCCCTAAATCCGCCACTGGATGGACAAATTTATTCTTAAAATTCTTCTTCTTTGGGATGGTACAATTCCGTAGGGCTGAACACGTTTGGGCCGCGGGCCGAACCAGCCGACCCAAACCGACCGCAGCCCATTGGTGCGGGCGGTTGGGCCATGGCCCAGGTCGGCCCTCGGCCCACTGTTTTTAAAAATCAAATAAGTCGGTTTGGTTTTCGGTTATGTGGGTCGGTTAACCGAAAACCGAACCGACCGACCATATCATATCTATACGATTTTTTTTACCCCTATGACCCTGTCCTTCGAGTTCGAAGTCTCGACTCTCGACCATTTTTTACCCTAACCACTAACCCTCGCAGTCGCAGCGCCGATTCGTCGTTCCCCCTCCGGCCTCCACCCCTCCAGGCTTCTCCTTCCCCCTCCAGCTCTCATCCGATTCGTCAGGCTCTTCTCTTGTGGGTTCCCATGTAAGTTCCAAAGCTATATCCACTCTTCTCAATCACGCCATCTCTCTCTCTCTCTCTCTCTCTCTCTCTATTTCTTCTCACTTTGCTGCTCTTGTCTCGATTTACTGATATTTTTTGTTTGATTTTGTTTTCTGTTAAGTTAGTATCTAGATCTGTGCGGGACGAATCTTGCATCTCAGATTCGAGTCCTACTGAAAACAGAGACGAATCTTGCATCCAAGGTCAACTCTCAACTTCCCCAACTAACATTTTCTTTCCTGATTAACCTCCACTTATTTTCGATTTCGATTTCGAGTTTGTGATTTGCAAGAGTTTGTGATTCTGCTCCTACTGGTTAGAGAATTTAGTTTCTACGTGTAGACCACTATGGCTTGCTATCCTGCTAGGTTTTGTCCTGAACAATATTTTGTTGAGGATTATTTGTCACGCTGAAGAAGGGTGCTTAAATTTCTGCTGTAGTATATAAATGAGTTTGGAGAGATTCAGGCTTGTGCAAACATATGTATTATGAAATAAAACTGGACAATTAAATCATGAAATTTAATTTAATTGTTCTTCAGATGACTTTACAATGTATGAAGACCAAGAAGGATTTTGGGGCCTCCTGGATGTGGTGATTGGGATAGAATTCGAGTAATTACAAAGTTTTTGAAAATTTTTTATGAAGCTACATTGAGATTTTCTGGATCTTTGCATGTAACTTCTAATGCATATTTTCAAAAGCTTTGTATGATTCAAAAACAATTATCAAGGATGTGTGATAGTGGTGATGTTCTTTTAAGTGCCATGACAATTGGTATGAAACGGAAGTATGAAAAATATTGGGGAAGGTCTGAGAAGTTTAATTTATTTTTATTCATTGCTGTTGTGATTGATCCACGGTGCAAAATGTTTGCTTTGGAATTGTGGTTTAAACAAATATATGAACATGAGGCTGAATTGATGTTAGAAAGTGTAAGACGTGTCTTACATCGATTGTATACGGAGTATTCAGCTCGGTTTGGGTCTTCAAGCGAGGTTCAACCATGCAATGACTCTTTTACTCCACATGGGGGTGATGAGAATGATGTAGACGACTCTGAATCCTTTTGGGGCATTATGGATGAATTTGAATCAAAAACAGATGTGGGTAACAAATCTGAAATTGAACAATACTTATCAGATGGTCGGGAGGCACGAACTGTGGATTTTGATGTTTTAAATTGGTGGAAGATGAATGCCTCTAAATATCCTATCCTTGGTCATATTGCACGTGACGTGATGGCTATGCCTATTTCTACCGTTTCTTCTGAATCTGCATTTAGCACCGGTGGACGTGTGCTTGATCCCTTTCGGAGTTCTTTGAGTCCAAAAACTATTGAGGCATTAATTTACACGCAAAATTGGTTAAGGGAAGAACCCAGTTTTGACATTCAACAAGCATTGGACAGCATTGAAAACTTTGAGGTTGAAGAAGGTAATTTACTAATTTAGTAGTTATTTTAGATTTCTCTTTACTGAAAATCTTTACTATTTAGTATTTACACAATATGTTATTTTTGGTTTTCAGAAGGTGAAAGTGGAGGAGCTTGAGGAGCTTTTGGAGACTTGATGAATTTATTTTATTTTGGAATGTATTTATCTTAGTATAGTTTATTTTATTTTGGACTGTATTAAATTATCTTAGTATAGCTTATTTTATTTTGTACTGTATTATGTTGATAATTGAAGGTATTGGTGTTCTTTTTTATAATTGTAGAACAATGAAAATTGCCCAAAATTATTTATAAAAAAAAAATAGAAAATAGCCCAAAACATTGGGCCTTATCTTAAAAAGGCCCATGAGGCCCAACCGAATGAACCGGCCGAACCGACCGAATGAAAAATTCATTCGGTGTGTTCGGTCAGTCTGTATAGCAAGGTCGGCGTCGGTTGTCCATAAGTGACAACCGACCATTGTCGGTGCGATAGTGGAATGTGAACATTCCACTATCGAACCGACCGATGTTCAGGCCTACAATTCCGCTCCAAATAATCAACCTTTTTTATGAGACGGCCAAATAATCGACTTTTATTGGACAAAAATCCTCGTCCCAAAAAAAAAAACTTTGTTTTGAAAGGTTAACAATAAATTTCTTTGTTTGGGTCGTTTTGGGATATGAATATTGTCCTTTTGTGTCCATAAGTTAGACAAGTTTGAGTTTTAAAATTTTGGTAGGGTAAAATTTTAGAGTATAAGAGTTTTTGAACATAATTTAAAAGAGTTAGTGATAAAGTAAACAGAGAGAATATTTAAATGAATATTATAATAAAAATAATAATTTGATTGGAAGAGAAATTATTTTAATTAGAGTCCAAGTAATTAGACCCTGGAAAAAATTCGAATGGCTTTACAGATTTTATAGTTTTTAAATCTTGACTCATACTTAAAAGAGGAATTGACACCATATAAATTTCTCGAGGCCTCATATACTCACATGACATCAGTCAAACTTTTCAAATTTTGGGTGGCCACTACATGGTAATTAAGTGGAGTTTTCACTTTTTCAAGTCGAGAAAACAATATTTAATTATTTAATATGTCTATCAACAAATTATATCAAGAAGAAAGAAATTTTCACTTCTCATTTTGCTATACATAAAAATAGCTATTAAGATTGACAAAAGCTAATTATTAAATCTTACGAAAAATTAAATTTTAATCACTGAATTTTACACTATTTTTAAAAATAATCATGACATTTTAAAAATGAAAGAACGAATCGTCGATATACTAATACATTAAAAAAAGTTTCTTTCCGTCATTCTCCATTACAAAAAATTTAATCATTAAAATCATTTAGAGTGTATGATTTTAATGATTAAATGTTGGGCTACATTACAAAAAATTGGGATAATTTAGAGTGTTAATGGCTAAAGTTGTAGCTAGTTGATAGCCACATTACAAATAAATGTCAACTTAAGACCAGGCCTCATGTATATAACTATTTTCCTTCTCTCTTTTTTGTAATTGGCATTACAAGAAACCTAGCTTCGGTTGCTGTCAAAAAGATGAGGGTATACCCCATCAAACACAATCGACAAGGACTACAAATTTCTTTCTTCTTGATGTAATTAGTCAAAAAGATGAGGCGTCATGGGCGTGTAAAGAATGGTATTGACCAATGTCTTTTGCTCTATAGTCTTTCGCTTTTTGGTGAATCACGTGTTCTCACATCTTTCACTCTTTTATCTGCTTGGTATAATTCAGTCGAAAAGATGGGGCTTGATGGGGGTGTAAAGAATCATTGAGACCCTATCGAATTGGAAATTTGCATATCTTTTAAGGAATAACCATTGCAGTCATGATTGTCACCAAAAATTGCAATCAGTACAGATTAAAATTGGTTGGAAATTTCGTGGAAAAGGACGGAAATAAACGTACTAATGAACTTCAAGTGTGAATACAGAGATTTCAATTGTCTATCGGAAGAGGCGGAGAGCTTCATTGATATTATTTTTGGCAGAGCTAACGTGAAGAAAGGGTCGTAGGGGTCACCGGGAACACCAAAGTCTTCGCTAGCTCTTCTCAGAAATAATGCAAGGATTGATTGTACCAGTGATGCGGACCACTTCTTAATTACTACGCGAGACTTCTTTATGTATCCGTGAAATACGGTTCCAATTAATAATAATTTTGTTTCGCTGGAGAAGTATAAAATAAGGAAAATGATCTTGGTATAATTTGTTACGCATAACCATCGACAACTGTATGATATAACAACGTGCTGAAATAGTAGTACAATAACAAATTAGTGAACCAAATATTGAATTCAACGTTGATTGTAAAAGCAAAATTTCTGAAAAGGGAGATTTATAGATTGTAGGGGGGCCTTATAAGGGATGGAGGCCCTGAAGCAACCTTAGGCTTCCTACTCCTTGGCGGCCTCCCCTGATCTCCAATCCTCAAAAAGATTAATTAAGGAGGACAAGGAAAAATGAAAAACTAGCTAGTTTCCTAGCACGAACAGTATTACTAGTGGACGTACAAGACAATGGAGATTTGATTAATATAACTTTGACAGAGCTAACGTGAAGAAAGGGGTCGTAGGAGTCACCGGTGACGCCAAAGTCTTTCTGCCTTGTCCCAGAGATTAACGCCAAAGTCTTCGCCAGCTCTTCTCAAAAATAATGCAAGGATTGATGGAACCAGTGATGCGGACCACTTGTCAATTACTACGTGAGACTTTTCTATGTATCCGTGAAATACGGTTTCTATAGTCCCTACCCATTTGGAAGAAATGAACAAGCGTACTTGACGTCAAGTTGGTCTGAGTCGCAAGTACTGTATAATTAGGTTTATCAAATCATTTTTTTTTAATAGTTTGTGTGCCTTTTGGAAACCAATTGGTTCCACATAAAGTGGAACGAACGGGCATTGTCACCAAAGTCCTACGTCTTCATAACATGGGTTGATGGTGCCTGATGCGGACTACTTTGGCCTGTCGGGCTCTTTGGTCCCTACCCATTTGGAGAAAAAATGTACAAGTTTATAAAGTCAGGTTGAGTATTATTTTCGAAAAATATTTTTTTTTTAAAAAAAATTATTAGGCGAAAGCAGGGTCAGTACCTAGACAATAGATATCTGAGATAACAAATTGTAGGGATCTGTTACTACTAAAACCCACTGATCATGAGGACTACTTATCAATGCCAGAGACTTTTAATAGGCAGCTAAGAAAATACGACTATCTTCGGTCCCTAGCCACTTGAAACATCAAATGTATTATTAACATTTTAGTTTATAAATTTGATAAAATAGTGTGAAGTATCTAACAGTAGTATAGTTAAAAAGCATAGTTTAGTAGAAAAGCGCGTCTAAGAAGCAACTATAAATAAAACTAACTTTTCAGAAATAAAAATAATAATAATAATTAAGAAGAAAATTGTAGAGTTGGTACCAAATATCTGTGAAAATGATTATTTAAACCTGTCCGGGAATGAATTTGAAAGCATATTAAATATTGGGATAAACTCGTACTTAGCCTCATATTTTTGGGGCAAAATCAAATTATGACCCTTATTTTTCAAACCAACAATTTGAGACCCATATGTTTCAAAACCAACAATTTGAGACCCCTATGTTTCAAAATCACTCAATTCTCGCTCCCCCGTTTGAATTTACCGTCAAATGAGATGGTTTTTCAAGAAATGACCAAAATGTCCTTGATAAAATAATTGGTGGATGACCAAACTGCCCTTGCTCTCTGTCACCCTCGACCTCACCTTTGACCTTCCCTGACAATTACCATCACCCTCACGTGGTCGCTCAATATCACGACGTTGTCTTCTCCATACTCCACGGGCCTTCTACCAATCACGAGCTCAAGAATCATTACCCCAAAACCATATACGTCACATTTCTCGTTAACTCTCAAGCTCTGGCATGCTAATTCTGGAGCCACATAACCAAGTGCGCTCTGGAATCTGTTACTTATTATATGTTTTTCGAGCTTTGTCAGAAGCTCTGCCTTTCACGAAGCTTGGCTTGTAAGCTGCCATTAGGTGCATGCTCAGTTACCAAAAGCTGCGTTTGAGGCGATCATGCACCACCTCACTGGACACCAGAACATTGTGGAGCTCAAAGGCGCCTACGAGTTTCAGTTTGGGTTCTGTGTTATGCATTTCTGGGAGTTGGCGTCCCGTGTGAGGACCCAAGTGCTACCATTGGAGGCGATATGGGTAAAGAGAACCGGCCTTGGCGATCGATGTCCGGTCGAGAAGAAAACTGTGGAGGATTACTCATCCGTAGACATGAACTTGCAAGGGTCAGAGTTGACTTTTCTCTTCTTTCTACCTCCTCCATTCCTTCTATCTCTTCTATAATGAGCAAAATCAGATGGAAAAGAAATAAAACATTTCACCACCAGGCTGCGAACAGTACCTCCGGTCAGATGAACCAACTGCGAGACAACAACCAATCGACGGCCCCAACCTCTGGGACTCCGAAACGCCACAACGACACCCAATATCACTGCACATATACCAAGAACGAACACGAGCTACATATGCAGAACCTTTTTTAGGCTCTCTGGATGACTTCCCTCATGTTCTTTGTTTCTGCATGGGGCCATGTTGGCCTTGCAGTTTGGCTATGTCGGGTTCCATGTGGTCTCCAGAGCTACCCTCAACATGGGCATTAGCAAACTTGTGTTCCCGGTGTATAGGAACATAATTGCCATGCTTTTGCTCCTTCCTTTTGCGTATTTTCAATAGGAGACCACATGGTAGAGATGAGTAAATCTGACGAAGAAAGGAAGATAGCCAAAATTGGAGGAGAGAAGGTTGAGTAGTATAAGCTTCAGCTGGAGATTTTGAAGAAAGAATCAAATGAAGCAAAGTCAAAGTTGGCGGCTGAGACATTGAAGTTTGAACAAGCAAACATGAGACTTGAAGAAGAAATACGGAAGGCTATCAAAGAGAGAGAGCGTGCAGATTGTGAGATGGCTAGAGCAGAGGAGGAAAAGAAGCTGGCAGAAGCTAATAGGAAGAAAGCTGTGGAGGAAAAAGGTAGTGCAGAAAACTTTGTTTCGACAGGAGATACGTGGATTTTTGTACAGCAGAAAAGTTGCTTTTGCCTGGTAGCCAGGTGGATAATCGATCGAATTCTGTCTTTCTTTAAGGGCATTCTGGTCATTTCACGAAAAATTGACGGTGAATTTAAATGGGGGCGAGAATTGAGTGATTTTGAAACATAGGGGTATCAAATTGTTGGTTTGAAAAATAAGGGTCGTAATTTGATTTTGCCCCAAAAATATGGGGCTAACTATGAGTTTATCCCTTAAATATTTGTCAATGGCTAGAATATATCAATCATAACCTCTTGAAAGCATAGGCCAATAAATAATTACAATTAGAAAGAAGAGTGCTGCTTGGAACTGCCACCACTCTCTACCTGATCTCTCTCTATCATCACTCCTGAGACTTAATTTATTTATCCTAATTAACTATCGGTGATAACTTTAAATATTCAACCAGATTTTCTTTTTCTTTTCTGGATTTTGTCATGATCAATCCATATCCATCCGCATCCAACATTGACACTAACTTTGGACATATTTAACTTTTAGACATTAACAAATTATTTGATCTACGACTAACAAATTATATTTCGGCTTGGGGTCCATTGGTTTTTCTTTTAAATTATATAAGATGATAGAGGCATGTTGGACTATGGGCTACTCTACAGTGGGGCCAAGTTATTGTGATCTATTTCTCACTTAATTAAACTGCCTAGAATTGCAGTTACAGGATATGGATGGCCTATTTAAACTTAAACCACCTTCGTCTTGTTGCAACAGAAAATCAGAAAATAAAAAGTTAAAAATGGAGTTGGGGCGTTTTTGGTGGTGGGCAACGTTGGTGATGTTTCTTGTGTATTGATGGCTGCTTCGGTTGTCCGGAGGAAGAGAGAATAGCGCTCTTGCAATTCAAAGCGTTCATAGACCAACCAAACACATGGCCTTTGTCCTCTTGGAGCTCAACCAACCAAGAGCGTGACTGCTGTCGTTGGGAAAGAGTACATTGCCACAACACTACGGGCCGGGTAATCCAACTTGATCTTAATAATTTGAGGGACTACAACAGCGATGCCTATCACCATTGGTGTCTGAATGCGTCTCTGTTTCTTCCCTTTCAAGAGCTCAATTCCCTCAATTTGAGCGATAATGGTATCTACGGATGGGTCTCCAATGAAGGTATGTTTATATCTCTAAAGCAAAGTAGGTAGTATTTGTTCTGTTTTCCATTTATCAATTTGGTATGTTTTATAATGATTTTGACATGGAGGCTGAAGCAGCTTATAATTAAATTTCAGGTCTTGAAAGATTCTCCGGGTTGAGCAAGCTGGAGGAGCTTTCCTTTGATGGGAATTTCATCGACGACAGCTTCCTGTCATCCATTGGTGCGATTGCATCGCTCAGGAAACTCCATTTGAAAGACAGCCAAGGTGAACCAATTCATATCCCAGGTATATTTTTGGCATCAAACTCTGATGTAACATTCTTTGTTTGTCTTCGTCACTTATAATTAATAGCCTTTTATTAATTTCAAGCACATGAGTCTCTAAAGCTTTCGTTAGCTGTTTCAGAGTTGGGTAGACTATACAACCTGCAGGAGTTATATTTGGACCGTTCACAAACCGACAAAAGCATCCTTCAGAGAGCTGGAATTATGACTTCACTTAATGTATTGTCAATGTCGGGATGTTGGCTCCAGGGCCGCTTACCTGACAAAGGTAGTGATGTTTTCCTTACTCGAAGAGACAGCAATAGATCAACCTAATTATAGTCATTACTTTTCTCACGCAATTTCTTCAATTTACAGGCTGGTGTGAACTTAGGAACCTACAGGAGTTAGAACTCGGCGTGAACGATTTTGAAGGGATGCTGCCTTCGTGTTTGGCAAACATGAAAGAACTCCGATTATTAAGTCTCATTTCCAATCGCTTTAACGGAAGCATTTCTCACATCTCTAGTTTGCCATCACTTGAGTACCTTGATTTGTCCAATAACCACTTCACCCCAATCTCGTTCTCCTCATTTTCCAATCTCTCCAGGCTAAAGATCCTACTCATTGATAACATGGTAATAGATGAGGAAAATGAGTCTCAACCTTGGGCTCCAACCTCCCAGTTATATGTTGTGGGTTTGTGGGGTTGTTTATCTAGAAGATCCAATGGAACGATCCCCAAATTCCTTCGATACCAGTATCAGTTGCGAGCAATTGATCTCTCCCACAATAATTTATCAGGGAGCTTCCCTAATTGGATGCTAGAAAACAATCCGAACTTGGAGGTTCTTAAGTTAAGAAATAACTCTTTCAAAGGCCCTTTCCACGTGCCATACCATCCTAATCCCCACATTTGGAGAATAGATATTTCCCATAATCATATAGGAGGTCCAATTCCCGAAAATTTAGGTTCGGTGTTTCCCAATTTAGAGCATTTAGACATGTCCGGAAATCAATTTGAAGGTAGGATTCCATCTTCTTGTGGTGATTTGGCCTCCTTGAAACATTTAGACTTCTCTAATAATCATCTGTCTGGAACGATACCCGAGCATTTGGCAATGGGTTGGTCCTCCTTGGTGTACTTGAAATTGTCATATAATAGATTCAGTGGCCAACTATTTCCTACCCCTTTAATTAATCTAACCTCCCTCGAGAGTATGTATTTGGATAACAACCACTTCTCGGGAACGATCCCAAATTGCTTGTCTTGTATTGTTCGTTTGAAAGGATTGGATTTGAGTGACAACTATTTGTCAGGCATGCTTCCAAGTTGGTTAGGGAACGCGTCTTCTTTGTACATGATTGCTTTGGCCAGAAATAAGCTTGAAGGACCCATTCCACGAGATTTGTGCAAACTCAATAATCTCTATTTCCTTGACCTTTCCGAGAACCGTCTGTCTGGGTCTATACCCTCTTGCTTCAATTCATCATACATCAAACATGTCCATTTGCAAAAAAACAGGCTAAGCGGTCCCCTTCCAAGTGCAATATTCAAAGATAACTTACATCTAGTCACACTAGATCTTAGTTACAACTGCATAACTGGCTACCTTCCAGATTGGATCAACAATATCTCATCGTTGAGCATTCTCCTCTTGAGAAACAATCTGTTACAAGGCAGGATTTCACCTCATCTATGCCTTTTAGGCCGATTAAGCATGTTGGATCTTGCTGATAATACCTTTTCCGGTCCAATACTTCCTTGTTTTGGTAACTGTACTTTTGATGGATCATATGCTAAATCTTCTCCAGGATACGGTGAAGTTTCTGAATTTCATGATCCTCCTCCCAAAATTTCTGATTTTCCATACTTGAGAATAAAGCTACAAGATAGCCTAGAATGGTATCTTTTTGGCGGTGATTCTTATGCTTTAGTGGAAGCTGTCCAAGAGGTGGAGTTCACAACAAAGAGAAGAAGTGATATCTATAAAGGAAACATCCTCGATTACATGTCTGGAATTGACCTCTCATCCAATCAATTTACAGGCGAAATTCCACATGAGCTTGGAAACTTGAGCAACATTCATGCATTGTACCTATCCTACAACAGCCTAACTGGATCAATCCCATTAACATTCTCAAAGTTAGACCAAATAGAGAGTTTGGATCTTTCCAATAATAACTTGGATGGTGTTATTCCCTCTCAGCTCATAGAGTTGAACTCTCTAGCTGTCTTCAGTGTGGCACATAACAATTTATCCGGAAAAACTCCAGAAAGAAAAGCTCAGTTTGGGACCTTTGAGAAAAGCAGTTACGAGGACAATCCTTTTCTGTGTGGACCTCCATTAGAGAATACTTGCGATGACGTCGCTGTGCCAACTAATAAAGAGGGAGGAGAAAGTGATAGTTTCATGGACATGGGCGTCTTCTACATAAGCTTGTGGTCTCTTACGCCGTAGTGGTTTTGGCAATTGGTGCAATTCTGTGGATAAATCCTTATTGGCGTCGGGCGTGGTTCTACTTTATTGAAGTGTGCATGACCAACTGCTACTGTTTTGTGGTAATCAATCTCCGCAAACTACGCAATTTCAAAACTGAGTAGCCTTGCAGGGTTTTAATGTTTAATAAACGTCATTGAGGAATTGGTTGTTGCTGTTAAGATTGAGGTCAGTCTTAATGGACGTGTCATTTGGTGTCTTAGTCGCAGCAGAAATTTCGGTATAAAAATATGCTGTCATTGGATAGTTGCCGCAGAATTTGTAGTTAGCATATGCTGTCATTTGGTGTCTTAGTTGCAGCAGAAATTTCGATATAAAAATATGCTGTCATTTGGTTGGCTAGTGCTAAATTGGTATATTGATTGGCTAATGCCAAATTCTGCAATTAAGACACCAATTACACTTACCACTGAGAAGATTATGCAAGTAACGAAAAATTTCAACTAACACGGACCAAATCTTGTAACTAATAGCAATTCTGCAACTAAGGACTAAAATCCTGCGACAATTCTCAACTTATCAAAATTCTACAACTAATACCAATTAAAAACCTGCAATAATTCTGCAACTAATGACTAAAATCCTGCAGCAATTCTGATCTTATATAAATTCTGCAACTAACAATTTGCTGCAACTCACTCAAAATTACAACACCATAAATTCTACTGCAACTCACTCAAAATTACTCTGCAACTCATTCAAAATTACAGCATATGTACAATGAAATTTCTACTGCAACTGCTACTAAAATTACACCATATGAAAAACCACTAAAAAGATTCTGCTGCAATAACAAATCAATACCATGTCAAAATTCTGCATCAAGCCCTCTTCAAATTATACCAACTATATAAAGCTATTAATAAAGAGGCAAGTTCAACCATATCCAAATTACATCATAATTTCCATAACTATCAATGATATGCCACTGAAACCACTACTTCAATTACATCAACATTGTTAATGTCAACTAAATCCAAAACACTACAAAGTCATTCATAAAAAAACATCAACTCCTATATTGTAATTTACAATATGCCAAAATTCTGCCATGCTCCTGGCTACTGATGGCAGGTCAAAATGACTTTTATAATTCTGCTTCCACGTTTACATTGGGCTCCCAGTACCCAAATCTTAGGGGTCTTGGACATCTTGGGGGTGTTGGACAGCTTCCTCTTGAGCATCCTCCAGAAAAAATAAAAAGCAATAAATACAATAAAACACTACCATAGCTATTCATCAATAAAATACCAAAGTTGGACTTATATCCAAAACTATTATGTCTTACCCTCCTCTTCCTCTGCCAGGTCCTCTCCACCCTCTCCCCCTGCCTCTACCTCCATTTTGTCCCAATGTCGATGGGTCCTAAAGCACCAAATTTAAAAGTTAGCATATCAAAAATACCAAGGTCAGCTGATATGAACTAATTAACTCCAAAACTCACCATGCTTACTGCCTCTCCACTATCGGGGATCCATAAATGTAAGTGTTCGTGTCAAAGAATTATTCAATACATGTAATGTTATTCAGTGGCCTTGCATGGAAGTTTGTTAATGTGAAAATTTTGTAAGGAACAACCGAACAAGTTACGGAGAGGTGGAGCTAGCTTGAAGCTCACTCAGTTTTGAGTTCTGTAAATACAGAGTACTGCAAAAGAGTTCCAGAGAGTTGAACTGGCAGTTTGGGGTTAGCGCGGTGCTAGATCCTGGAACACAGAGAGCAGAAGATTACTTGAGACTCGACTTACACTCAAGCTCGTGTCCGTTAAATCTAAAAGCACATATCCGTGTCTCACCCAAATTTGTTATAACCTATTTTCGACGATGAAACATCTTCTCAGTATTTGTAAGTAGAGAAAATTTTATAATAAATCTAGTGCAGTGAATAATTTCTATTTAAGAATTGCCAAGAAACTTGGAAAATGAAGGCCCAAGAATGAGAGGCCTAATGGTAAAATAGAGGGAGAACCATGCCACGATACTAATGTATCAAAAATCGAATATTTCTGACTTCCCTCGCAAAATACTGAACATGCCCCAGTGTGGACTCCATATTTCCTTTTATCACGCAATATCGCAGTGATAGATCACCTAATCACTTCACAGGTTGGTGTAAACTTGCGAGCCTGCGAGAGTTAGACCTCAGTCAGAATTATAGGCTATTTTTAGTTCGGTTTTGAAACCGTTTTTTCTGTAATGATTGAGAAAAAAATCTAGAGATATGTTTTTGAAATTGTTTGTGAGAATGGTGGGTCCATAGAGATATGTTTTTTTCAAGTGTACGTTTGGAAAGAGAGTTTTTGAAATTTATTCCCTTGCACAATGTGAGAGTGATTTAAGTATGTTTATATAGAAGATTTTGTTGAGAGGAGTTTTTTTGGGTTTTGTAAAAAAATAATTTGTATTGTTTTTTTTTATAGAAATTGAAACTAATGATTACATAGAAAATTTTATTGAAGATTAAAATATTATTTTTATGCGAAAAAATCACGTTTGATTTGGAAAACATTTTAAAAATTATTAAACAAACATGGCGATAAACTTGAAGGGATCTTGCCTTCTTGTTTGGCCAACTTGACCAGGCTCTGAGTATTAGATCTCTCTTCCTATCAAGATTAGTACGACCAAGAGTGAAGTTACATGACATATCAGGGAGATATGTTGCATAAAGATATTCCAAAGACCCTATCATTAATTAGTTAGTGAGAATACATTCAATTAACGAAACCGCGGCATTAAGAAGTATGATTATTTAGAAAATCTATAGTAATGGATGATGATGAGGCCTTTAAAAAATCCTAGCTATTAGCCATTGTTTATTATGCGTAAGTTCGAAATATACCTCATTGTTTACGTTACTATCAAGAAATTTGAAGGTATAATAATATACTGTTGTTTCATGTTTGCGTAGGTAGCATTATCAATCCAAGGCAAATGAAGGATCGATATTTTCTCCTTCTATCGGCGGCAGCAAATGGTGCGCTCTTGGCATGAACGTCAACCTATAAAGCAACAAGATGATTCCGCTTCGGATTGGAGTATTCGTCCGACAATTGATGTTATTTTAGTTTTGAGCAGACACCATTGTTTATGGTCTTTTAATCATGTAAAACGTCAAGCAAATTCGGCTGCCCATAATCTTATTAGATGGGCCCTAACTGAAAATTTTGTTCAGAATATCTCCATCTCTATAATATCTGCTTCGATTCTCATTAGTGATAACCCAAGCTTCCTCCTTGAGGTTAGCTGGTATTCAATGAAGTTCATTTTAAAAAAACCTGTACCGCAAAGTCCTCGATTTTGAACACAACTACCTGTAACAGCTAGTTTATTTACGGTATTTTTTTTAGTGTGTTTACTGAAAAAATAGGAAAGAAAATGAAGTTGTAATAGTTTGGCTTATTCGAGACAGCAAGTCTTCCGAACTGAATGACTTCTATAGAATTTTCGATGGTTTTACAAGGAGTACAGGTAGCCCTTTTATTATAAATTGGAATTCTAACTGTAAAAATGCGAATAAACTTATCTGTTTTCATTGAAAAAGTCTGTGTACAGTAGCATGCATTTATACAGAAGTCTGTAACAACCTTTCCTATAATATCGGCAAATATTCTCTACGTAATATCATTACATGTGCGGTTAGTTATAACAGAAGAATCTTCTACATAGGCTATA
Source organism: Myrica gale (assembly GCA_963930655.1). Classification (NCBI taxonomy): domain Eukaryota; kingdom Viridiplantae; phylum Streptophyta; class Magnoliopsida; order Fagales; family Myricaceae; genus Myrica; species Myrica gale. The sequence continues at coordinate 28,450,469 of OZ005598.1, read as the reverse complement.
GAGCAGTGCGCTGGCGTTGGTGATGTAGAGTGCTGAGGTGTCTTTTGCGTGACAACTGTAGGTGATTCAACACTAACAACAAACTAACTTCACTACTGACGGCTGAGTCGCTGACCCATAAGCTCCATCTCCAATCCACAACAAAATATTAAGAGGGATGATAAGGAAAAATGGAGAGTAGATGGCCATAACATGTCCTGAATAGTATGTCTATTCGTGTTCTCTCCATCCTTTCAGTTCTAAAAGTGGTGCTCTCTAAAATTCACAAGCGCTTTCAAATTTTTTCTGGGGCTCGGCAAATGTAAAGAGAAAAAGGAAGTGCATGTCTTGACATTGTATTTGTAAACCTTGTGAGGAAGGTCGTTTGAGTATTTGATATCTTTCTAGAGTTTAAGACGCCTTGCATATGAAATTTGCTTTCAAGATTTTATTGGGGGATTTTTTGTGGGCATGCAGAATTCTTTCATGAGCAGTACTTAGAATTCTTTGCCATCCACTACAAAAAAAAGCACTTCTAGCGGCGGTCACTGTAGCGGCGGTCACTAAAACCGCCGCTACAATGTGTTTTTAGCCGCGTTTTTTGGAAACCGCGGCTACAAATATCCTATAGCGGCGGTCACTGTAGCGGCGGTCACTGACCGCCGCTATATGGGGTATGTAGCGTCGGTCATTGACCGCCGCTATAATGACCGCCATTATAGGGGGTCTGTAGCGGCGGTCTTTGACCGCCTCTACAAAGACCGCCACTAGGTACTATCTTACAGCGGCGGAATCTATAGCGGCGGTCAATGACCGCCGCTACAAACCCACTATAGCCGCGGTTTGGTAAAAACCGCGGCGATAGATCCTACCTCTAGCGGCGGTCAGTTGACCGCCGCTAGAAATATGGTGCCTACAGCGGCGGTCACGTGACCGCCGCTGTAGGATGTACCTTTAGCAGCGTTTTTTTATTTAAAACGCTGCTAAAGATATACCTATAGCAGCGGTTTGGACTCAACCACTGCTATAGGTATATGCGAAAAAAAAAAAAGAAAAAAATATTATTTATATGTTAATAATATTTTATTGATTCATTAAACCTTTTAATACATAACTTTATTTTGACATGTGTCTAACAAATTTTATTTTAAGGGACTTACTTAATAAAATGCATAATTAAAAAGAGTGTTATGAAAATTGAAGTTATTATATGGTTGTTATGGTTATTGCATATTTATTAACTAAATATAATTGGTTGAAAAAATTTCTATTATCATACTTATAATGAGCTATGAAATAATGAAGTTTGTCATGTATTTGAAAAATTCTAATTTAAAGACATACTTAATAAAATATGAAGTTAGAGGGAGTGTTATGAACTATGAAATAATGAAGTTTGTCATGTATGTGAAAAATTTTGGCCAAATTTTCTAAACTTGTTTTAATTAAAATTATTACACTAGTTAACAAAATATTAAATAAAATATTATGTATTTAATATTATGTATAAAACTTTTCAAATACTATTATAATTTACAATTACTTTTAATTTACTAAACATATATAACTGTAAAATATAAAATTATTATAAAAAAACTAAAAAAAAAAACCGACAGGCGAAACGGTTCGTTCCCCTCCCCTCCCCTCCCCCCTCCTCCCTTTATTAAAAACTCCCCCGCGAATTCCCCCGATTCCCCCCAAAAAATTTCCCCCCTTTCACTCTCTCCGCTCTCCCTCCCGACGCCAGCAAGCCCTCCGTCCCTCTCGGCCTCTCCTCCATTCCCACACATTTTTCCTTTCTGAAGATAATAGGTATTTGAGTTTATTGTTTGGACTGAAGTGATTCTGGTGTTCATCGTGTGTTTCCCTAGTTTGGCTTCTTCGAGCACTAGAATAGGAATAATCAGATCTGGGACCTCCAGTGTCATACTGCTATCTGTTAATGTTCCCTAGTCTGATACTGCTATCTGTTAATGTTCCATTGTGCAAATCCAGTTTTCATAGCTATAATTTATTTGAGGGTGTTTGAGTTCATATTATATTAATAGTTGTCATTTAACGCTATATTTTTGGATTAAGTGTTATTTTCATGGGATATGTTCTTAGATGTGGAGCAGAAATATGATAATGTAATTGGCTGAGTCTTCTACGAGGAATGGACTTGCATTGCTTTCATCATCTTAATTTAACTCTTTGTTTTTGGTGGATATACACCCATGAAACATATGTACAAACTGAGTTTCACTGGTATCATTGGTCCTCACTATACATATCAATTTTGTGGGTCAAATGACCTCTCCTCAGAGAGTGAATTAATCTGGTTTTCATATTATTTTTTGATGGTGACATGAAAATCCCTTAGAATTTGTAAGAGAGTTGGTAGCTCTGTTGGTTAACTCCAAGAGATGTCAGTATTGAGTTTGTTACATAAAGTATTATGTGATTTCTGTCCAGGAAGTGTTCTGGTGATGAAGAAAGGATGTTAAACCTGTATTTTAACCGGGTGATTTTTTTCCTTGTGATGTTGGAAAATGAAAAACTTCTGGTAGCTTTGTAGAGTCTAAACATGCCTGTGCTACATCATTTAATCTGTGTGCCTGATTGCAGATTGGTTGGCCTACTTCATTGCCCACAAATGAGAAGGGATCATTCATAAAAAAAGTGTTGCAAGAAAATGTTTGCGTAGGTCCAATTGATAAGATTAGTCATTTTAGTCAGATTTCGTAAATTATTACCTTCTCTAGTTGGCTTTTGACTTCGTGCTCCAATCCTAGCATGGTGATCATTCAATAGCTTTCATCATTTAAGGGTTGAAATAGAAAACGGAGCTTAGTTTAAAAAAATCTAAGATTTTATTAGTGCTTTCTTGTGAAATATAGCATTGTCTTCAGTTTAATCACAACAGTCATGCAGACAAGTTGAACCAACTCAAGTTAATACAACTAAACTCTGAGTTGAATTGGATTGAACTACCCATTACCTAACAACTGTAATGTTTTTACCTTGCTTTCCCTTATTACTTTTGGTGGGGAAAGAAATCATTTTTCTCACAAGTAAAAGCCTAAATAAATGGCAGAGTGAATCAAATATTTTACGCTTACTGATATTGAGAAATCAGTTTTGGATGCGGGAGATAATAGCAATATTTTCCATTGGTACATGAAGAAGATAGCGGGTCCTATTCCCCAATTCTGAAAACCCTTTATTTGGGATTTAAGATCAGTTAATATATTGTCATGTCAATTAATAGATGTCAATTTTTAGCTTGTCGTTTACATATCTTTTGGTCCTCAAATAGTCAAATCTTCCCAAATGGTATGTACATTTCTCTTTAGTATATTTGAATCTGCCCCTATAAATGTAGGTACCTTTTCTTATTCTTGAAGTTCGTGGCCTCTGTAATCCCAACTATTGAATATGATTACACCATGGACTTTGATGTTGGCAGCTCGAGCAATAGATGAAAGGTAAATGCTGTCTCATTCTCCTTTGTATAGGTTATTAGCCATTTTAGTTTGTTTTCTATATGGTCTGGGCTTTATTTTATGTTGATCTCATCTTATGTTTGGGTCAGTTTTGGTGGGTCTTTGGATTTAGTCTTAGGTCCAGCAATGCATGGAGTAATCCCACTAGTTTATTTGTTGTTTGACATCCTATTTGATTCAGTGTTTTTAACGAGGGAACAATTTGCTTTGACAGATGGAAGATGCAAATTTCATATAAAAGTCAAGCGAACTATCCTCTGTATGTGCTATGGTCTACAGCAGCCATCCTTTCTTGTAAATAATATCCAACTGAAACTATCCTCAGTGTTTATTGTAGCCTGACTACTTGTTGACTTCATTTTGTAAATTGTAAATATTTCTGTACAGATCCAGTTTACCTTTCTTGTTGTTGGCATGACAAGACTCTAATCTCTCTCTCTCTCACTCTCTCTCTTAATTATTGCCACTTTTTTTTTCTAGGAAACTTTGACTTAATTATTGCTATTTGATGCGAATGGGACGAGAGAAAGTAAAAGCTAATTGAACCTAACCCGACTTGAGGAGAGTATAAATTGCTCACCATGCTTAATTTAAAAAAATCTCTCTTTCTAGCACCAAAGTAGTTGATCTGTAGTCCTACAAATGAGTGCCCGAGCATGTCAAGACCAAAGCAGTCGAAAAGTGATTTATGGTGATCATATCAATGATTGTTGTCCTATTGTCATTACTCATTATATTAATTTGTTGAAACTAAAAGGAAAGTAAATCCGAACTTTATAATTTAAGGACATGCTCCCTTTTGACAATGAAGATGCTCATGACTTTTAGAAATAAGCTGCTTAAGTAGTTTCACTAACTTGGTTGATGATTCACTTTAACTTCCCTTTTGACAATGAAGATGCTCATGACTTTTAGAAATAAGCTGCTTAAGTAGTTTCACTAACTTGGTTGATGATTCACTTTAACTTCCCTTTTGACAATGAATATGCTCATGACTTTTAGAAATAAGCTGCTTAACATATGGATGATTGTTGGCAGAAAAATGCAGTGGATGAATTTGTGATGTCAAAAAGTTTAGCTTTGCGGCCTGGACTTGAAGAGTGAGTTGTCTCGTCTTGTTTAAATGGAAAGATATGCATCTGGCTACTAATCTGTATTTAAGATGTTTCAAACACTATAGGAAGACACAATTGATGAGGATTCTTGAGTTAGTTTTTGCCTTCGGTACTCTGTTTAACCAGTACTTGTCTTTTCTTGCTCGTATAATGTAGTTTAATTTTTATCATGAACCCCCCCTCTCATGTGCTGTCTCTATGTGCAGTTTTATAGATGATGCACTTTATAGTCACCATGCCTCCATTTTTTATTGGACTATCACATCCGCATAACTGCATTCAAATTGTGTTTTTGTCCTTTTTAATTTCTTTGAAAGATGTGAGATGAGCTTTACTATTAGTATACATCTCTACTTTAAAAGAATGTAAGTGTAACAGAGTACCGAAGGCAACAAGTTTCATACTCCATGTTTTGATTTTCCATTCTCTAAGCTTAAGCAGCCACTATAAACCATTGGGGTAAGTTGTTGTGTCAACTGGTATCATTATTATTGTAGTTTTTACAAGCTATGTTTGCTTGTGACAGAATAAGCTGATACCATTGGTGTTTGTTTACAGGGAAATTGTTTACTAGAAACGTGTTTGTTTTTGCTTTCTCCAAGAGAATCGGTTGCAGATAAGCATATTACTCTTTCACAGGTTAGTGGTATCTTGAATCTCTTCATCAATTACTATTGTTTGTTCTTTTGTCCTTATTTTTTGGAGATTGGAGTTTGTGGATTTTAGAAGGCGGAGGGTTGGGCTAACTATTACTTCTTGTTGGTTCTGTGGAGTTAATTGGAGATGGTGATGTTTGTGGATTTTGTTGGAAGGCGGAGGGTATGGCTAACTATTTTTTGTTGTTGGTTCTGTGGAGTTTATTGGAGATTGGAGGGGTAAGTGTTATATGATGTTGGTTATGTGTTTTTGTTGGAGATTGGAGGAGTTCAGTTGTGTTATTCAATATTTAATGTTTGTTTCTCTTCATTTAAAGCGTGGGTTTGTTTGTTAATTTATGTTAGTTTATAACAAAATATTGACAAATGTGATGAACATTAAAATAATGCATAATTTTTTGTTGCATTTCATATAGTTATTACTAGCGCTCATGGACAAGAGTTGGATGAAAAAGAAACGCGGGACAAGAGAATATGTGTTGGGAGTCAATGAGTTTCTAGGTTTTGCATCTAAGAGTATGGGTAGTGATGGGAGAATTTGTTGCCCTTGTGTAAAGTGCGTCAATTACAAGAGGTATAACATCAGTACGGTACATGATCATTTGGTCCAATATGGGATGTCCCCGGGTTACGATTATTGGTTTGCGCATGGTGAATTGCGAGATAGGGTAACATCTAGTAATCCATCTATTCCTGTTGGAGATAATCAAATGTGTGAACCATCATCTGGACTGCATGAACTATTACACGAGGTATTTCCATTAGTATCGGAAACACAATCTCATAATGTACGAGAACAAAGAGAACCGCATCCTACTGAAAATACTGCAAAGTTTTATGACATGCTTAAAGATGCAGACGATCCTTTGTATGAAGGGTGCATAAAATTTAGCAAGTTAACTGCTGTTGTACAGTTATACCATTTGAAGTGTATGGGAGGTTGGAGTAATACCTCTTTTACGTGGTTACTCCAAACACTGGTTGATATGCTCCCTGCGGGTGCTAAATTGCCAAAGGATACTTATGAAGCTAAAAAATACATGAAAGAGTTAGGACTTGGATATGAAAAGATCCCTGTTTGTCCAAACGGTTGTATGTTGTTTTGGAATGAGAATGAGAAGAATGACGTTTGTTCAAAGTGTGGAGCATCAAAATGGAAGGGCAATGGGGAGGGAAATATTTTGTCCCAGAATGAAGGTGAATCATCCAAAAGATCAAAAAAAAAACCGGCGAAAGTTTTGCGGTGGTTTCCTTTAAAGCAACGCTTGCAGAGATTATTCATGTCCTCAAAAACTGCTTCTCATATGAAATGGCATCACGATGGACGTGTAAATGATGGGTTGTTAAGGCATCCGGCCGATGGTCAAGCTTGGAAAGCTTTTGATGCACAGTATGCTGATTTTGCTTCTGATCCTCGTAATGTTAGGCTTGGGTTAGCAGCGGATGGGTTTAATCCTTTTGGGAACATGAGCACTAGTCATAGCACATGGCCAGTGATATTAGTACCATATAACTTGCCTCTTTGGATGTGCATGAAACGTTCATCTTTAATGTTGTCATTACTAATTCCTGGACCGAAATCTCCTTCTTTCAAGATAGATGTATATCTAGAGCCATTGATATTGGAGTTAAAAGAGTTGTGGGATCTTGGATTAGATACTTATGACATTGCTTCGAAAGATATGTTTAAGATGCGTGCGGCATTGATGTGGACAATTAACGATTTTCCTGCATAAGGTGACCTCTCTGGATGGAGTACAAAAGGACGTCTTGCATGTCCATGTTGTATGTATCAAACTTGGTCACGATGGTTGGATAATGGTAGAAAATTCTGCTACATGGGGCATAGACGGTTCTTACCATTAAATCATAGGTGGAGAAGAGATCAAAGATCATTTGACGGTACTTATGAAATGGCTCCACCACCCAATTTTATGACCGGTGATGACATTTGGAGGGAAATACAGGGTAATTTACATTTTGAGTCAAGTGTATGGAAGAAGCAAAGTATTTTCTTTTCATTGCCTTATTGGAAGGATAATATGTTGCGTCATAATCTAGATGTTATGCATATTGAGAAAAACGTAGTGGACAATATCATTGGTACATTGCTAAATGTGGACGGGAAGACAAAAGATAACTATAAGGCACGTCTTGACTTACAAAGCATGGGAATAAGACATGATCTCCATCCAAAGATCACTGATGCAGGAAAGGTGCATTTGCCTGGTGCTTGTTACTCAATGACTCGCGAAGAGAAAGAAGGCTTCCTAAAAGTGATAAAGAATGTCAAAGTGCCGGATGGTTTTGCTTCGAACATATCACGTTGTGTCAAGCTTCAACAACGTAATATCATAGGTTTGAAGAGTCATGACTGTCACGTCTTGATGCAACATTTGATGCCTATTGCAATACGGAGATCGTTACCAAGCGTGGTTTGTTCTCCTTTGATCTCATTGTCATGTTTCTTTAGAGAAATTTGTTCCAAAACATTACGATTGGAGGACTTAGATCGACTTGAGGCTCAAATTCCTATAACATTGTGTCAACTTGAAAGGATATTTCCGCCTGGGTTCTTTACTGTTATGGTGCACTTGGTCGTACATCTAGTCGCAGAATGTAAGATGGGTGGACCGGTTCAACTTCGGTGGATGTATCCTATTGAAAGGTAATATTAATTATAGAGATATGTTACAACTGTGTCTTTGCACTAGGACTTATTTAATAAACTGTAATATTGTTGGTGTAGGTGCATGCACCGTTTCAAATCTTATGTTCGCAACACGGCCGCACCTGAAGGCTCTATTGCTGAAGGATATATAGCAGATGAATGCTTAACTTTTTGTTCAAGATATTTAGAATCAGTCCCAACGATCTTTAATAGATCACCAAGAAATGTAGACGATACTATGAGTGGAATATCTTTCGTTCGTCTTGATATGAAAACATGCACGCAGGCTCATCGATATATCCTTTTTAATTGCGATGAGTTAATTCAAATCCGCACGTAAGTGATGTTAGACTCCTGACTCTTTCATTGAGCATGAACTATAGTTAATAGTATTAATTTTTTTACTTCTATTGTCTATGTGTAGAATGCATAAAGATCGATTGAAGGCAAGAAACCGTGGTAGTCGACCAACAGATTATGTCATCGATAAGATGCATAGAGATGAATTTTGTGACTGGTTTCGAGACTATGTATGTGTTATGTTTAAAATGTTTTGCATTGGGATTACTTTAACTCTTACAACTAGTTTTAATCTTGAGTTGCTGTCCGAGGAAAATAGGTTCAAAATATGGACGAGACGATGAAGCGTCAACTTCCAAATAGAGTTCGATGGCTTGCTAAAGGTCCAAACCCCGAAGCTAGATCATTAAGTCGATATGTACGTAATGGTATGAAGTTTCGTACAAAAGACAATGAAATAGGCAGAACAACTCAAAATAGTGAAGTATGTGTGACTGTTGAAGGGGGCACCACATATTACGGGCGAATTAGAAGTATCGTTGAGTTAAACTATTTTGATGAAGAATGTTTTGTACTATTCAAATGTGATTGGGTTGACACAACTATTGGTAGGGGATATAAAGTTGATGAGTTTGGATTCGAACTTGTTAATTTTTCGCGTTTGGTGCATACTGGAGATCGATTAAGCGATGATCCATTCATTTTGGCACCACAAGCATCTCAAGTCTACTATGTAGCAGATGAAAGACATCCAAATTGGGAAGTAGTTGTCAAGACCAAACCAAGAGATGTATTTGATGCAGGCTCATCGATGTTAGAGGACGACATAGATGACTACTGTGAAAATGAACCTTACAATTTCAACGTTGAGCAAATCCTTGAGAATGTACAAGATGATTTGATCTGGTTTAGAAATGAGGTCGAAGGAACAACACTAGATATACCTCAGAACTTTCCTATGGTATGTCAAGTTTCTCTATGTTAATTGAGTTTTTTGTATGTATTGCGCATTACAATTATTCTCTGTGTTTTAGTTATATTGGCGTTGCTTTGTTTAAGCAAATGTTTTGTGTTGTTGAATTTTACATTGAAATCACTTTTATGCATGTTTAAATATTGTATAGGTACAATGACGAGGAAGAGGTTTAGAACTATATCTTCTTCATCACAGCAATATATGCCCCCATCTCAAGAAGCAACGCCGTCGCAGCCATCTGTGCCCCCATCTCAAGAAGCAACGCCGTCACAGCCACCCGAGCTGCCTTCAGAACAGGCTACGATGCCGTCCTTCGAAGATGATCAATCTTTGAATGATAATGAAATTATTGGTATGTTCATAACCACAATAGAGATAATCTTACTTATATTTTAGTGAATAATGTTTCACATACTAAATATGCAGGTGGTAGTGGACTTCGGAAAGTGCGTGGTGGCACGCGGATGACGGACGTCTGGAATCTGAAGGAAGACGAATTGATTCCAGTACAATTCAATGGCAATGGGCAGCCATTGGGTAATGAAGGGGGAATATTTAACAAATTCACGGGTTGTATTGCCCGTGTTGCGAATCAAATCCCATTAGATGCGGCGGATTGGCGTAAAGTCCCTATGTCAACAAAAGATGACTGTTGGAGCCTCGTGACGGTATAATTTAATAATGCTGATTTTTCATATAAATTTAATAATTGACGCACCTAACTCTTGCGATATATTTTGCAGAAACGATTTACAATCCCCGAGCCTCCCTTAGGGGATATTGTCAAGAGCTGGTTTCTCAAAGATTTAGGAGAGAAATGGAGGAACTATAAGTGTAGTTTAAAACAGAAATTTTTTGATGAGGCCTTTACGCCTCAGTATGTGAAAAATAATGCTCCAACAGACGTTAATTTGGAGCAATTTTGCAAATTAGTCGATTTTTGGTACTCTGATGCAGGACGGGTACGACATTATTTATTTTGTATTATAGTTTTCAAGAATGTAGCTTATTATTAATCTTAATTCTCTTGATGTTAATGTAGCGTCGAAGTGAATCTGGAAAACAAAATCGATCGCTTCAAACGTCGGTCCACACTGCAGGATCAAAAAGCTTCGCACGTTATGCTCACGAATTGGTATGTAGCACTTCATTAGTTTGTCTAATGGTATGATATGATATTTATCATTAACATTATTATTTTTGATTTACAAATCTCTTTGACGAATTGGTGTTTGCGATGCAGGAAAGAGAGAAACAAATTCCAATCGACCGAGCGGAGTTATATAAAACCGTTCATATACGTTCTGATGGATCTCCAATAAATCCGGACGCAGCAGAGAAAATAGTAAGTCACAACCTTGATTTGAATGTGAGAATATTAATTCAAAATATAATTCTATGTTGTATTCTCTCAGAGGCGAATGGAGGAGATTGGACTGAATGATTCAGGAAGTTCCCAATCTTTAGGCCAATTTAGAGTGGATGGCAGCATCGGTTGGTCACCATCTGACCGATATGCACAAGTGATTGGGCCAGACAGACATGGTCGAGTTCGCGGCGTTGGATTAGGACCAACTCCGAAATCTCATCCTGACAACGCGAACTGCATATATAGTCAGCCTGCATCCACTACTAACGAGAGAGAGAAACACTTGGAAAATAGAGTTCAATCGTTGGAGTCAGAACTAGCATCGCTTAAATCTACGCTACAGAGGATAACAGAAGTTTGGGTAAAAGTTTTATTTACTTATTCTCACATGTTATTATTGATTCTATTTATATATACTTCGTATTTAATTAATTTTGTATTAACGTTGTAGGATCAACGACAAAACCAAAGTGCTGACAATAACATTCAAGTTTCACCAGCAATTCATGGATCATCTCGTGCAAGCCGGAAAACGTTTATTGGTAAGATACTAACATAAATTAATACTGTCATTAATGTAATTTTAAGTGTGCACTAAGCTTATTGGTTCATGTCATTACTGTTTGTTAATTTTCAAATATTGTAACAACAGATAATGCAAACGAAGCACAAAGCGCAGGATGTGCTGAACGTGCTGAAGGTGCTGAGGATTAATTTTTATAGTTATTTGTTCTTAAATGTCCAAACTTATTACTTTTTAGATTATTGACAGACTGTCCTTCAGAAATATTTTTTTGGTGTAAGACTTGTACGATAGGATTATAATGAAATATATTTTGGTCGATTATACTTTTCTTTGAATGCATCAGTTAGTTATCACAAAATTTGTATACCAGGAAAATACAAAAAAAAAAATAATAATAAATATATAAAAATAAAAAATTACCTGTAGCGGCGGTCAATGACCGCCGCTACAGGTAAAATAAATAAAAATAATTACAAAAATTGCCTGTAGCGGCGGTCAAGGGCCGCCGCTACAGGTAAATCAAATAACAAAATTAAAAAAAAAATTACCTGTACCGGCGGTCATTGACCGCCGCTACAGCAAAAATGTCTATAGCGGCGGTAATGACCGCCGCTATATGACCGCTGCTATAGCGCGGCGGTCTTCACCAGCGGTCAACGAAACCGCCGCTATATACCTATGCCGACGGGTATATACCGGCGGTCGTGACCGCGGCTAAAAAACCGCGGCTATATCCTATAGCAGCGGTTTATATGCCTATAGCGGCGGTTTTTGACCGCCGCTATAGGATTTTTTTTTTGTAGTGATCTAGACTTGTGATTAAGCGTGGTGACTTAGCTTTCTGGAAAGTGGTGGGTTTGTGCATTCCTAAGATCCTGCAAACATCTTTTTCGGGGATCGGGGACGATCACTTGAATTTTTGGTATGATAATTAGACAGGAATGGTCCTCTTTTTACGTTGGTGCCTACAGTTTTGAATCCGAATTTGAAACTTTGTGATGTTTTTCAGTGTTCAAATTGGGACCCACTTCTGCTTGAAGATCTGGTTGGTACTGCTATTGTTCCTAATATTGTTTTGTTACGTCCTCGGTTGCGAAATTGTGCTGATACTCTTACATGGAAGGAGGATTCAAAAGGTATGTTTATGACTTAAAGTGCTTGGCAGTTAATTCAGAACAAGTTTTCTAAGGTTAATTGGTGCCATTCGGTTTGGCATAAGAATCTTCCAAGCAAGATGTCCATGGTTATGTGGAGATTAATTTATGACTATTTACCTATTGATGCTAGCATTAGTAATCTTGGTATTCCTATTGTTTCTAAATGTAATTGCTGGGTGGAAGGTCATGTTGAAGATAGTGATCTTGTCCTCAGTTCTGGTATGATTGGGACTCTAAGTTTGGGATTTTTTTTTCTAATGTTCTTGGTGTACGTGTGCTTTGTGACAAATCGTTCTTGGTGGTCCAGAATTTCTTCTTGGTGGCATAAAGGCAAAAATAGTTCTCAAGTTGGTATTCTTATTGGGATCTGTCATTCTATTATTATTTGGGAATTTTTTGTCGTCGACGTTGTTTGGTTAGGATGGAGGGTGAGAAATTCCATTCTATAGTTGTTATCCATATGATTTGGTATATAATTGCAGTTATTTCTCAGCAGCTGAATTTACTTTCTCAACTGTCAAATATTAACAAGAGCATTCTTCAAGATCTCATTCTTGATGTTTTAGTTCCAAAAAGATCTGCGCCTAGGTTTGTGTCTTGGATTAAACATGAGAATAATTTGTATAAACTCAATTTTGGACGGTAGTAGTTTTGGTAATCCTAGTATGAGTGGCGGTAGTGGTGTAGTCCATTATAATAAAGGTGATATCATTTTTTGGTATGCGCGCTAGATACTATGGCATGCGTATGAATAATTGTGCAGAACTTCATGTTGTGCTTGATGGATTAGTTTTGTGTAAACCGATAGGGATTGCGAATTTAGTAGTGGAATGTGATTCTAGTTTGGTGTATACTTGGCTCAAAAAGAGCTCTTGTAAGTTGTGGTATTTGTGGGATTCTATGGATGAAATTCTAGAATTGCTCCCTTGGTTTAATTATCAGATATCTCATCCATCGAGAGTAATATGACTGTAGATTTATTAGCTACAAAAAGAGTTTTAGGAAGGAATGCGAACTTCGATGACAGTGACAAATATCATGTTATGCAGACAATTAGTGATCATCAGCTTCAACTTCAATATGTGAGTTTACATTCATTGCCTTATGGTATCAAAGATATTCTGCGTCTCAATAAGTTAAGTTTTGCTAATATTAGATTTTAGTTCTGTTGCTATTTGATTTCGTTTTGTAAGTTAGTTTTTTTTTTGTGTATTTTTGAGTTGTTTGATCTGTGTCACAAGATAAAACCGAGGCCTCGGGAGTCAAGCTGGGGGATAAAATACATCACAAAGAGTAATATACCCGGTGATGTCATTGATACTACTCGGGCCATGGGCGAAATTTCTACATGCCCGCGGCGCTGACACACGGACAATAGCTAAATTGTTTTGCTTGCGAGGGATCCATCTCATACTCCACTGAGGATGCGAATCCATGAGACTTCTGAGTGAAATAACAACATCATCTGCAAAAATTCCACCCTGTTCATGTTCAAGATCCCTCTTCAAAATACAATTGCATGCTTCCAGAGAGTCGCCTACAAAATAGATACGTTCCTCTGAACGCCCATAGCAGGATTACATGAGAAATCGGATTAGCTTGTTTGCACAAGTTTTACGTGAGAAAAGCGCTTGTCGCAGTTTGTGTGCCAAAATTTTGTCTCACTGTAAAGTTTTATCTAATAAAATAATTATAAAATAGTATCTCTTTTAATCCATGAATAATCTATTTTCACTCTAAATAAATATAAAAATTCATGTAAATTTTATTGACATTTGTAAAAAAATGTGAAGAGATGACGATTCGATAGATTTTTTGTTAAAAAAATGTGTTAGAATTTGTAAAAAAAGTACGGAGAGATTATTGGATGGAGTTTGTTTTATAAAAATATGTTAAAGTTTGTGAACAAATATTTTTTTAAAAAATTAATTTTTTAAGTCATCAACGTCACCAAAGATTAGAGTACATTTACGAGTTTGTTAGAAATTTGTAGGAAATTTCATGGAAACGGACAAAATAGAATCAAGTACTACGTCGAGCTTTCATATTCTGACGAAACTAACGTCAAAAAAGGGCCATACGAGTCACCGGCGACGCCAAGTCTTTTTGTCTTGTCCCTGGATTCAGGTCACACTTACAGTATTGTTGCATGGAAAGAGCAGCATTGGTCCCACAAGGTCACGATCGAGCGTAATCCAAACTAAACAGCTTGATCGACTGTAATATTATCTTGTATAGTTGTGATTTACAACTAATAGATGCTAGTCTTCTCTGTAATCTCAGTGGGACCAATAAATAAGACTTATAAGGATAGAGGTGGCCTACTTAAACTCAAACCACCTCGTCTTGTTTGGAAACGTGTCTGAGACTTCCACATAAATATTTGATTGCAACAGAAAGTCTGAAAATAATAGGTTAAAAAAATGGAGTGGGGGCGTTTTTGGTGGTGGGCAGCGCTGGTGTTCTTTCTATTGTGTATTGACGGGTGCTTGGGTTGTTTGCATGAAGAGAGAATAGCGCTCTTGCAGCTCAAAGCATCCGTTAACTATTCAAACGGATCGTCTTTGCCAGATTCGAACTCTCCCAGCGAAGAGAGTGATTGTTGTAGTTGGAACAATGTCGAGTGCGACATCACTACAGGGCGTGTAGTCGGACTTGATCTTGATTCTTTGAGGGACCCTGTGACAGGGGGATATTGGTATCTGAATGCCTCTCTGTTTCTTCCCTTAATCCATTTGAGGACAATCAATCCAACCGAAACCGAAGGTTATGTGCAAGTTTTATAATTTTATTGGTGCGTTCCGCATGCCCAAAAAGCAAAGGGTGTGCTCTGGCACTGCAGCTGTAAAGCAAAGTCGTCGAGTTTTCTCTGCTTCAATCCCCAACCAATATCTCCTCCTCGTAGCTCTTATACTAAAAGCCCAACCATACCAGTAATTGGAACACGATCAATGACTTCACAAGACCAGAAGATGTGAAGGGTTTAAGGATTCAAGTTCATCATATCTCAAATTAAACTACAAACAACTTCGGTCTTCAGGTTCGAATGGCTTATGCAAGCTGTCAGTCCTAAGCTCAAGTACAAGAATTATTCCATCATTGGGTGCCATCTCCTCGAGGAAGACCTGAGTATAGAGTTTGGACGAACCTACGTTTCTCAATTGAAAAACACACTAACTAGGTTGGATTTGGAATTGGGAGGACACAGCAAATTTCGGATACTAATTAGTCTCACGGCTAAAGTTTTAGTTAAATTAAAGACTTATTTGTAGACGATAGATTCAAACTTAACCCTCCCACTACTATTGACGTCTCGTCTTATCTTGCTTATTATGAATCCATATTTTTTTGATGACTTGACCATAAACCTATGTTTTTTCGTACTCTGAATATAAATAAAATAGAGTTATTTTCTTTCAACTTTTACTCATCGGTACTACTAAAAAAGATCAGCGTCCTATGCTTTTTGGTTGGGTTGGTCAGCCTTTTATTGACTCAAGGTTTGCTCAAATAACGAAGAGATGTGACTTTAGTCATTGGAAAAGAGTTTCTAGGAAGCAACTACCTAGTTAAGACTATTATTTTTATTGAGGAAATAAAAATAAATAAGACGACAATACAAGGGTTGGTAGCTAACATTTGTAAAAATATGGGTGCACCGATGCATGGAGAGAGGAAGACGTCGATATCTTGGAATTGATGTCTCTTTAAGGAACAACCATATCTTATGTCGAAGTAGTGATTTCTTGTCATCGTGATCAAAAGTTAAAGTAATTACAAGCTTTTTGATGATGCAGAATTTCGGTGATTAATGGAAGAGGCCCATTGAAGTGGGGACAAAGCTAACGAGCAAGAGGGACCGAAGTGATGCTACGTGGGTGAGTAAATTTCGCGTCAAAGAAATATTCAATAAATGTAATGATATTGAGTCTTGTTCATGTGAAGATTTTGCAAGGAAGAACTTACGGAGAGGTACTGGAGCTACCTTGAAGCTCACCTAGGGTATAAAGTATAAACTATGGAGTACTGCAAAAGAGTTCCAAAGAAGTTGAGCTGGCAGCTTGGGGATAGTGCGGTGCTAGATACTAGGGGTGTTCAGTGCCACCGGGAAAATCCGGTGGCACCGGAACCGGCACCGGGTTGCCGGGGTACCGGCACCCCGGTGCCAGTGCCGGTTTGCATTTTTTTAAAATGCCGGGGGTAATCCCGGTTCCCGGGTTACCCGGCACCGGGAACCCGGACCCCGAGAAACCGGCTTTACTGAATACAAAAACGTGAAATGCTCGTTTTAACTCGAAGTGCCCACTGCCCATTCCCAAATCCCAGCCCTAAGCCCCTGCCCACTGCCGACCGAGTGCTCACTGTCCCCAAACGCAGCCGGCAGCAGCTCCCCAGTCCCGTCTCCCTCTTTCCCTTCCGGCCCTCCCCTCCCTCTCCTGCCGCCCGGCGCACAGTAGCAGTGGCCCAAGTTAGCTTTGTATTCTATTTTTTTCCTTTTAGCTATTGAATCTGGGTATATGTGTTTGTGTATAGATCTGGTTTCCTTTGTATGTGAATTTGGGTATTTGTTTCCTTTGGACGAAGTGTACTGTGATTCTTGTATAGATCTGGTTTCCTTTGTATTTGTACGTGTGTTTGCAGTCCGGATATTGATGCTTTTGGTGGGGCTTGTTGGTTTTGAAACTGTGTGCTTGCCTTTTATTTATTATCCAATGCACTGCCTTTAATTTAGTTGGGTTTGATTCGTGTGTTACCTCATTTGGTGCATTTTTCATTTCTGTTTCTCATTTTATCTATTTAGAGCACAATTCTTACATGTTCTCTTTACCAAAGAAGTTGGGAGATTTCTGATAGGATGTTATAGATTGTTGTTCACAAACCCAGTACCTCTGTTCGACGTGTTTGGATTTTTTATTACTTTGTTTGTCACCTGGCATTTTTCAGAGGCTTTTCAATTTAAATGTGTAATTGACTAACTTCTTTGGTGAAAATGGTGTCAAACTTGTACTGACGTATAGGGTGGCTAATTCAACATTCAGAGATTTACTTCTCTCCATTCCTGTTCTGTATCACTATGTCAATGTGTCATGATGTTGTGCGAATTTATAACAATTTTACTGTCTCTCAATTTTGTGGAATCATTTAATGGATCTTAACAGCTCCTGAATCTTTTGAAGTAGACCCCCCTTGGAGATTTAATTACAGTCTATGTACTTCTAAACTCTGTGTTGCAATATCTTTTCGAGCATTGCGCAGGTGGGATTGCAGTTTCCAATACGGTAGATTAGTCGAGGAGGTGGATGCAAGTAGAAGTTCATAGTGTCCTGTAAGATGGTGCTCTCATGCAAACCCAAGTGGGGATCTGGATGTAGTTCTATTGTCTTGAAATTTTTTCAGCAGTATTGTTACGTCCTCTCTTTAATATTGTTCAGTGTGGATGAATTGTTGTATTCATTACTGGTTGGTTTGCTAGATAGTTTTTTCTGCAATTTCAGTATAGATGGTTTCTTTTTGTAGTTACGTATAGGTTCCCAAATAGAATAAAACTGGAGGGAAAGTTTTTTTTTTGTTAATACTTTTTTTTCGTTGAAGTTCATTGGTGCTTTGGCTGGGTGTGCTATATTGCATTATCTTTGGAGGATTTTTGTTTGGGGGCTTGCAGCAATGCATGCTTGAAATTTCATGATTGCACATAATTCATATTTACTGAACCACAAGCTCCTTGTTTATGATGAAATTAAGGTAAAGTGATCTTGGTTAACTTCTTTGCATCTAGGGTGGGGACCATACTATCTCATTGGTCGTGCCCTTGGTCCAGAGGTTGGAGTTAGCATTGGATTAACGGTGTAGGTGTAGGTGTAGGTTGTATTTTTTTAAAACCGCCACCGCTGAGGGCCGGTTTTTGCCCTTAACGGTGTAGGTGTAGGTGGTATTTTTTTAAAAATCGGCATATCCGGTGTAGGTGCCGGTTTTGGCCAAAACCGGCACCTACACCGGGGTTGAACAGCCCTACTAGATACGCACGGTGTTAGATACTGGGATAGAGAGTAAAAATTGGGTTAGGTTCGTTTGGAGTAAAAATATGGGAAATGCTGGGCATCCCGCCCACGTCCCGCTGGCTGACGTGGAAGTGGGTCCCAGCATTTCCCGTAAAAATATAGGATTTTAGAGAAGTTGTGAATATTTATGTTGAATAGTGTTTTATTGGTGTTTGTGTAAAGTGGAGAGAGAAATGATTTGATGTAATTGTTTAATAAAAAAGTATTGGAGTTATATGAAAAAATACAGAGAGAGAAAATTTATGTTGAATAAAAAATTAAAAAATTGTTGGAGATTGTGTAAAATGTATTAACGTTTGTGTTTGAATTCTGAATATGTTCGGTGATAATAGTGTGAATATACTTAAAATCATAAAAAAGTGTGAAAACGAGGATATCTGGAATAGAGAGCAAAAGCAGGTCTTCTCAGAATAGCGTAAAAGAAACGGATAAGAATTCTAGAAAAGAAAATAATATATTATCTTTGATGTTTAGTCAAAAGCTCACTATTGTGGGAAGTAGTAGGAATGGGAAGGATTAATGCTATTGACCCCTGAGTCATCGGGGCTGAACCTTATCGATCTCTTTTCAAATTCTAAAAAAAAAATATATTACACGAACCTCCTCAAACTAACATCTTATTTATAATATCACCATCAAGCAACTAATTTCTCCAATTAATACTCAACATTATCACATTTGTTAAAATAAGATTAGAGCACATATTGTTTTAACATGTAGATATTTATAACGAGCTAGGGGTACATTATTGCAGAAAAATAGTAATTTTGATTATTAATTGATGATGTATTTGGTAGCTTGATAATTACCCGAGTGCAAATAAATAAATATAGATCAACTTGAGGGAATTACGACTAATTATTCCAAAAGCAATTAGTTTCTTGCAGGGTGAAGCAATTTCGAGTTAAGAATCTTTACCTAAAAAAAGTGTAGAAATTGAAAGAACCAATGATCTTTAACAGGGACACAAAAGAAAGCCCGGACTAAGGTTTCATGGTGCCACAAAAATTCCAGAGATTTGATAAATTACGCGCGTCTATGTTTGGAGATTTTAGACTATCATCGTACAACAAATGTTGAATTATTATTTCTTTCACTTAGAAAAGAAGAATTGTTATTTCTTTCGGAGAAAAAAAAACGCTCTGCAATTTTAGTAATAAGTTTTTTGTGCCGATTTTCAACTAAATTCTTCTAGTCTTACGAAATCATTTTTTGGTTTAAATTAATGGAAGTTGTTCGGTTAACGAGTATTCTTAGGATTTTTTTTGAATCCTCACAATACAAAAAATTATACCACCAAATATCATTTTTAATCCTACATAAAAATAACTACAACACGCATACCAATAAAGTTAACATCACTTAAAAATTATAAAAAAACACCTAAACCGAACAACCTTTATAAGTTTTTAGGAGCAAAGATAATAAACTTATGTTTCATATAAAAAGGTCAAACTACTACTAATGTCCTTCTGAGGTGGTGTTTGTTTGTGGAAATTTCGGGGTTTAGAAATTTTGAATATTGAGATTTGTGAAAAAATATAATATTTTATGAAAAAATTGAAGAGAGAAGATTTAATTAAATATTATAATATTATTTTATAATTTAATAACTAGAAAAAAATTATTTTATAATTATTTAAAAATTTCACAGGGCGAAAATTTTCACCCAAAGATCACGATAATGTCTTGACTAGTTGACTCATGTTAAGGAGGTCAAGCGTTATAGGGAGTAGGGAGGATCTCTATTGGTAGTGTCCCTGTTCCGCGAAAAAGTTTTCCGGCACGAGCAAAGGTATCTCTAGAAAGGTGATTTTTCTTTCTTCTTTCTTTTTTTTTTTTTTGAAAAAACATCACTTTATCACTTTCCTAAAACTCGTTGTTGTTATATAAAGGCAGTCCAGTATCATCTCAGTGGATCACTACTGAATGGTTTCTTTAAAGTAAATCTCTCGGCCTGATACCTATTTTTAAAAATAAACCATTAAAGTTGAACCATACTATCTGATTGAAAATGACATTCACTTTATCGGTAGGTCCAACCAGACTTATTAAGCAGTCAGGCACGAATTTCTTAAAACAGGAACATTTAGGGCAATTGGCATTTGTTTTTCTCGAATAGGAGGCTACACAAAAGCACTACAAAGCATTCATTTCTATCTGCTTTTTACCTTTCCTTATTACAGAAGGAGCACCAATAATCTTTTTGACAAATGTAATCTGAAAGACAATATGGTATACTCCATCATTCATCAAACACGGTAAGTGCTACAAATTTCTTTCTTCTTGGTATAACTAGTCAAAAAGATGACGCGTCATGGGTGATGGGGCGTGTAAAGAATGGGTATTAGCTAAACACATCGCTTTTTGGTGAAATTGTGAATCAAGTGTTCTCAAATACGACAAGGATTAGAAATGACTTGTCCTCAAATCAAAAAGATGAGGCATGATGGGGTGTAAAGAAATAAAGCATGGTCTTGACCCAAGTCTTCTGCTTGTCAGCTAAATCCAAATGTTATAATAATAAAATAAAATGAATTACACTTCAACCTACTGTTGAGTACAGAACTGCCTCTGATACCACTTGTTGGGATCAAATCTGCCTCTGATATTACTTATTGAGCACAGAACAGGAAAAACATAAATACAAGAAGACCAATATTTACTTGGTTCGGCAACTGCCTACGTCCACGGAGGAGAGTATTTTGATTTCACTCACAGAATCAAAACTTTACAAACTCTCAACTCACACACCGCACTTTCCTCCTCACAATCTCTCTCAACCCATGGGTGCTCTTCCACTAAGAGTCACCCCTTCTCTCCACTTACTTGTGCTCTACATCAGAGAGTCACTATTCTCTCAACCACGGGTGCTCTACATCGGAGAGTCACACCGAACTTCATTACAAGAGTTCGTATTTATAGAGCAAAAGCGATCGTGAGAAGTGAGGCAATTTTCTTCAAGATTTGCGACTCGCAAATCTTCTTCGGTGCATTTAATTTCTCTGTCTATTGTCAGAGGTCAGTGGCCGAAAAACTGTCAAGATTTGCGAGCCGCAAATCTTGACGTTATGAGGCATTTATGAGACATGGACTTCACGCCTGAAGTTGTCAAGATTTGCAGCCGCAAATCTTGACTCTTCACGCCAACACCTACTACTAATACCTGCCGATTTCCAACGTGACCTTGTATTTTATACTAATTTTTATATATTATGTAATTTTTTCACGATTTTTTTAGTTTACTATATTTTTAGTTCTTTTCTAAAAAAAAATTCTTTCTTTTCTTGATTTTTCATTATTTATTAACTACCAAGTTTATTTTTTTTTCTTATAATTTTTAGAAATTTTTAATATTTTGAAAATTTTTAAGTGCGGTTGATGTGTCCTTCAATTTCTTATTAACCCTAAATTGTTTTCTTTTGGGTGTTAGTCAAAAATTACCACTTACGGGTCGAAAGTTACGGTGATTAGTGCAAACAACAATCTCCACACGACCCAGATCCGTAATTTGTTTACATCCTGCTTAGGCAAAGTAGCATCATTAATATTGTTGACAAATATTTAATATGAAAGACAACATAATATGATACACTCAAACATAACCCTAATAAAGCAGAGAGAAATAATTACAATTAACAAATTATTTGATCAACGAGTAACATATATAAAGTCATTGGTTGCCAGCAAATTTTTGACTTTTTATTGATATTTAGGCAGTGGAGCCACTTCAAATTTTCAGGAAACATCCCAAATTTTTCCTCCAGAGTTAATTAATTTGTGAGAATTGAATATATATTACTGACAACATGATTTCGCACGCATATATGCATCCAAAAGTATAAATACAGAAATAAACTCAAAAGATCGTGAAATAACACAAAGACAAAAAATCAGAAATCAAAGTAGCACCCCCCCCCTCCCCTGGCCACGGGCCGGATCTGCTTTGGGTGGATTGGTTTTTCTTTTAAACTCTATTTGTAGTTTTTTTTTCAATTTTTTTCCTAGTTTCTATATTTTTAGTTCGTTTTTTTTAAGGTTTGACTGCTATTGTAATTTTTATGAATTTTAGAATTTTTTTATATATTATCTTGTATATTTTTAGACTTAAAGTGGAGTCAACCAAAATATACTGGGTAGAATTGCAGAGTATGGTAGTTGCAGTTATAGGATACGGATGGCCTATTTAAACTTAAACCACCTTCGTCTTGTTGCAACAGAAAATCAGAAAATAAGAAGTTAAAAATGGAGTTGGGGCGTTTTTGGTGGTGGGCAACGTTGGTGATGTTTCTTTTGTGTATTGATGGCTGCTTCGGTTGTCCGGAGGAAGAGAGAATAGCGCTCTTGCAATTCAAAGCGTTCATAGACCAACCAAACGCATGGCCTTTGTACTCTTGGAGGTCAACCAACCAATAGCGTGACTGCTGTCGTTGGGAAAGAGTACATTGCCACAACACTACGGGCCGGGTAATCCAACTTGATCATAATCATTTGAGGGACTACACCAGCGAGGCCTATGACCATTGGTGTCTGAATGCGTCTCTGTTTCTTCCCTTTCTAGAGCTCAATTCCCTCGATTTGAGCGATAATGGGATCTACGGATGGGTCTCCAATGAAGGTATGTTTATATCTCAAAGCAAAGTAGGTAGTATTTGTTCTGTTTTTTATATTTGGGAAAGATTTGTTCGGTTTTTCATTTACCTTAATGCTGCCGTTTTATCGATTTTGTACGTTAGGATTCGTTTTCTAATGATTTTGACATGGAGGCTGAAGAAGCTAATTAAATTTCAGGTCTTGAAAGATTCTCCGGGTTGAGCAAGCTGGAGGAGCTTTCCTTTGATCGGAATTATTTCAACGACAGCTTCCTGTCATCCATTGGTGCGATTGCATCGCTCAGGAAACTCCATTTGGAAGGCAACGGTGGCAATGGAGCAATTGATATCCCAGGTATATTTTTGGCATCAAACTCTGTTGTAACATTCTTTGTTTGTCTTTGTCACTTATAATCAATAGCCTTTTATTAATTTCAAGCACACGAGCCTCTAAAGCTTTCGTTAGCTGTTTCAGAGTTGGGTAGACTAAACAAGCTGCAGGAGTTGCATTTGGACTATTCACAAACCGACGAAAGCATCCTCCCGAGAGTTGGAATAATAACTTCTCTCAATGTATTGTCAATGTCGGGATGTGGACTCCAGGGCCGCTTACCAGACAAAGGTAGTGATGTTTTCCTTACTCGAAGAGACAGCAATAAATCAACCTAATATTCATTACTTTTCTCACGCAATTTCTTCAATTTACAGGCTGGTGTGAACTTAGGAACCTGCAGGAGTTAGAACTCGACGAGAACGATTTTGAAGGGATGCTGCCTTCGTGTTTGGCAAACATGACAGCACTCCGATTATTAGATCTCTCTTCCAATAACTTCAGCGGAAGCATTTCTCACATCTCTAGTTTGCCATCACTTGAGTACCTTGATTTGTCCTATAACAACTTCACCCCAATCTCGTTCTCCTCATTTTCCAATCTCTCCAGGCTAAAGATCCTAATCATTGATAACATGGTAATAGATGAGGAAAATGAGTCTCAACCTTGGGCTCCAACCTCCCAGTTATATGTTGTGGGTTTGTGGGGTTGTTTATCTAGAAGATCCAATGGAACGATCCCCAAATTCCTTCGATACCAGTATCAGTTGCGAGCTATTGATCTCTCCCACAATAATTTATCAGGGAGCTTCCCAAATTGGATGCTAGAAAACAATCCGAACTTGCAGGTTCTTAAGTTGAGAAATAACTCTTTCAAAGGCCCTTTCCACGTGCCATAGCATCCTAATCCCCACATTTGGAGAATAGATATTTCCCATAATCATATAGGAGGTCCAATTCCCGAAAATTTAGGTTCGGTGTTTCCCAATTTAGAGCGTTTAGACATGTCCCGAAATCAATTTGAAGGAAGGATTCCATCTTCTTGTGGTGATTTGGCCTCCTTGAAATATTTAGACTTCTCTAATAATCATCTGTCTGGAACGATACCCGAGCATTTGGCAATGGGTTGCTCCTCCTTGACGTACTTGAAATTGTCAAATAATAGATTCAGTGGCCAACTATTTCCTACCCCTTTCAATCTAACCTCCCTCAAAATTATGTATTTGGATAACAACCACTTCTCGGGAACGATCCCAAATTGCTTGTCCGGTATTGTTAGTTTGTACGAATTGGATTTGAGTGACAAGTATTTGTCAGGCATGCTACCAAGATGGTTAGGGAACGCGTCTTCTTTGAACATTATTGCTTTGGCCAGAAATAAGCTTGAAGGGCCCATTCCACGAGAATTATGCGAACTCTTTTTCTTTTCTAAGAGAATTATGCGAACTCAATCATCTCGAATTCCTTAACCTTTCTGAGAACCATATGTCTGGGTCTATATCCTCTTGCTTTAATTCATCATACATCAAGCATGTCCATTTGCAAAAAAACAGGCTAAGCGGTCCCCTTCCAAGTGCAATATTCAAAGATAACTTAGATCTAGTCACACTAGATCTTAGTTACAACTGCATAACTGGCTACCTTCCAGATTGGATCAACAATATCTCATCATTGAGCATTCTCCTCTTGAGAAACAATCTGTTACAAGGCAGGATTTCACCTCATCTATGCCTTTTAGGCCAATTAAGCATGTTGGATCTTGCTGATAATACCCTTTCCAGTCCAATACCTCCTTGTTTTGGTAATTTTACTTTGGATCCTGAAACAAATCAAAAATCTTATCCAGGAGGCGTAATTTTTGAAACCTTACATTCTCCTCCCCAAATTTCTGATTTTCCATACTTGAGAATAAAGCTACAAGATAGCCTAGATTGGTATCTTTTTGGCGATTATTATTATGATGGAATGGATGCTGGCCAAGAGGTGGAGTTCACAACAAAGAGAAGAAGTTATATCTATAAAGGAAACATCCTCGATTCCATGTCTGGAATTGACCTCTCATCCAATCAATTGACTGGTGAAATTCCACATGAGCTTGGAAACTTGAGCAACATTCATGCATTGAACCTATCCTACAACAGCCTAACTGGATCAATCCCAATAACATTCTCAAAGTTAGACCAAATAGAGAGTTTGGATCTTTCCAATAATAACTTGGATGGTGTTATTCCCCCTCAGCTCATAGAGTTGAACTCTCTAGTTGTCTTCAGTGTAGCACATAACAATTTATCCGGAAAAACTCCAGAAAGAAAAGCTCAGTTTGAAACCTTTGAGAAAAGCAGTTACGAGGACAATCCTTTTCTGTGTGGACCTCCATTAGAGAATACTTGCGCTGACGTCCCTGAACCATCATATGCCGCTGTGCCAACTAATAAAGAGGGAGGAGAAAGTGATAGTTTCTTGGACATAGGAGTCTTCTACATAAGCTTTGTGGTCTCTTACGCCGTAGTGGTTTTGGCAATTGGTGCAATTATGTGGATAAATCATTATTGGCGTCGGGCGTGGTTCTACTTTATTGAAGTGTGCATGACCAACTGCTACTGTTTTGTGGTAATCAATCTCCGCAAACTACGCAATTTCAAAACCGAGTAGCCTTGCATGGTTTTAATGTTTAATAAATGTCGTTGAGAAATTGATTGTTGTTACTGTTAAGATTGAGGTCGGTCTTAATTGACGTGTTCCTGAATCCCATGTATTATTTATCATATTATATATTGGAAAAATCAATAAAAAGGAGAAAACTGTTGCCAATATCTCAGCCTCTTGTTGAGTCAAATTAATGAAAAAATGGGACTCGTCATTACTGTATATCAATCGAGGAAGACAATAGTCAATAGATATATCTGATATAACAAATTGTAGGGATCTGTTACTACTTATAAAGCTCACTTATAATAGGAGTTTATTTTATTTTTTTCTAAACAAAGATGCTTCAATAAAAAAAACACCGTTAAAGAGGATAAACCACCCCTTCTCAAGGTGGATCAAATACAACAGAGTGCTTAAGCGAAAAGGCAAGTAATAAAGGTAAAGCAATACAACGGAAAGACCTCCTAACCGTAGCCTACTTAGCCAAAAGATCTGCATAAGCGTTCGCTTGGCGTGAAACTTTAGAAAAGCTCCACGATGGGTACCCAACCGCCATATCACAAATGGCTTCAAGACAACAATCAACATCCTCATCATAGGACAAGGAGGGATCACAGATACCTTCTATAGCAGGAAGGCAATCACTCTCAAACATCACATTAGACAAACCCCTCGCCTTTGCCTCACTAGCTGCCATTCGAATGGTCAGCGTCTCAACCTTGAGAGGAGACATGCAAGGAAAGATCTCTGACCGTGTGCCCAAATAGTAGAGCCAAGATGATTATGGCAAATACAAGCCAAAGTAACAAACGAATCCTTAATCGCTGCATCGGTGTTGATCTTGAAGAAACCATCTGGGGGAGCAAGCCATGTTTTCAAATCCTGCTTAGCTCTCTGACCCCATGCCATCAAGTGTTGTAAGTGACTCCTCTTGATGCGTTGAAAGAGGGTTCGGTTATGTTGCTGAGGGCTTATGGTGCTGAGGCTGCTGATGGATGGCTAAGATTAAATTTTCAAGATCTAACGGCTGCTAACACGCCACTCAATTAATGAATTTGACCTATGAAACTGCCCGATTGACCCGTTTTCTTCTGACCCGCGAATTTACCCAGTTCCAAAACCTCTCTTTTGCCTTGTGCAGGAGCTTTGTTAGATAAGGAATCAAATCACTGAAACTATTATCCAGAATGAGATCAAGCCCTTAGGTGTAAAATGATAGAAAATACAAAATAAATAAACACAAAATATGGAAGTGTATTCGGTGAAAATATCAAAATCTGTGAAAATACACAGGGCACCGTAATATCAAAATATGTTTCCATAACTAGTATATTATTAAAATTCAGGAGCAAGGCCGCAATTCTCCTACGCATGTGGAAGTGAATTTGGTGGAAGTGAATTGAATTTCAAATCACACAAGAAACCTCACTCTCCATCTTCTATTTCAAAATCAAACCTTAAGAAGAAGCTGGGCACGACGACATTAATCAAATATTGGTACCTGTTTTGACAGTCTTCGACGGTGGGCGATGGAGGGCCGGCGACGGGGAGCTAGGCGCGACGGCTGTGGGAGACTGAGGATGGAGGGCATGCAAAAAAATACCAACGAATAAGAGAGGTTTTGGAACTGGGTCAATTCGCGGGTTAAAAGAAAACGGGTCAATCGGGTTAGTTTCACGGGTCAAATTCATTAATTGAGTGGTGTGTTAGCAGCCGTTAGATCTTGAAAATTTAATCTTGGCCGTCCATCAACAGCCTCAGAACCATAAGCCCTCAGCAACATAACCGAACCCGCTGAAAGATGCTATTAGGGTCAACCGGGGTATTAGTATGGACCTTCTGGTTTCGAGCGAACCAAATATTATCCATAACGATGGCAGAAAATAGTACAAAAGAGTGCTTATTCGAGGTGCAGATACCCAAGCAACCGACTGGATTAAGAAGTAGCTTGATCCAATCAATCATAGAGAAGCTAATCAGAACCACCATATCAAGAGGCCAAGGAGCCCTTTGCCAGATACTCTGAGCTACCGGACAAGCAATGAATAGATGCTCAGTGGTTTCCTCTGCACTCTCACACAATTGGCAGCAAATGAAACTCGGGGGAACCTCCTGGATAACTCTGGCCACCAAAGTTCGAACTGATAGTGAATTTCATACTACTCTCCAAAGGAAGTGTTTAATACGATCTGGAAGTACCAACACCACAGACCGGATTAGGCATGCTCAACCCGCTTGAGAAATAAGCTTTGATTTCTAACCTGACACTCTCTTCAACAACTTCCCTTAAGTTCCAAATGTGCATGACGCTTAGAGTGAGGAAGAAGCAGAGGGAGACCTAAATAGGTCCCTGGTTGGGCTACGTAATCAACACCTAGCTGAGTGGAAGATTATCAATAGTAGACTATAACTGCTGGTTGTCAAAAAGAAAAGAAAAGAAAAAGTTAACATGAGACAGGTTTGTTAAGTTGATATTTTTTGGTAACCAGAGTAATTTATTGTCCTAGATCTTTGAGTATGGAGTTGGAAAAACTTAGGATAGGTTTGTTTGTCAAAATTCCCGAAATTTTGGGAATCTTTACTTTATTGAGATTTATGTAAGTTTGTGAAAAGTAGAGTGTGTATGTGTAAAAGTTAAAAATATTGAAGTGTGTTTAAGAAATTTTGGGAATTTTTACTTTATTGAGATTTATTGAGGTTTGTGAAAAGTAGAGTGTGTATGTGTAAAAGTTAAAAATATTGGAATGTGTTTATTTTGCTGAAAATTTTTATGCCCCCAAATGTTGGGGAAACAAACATCACATTAGCTTAATTGAAAACAAGCATTCACTAGGTTGGAGTACAACAGCAAATTTCGAACTAATCGATTTCATAATTTAAATTTTAATTAAATTAGACTAGCTCGCAGTAGATTTAAATGTAACCCACCACTGGTCATACCTCTATATTACCGAAAATAAATAGAAGGGAGTTTTTTTCTCCCAATTTTTTTTTAGTTTTGACTTGTTAAGTTGATATTTTAAAAATATCGGTACTACCCAAAGCGTTATATGCTTTGGTTGTGGCTGGTCAGCCTATTACGAGTCGAGGTCTGCTCAAATAACGCAGTGCTTGACTTTAGTCATTAAAAAATAGTTTCTAGAAAGCAACTAAAAAAGACTATTATTTTTATTTAAGAAATCAAAATAAATAGAATGACAATACTTTTATTGGTACCTAACATTTGGGAAAATATGGGTGCATCGCGTGAATAAGCCAAAAAAAAACTGGACAAATTTAAAGCTGAAAAAGGTTAATTCTTTATATCTGGGAATTGATGTCTTTTAGGAACAACGGTTTCATATATCCAAGTAGTGACTAATTCCTATCATCGTGACCCTAAGAAGGTCTCTGTACCTCCTCCTTGGAACTAGGCTAAAACTCGTCCACATTTCCTGTCCAAGCGATCATCTCCCGTTGTCCTTCCGGCTTGCTTCTAAAATCAATAGCATTTCGTGGGTATACATCCTGTCTTTTGCACCTTAGTAATCCTACGCACAATTAGTACTATAATCCCAATATCACAGCTACAAATACTAATAAAATGAGATAAAAAAGCAGGGCTCGCAAAAACAGAAGTATGTGCTATTCAATCAATGCTTTCCGGGAGCCAAGCTTCTGAACTTTTAGCTAGCGCTATTCCCCCCGAGCCCAAAAAGCAGGCCTCTTCGCGAAGTACAAGCGCTTGGCGCTTTGCCCCCATCAGATTCAGAGGTGTAACTGCAAAAAAACGAATGGTTCAATCTATTTATAATTTTATCCATAAGGGCTGAGCACCTTTCGATTATCCACATCAAGCTCTTTCACAAGCTTTTCCCTGATGCAGTATTTCAGTGATAAATGGAAGAGGCCCATTTAAGTTGGGACAAAGCTAATGTGCAAAGGGGGCCGAAGTCTTGGGTCTTCTCAAAAGTAATGCTATACGTCGGTGCTACCAGTGATGCGGACTAGTTAATAACTGCGAGGGGCTTTTTTAGGCATCCGAAAAAACGCGCGCTAGCATAAGAAACGTTTTCTTCAAAAGTTTTGGCAAGAAAAAAATTGAAAATAAGTGGGGAGAGGTTAAAATGGTAACTACTAGATACCATACCATTTTTATGTTTGAGTGTGAAAATTTTGAGTATTGGGATTTGAGAAATATTATAAAGTAAATATATATTACTAGAGTTGGTGGAAAAGTAAAAAGAGAGAATATTTTTAATAAATATTATAATAATAAAAAATTATGTGATAAATTTTTTATTATTAAACCTAAATAATTGACCCCAAATAATTGGGGCTCAAACAAGTCCTTAATTATTTAGGAAAAAAACAAAAAAACAAAACCTTAATTTTTGAAAAAAAAAAACAAAACCTCTGTGCCTAATTTCCTAATGTACCATAATTTATTTTCTTTAATTTCAAGGCTTACCGTAATCTATTTGAGGACAATCAATCCAAAGCAAATCGAAGGATATGTGCTAGTTTTATTGGTGCGTTCCGCTTGCCCAAAAAACAAAGGGTGCGCTCTGGCACTGCAGACAACCTGTAATAAAAAGCAAAGGCGTCGAGTTTTCAACGCTGGAGACACTTCTCTGCCTCAATCCCGCACTAATTTCATCACTTAATACTCAGAATTATCACATTTGTTAAAATAAGATTAGAGGGTTACAATATCGCAGAAAAAGTTGTAATTTTGATTATTAATTGACGATGTATTTGGTAGCTTGATAATTACCTGAGTGCAAATAAATAAATAAATATAGATCGACTTGAGGGAATTATGACTAATTATTCCAATCACAATTAGTTTCTTGCTCTTTTCAATTTGGCTTTAGTTACGATACTGGTGGGGTGAAAAGAAGGCTACTACAAGTCTTTGGCTTTTTGGGTAAATCAGGTATTCTCATCTGCGACAAGGATTAGAAAAATGATTCTGATGTTCCACTTTCTTTTTTCTCGGTGTTGGGCAAAAAGATAAAGCTTGAGAGATCTAATGGAACGATTCTCAGATTCCTTCGTTACTAAATTCCCCACTTGGTTGCTAGAAAACAATTCAAGATTGAAAATTCCTAATTTAAGAAATAGATCTTTCATTGGCCCTTTTCATGTGCCTTATCATCCTAATCCCAATATTTAGAGCATAGATATTTCACATAATCTTCTGGGAGGTTCAATTCCGGTATACTTAGGTCTAGGATTTCGAATCTAAGGTATTTAAAAATGTCTGGAAATGCTTTTGATGGGACCATTCCGTCGTCTTTTAGAAATTTGGTCTCCTTAATATGTTTAGACTTGTCTTGCAACCATTTGTCAAGAACAATACCCAAGCAATTTGCAATGGGTTGCTCCTCCTTGGGATACATTCAATTGTCAAACAATAATTTCAGTTGCCAAATATTTCCTGCTGGTTTTAATCTAGCTAATTTGTCCTCTTTGTATATTGACAACAACCAATTCTCATGGACGATTCCCAATAGCTTATTTGTTCTTCAACACGTCTTCAACATCATGAAGGTTACAAAAATATTTGATGGAAAAATAGAGAAAAACTCATAAATCTTGAAGCACAAATCTTCTCAGGTTTTTCTCTCTGGGAATGAGGCACTAATTTGCCTAATAGAAGCCTCAATATAGTTTAGGATGACCTCCCACAAAATCTAGAAACCTAGTAGGGTTTCCCTTGGTTTCATAAGAAAAATCCAAAAAAATCAGCAATTTTTTAAATTCGTCGGAATAGAAAACTTCTTAAGCTAATACCTAAAACAACAACAATTATGAAAAGAAATATAACTAGTCTTATCAAACATTATTTGATTGTGATCAGATGATAACTACAAACCATATCGATTCTTCTATTTCTTCATTTCCTCCTATGTGACATAAGTAGTGATCAACTAAAGATTGGAGGGCTTGATTTGTCTAGCAAATCAAAATGGTAAATTATAAGGCTCTTGTGAGTTGTAAAGATGAACATCCATTTGACAGCCTCACATATTGGTGGAAAACACAAGTCACCATCATCAAGCTAATCACACTTTTACTTCTCAGGCTATTTACCCCACAAGATGAAGGTTTGAAATGATTGCAGATCATAAATAAATTAGGACACACAAAAGTTTACCAAGAAGAAGAACAACAAGAACAACAACAAAAACATTGAAGTTAATGAGGTCACTGCCAACCCAACTCAGCCCCGTGAATCAAGGACTTTGTAGATCTATATCTACCAAGCAATAACCAATCTTGATTTCAAATTAAAATGAAAAAAAAAGCAGGGGGTCATTTACAGAAAGAAGCACAAAACTACACTCTTGGTTGCTAATAAAACTCAGGGATATGAAAGAATCGAAGTGCAGTCATATTTCGTTCTGCTTGCCTTTTTATAATCTAGTCACTTCACCTAACTCCTAAGCATAATACCCATATTTAGCTTAGTTAAGTGAAATTAGCAAATTATCAAGTACAAACTAAACTACAAAAAATAACAAAAAAAATCTCGGTTTCCCGATGCCGGGTAAACCGAGAACCGAGAAAACCCTGATTTTTTTAAAAAAAACGAAACCTACACCGGCACCGGTTAGGCCGAGTATTGGGAACCCGGTGTCGGTGCCACCGGGGTGGCACTGAGCAGCCCTAGCTCCTTTGGTCACTACCCATTTGGAAGAAATGAACAAGCACACTTATAACGCCAAGTTGGTCTGAGTCGCAAGTATATATTGTCTAATTAGGTTTATCAGACAATTTTTTTTAATATCTTATGTGGCTTTTGGAAACCAAATGGCTCTTATTAAATAGGAATACTTAATTCTACGTAATTTGCAAAAGAAGACATAAAATTTTGAAATAAATCTTAAATAAACAGAAAAAGTGAGTAAAAATTCTGCTATATATATGACATTTGAAGTTCTAGTAACCTTTTAGCATCTTTTAAATTTGTCTTTGGGGAAATAATATACTATCAGATGAGTCTTTGCTTTGTTGATCTTTCTTGCTGGTAGGGCTGGGCATAATCGGTGGCGGTTATGCCCTCCACCGCCACCGCTACCGCCACCGCTATGGACGGTTGTCCAAAAATGGACACCGCCCCCGCCACCGTTAAAGGAAGAAACCGGCCCCGCCCGAAACCCACACCTGCACTGTTCTTATCAGGAGCCTCATTTTGGGCCTTGCATGCAGCCGGTCGCTTGTGGGTTCTTTTTTTTTCCTTCTAGGCCAATATTTAATTGCTATGCATTCGAATTAGGTCATATGTAGATTTTTTTCTTATATGGTTCTAACATTTGAGATGAAAGCATTACAACGTTATTTAGAAGAGAAAAAAAACTACACAAGTGTCTTGCACACTTTGATTCGGTTGAACTAAAAAAAAGAAAAGAAAAATATACTTCTCTTACTTTCTTCCCTTCACCCTTCCTCGGGTTTGTTGCTTCTTTCGGAAAATCCTCACAAACCAGTCATGCTCTTTTGGAATCATAATTTGTCCAATAAAAATTCCGACTAGTAGTCCACATCCGTACCCGATCACTTCTACTTTCCCATCAAACTGAAATAAACTTTCTGAGCCTTGATTCTCTTCAAAGATGGAAGGCCGTTGAAGTGATGAATCTCCACATGTCTTTGACAATGGCCTTCCACACAGTCCTGGATTATGTTGGAATGAACTAATTTGAAATGTATCAAATTGTTTTCCATGTGGTATAGGCCCTGTAAGAGAATTGTTGGAGACGTTGAAAACCGCAAGGAAATTCAGCTGCACCAGTTCCGGTGGTATCTCTCCAACCAGCTTGTTCTGAGCAAGGTCCATTGCTTCTAGGTTTTTCAAGTTTCCCAATGATGATGGGATATGTCCTGTGAGACCATTGTTGGAAAAGTTAAGCAAATGGAGTCCTGTTAGATTGCCTACGGCTTCTGGAATTTCTCCACGAAATCTATTGCATGAGAAATCAATGACTGTCAAGACATCTTGAATCTTCTCATACTTCAGCTCCTTGCCTTTGTTCGTTATTGTGACTGAATAATCAAAATAACCAATCCACCCAATATCACCGTTGACACCTACTCGCAAGTAGGTCAACTTCTTAGCATCAGAAGTTCTCTTCGAATTCCATTGCGGGAAGTACCTTGAAGGCAGGTTTCCAGAGAAATCATTGTGAGATAGGTCAATGATACGCAATTTTGGAAATTTATCATTGGTTTCCGGGTCGTTTATTACACCATGAAATCGGTTAGAACGAAGAACAAGAATTTTCAACTGAGCAAGTGTTCCCAACCAAAAGGGAAAGGTATCGTGGATCTCATTGTCACCAACATGAAGAAACTCTAGCATCGAACAATGGACCAATGATCTCGGCAGCTGACCTTGTAACTGATTTTGACTCAAGTCAATTACCTTTAAGTTGCCCCCCTTCACCCATCCTTTTGGGATGATGCCATGGAAGTTGTTGCTTTTCAGTGAAAGCACTTCCAAATAACGACTGAAGTTGCCTAGACATGGATGAAGCGTGCCACTCAACCTGTTATAGGACAAATCAAGTTCGATGAGTGAAGTCAGATTACAAACCCATGGTGAAATTTTTTCGGTCAATGCATTAGCCCGAACTCCTAATAACTGGATAGATGGAGGCAGAACCGGGAGAGAGCCTTGGAGCATGTTATGACTAAGTAACAAAACCTCCAAATTTGACCATGGAAGAATAGCCAGATATTGTTCAAAGCCAGTGAAATCATTGTCAGAGAGCATCAAAAACCGAAGAGCATCTGTACTTGCATTGTACATCGATTTTGGTATTAAGCCTTGAAAACCGTTTCCCGATAGATCCAGCCCTTGCAATTTATGCTGGCTTTGTAGGAAATCCGGGAACATCCTTAAATTGCAAGAACCCAATCCGAGAATCTCAAACTGCGGAAGAGTATCGTTGGCAGTGGCTTTGGTGAGCAAGGATAAATCGGTGAACCCGTTTCGTGAGAGATCCAAACGAATGAGTTGGGTGAGGTTAGCGAGTGAATTTGGAATAGATCCTGAGAATCTGCAATCCCCATGATTTAAACTCTGCAAAGAATTAAGGTTTCCAATTGAAGCCGGTAGTTCCCCAGAGAAACTTGTGCCACCGAGCCCTAAAACCTTAAGGGGACTGCTCGAGTTAAATGCAGGCAAATGGCCAGTGATTAGATCTTGTTCGGCTCCTAAACGAAGAACTAATAGGTTTGGTAGTTGAAAAATTCTGACTGGGAATTCTCCATGTAGTCCACAGTTAATTAGTGTTAGATGTGTCAAAGAAGATAAATTCGCTATGCTCTCAGGTATGGTGGATGGTATGGAGACATAACTGAGAAGAAGTTCTTGTATACCAGTTAAGTTTTGGACTAAGGTTCTAAGACTTTCAGAATATGCATCATAATTGTAAGAAAGGTCGAGGGAAGACAACTTGGCGAGTTGTGATACCTCTGAGGGGATTTGACCTGAAAATTTAGAAAGGGAGAGGTTGAGATATTCTAGCCTCGAAAGATGGGCAACTCTAAATGGGATTTGAGAGTAGTTGAAGTGATTATCCGCCAGATTAAGCCTTCGAAGGTGAACAAGGTGGAAGAGGCTGCTGTTGGAATTGATAGAACCATAGAGACAGCTGCTACTGTGGTCAAGGCTGACAACATGACCTGTGTCCTCACTGCACTCAACCCCGTCCCATGAGCAGCAATTGCTATTATTCTTCCCTACTAGAGTCCACGACGCAACCTTAGGATATGCAAAAGGATACGAGGAAACAGACTTGTCTATAACAAATCTACGCTTGAATTGCATCAGAGCGGAGCTCTCATCTTCATGGCAAATCGGTTGCAGAGAAGAGACAGAGTCGGTGAGTAAAAGAAGAAACCATGTGAGGAAGAAGACCAGGCGCATAAACATGAAGCCATTGAAATATGCGCCCATCATATATGACTTTACTCTGTATAGATGTTTTTGAATCTTTAGATAAATTATAAGGAAACACCTACACCTCATGAAGGGCTTTTATAGTCTCACAAGGACACAAACATTGCGTGTGTGCATGCAGTGGCAGAGCCAGGAACTTTGTATAGGGGCAGAAAAGAAAATTATTTTAAATAATATGATTAAAAATAAATTTGATTTGCCCCTATTCTGGTTTCAAGTTCATCAATGGCAATTAAATGTGCAATTTCAGCTGCTTGATTGACATGTAGTTGATCATTGCGCTTACAAGAGGCACCAACAACATTAACAATGGATCTTAGTTTCATAAAAAAAAAATCACAAACCGACATTATATCTCTTGCTACTGCAACCAATGCTAGTTGTATTTGATGAGTCATACAATGTACATAATATGCATAAGGACAATCTAGAAAACAATAGAGACAATATGCAACATCAGTTATAGGAGAGTATTCCAACCAAGAAAATTGCTTATACCAAGATGAAGAAAACCGTCGACGATTTTTTCCAAATTCTGTAAATGGATACTCAGTACCAGCTTCAGGAATATATTGATATGGACCCGCCTTAAGATAAGCTTTTCTAATTTCATCTTGCTGATTAACTGGATGTTCACATATCTGAATACGTTTTCCTGGATCACGTTCTATAGTAGCAATGTCAACTTCTTGAGATTCAGTCCTTGGAATCTTAGAAGGGCGTTGCTCTTGCTCGAGAATTAGAGGTTGAGGATTACAAAACGAGGAAGACATCTTAGAACCCAAATCAACATTCTTTTTCTTCAAAAATGCATCAATTGTTTTTGGCTTGCCCATGATGTGATATAAAATTATTTACGAAACCTGAAAAATTATTTATCTATTAGTTTTAGTGAATAGGAATAGTAGTGTATAAATTTATTCATATCAAATGTCAATGCATTCATAATTCAAGGCAATTTATTCTTACTAATTACATATGTATTTGGGTAAATTTATCACTACAAATCAACAAAATAAAATGTGAATACTAATAAAAATCACGGGTCTAAGGAATGAATTACATGTTCCCAAAATATTTTGAGCTATAAAGTGATGCTAAGAAGCATCTTATTGGAATATTTACTGACAAGTAGAAAGTATAACTAAACACAAAATAATTAGATGCTCATTAAGGGCTGCAGATTAAAAATGAAATAGTGAATTTCTCCAAAAATGAGTTATAAAGCTGCAGATTAATTATATATGAAACCAAACTGTAAGAAGTGTAGATATAATACAGATTAATTACTTGAGCATTATATGATCTGCATTATATGATTTTATTGATCTGCATTATAGTAATTAATCTGCATTATATGATTTTATATAAGAAATTCAATCTGCAGCTTTATATGAAACCAAAACTTAATTTTTTTTGGGTTAATGACCAAAATAGACCCTGGGTTTTATGTCCATTATCGATTTGGTCCCTGGGTTTCCAATTTGGTCACATAAGTCCTTAGGTTATCCTCATTTATCGATTTGGTCCTTCCGTCCAATTTCCTCTCCTCCGTGTACAGTCAGCTAACGGTGGGCCATGTCACCACCAATAATATCGCGACACGTGTATACTTTTACAACAACAAAAAACACGTCCACCTGGCATATTCGTAAAAAAAAATCTCGAACGGAGTAGACCCCCCCATTCACGCGACCAAGGGAGCCCTCGCGCGGTGGGGACCCGTGCGAGAGGGAGCCCAGATTTGGGCTCCCCTTCGCCGGGGTGGCTTGCGGCCAGCCCTGGCGGCGCGAGCTGCCCCGGCGACGGGGAGCCCGGATCTGGGCTCCCTCTAGCCGGGGTGGGTGGCTCCCGGCCATCCCTGAGCAGGGGAGCCACCCATGCCGCTGGTCGCGCAAATGGGGATCTCTCCCGTTCGAGATTTTTTTTTACAAATATGCCAGGTGGACGTGTTTTTTTTTTAAAAAAAAAAAATGTATACACGTGTCGCGATATTGTTGGTTGTGACGTGGCCCACCGTTAACTGACTGTGCACGAAGGAGACAAAATTGGATGGAATGACCAAATCGATGAATGAAGATAACCTAAGGACCAAATCGATAATTGGCATATAATTCAGGGACTATTTTGGACAATAATCAATTTTTTTTAAGACCTGAAGTGGGTGTCGCCCCTGTATCCGCCCGTGTGTGTGTAATCTTGAAGGACCGAGAAGAGTGTTGGCATAAGTCCATACCCCATAAAAGTCGTGATTGACAATTTCAGTCACCTCTAACAAAAGTTTTTTCACCTACCGAGAAGATTTTCAAGCCCCAAGAAACATTTCCTCCTTTTCACAATGATATTTCACTATAAATAGTGAACTCTTGTAAGCGAGTTCACATAGTGGGTTATTTAGCCAAAAAAAAAGAAGTTCACATAATGTGCACAACTAAAACTTTCTGGGCTTACCTAAGTCATAAAAATAACGTCTTTTAATATAAAATTAAAAAATAAAAATAAAAATAAAACTATAATTTATTTCTTAATTTTTTGCATATAAAATTATTAATTAAACTTTTGTATTCAAGTTTAATTTACACAATAAATTAGTGTCGATAGATAAAATTACTAAACAACTTAATCTAACTTGAGACATAGTTGTTCATAAATAAATTTTTATAATCTTTATGAAGTTGATATGAAAAGGTGTTGGAATTTGTATGAAAATTTTGATATTTTGATTTTGTAGTAAAAAAATTTCTTAACAAGTTGAAAATTTTTCTTTGAAAGTTGAAAATTTTTTCCTCACCAAGCATATACCTAGTTTTGAAAAACTTCTTTCTACATATGCAATCAGGTATGGTAAATAGTGTTCTATATGCAATAAAACAAATTGAAAAAAAAAATCTAGTTCTTTTACTATATTAAGTATTTCAAGTGGAATACTAATTTTTGTTTTTTTAATTTCTTTTAAAACTTTTAATTCCAAAAATAAATCAGAGATTATGTCATGTTTAAGAAATTTTTCAAGTTTGAGACATTTTTATCTAATTTTACTATAATATCTACTAATCTGCAAAACAACCAATTGATCAAGACTTGGAGAAGCTGATTTGCCTATTAATTGAGAGGTTGTTTTGCATATATTGTTAGGGAAAAAATAGGAAATATTTGATGAATAATGAGAACCTTTAGCAAAAAAAAAAAGATTGTGTTGTACTGTTGTTAGAACAATCCACTATGTATAATAATCTAATTATTCATAATGGTGTGCCATTGTACTTTAAAAAAATGACTTAGAATATAATTATTTTTGGGATTTTAGGTTTTAGGAGCTAATTTTGATAATGCTAATTTCTAGAATGTGTAATTTATTTCTAATTTTTAAATATTTCTATATTATGAGTCTTTAATTAAGTTTTATCTGAAAAATTTTAAGCTTTTTTTCTTTCTCTTAATTTTAATTTTGCAATAATATAGCTTCCTAATTTAAAATTTTTAATTTTACTATAATAGAAGCCTTCCTAATGTGGGGGCCTTAGGCAATAGCCTCATTTGCCTACTCTTTTCAGCTGCCCTGATCGTGATTAAGAGAGATTGTGAGGAAGGTGAGGTGTGATAGTTCAGATCGCAATAACACATTTTCTCATTTTCTGTGAAAGTAGGCAGTTATTGAACCACTCAAATATTAACCTCTGTTTATTTGGTATTGCATTATGTGCTCAACAAAGAGTACTCCTCGTCAGTGCCAAGATGTGAAAGATGATGACCCCCCCGAGTATTTTAAGATTGTGCAAGTGACTATCGTGCTTAGATTCTTTTCCACTGCGTCGACCCACCGTTCCTCTTGGTGGCCGTGATCATAATGTTCACTACATATCTTCTTATTAGTAGAAGAGAGTTAATTTGGTCAAATTGCAACAACAAATCAATTATATTATCTTTTTTCTTCCATTTCACACTATGATATTTTCTTTATAAATACTAACCGATGGGAATCAAGCATGCACTCTGTCAAAGACTTGGTCTACAATAGACTTTGTCAAACTCTTTTTGAAATTTGTATTTTAAAATTTTTAATTCGAATTTTTAGTTGCTCAATAAGCTAATTTTCAGTGAGTCAGTGGTTTGAAATAGTTACTATTTGAATGTCTAATTTATTAACGGAATTGCTGACGACTAATGGTTATAATAAAATGTCTATAAAAAATATGAAATATTAATTAAAAAATAAAATATTAGTTAAATAAAAAAATGAAAAAAAGTTACAGGACTAAAGAAGTAATTTAGCCCCCAAACCCCCCCCCCCCCCCCCCCCCCCCCCGATTTCTCTATAAGTCCCCTGTGAAACATCAGTTTTAAAAAAAATGGAGATCTCTGAAGTTAAAAGGGCTTTGTCTTATATATGATTTTTTTATACGCTTGTCTTATATATGGTTATAAGGGGGCGAGACTTTGCTGCATTTGTGAGGGGTGGGTGTGGGTCTGCCGGAACAGTACAACACTGTTCGGGCAGGAACTGTGCAGGCGTGGGTTCTGGGCGGGACCCACGACCGCCCTTCACAAATGCACGCCCGGTCGTACTCATAACCGCATCAGGTCTCCAAGGTTAACAACCTCTGGTCGATGGAAGAATATAGGCAAGGGAAGTTGGCAAAATGGATCCGTAACCTCGGGAAAGGGATTGGCTCTGAGGGCTGGGCACGGGGGTCCCAGTCCCGAACCCGTCGGCTGTCGGTGGACTGCTCGAGCTGCTCCCGCGGCGAGAGCGGGTCGCCGCGTGCCGGTCGAGGGACGGACTGGGAATGATTGTTTCGGCGGTCTTCCCCAAGCGTCGAAGAGTCGACTCAGAAATGGTACGGACAAGGGGAATCCGACTGTTTAATTAAAACAAAGCATTGCGATGGTCCTTGCGGATGCTCACGCAATGTGATTTCTGCCCAGTGCTCTGAATGTCAAAGTGAAAAATTCAACCAAGCGCGGGTAAACAACGGGATTAATTATGACTCTCTTAAGGTAGCCAAATGTCTCGTCATCTAATTAGTGACGCGCATGAATGGATTAACGAGATTCCCACTGTGAGGGGCGGGCGTGGGTCCCGCCATCAGTGGCGGCTTAACCACCACCGCCATTTTCACCGTTTTTGGTGAAATGGCAACCGCCCCCGCTACTAAGCAGGGAGCGGGTACCAGTACCGGTGGCGGTGCCGATTAACCGGTCAACCGCCGGTACCGGTGAACAACCCTACTTGCTGGTAATCTTATGGTACATAGAGATATTATCGGGACCCTATATATATATCATCGGTTAAACATCTATCTATATATAAAAAAAGAAGTGACCAATATAGTTTTGATTAAAACCAAATGTGATTGCTCAACAAATAAGGCTGTACATAACATGTACACGGGACTAATCATCAATCATCATGTGGAGTGGTAGAGAAAATATTAGCCAGTCGGCACTTAGCAGAACATTTAAAATTTTAATAATGCCAGGTACGGTCCGCAGTCTTGCAGATCATCTGCTGATGCACTAAACAAAAGCTTTGTCAAGTTTATTGCTACAAATAAAACCCAGGAAAAACAATGCCATTTTAGTGGAAAGTGCTGCTCCACTTCAGTATTTGGAACAAGATCGAACCGTGACTTCGCGAGACCAGAATATCTGAAGGCACAGAAAACTAAGAAAAGTAGTGTTGTTTTTTTTTGAAAGGGCAGAAAATAGTTAATCAACAACTGTGTGAAAGACTGAATTTCGGCTCTTAGTTTTGGGGTGCGGATCGATGGCCTATATACACTCAGAAACTGTGTTTTGTTTGGAAAACTCTTCGTGAGTCAATTAGTTGCAAGTCCTCCGACGGTTAAATTTAATTAGCCTTTTCTCATATTCTCACAAAATTCTAATGTCTCGGTAATCGATTGCCTGCCTTCCTTTTTCCGCTTCCTCTTTTTTTTTTTCTTTTGAAAATTTGACAAAAAAGTCTTTGAGTTTATACTCCTTTGGCAAATGAGTCTTTCACTTTCAAATTTCAAAAATTTAGTCCTTAAATTTTTGATGTTTGACGAAATGGTCATTCCGTCAGTCTGTTGTCCATATACTTAACGGAGCTCTCTGACACGTCAGCAAATTTGTATCGGTCGACCGCTCACTTTTTACACATATATCCGGTCGACCGCTACAAATCCGTTAAGCATATGGACGGCAGACTGACGGAATGACCATTTCGTCAAACATCGAAAATCCAAGGACTAAATTTTTGAAATTTGAAAGTGAATGACTCATTTGTCAAAGGGGTATAAACTCAAGGACTATTTTGTAAAATTCCTTTCTTTTATAAACCTATTTTCCCAATACCACTTTTCTTGTGGGTTTCTTCCTCAACTGTCTATATCGTGATCCTCGCGGACGGTCCTTTACTACCTTGCATAAACAATTGTGGGTACGAAGTATATTTACATTGACAATTTCTTCCCTAATATCGAGTTTCTGTTTGACCGATTCTATTTGTCTAAAATTTGGTGCTTCACATAATTGGGCCTTTTTGGATTGGGTTGCGGTAGCTCTTTTTCTCGATGGATCGAATGACTTGAACTTTGTATCATCACTATTAGAGTCTTTATTATTTTAAGTACTACAATATTAATTTGATTACAGGAAGTTTATCTTTCCTCTAATGTTTGTAACAACTTACGGTATTGCAATACTAAAATATAATTTTGTTTCGCTGGAGAAGTATAAAGTAAGGAAAATGATCTCGGTATAATTTGTCACGCATAACCATCAACGTTGATTGTAAAAGCAAATTAGTGAACCAAATATTAGTACAATAACAAATTAGTGAACCAAATATTCAATTCAACCGTTGATTGTAAAAGCAAAATTTCTGAAAAGGGAGATTTATAGATTGTAGGGGGGCCTTATAAGGGATGGAGGCCCTGAAGCAACCTTAGGCTTCCTACTCTTTGGCGGCCGCCCCTGATCTCCAATCCTCAAAAAGATTAATTAAGGAGGACAAGGAAAAATGGAAAACTAGCTAGTTTCCTAGCACGAACAGTATTACTTGTGGACCTACAAGAACAATGGAGATTGGATTAATATAACTTGTTGGTACTATTTTTTTTATGTTTGCATTTTAGAGATCGCCAAAGTTGTCCGTCTTCTCAACATGGGTTTGATGATGCCTGATGCGGACTACTTGAGACTTGTAAGGTAGCCAAGAATTATTTCTCCAGTGACGATTAAAATTGGTTGGAAATTTCGTGGAAAAGGATGGAAATAGACTAATGAACTTCAAGTGTAAATGCAGAGATTTCAATATATAGTCGATCGGAAGAGGTGGAGAGCTCCATTGATATTTTGACAGAGCTAACGTGAAGAAAGGGTCGTAGGTGTCACCGGGGACGCCAGTCTTTTTGCCTTGTCCCAGAGATTAACGCCAAAGTCTTTGCCAGCTTTTCTCAAAAATAATGCAAGGATTGATGGAACCAGTGATGCGGACCACTTGTCAATTACTACGTGATGTATCCGTGAAATACGGTTCCATAGTCCCTACCCATTTGGAAGAAATGAACAAGCGTACTTGACGTCAAGTTGGTCTGAGTCGCAAGTATTGTATAATTAGGTTTATCAAACCAATTTGCTTTTTAATAGTTTGTGTGCCTTTTGGAAACCAATTGGCTCTTATTAAATACGAATAAGTGATTCTACTTATTTTGCAAAAGAAAACATAAATTTTGGATTAAATTTTAAATAAACAGAAAAAAGAATAAATTTTGAGCCGACCCCTACAGCGAATGGGGTAGAACCCCAAGCTGGACCCGCAAACCGAGTTCGGCTTGAGTTTGGGGCAGGTTCAGGGTTAATGGGCAAGGTAGTGAGAGAGACGGATAGATAGTGGCCGGGGAGTGGGGCATGAGATAGAGCAGAGGCTAGTGAGAGGGGAAGGTCGCGGGGTAGAGGAAAATGTCGACGGCTGAGGCCTAGGGGGGAACTGGGATGTCAAGGGCTTGGGGGTGGGAATTAAACCCTTAGCGAAATGCACCCGTTATGCTAAGGGTGTAAGAGAAATTGGCCAGGTTTTTAATTTTAAACAGGTTAGGTTCGGGTTTAAATCGGGTTAGCATAGTATACCCGAACTCGAACATGAAACTCTATTTTTTTTATAATTAAACCAGACCCGACCCTAAACCAAGTCAAACCCACCCGACCGGGTCGGTCCAGGGTTGGGCTGTCAGGTATCGGGTAAATTGCCCACTCCCAGTTGTTATTAGGGGCGGACCCAGGCCCGGGCGAGCCTGGGCGGCAGCCCGGGGTCCGCCCCTAAATTTTTTTTTTTAATGTATTTTTTTAAAAAATAAAAATAAAAATTAATGTATTTTAAAAAAAAAAAAAGTTGGCCTAGGCCGCCCTGGTTGGCCCAGGCCAACATAAGCCCGCCCAGGTGACTCTCTGAGTAGTAAATGAGAAAACGAACATCATTATTGAGCTTTCACTTTTAATGGGAATAGGATCTGCAAAGATAAAAATCCATTTGAGAAAACATCTATAAAGTAAAGGCGAGTGGAATTGTGGAAACTTGTCACAGACTCACAATTACCACCATTCGAGATACCGCGGATTCCAGATGTGTTAAGGCCTCCATCAAATACTGGAAGTGGTGAATTTGAAGTCACGTATCTCGATGCAGATACCCGCA
Source organism: Myrica gale (assembly GCA_963930655.1). Taxonomy (NCBI): domain Eukaryota; kingdom Viridiplantae; phylum Streptophyta; class Magnoliopsida; order Fagales; family Myricaceae; genus Myrica; species Myrica gale. The sequence goes on along the minus strand of OZ005598.1, from coordinate 28,405,973 downwards.
TTACCAGAGGAGACAGAGACGAGCTTAGGGTTTTTGTTATTGCGTAATACCTTTGCATGAACACTTTCTGCATTCTCAGTTCCTGCTTCTGCTGGTACTGTAGTTTTTTCCCTTCCATTTTACAGGAGCAGTCTTTTTTTTTATTTACTTTTTTTGGGAGGGAGGTGATGTAGTACAATTAAGAATAATTTACCCATAGTACTATTGTAAATCTATCATATATAAATTGAAACTCTACCTTATATTAATATGCAGTTCTAATGACTTTCTTTTCCTCCCCATTTTCCAGTAAAACTCATATAGACTCCCTAATATCTGGGTAGATCACATTGATTGTTTGAGTTTTCAATGTTTCTTCTAATGACATCCATATAGTGTGAATGTGTTTTAATCAGTCACTTCCATCCCTCTCTTATAGTAAATTCCTATTTATTTCAATTATGCTTGCACTTTTTTATTATTATAGATAATTATGCTCGCACTCAGTTATTATTCTTTATAGATAATTATGTTCCTACATTGCTGGGAAATAAATTATGTAGCAAATTAAATATTTACTTGTTAACTTATTGTTCTTTATGTGGATTTGTGTAGTAAAGATCAAAATCCATTGCTGGAAGCACATTTGAACTTTGCCAATATACTTGCTTATTTGCTGGAAGGACATTTGCGGTAGGTAATCTCCTTTCTTTAAAACTTTTTTTCATTTCGTGCTTAACTCTAGGTTGGATTGTGAAGGAAACCGGAGGAAGAGATGTTATTTGTGTAGTAGTTTTTAGGTTGGATTGTGATGTTGTTGAGCCTAGGACAACCTTAGTTGAGCCCAATTTTTGGAAGAAGTCAAAACATTTTGTCTGAATAATTTTATCAATGTGCCCAATATGGAAAACATTATACAAATTCGCAGTCGTTCGAGGCGTGGAGGGCAAACAATTACTTATTTGCATTATTTTCGTGTGGAAGTCTTATGTCAGGTTATTGATTTGATTGCTCAGGAGATGAATAATCGTTTCACAAAAACAAGTATGAAGTTACTTATTTGCATAACATGTCTTGATCCAAGGGACTCATTCTCAGCATTTGATCTTGATAGATTATGTCGTCTTATTGAATTTTACCCTGAAGATTTCTCAACAATTGATCGCGTGGTACTTAGAGATCAGCTTGACACCTGCATTAGAGATGTTAGAAGAACTATTTTTTTTTTCTGGGCTTCAAGATATTGGAACTCTTGCTATGAAGATGGTTGAGACCAGAAAGAATATTTTGTATCCATTGGTTTATCTTCTTATTACGTTGACATTGGTCTTACCGGTTACGACTGCAACCGTTGAGAGAGTGTTATCTGCGATGAAAATTATTAAGACTGATTTTTGTAATAAGATGAGAGATGATTAGATGAATGATTGCATGGTAGTGTACATCGAGCAGGAAATTTTTGAAACTATTGAGAATAAAGTCATTTTGCAACGTTTTCAGAAGATGCACAACCGTAAGATCCAATTGTCCCCTCTCAGTCGTAGTACATAGTACGATATGTGTAATTCAATATTTTTTTTATGTTTTTAGTCTTTAATATTTTGATATTGTAACTCTAAGACAATTTTTTACATTACGTATACAAAAAAATTTCCGTTATTTTACTTTAAAAGTTCGTCCGGGTTAATTTTCATTCCTGGTTCCGCCACTGGTTGTTATTGTGAAGATTGAGGTCAGTCTTGCGCAGATTCTCAATCCTTATAAGAATATTATTTCTCCAAAAATAATTTTGAAAAGAAAAAACGGGGAATTGTCGCATTCTCGCATAAGAGAGGAAGATGTGGAACGAACGGGCATTGTCACCAAAGTCCTCCGTCTTCGTAACATGGGTTGATGGTGCCTGATGCGGACTACTTTGGCCTGTCGGGCTCTTTGGTCCCTACCCATTTGGAGAAAAAATGTACAAGTTTATAAAGTCAGGTTGAGTATTAATTTCGAAAAATAATTTTTTTTTTTTTTAAATTATTAGGCGAAAGCAGGGTCAGTACCTAGACAATAGATATCTGAGACAACAAATTGTAGGGATCTGTTACTACTAAAACCCACTTATAATAGGGGTTTATTACTGCCCGCTGGGTGTTTTTTAAGGAACAACTATATGCTTATATATATTTGTAGTATTTATCTCTCTCTAAATTTTCTCGTGTAATTTTAGTTAATTACAGAACACTCTGTTATAGGACTCAAACTCTCATTAGCGATCTTGGGTCTTCTCAAAATATTAAAAGTGTTGATGTTACCGTTACATCAATATTACTGATCATGTGGACTACTTATCAATGCCAGAGACTTTTAATAGGCAGCTAAGAAAATACGACTATCTTCGGTCCCTAACCACTTGGAACATCAAATGTATTATTGATATTTTAGTTTATAAATTTTATAAAATAGTGTGAAGTATCTACGACTAACAAATTATCCGCTTGTGGTCCAATATTGGTTTTACCTTTTAAAACTAGTTTTTTTTCCTTTTTCCTTTTTTATTTTTTCTATTCTTTCATGTATTTTTAGTAATTTAGATTTTTTTTTCTTTTGAAACTTTTTGAAATTGTTGAAATGATGTGGCCTTTTGATTTAGCCTTCACTTTTTTAAAATTATTCATGATCATCATGTGACAACAAAAGATGATAGAGGCATGTTGGACTATGGACTCTACAGTGGGGCCAAGTTATTGTGATCTATTTCTCACCAAATTAAACGGCCTAGAATTGCAGTTACAGGATACGGATGGCCTATTTAAACTTAAACCACCTTCGTCTTGTTGCAACAGAAAATCAGAAAATAAGAAGTTAAAAATGGAGTTGGGGCGTTTTTGGTGGTGGGCAACGTTGGTGTTGTTTCCATTGTGTATTCATGGCTGCTTCGGTTGTTTGGAGGAAGAGAGAATAGCGCTCTTGCAATTCAAAGCGTCCATCAACCAAACAGACATATGGAATATGTCTTCTTGGAGCTCAACCAACCAAGAGCGTGACTGCTGTAGTTGGGAAAGAGTATATTGCCACAACACTACGGGGCGTGACGGCGTGTAATCCGACTTGATCTTAGTGATTTGTGGCTCGAATATTGGAATCAGGAACCTTGGTATCTGAATGCGTCTCTGTTTCTTCCCTTTCAAGAGCTCAATTCCCTCAATTTGAGCTATAATACGATCTACGGATGGGTCTCCAACGAAGGTATGTTTATATCTCAAAGCAAAGTAGGTAGTATTTGTTCTGTTTTTCATTTATCAATTTCGTATGTTTTATAATGATTTTGACATGGAGGCTGAAGCAGCTTATAATTAAATTTCAGGTCTTGAAAGATTCTCCGGGTTGAGCAAGCTGGAGGAGCTTTCCTTTGATTGGAATTATTTCAACGACAGCTTCCTTTCATCCATTGGTGCGATTGCATCGCTCAGGAAACTCCATTTGGAAGGCAACAGTGGCAATGGAGCAATTCATATCCCAGGTATATTTTTGGCATCAAACTCTGTTGTAACATTCTTTGTTTGTCTTTGTCTCTTATAATTAATAGCCTTTTATTAATTTCAAGCACATGAGTCTCTAAAGCTTTCGTTAGCTGTTTCAGAGTTGGGTAGACTAAACAACCTGCAGGAGTTATATTTGGACGATTCACCAACCGACGAAAGCATCCTCCAGAGAGTTGGAATGATAACTTGTCTCAATGTATTGTCAATGAGGGAATGTGATCTCCAAGGCCGCTTACCAGACAAAGGTAGTGATGTTTTCCTTACTCGAAGAGACAGCAATAAATCAACCTAATATTCATTACTTTTCTCACATAATTTCTTCAATTTACAGGCTGGCCGTGTGAACTTAGGAACCTACAGGAGTTAGAACTCGGCGGGAACTATTTTGAAGGGATGCTGCCTTCGTGTTTGGCAAACATGACAGCACTCCGATTATTAGATCTCTCTTCCAATAACTTCAACGGAAGCATTTCTCACATCTCTAGTTTGCCATCACTTGAGTACCTTGATTTGTCCTATAACAACTTCACCCCAATCTCGTTCTCCTCATTTTCCAATCTCTCCAGGCTAAAGATCCTAATCATGGATAGCATGGTAATAGATGAGGAAAATGAGTCTCAACCTTGGGCTCCAACCTCCCAGTTATATGTTGTGGGTTTGTCGGGTTGTTTATCTAGAAGATCCAGTGGAACGGCCCCCAAATTCCTTCGATACCAGTATCAGTTGCGAGCAATTGATCTCTCCCACAGTAATTTATCAGGGAGCTTCCCTACTTGGATGCTAGAAAACAATCCGAACTTGGAGGTTCTTCAGTTAAGAAATAACTCTTTCAAAGGCCCTTTCCACGTGCCATACCATCCTAATCCCCACATTTCGAGAATAGATATTTCCCATAATCATATAGGAGGTCCAATTCCCGAAAATTTAGGTTCCGTTTTTCCCAATTTAGAGCATTTAGACATGTCCGGAAATCAATTTGAAGGTAGGATTCCATCTTCTTGTGGTGATTTGGCCTCCTTGAAACATTTAGACTTCTCTAATAATCATCTGTCTGGAACGATACCCGAGCATTTGGCAATGGGTTGGTCCTCCTTGGTGTACTTGAAATTGTCAAATAATAGATTCAGTGGCCAACTATTTCTTACCCCTTTAATTAATCTAACCTCCCTCGAGAGAATGTATTTGGATAACAACCACTTCTCGGGAAAGATCCCAAATTGCTTGTCCGGTATTGTTAGTTTGTACGAATTGGATTTGAGTGACAACAATTTGTCAGGCATGCTTCCAAGATGGTTAGGGAACGCGTCTTCTTTGAACATTGTTGCTTTGGCCAGAAATAAGCTTGAAGGACCAATTCCACGAGAATTATGCAAACTCAATTATCTCATATTCCTTGACCTTTCCGAGAACCATCTGTCTGGGTCTATACCCTCTTGCTTTAATTCATCATACATCAAACATGTCCATTTGCAAAAAAACAGGCTAAACGGTCCCCTTCCAAGTGCAATATTCAAAGATAACTTAGATCTAGTCACACTAGATCTTAGTTACAACTGCATGACTGGCTACCTTCCAGATTGGATCAACAATATCTCATCATTGAGCATTCTCCTCTTGAGAAACAATCTGATACAAGGCAGGATTTCACCTCATCTATGCCTTTTAGGCCGATTAAGCATGTTGGATCTTGCCGATAATACCTTTTCCGGTCCAATACCTCCTTGTTTTGGTAACTTTACTTTGGATCATGAAACATATCAAAAATCTTATCTAGGAGTCGGAATTCCTCTCACCTCTTATACTCCCCAATTTTCTGATTTTCCATACTTGAGAATAAAGCTAAAAGATAGCCTAGACGAGAATCTTTTTGGCTTTGCTTATTATCGTACAGTGGAACAAGAGGTGGAGTTCACAACAAAGAGAAGAAGTGATCTCCTCTATAAAGGAAACATCCTCAATTATATGTCTGGAATTGACCTCTCATCCAATCAATTGACAGGCGAAATTCCACATGAGCTTGGAAACTTGATCAACATCCGTGCACTGAATCTATCCTACAACAGCCTAACTGGATCAATCCCAATAACATTCTCAAAGTTAGACCAAATAGAGAGTTTGGATCTTTCCAATAATAACTTGGATGGTGTTATTCCTCCTCAGCTCATAGAGTTGAACTCTCTAGCTGTCTTCAGTGTAGCACATAACAATTTATCCGGAAAAACTCCAGAAAGAAAAGCTCAGTTTGGGACCTTTGAGAAAAGCAGTTACGAGGACAATCCTTTTCTGTGCGGACTTCCATTAGAGAATACTTGCGATGACGTCCCTGAACCATCATTTGCCGCTGTGCCAACTAATAAAGAGGGAGGAGAAGGTGATAGTTTCATGGACATGGGCGTCTTCTACATAAGCTTTGTGGTCTCTTACGCCGTAGTGGTTTTGGCAATTGGTGCAATTCTGTGGATAAATCCTTATTGGCGTCGGGTGTGGTTCTACTTGATTGAAGTGTGCATGACCAACTGCTACTGTTTTGTGGTAATCAATCTCCGCAAACTACGCAATTTCAAAACTGAGTAGCCTTGCAAGGTTTTAATGTGTAATAAACGTCATTGAGAAATTGGTAGTTGTTACTGTTAAGATTGAGGTCAGTCTTAATTGACGTGTTCCTGAATCCCATGTATTATTTCTCATATTATATATTGGAAAAATAAATAAAAAGGAGGAATTTTCTTCTCGTTTTTAGTTTCGGATACTAGTCAACAGATTTGTTGCCAATATCTCAGCCTCTTGTTGAGTCAAATTAATGAAAAAATGGGACTCGTCATTAAAAAATAGTTTCTAGAAAGCAACTAAAAAAGACTATTATTTTTGTTTAAGAAATCAAAATAAATAAGATGACAATACTAGTATTGGTACCTAACATTTGTGAAAATATGGGTGCATCGCGTGAATAAGCCAAAAAAAAGGGACAAATTTAAAGCTGAAAAAAGGTGAATTGTTTATATCTGGGAATTGATGTCTTTTAGAACAACGGTTTCTTATATCCAAGTAGTGACTAATTCCTATCATCGTGACCCTACGAAGGTCTCGGTACCTCCTCCTTGGAGCTAGGCTAAAACTCGTCCACATTTCCTGTCCAGACGATCATCTCCCGTCGTCCTTCCGGCTTGCTTCTAAAATCAATAGCATTTCGTGGGTATACATCCTGTCTTTTCACCGTAGTAGTCCTACGCACAATTAGTACTATAATCCCAATATCACAGCTACAAATACTAATAAAATAAGATAAAAAAGCAGGGCTCGCAAAAACAGAAAGTATGTGCTATTCAATCAATGCTTTCCGGAAGCCAACAAGCTTCTGAACTTTTAGCTAGCGCTATTCCCTCTTCGCGAAGTACAAACGCTTGGCGCTTTGGCCCCTTCGGAGGTGGCTGCAGTAGGTTGTGAAGAATGGCAAAAGACCCTGATTTGATACTTCGTTGGTAACCGCAAAAAAACGAACGGTTCTATCTATTTATCCATAAGGGCTGAGCGAGCGCCTTTCGATTATCCAGGTCAAGCTGTTTCACAAGCTTTTTGCTGATGCAGAATTTCAGTGATAAATGGAAGAGGCCCATTTAAGTTGGGACAAAGCTAACGTGCAAAGGGGGCCGAAGTCTAGGGGTCTTCTCAAAAGTAATGCTATACGTCGGTGCTACCAGTGATGCGGATTGCGGAGTAGTTAATAACTGTGATAGCTTTTTTAGGCATCTGAAAAAAACGCGCACTAACATGAGAAACGTTTTCTTCAAAAGTTTTGGAAAGAAAAAAACTGAAAAGAAGTGGGGAGAGGTTAAAATGGTAACTATGAGAGACCAAACCGCATTCAGAACTTTAATTATTTAGGGAAAAAAACAAAACCTTAATTATTAAAAATAAAACAAAACCTCTGTTCCTAATTTCCTAATGTACCATAATTTATTTTCTTTAATTTCTAGGCTTACCGTAATCTATTTAAGGACAATCAACCCAAAGCAAATCGAAGGATATGTGCTAGTTTTATTGGCGCGTTCCGCTTGCCCAAAAAACAAAGGGTGCGCTCTGGCACTGCAGACAAAACCTGTAAAGCAAAGGCGTCGAGTTTTCAACGCTGGAGACACTTCTCTGCCTCAATCCCGAACTAATTTCATCAATTAATACTCATAATTATCACAAATTTGTTAAAATAAGATCAGAGGTTTACAATATCGCAGAAAAAGTTGTAATTTTGATTATTAATTGACGATGTATTTGGTAGCTTGATAATTACCTGAGTGCAAATAAATAAATAAATATAGATCGACTTGAGGGAATTATGACTAATTATTCCAACAGCGATTAGTTTCTTGCTCTTTTCAATTTGGTGTTAGTCACGGTTCTGGTGGGGTGGAAAGAAGGCTACTACAAGTCTTTGGCTGTTTGGTAAATCAGGTATTCTCATCTGCGACAAGGATTAGAAAAATGATTCTGAAGTTCCACTTTCTTTTTTCTCGTGTTAGGCAAAAAGATAAAGCTTGCTTCAATTCGTCATACATCCAACATGTTCATCTGAATAAAATGCATTCAAAGAAATATTTCTTAGGCACTCTAGATCTTAGAGAGAACCGCTTAACAGGTTACCTTCTAGATTGGATTGGCAAACTCTCAACATTGAGCATTCTCCTCTTGAAAGCCAATCATTTACAATGTAGGATTCAAAATCAATTATGCCTTTTAGGCCACTTAAGCATGCTTGATCTTTCCCAGAATAGCTTTTCTGGTCTGATACCTCATTGCTTGAGTAACATTACTTTCAAGGTCACCCATCAAAAATCTGATCTAGTAGATGAATGGTGCGAGGAATATAATCTTGCACGAGAGACCCAACGACCTTGGTACGACCATACCAAGGAGCACAGCTAAATGGTATACTGTGACAATATTTGGATTTGTTTCCTATCTAGGGGTGAAAACCGACCAGTCGGTTCGGTTTTGAGCCCAAACCGTGGGCCAAATCGACTGGTTCGGTTCTAATAAATTCTCAACTGTCGGTTGGGAGACGGCCAAGCCGACGAGGTTCGGGGGTTGACCCGGTTCGGTCGATTTGGGCGCAGTAATGGGCCCAAATTTTACTTTTTAAGCCCAAATGATAGGTTCAGTGGCTCAAATTTACTTTATTTTTTAAAACCCAAATATCTATTTGTTCAGCCCAAATTTACCCATTTTTTATATATTTAACTATTTAAGACTTAAAATTTAATTTTTATGTTTTTTTGTTGATTGTTTAGGTTCTAAAAAAAACAATACAACAACATACTAAAAAAAAGAAAAATAAATGGGCTATTTAACATTCAGCTCTAACAAGTTACAAGTTAACAATTAAAAACCAAGCAAATTAAAATTACAACACCAAAAAAATTAAAATTACAACAAGCTTCAAATATTCCAAATTCCATTACATTTAATCGTCAAGTGGGTGCTTCTCAGACGGCCGTCACGGCCTAAGGATCTCCACTTTTGAAAACAAATAGCAAATCAAAGCAAGTTAAGTATACATAAATATAAATTGTGATTAAAATAATTGACCATATAAATTAAAATACTTGTTTCTTATTCATATTTCTTTAGATGCAATCATTTTAACCCTAACATGCCTAGCTTTAACCCTTAGTTAACCTAGTTTATAGATAGGTGAGAGAGAGAGAGATTAGCTCATTGGCACAATTTAGAGAGAGAATTTGAGATTCTAGAGAGAGAGAGAGAAAGATCAGAAGGGAGAAGAAGAAGAAGAAATTAGAGAAGGAAGAAAACTTGAGGTATTCGGCTAAATAAGTGAGGTTTTCTTCCTATTTACTCCATTTTTTTCTCTCATAATCTCTTGTTTCATAGTTATAATATGTATCTTTTCATTTTAGGTGAAATCTAGTAGAAAGAGAGGCATCAAACTCAAGGTAAGGGGTAGTTAGATAGGTTTTTGTGATGGGTAAGCATGTATGGTCGAGTATTGCATGTTTAAATGCAAAAAATGGAGTTTTTATGAATGTAATCTCTCATTTCTTTGGTTTTTTGGATCTGTCTATTTCCTTTTGATTGAGCCTTGATTAAATATTGACATGCTTGGAAGGACCTAAGGTAGTGAAAACCATAGATGATAAAAGAAATGAAAAGTTTGCTAGTTCTAGTTTTATATGAGACTCTTGTGTGAATCCTTCTTGGTTGATGCATTCTTTGAGTAAGAAAGACGCATAAACATGATGAATGACACGATTAGTGGCTAAAACGTCCAATATGGAGAATAGAGGTCACAGTTGGTAAAGATAGTTAGTTGCATGTGCTTACTTTTAGAAGTCTTTGTAAATGCATGATATTTGGAGTGACATTTCGCTTTCTTTGTGATCTGATCTTGTGATGGCATATGATAACATGATAAATATGGTTTCAAAGGTCATTTTCAAGTTAAAGTTAACATCTTGCATGACTAAGAGAGTGAAGATGACATTCATGCACGGTTTTAGTCTTTTTGTGACATATTCAAATGATTTGTATCATTGCATGTGTTGTTTGGCATCGTGTTTTTGTTCAAGACTCACTGAGTGTGTTCTGCTCTGTGTACTTTACATCTGGTAAAAATTCCAAGAGAAAAGGATGAAGGTAAGGTGAGAGACCAATATGGAGCAAATCTAGAAAAACGTGAAGAAATGGGCCTAAAAACCATAATTTTGCTCGTTTTCAAGGCCTGTACTAAGGAGGCCAAACATGTATGGTGAGGCCTAAAAATGGACTTGGAACTTAGATAAAAACGAGTCCCATTTGGACCCTAAATGGGCCCATTACATTAAAGAGCCTAAAAGACTAAAGAAATAATTAGGCCCAAAAATGGTTTCTTGGAAGTTTCCTTTGAAGCCCAAAGGACCTATAAGCAAAGAATTAAATGTTTTTCTAACATAATTAAGTTAAGATAAGTACGGAAAGTTTAAGGAAAAGACTAAAACAATGAAAATTAACCTAAGGCCAAAAATGGAGTTTCTTTAGAGATCCACCGGCCAAATAGTAAACCTATGAGGTTTAATTAAAAATATTATTAGGCCTTGAGGCCTCATTTAATGAAATAAAAGTGATTGGGCCGCGAGGTCCTATGCAAAAAGGCCTAAGAGTGGGCCATGAGGCCAAATCCAAGAGAAAAATAATTGGGTCGTGAGGCTCAACCTAAGAGAATGAGAGATTGGACCGTGAGCCCAATCCGAAAAAGAAAGAGATCGAGATTGGACCTGAGGCCCAATCCAAGGAGGTTAGGTAATGGGAAAAAGAAAATAATTCAAGACTAAAAGATAAAAAGATTATTTTCTTTGGAAAGACTTTATGGGGTCTTATAATATTTAGTTATGGTATACTTGGAAATATGATGCAATGATATTCATGTATTGAGATTATGTGAAAATGTAATGTGATGATTTTGCATACACAAAGGTTATATGACATTCGTTTATAGCATTAGCATTGTGGATCTTGTGATGTGAGCGGCAGTATTATGAGGAAGTATTGTGATGCATTGAGATAGTCCTGATTATTGAAATGAAATATCGAGATGTGACGGTATCGATCACTTTGGGGGGACGTGCAATCACTACTGACCAAGTCAGTGGCTGATCTCTTCTAGGCAAGAAGCAGTGGAGTGCTTTCGCCATGAATTGTTCTGTATGTGAGTTAGCAAAGGACTGTCTTGAAGGAAGAAGACATGGGACGCACAACCATGACTCTGGGAGTCATTCATAACGTGAGTTAAAGGATATCTCAAAGTGGAAGTCAATCTGCGAACTATCAGTCTTGGTTTCAGCATCACACTCATCAAATGACCCTGATATAATTTTATGTTATTTAATGTTATAATATTCAGTTTAAAACTTTCAAAATATACTTTTCTTATGTAATTGCTTCTAGTTCCAGCTAGCTATACATATTTCATAGCCTTTGGATCGTGTGGGCTATGAAATATATACATTTATTAACCGTCCATAATTTTAACTTTTTAATAAATTAATTTCTTTACTCTAATTAAATTATATCTTTTTAAGTTTTGAAACCTCTCTACATTGTTATATGACTAACAGCTTCTTCGTTGAATTTTTCACATTAAATGTAATAAAAGTTTTTTTTGGTCATTCGAATATTTGGGAGAACATACGTGTTGTAACTTTGCCAAGTTAGTATTCTATAACTATAAAGAGAGTTTCGAGATAGATACAGGTACGGAACGCAAGACCGTTTTGTAAATTTGTCTTTTGGCCACCTCATTCTGGGTGACGTGTCTTTGCATCCTTGAGTCTCAGTTCGAGATAGTTACATTATATATAAAGAGATATTGTTAGGACTCATAAAGAGATATTCGGTTCCTAGATTTTGACTCATTTTAATAAATAGTCTTTGGACTTTTAAATTGTTCATAAAATTCCTAGAGTTTGCAATTTTGATCATAAAAGTTCTTAGTTAAACTTCTATCAATATATGCAGTTAACTGTTCAAATGCCAGTTTCAATACATATGTCAAAAATCAGGTGACTTATAATGTTTATATACATTTTTTCATTAATTTTTGTTTTTTAAAAAATAAAAAGGAAATTATTTTAATTATTTAAAAAAAATAACATAAAAAATTATAAATCTCCTGATTTTAGTTTTTGGGTGATACATGTAAACTTATAATTGGAGCTAACTTGTGAACCATTAATTTTGAAAATAAAATTTTAAGAAAAAGAATTTGTTAACAAAAATTATAAACTCAAGGATCTCTATGATCAAGTTGAAAACTTAGGATGATTTGTTAAAAATGGTCAAAACTTAGGGATGAAATGAATACTTAACCTAAAAAAAACAACTTTGTCGTGTTTTAGTTTTAGAATTTTAGGGTGGTTAAAAGTTTAGAGTATAAGAGTTGGTAAAAAAATGAAGATAATTTATAAAAGTTAGTGAAAAAGAGAAAATATTTAAATGAATATTATAATAAAAATAATAATTTGATAGAAATTATGATTTTTTTTATAATTTTTATAATTAGTTTTACACTCAAACACCACCTTAATTAAACATATGTGATAATTTTATTGGTACCGAGATGTTTTAGCCCCAAAATTTCTAGCCTCAACATTTTTATCATAATAAAATAAATATCTAAAATTATCACTCCGTTAAATCGTTCTTCTTACGTCAAATAAATATAAAACAATTCAATCAATCCATCAGTCTCCACGTATTTCTCTTCTTCACTTCTCTCGGTTCCGCTCGCCTAAAACAACACGAAGGTGTGCTCTGGCTAAGTCGAGCTTTCATATTCTGACGAAACTAACGTGAAAAAAGGGCCATACGAGTCACCGGCGACGCCAAGTCTTTTTTCTTGTCCCTGGATTTAGGTCACACTTACAGTATTATTGCATGGAAAGAGCAGCATTGGTCCCACAAGGTCACGATCGAGCGTAATCCAAACTAAACAGCTTGATCGACTGTAATATTATCTTGTATAGTTGTGATTTACAACTAATAGATGCTAGTCTTCTCTGTAATCTCAGTGGGACCAATAAATAAGACTTATAAGGATAGAGGTGGCCTACTTAAACTCAAACCACCTCGTCTTGTTTGGAAACGTGTCTGAGACTTCCACATAAATATTTGATTGCAACAGAAAGTCTGAAAATAATAAGTTAAAAAAATGGAGTGGGGGCGTTTTTGGTGGTGGGCAGCGCTGGTGTTCTTTCTATTGTGTATTGACGGGTGCTTGGGTTGTTTGCATGAAGAGAGAATAGCGCTCTTGCAGCTCAAAGCATCCGTTAACTATTCAAACGGATCGTCTTTGCCAGATTGGAACTCTCCCAGCGAAGAGAGTGATTGTTGTAGTTGGAACAATGTCGAGTGCGACATCACTACAGGGCGTGTAGTCGGACTTGATCTTGATTCTTTGAGGGACCCTCTGACAGGGGGATATTGGTATCTGAATGCCTCTCTGTTTCTTCCCTTAATCTATTTGAGGACAATCAATCCAACCGAAACCGAATTGATAAAAGGTAAGATATTGTTGAAGTAGCTTTGCAGTTTGCTTACCTATAGATCAGCTCCCGTTAAAGATGGAGAGAATTGGCCTTTACAATACACTTGGTCCCAACTTGCCCATACCCAGGCCTTGGTGCAAAACTCAAAGACTTGCTTGACGTGGGAAAACCCATCTCCATTTCACACAAGCTGCCACCATTTTCAACTGAACTATTCGGAGGACGTGCCACAAGAGGTCCATTTAAGCTTGCTCTGTTTCCTACAAGAAAGTAAACAAAAAAACAGAGCAAAAAAAAAAACAACAGAGCTCATTCGTTTTGCGGGTAAAACAGGCGGGTCGAGACAAACGGGTAAACACGCGTGGGTCAGCTCATTAATGCGCGGTCGCGTTTAGAGCCGTCGGATTCCAGAAATTTAATCCTGGTCGTGCTCCCGTAACCTCTGCACGTTAACTCCTCAGCAGGGCCGGCTCAACCCTTAGCCAACTTAGGCAATTGCCTAAGGCCCCACTTGATTAAGAAGCCCCATAATTAAAAAAAAAAACATAAAAAGACCCTTAAATGCATGATGAATAAATAAATTAAAAATAAATGAGATGTAAGCCCACTTTGTTAGTAATTTTATATCTCAAAAATTTAGAAAAAATATTTTTAAATATATTTTATATAAAAGGCCTAATTTTTAGTAAGGCCTTAGGCCTCATTTTTTATTGAGCCGACCCTGCTCCTCAGTATTCTAACCGGACTCGGGGGATATTGGTATCTGAATGCCTCTCTGTTTCTTCCCTTAATCTATTTGAGGACAATCAATCCAACCGAAACCGAAGGTTATGTGCAAGTTTTATAATTTTATTGGTGCGTTCCGCATGCCCAAAAAGCAAAGGGTGTGCTCTGGCACTGCAGCTGTAAAGCAAAGTCGTCGAGTTTTCTCTGCTTCAATCCCCAACCAATATCTCCTCCTCGTAGCTCTTATACTAAAAGCCCAACCATACCAGTAATTGGAACAAGATCAATGACTTCACAAGACCAGAAGATGTGAAGGGTTTAAGGATTCAAGTTCATCATATCTCAAATTAAACTACAAACAACTTCGGTCTTCAGGTTCGAATGGCTTATGCAAGCTGTCAGTCCTAAGCTTAAGTACAAGAATTATTCCATCATTGGGTGCCTTCTCCTCGAGGAAGACCTGAGTATAGAGTTTGGACGAACCTACGTTCCTCAATTGAAAAACACACTAACTAGGTTGGAATTGGGAGGACACAGCAAATTTCGGATACTAATTAGTCTCACGGCTAAAGTTTTAGTTAAATTAAAGACTTATTTGTAGACGATAGATTCAAACTTAACCCTCCCACTATACTATTGACGTCTCGTCTTTAGCTTGCTTATTATGAATCCATATTTTTTTGATGACTTGACCATAAACCTATGTTTTTTCGTACTCTGAATATAAATAAAATAGAGTTATTTTCTTTCAACTTTTACTCATCGGTACTACTAAAAAAGATCAGCGTTCTATGCTTTTTGGTTGGGTTGGTCAGCCTTTTATTGAGTCAAGGTTTGCTCAAATAACGAAGAGATGTGACTTTAGTCATTGGAAAAGAGTTTCTAGGAAGCAACTACCTAGTAAAGACTATTATTTTTATTGAGGAAATCAAAATAAATAAGACGACAATACAAGGGTTTTCTTTTTTTTTTTTCTAAATGACAATACCAGGGTTGGTAGCTAACATTTGTAAAAATATGGGTGCACCGATGCATGGAGAGAGGAAGACGTTGATATCTTGGAATTGATGTCTCTTTAAGGAACAACCATATCTTATATCGAAGTAGTGATTTCTTGTCATCGTGATCAAAAGTTAAAGTAATTACAAGCTTTTTGATGATGCAGAATTTCGGTGATTAATGAAAGAGGCCCATTGAAGTGGGGACAAAGCTAACGAGCAAGAGGGACCGAAATCCAATATGTTCGTTCTCATTATTTTTTCAGGATTCTAAGTATTTTCACAATTCTACCACCGAACATATTCAGAATTCAAACACAAAAACCTATACATTTTACACAATCTCCAACAATTTTTTAATTTTTTATTCAACATAAATTTTCTCTCTCTATACTTTTTCACATAACTCCGATACTTTTTTATTAAACAATTACATCAAATCATTTCTCTCTTCACTTTACACAAACACCAATAAAACACTATTCAACATAAAAATTCACAACTTCTCTAAAATCTTACGTTTTTTCTCAAAACGAACATCACCTTGGTCTTCTCAAAGTGATGCTACGTGGTGAGTAAATTTCGTGTCTAATGATATTGAGTCTTGTTCACGTGAAGATTTTGCAAGGAAGAACTTACGGAGAGGTACTGGAGCTACCTTGAAGCTCACCTAGGGTATAAAGTATAAACTATAGAGTACTGCAAAAGAGTTACAAAGAAGTTGAGCTGGCAGCTTGGGGATAGTGCGGTGCTAGATACGCACGGTGTTAGATACTGGGATAGAGAGTAAAAGTTGGGTTACGTTGGTTTGGAGTAAAAATATACGATTTTAGAAAATTCGTGAATATTTTTGTTGAATAATATTTTACTTGTGTTTGTGTAAAGTGGAGAGAGAAATGATTTGATATAATTGTTTAATAAAAAAATATTGAAATTAAGTGAAAAAGTATAGAGAGAAAATTTACGTTGAATAAAAAACTAAAAAATTATTAGAGATTGTGTAAAATGTATTGACGTTTATGTTTGAATTTTGAATATGTTTGGTGATAGTAGTGTGAATATACTTAAAATCCTAAAAAAAATGTGAAAACGAACATATATGGAATATAGAGCAAAAGCAGGTCTTCTCAGAATAGCGTAAAAGAAACGGATAAGAATTCTAGAAAAGAAAATATAAAAAGCTCATTATTGTGGGAAGTAGTAGGAATTGGAAGGATTAATGCTATTGACCCCCAAGTCATCGGGACTGAACCTGGTCGATCTCTTTTCAAATTCTACAAAAAAAAAAAATTACACGAATCTCCTCAAACTAACATCTTATTTATAATATCACCATCAAGCAACTAATTTCTCCAATTAATACTCAAAATTATCACATTTGTTAAAATAAGATTAGAGCACATATTGTTTTAACATGTAGATATTTATAACGAGCTAGGGGTACATTATTGCAGAAAAAGTAGTAATTTTGATTATTAATTGATGATGTATTTGGTAGCTTGATAATGACCTGAGTGCAAATAAATAAATATAGATCAACTTGAGGGAATTACAACTAATTATTCCAAAAGCAATTAGTTTCTTGCTCTTTTCAATTTGGGTTAATTAATAAGATCGCGCCTACGGCAGTGTGGTGGAAGGAAGGCCACTACAAGTCTTTAGTTTTTTTTTTTTGTGAATCAGGTATTCTCATATTCGATAAGGATTAAAAATGTATTTTTTAAATATAAGAATTACTTCATTATTGGGATATTCCTTTTCATCTAAGAAGACTTTTAAATATGAAATTAGACTGACTTAGCTCAATTGAAAAATATACTAGTTAGGCTCAAAAAGATGTGCGTGCTTTTTGGTTGGCGACTTGATATCATATACTATAAAGAAAGACTTTGACCATAAATCTATGTTCACGTATACTGAAAATAAATAAAATATAGTTCTTTTCTTCCCACTTTTACTTTTCGTCCAACTCAAAAATATCTGCATGCTTTTTGGTTGGGGTGCTCAGCCTATTACCGAGTAAAGGTCTGCCCCATTAAACAACGTAGGGACGTGACTTTAGTCATTGCAACTAGTAAAGTACCACCAATAATCTTTTTCACAAATATTAATCTGAAAGACAGCATGAAAGTAGAGGGCAATAATTACAATTGAAAAGCAGAGTGCAGCTGCTTCTCCGGTCCCATGACCACCCCCCTCTCTCTTCTCGGAAGCGTAAATCCTGACCATCTATTTAAAAGGGATGACAAAGCTCAAGAAATTTTCGGTGGAGCCAATGAAAGATTGTGTGTATAGCATTAATGTTGGCAATACGAGAACACTTTGTTTTAGGATTGATACTTTAGCGGTCCTGAGTCTTCTCAAAATAATAGAAGTGTTGTCGTTACCGTTACAATAATATTACTGATGTGGACTACTTACTAACGCGAGACTGTAGTCGGCAGCTAAGAAAATACTACTATCTTCTATCCCTAGCCACTGGGAACATCAAATGTATTATTATCATTTTAATTTATAAATTTGATAAAATAGTGAAGATATCTAATATTAATATAATTAAAAGATATAATATGTTCAATCTGATGGATGAAAATTAATGAATTTATCCTTAATTTTTAAGTTACTATTCACGTGAAGTCTGTAAAGTAGTTATTTCTAAATGCTTGTGTTCTCATTAGACCCGGACTCATGTTTTCTCATATAGTGAGAACAAATGAAATTTTGATGCCCAACTACGAGTGAAGACATTGTGTCCTTCATTATAGTCAATTTATTGTTGATCCCTAAACTCGTTGCTGACCCTTTGAATCTTTCTTCTTATTTTTTAGGTTGTATTTTTGTAGTGATTTTCATATATTAAATTAATCATTTTAACAAAAAATAAAGATGACTTGTTGGTACCAAACATCTGTGAAAATGTTTATTTAAACCTGTCGAGGAATGAATTTGAAGATGTGTGATGTATGGAAGATATATTATATTTGTTCATGATAACGTGACCATCTCCAAAAAAAAACACAAATAAAAAGTAAAAACCTATAAGAAGAACGAAAAAAAAAATCCCAATTAAATTATTCATTTTCACTACAAATAAAGATAAAAAAAAAAATCATTCAAAGCATCTATTTCTTTACTTTTACATCAACTCTAACCCTCCAAAACTTTAACCACAGAAAATCTGATCTAGCAGATTTATTGTATGGGGAATATTATCTTACACTAGAGACCCTACTACTACCATACCAGGGTGCAAAGCTAAATGATACCCTGCATTCGATATGTATTATAGCTACTCAGGAGTGGAAGAACAACAAGAGGTGGTATTTGACAACCAAAAAATTATTTAGAAAATTAATTATTATCTGTCAGCCTATCCATTTTAATTTGCAAGTCGGGGATTCATAAAAAGAGAGTGATATGAGCCCAGATTTCTATTTATATTTCATGGTGCCGGGGGGGCCACCCCCACAAAGAAAAGTGTAGAAATTGAAAGAACCAATGATCTTTAACAGGGACCCAAAAGAAAGCCCGGACTAAGGTTTCATGGTGCCACAAAAATTCCAGAGATTTGATAAATTACGCGCGTCTATGTTTGGAGATTTTAGACTATCATCGTACAACAAATGTTGAATTATTATTTCTTTCACTTATAAAAGAAGAATTGTTATTTCTTTCCGAGAAAAAAAAACGCTCTGCAATTTTAGTAATAAGTTTTTTGTGCCAATTTTCAACTAAATTCTTCTAGTCTTACGAAATCATTTTTTGGTTTAAATTAATAGAAGTTGTTCAGTTAACAAGTATTCTTAAGATTTTTTTTGAATCCTCACAATTCAAAAAATTATACCACCAAACATTATTTTTAACACTACATAAAAATAACTACAACACGCATACCAATAAAGTTAACATCACTTAAAAATTATAAAAAAAACACTTAAACCGAACAACCTTTATAAGCTTTTAGGAGCAAAGATAATAAATTTATGTTTCATATAAAAAGGTCAAACTACTACTAATGTCCTTCTTAGGTGGTGTTTGTTTATGAAAATTTTGGGGTTTAGAAATTTTGAGTATTGAGATTTGTGAAAAAATATAATATTTTATGAAAAAATGAAGAAAGAAGATTTAATTAAATATTATAATATTATTTTATAATTTAACGACGATAGAGATTATTTTATAATTATTTAAAAATTTCGAGGGAGAAAATTTTCACACAAACATCACGTTAATGGCTTGATTAGTTGACTCAAGTGAAGGAGGTCAAGCGTTATAGGGAGTAGGGAGGATCTCTATTGGTAGTGTCCCTGTTCCGCGAAAAAGGTTTCCGGCACGAGCAAAGGTATCTCTAGGTGGTTTTTTTTTTATTAGAAAAACATTACTTATCAGTACTTTCCTAACATTCGTTGTTGTTATATAGAGGCAGTCCAATATCATCTCAGTGGATCACTACTGAATAGTTTCTTTAAAGTAAGAGGATGTTCGGTTGGGTAGTATTTTGAAAATTTTGTGTGTTTTGAGAATTTTTAGGTGATGATAATTTTATTGATATGGGTGCGGTAGTTATTTTTAGGTGATATTAAAAAACATGTTCGGTTTGTGTATTCTCAGAATTCAAAAAATCATGAGAATGTTAAAAAACCGAACAACCCTTAAATCTCAGGGCCTGATACCTTTTTTTTAAATAAACCATTAAAGTTGAACCATACTATCTGATTGAAAATGACATTCACTTTATCGGTAGGTCCAACCAGACTTATTAAGCAGTCAGGCACGAATTTCTTAAAACAGGAACATTTAGGGCAATTGGCATTTGTGTATTTTGTTTTTCTCGAATAGGAGAATACACAAAAGCACTACAAAGCATTCATTTCTATCTGCTTTTTAGCTTTCCTTATTACAGAAGGAGCACCAATAATCTTTTTGACAAATGTAATCTGAAAGACAATATGAGTATACCGCATCATTCATCAAACAAGGTAAGTGCTACAAATTTCTTTCTTCTTGGTATAACTTGTCAAAAAGATGACGCGTCATGGGTGACGGGGCGTGTAAAGAATGGGTATTAGCAAAACATATCGTTTTTTGGTGAAATTGTGAATCCCGTGTTCTCAAATACGACAAGGATTAGAAATGACTTGTCGTCAAAAAAATGAGGCATGATGGGGTGTAAAGAAATAAAGCATGGTCTTGACCCAAGTCTTTCGCTTGTCAGCTAAATCCAGATGTTATAATAATAAAATAAAATGAATTACACTTCAACCTACTACTATTTGATCAACGAGTAACATATATAAAGTCATTGGTTGCCAGCAAATTTTTGACTTTTTATTGATATTTAGGCTGTGGAGCGACTTCAAATTTTCAGGAAACATCCCAAATTTTTCCTCCAGATTTAATTAATTTGTGAGAATTGAATATATATTACTGACAACATGATTTTGCACCCCCCCTCCCCCCGGCCAAAAATTGATGAATTTTAGTAGTTTTGAATTTCTTCTTATTGAATTTGCAAACTACTGACAACATGATTATGCATCCAAAAGTATAAATACAGAAATAAACTCAAAAGATCGTGAAATAACACAGAAAAAAAATCAGAAATCAAAGTAGCACCCCCCCTCCCCCCGGCCACGGGCCGGATCTGCTTTGGGTGGATTGGTTTTTCTTTTAAACTCTATTTGTAGTTTTTTTTTCAATTTTTTCCTAGTTTCTATATTTTGAGTTCGTATTTTTTTAAGGTTTGACTGTTATTGTAATTTTTATGAATTTTAGAATTTTTTTTATATATTATCTTGTATATTTTTAGACTTAAAGTGGAGTCAACCAAATTATACTGGGTAGAATTGCAGAGTATGGTAGTTGCAGTTACAGGATACGGATGGCCTATTTAAACTTAAACCACCTTCGTCTTGTTGCAACAGAAAATCAGAAAATAAGAAGTTAAAAATGGAGTTCGGGCGTTTTTGGTGGTGGGCAACGTTGGTGTTGTTTCCATTGTGTATTCATGGCTGCTTCGGTTGTTTGGAGGAAGAGAGAATAGCGCTCTTGCAATTCAAAGCGTCCATCAACCAAACAGACATATGGAATATGTCTTCTTGGAGCTCAACCAAACAAGAGCGTGACTGCTGTCGTTGGGAAAGAGTATATTGCCACAACACTACGGGACGAGTAATCCGACTTGACCTTAGTGATTTGAGGAGCTACAATTGGACTGATGCTAAATGGTATCTAAATGCGTCTCTGTTTCTTCCCTTTCAAGAGCTCAATTCCCTCGATTTGAGCTATAATTGGATCGGCGGATGGGTCTCCAATGAAGGTATGTTTATATCTCAAAGCAAAATTAGGTAGTATTTGTTCTGTTTTTCATTTATCAATTTCGTATGTTTTATAATGATTTTGACAAGGAGGCTGAAGCAGCTTATAATTAAATTTCAGATCTTGAAAGATTCTCCGGGTTGAGCAAGCTGGAGGAGCTTTCCTTTGATTGGAATTTCATCAACGACAGCTTTCTGTCATCCATTGGTGCGATTGCATCGCTCAGGAAACTCCATTTGAAAGGCAACGAAGGCAATGGAACAATTCATATCCCAGGTATATTTTTGGCATCAAACTCTGATGTAACATTCTTTGTTTGTCTTCGTCACTTATAATTAATAGCCTTTTATTAATTTCAAGCACATGAGTCTCTAAAGCTTTCGTTAGCTGTTTCAGAGTTGGTTAGACTAAACAACCTGCAGGAGTTATATTTGGACCATTCACAAACCGACAAAAGCATCCTCCAGAGAGTTGGAATGATAACTTCACTTA
The DNA here is from genome assembly GCA_963930655.1 of Myrica gale. Classification (NCBI taxonomy): domain Eukaryota; kingdom Viridiplantae; phylum Streptophyta; class Magnoliopsida; order Fagales; family Myricaceae; genus Myrica; species Myrica gale. The sequence continues at coordinate 28,383,899 of OZ005598.1, read as the reverse complement.
ATGTATTGTCAATGTGGGGATGTGGACTCCAGGGCCGCTTACCAGACAAAGGTAGTGATGTTTTCCTTACTCGAAGAAACAGCAATAAATCAACCTAATATTCATTACTTTTCTCACGCAATTTCTTCAATTTACAGGCTGGTGTGAACTTGGGAACCTACAGGAGTTAAAACTCCGCGGGAACGATTTTGAAGGGATGCTGCCTTCGTGTTTGGCAAACATGACAGCACTCCGATTATTAGATCTCTCTTCCAATAACTTCAACGGAAGCATTTCTCACATCTCTAGTTTGCCATCACTTGAGTACCTTGATTTGTCGAATACCCACTTCACCCCAATCTCGTTCTCCTCATTTTCCAATCTCTCCAGGCTAAAGATCCTAATCATGGATAACCTGGTAATAGATGAGGAAAATGAGTCTCAACCTTGGGCTCCAACCTCCCAGTTATATGTTGTGGGTTTGTCGGGTTGTTTATCTAGAAGATCCAATGGAACGATCCCCAAATTCCTTCGATACCAGTATCAGTTGCGAGCAATTGATCTCTCCCACAATAATTTATCAGGGAGCTTCCCTAATTGGATGCTAGAAAACAATCCGAACTTGGAGGTTCTTAAGTTAAGAAATAACTCTTTCAAAGGTCCTTTCCACGTGCCATACCATCCTAATCCCCACATTTGGATAATAGATATTTCCCATAATCATATAGGAGGTCCAATTCCCGAAAATTTAGGTTCGGTGTTTCCCAATTTAGAGCGTTTAGACATGTCCGGAAATCAATTTGAAGGTAGGATTCCATCTTCTTGTGGTGATTTGGCCTCCTTGAAATATATAGACTTTTCTAATAATCATTTGTCTGGAACGATACCCGAGCATTTGGCAATGGTTTGGTCCTCCTTGGTGTACTTGAAATTGTCAAATAATAGATTCAGTGGCCAACTATTTCCTACCCCTTTAATTAATCTAACCTCCCTCGAGAGTCTGTATTTGGATAACAACCACTTCTCGGGAACGATCCCAAATTGCTTGTCCGGTATTGTTCATTTGTACGGATTGGATTTGAGTGACAACTATTTGTCAGGCATGCTTCCAAGTTGGTTAGGGAACGCGTCTTCTTTGAACATGATTGCTTTGGCCAGAAATAAGCTTGAAGGACCCATTCCACGAGAGTTGTGCAAACTCAATAATCTCTATTTCCTTGACCTTTCCGAGAACCATCTGTCTGGGTCTATACCCTCTTGCTTCAATTCATCAAACATCAAACATGTCCATTTGCAAAAAAAACAGGCTAAGCGGTCCCCTTCCAAGTGCAATATTCAAAGATAACTTACATCTAGTCACACTAGATCTTAGTTACAACTGCATAACTGGCTACCTTCCAGATTGGATCAACAATATCTCATCGTTGAGCATTCTCCTCTTGAGAAACAATCTGTTACAAGGCAGGATTTCACCTCATCTATGCCTTTTAGGCCAATTAAGCATGTTGGATCTTGCTGATAATACATTTTCCGGTCCAATACCTCCTTGTTTTGGTAACTTTACTTTGGATCATGAAACAAATCAAAAATCTAAGAGAAACGATTGGCGTTCTTCCGTTGTTCGACTCGCGTTCGTCTACGGAATATAATATTATTATTTACAATTTTTATCGTAAGTCCGTTAAAATGCAAAGACCGGTCCAGATCGTATTTTTTTTAAAAAAAAACTCTCTTAGACCGGTTTATTTTTCAAGACTATCTCAAAATCCAAGTTCTCTCTCCCCGTTCATTTGCCCCCCAACTCAAATATTTTTCCCTCCCGAGCTGTTGCCCCCAAATTTACCCATTCCTCTGTCCGTTCGATTTGCCCCCAAATCAAACATTCTCAAACCTAAATTTGCTGGGTTTTGCTTGATTTGCCTCCGTCAACGCCTTCTTCCTCTCCCCCTCCCCCACCGAGTATATTGTGCCTGTGTTGCACCAAAAAGAAGAGGTGACGCCGTGGTGACGAGGAAAACTACTACCAGCCTCCACCTCCTGGGCCCAAAGGTAAGAGCTTTTTGTTCTCATCGAGTATTTTTGTTCATTTTTCGTCGTCCGGGGTTTGACTGAAACTCTATAATTCGAGATTTTGTGTGTAGTGCACTGCGTTTGCTTGACGAAGAAGCTTCAACATTAGGCACAGCCTAGCGTTGAATCTCTGCTTCCCATCTCAAACAACCGCTCCTGCTACTGCTACAACTTTTTACTCCAGCGTGTTCCTCAAGATACGCCGTTAAAGCTCACCCACTAGGCCCCTCTCTATCTGTCCTTGTCCCGTACGAGCATTGAGGTTTTCGCTCTGTGATCCTCGGATTCTCAGATCAAGCAGGCTACCTCTCATGGACGCTTCGCCCCGGCATTCATCGCTATTCGAGGTTTCAACTATCTCTTCACTCTTCATTTTCTCTCTTGTTCGCGGTTTTTTTCCCCTGGAAATTAGTAAGTTGCAAGCTTAGAACGAAAGAGTTTGGGCTGAAGTTCTTAGCTTCTCGCGGAAATAAATTTGTATCAAGTCTGCGACTTGTTCACGATTTTGACCAGATAAAAAGTTCAATGAATAAACAAAAAAAGCCAACGTTTGATGACCTCCTTGTCAACTCTAAAAACTGGGTCATAAACTGGTTTCTTTGCTTTCTTGTCAGGGTCCCAATTTGAGTTCATTGTGTGTGGTTTTGCTTTTGCTTTTTCGTGTTGATGACTTTGCTAGAGCTTACAACGATTTTGTGTTTAACATATTTTCTTCCCCACTTTTAAGTCTTTTGACTTACAATGCTAGCTCATAGTCATTGAGCAACTACTAATCCTTGGTTGTATGGATTTTTCTGGCTTTATAGATGCTTGGATTATTAACAATTATTCAATATTCTTTGTGCCAAATGCTTGTAATTACTGTTCTCGGGTGTTAGGGAGTGCCGATGATCAGGAATATGATCTTCTTATATCTTTGATCCTTTGCCAGGGGAGGAAGAAGAATTGCTGAGATCACAGTCATACTCACAGTCACCTCATTAGAGGTCCCAGAAAACATCACTTATGAAGCTACAGGCCGTTTTTGCAGCATTACCCTTCCTTTTACTCCTGTCTTTTCTTAAACTGAATTTAGCTGACATAAATTCAGACAAGCAAGCCCTACTTAATTTTACTTCTATTGTTCCTCACGGTCGGAAAGTCAACTGGAGTCCTGCTACCTCAGTCTGTAGTTCTTGGGTTGGCATAAGATGCAACCTCAATGGCTCCCGTGTCTTTGTACTTTTATTATGATTATGTTAGTTTGTAATTTTGTTGGTATTTGAAATTTATTTCTTGAGAATGGGTGTTTTAATGTAATATCATTATTTGCACATTTTCTAATTGCTGAGATTTTCATGTAATATCATTATTTGGTGGTGAGACTGAAGAAAGTTGTGGAATTGTTCGAACAGATGATTGCGGTTTGAACAGACTAAAGCAGGTATCCTATTGAATAATGAGAGGTGATTTCCAGATGAAGTGCCAGAATTTTGAAATTTACTTCGTTTTTTTCAATTGACGGTTTAGGACAATTTTTTCCTGTATGTATAGAGTTTGAGGTACATCCAATTGGACTGAATTCTTTTCTTGAACAAAGATAACGGCTGGCCGCATTCTCTCTACATCGGCACTCATTACTTATCTTTGTTTCAGAGTTGTCATGTTTAAAATGATTACTTATCTTTGCCTTTGGAATTGTCTTCCACTGTTCCATCAGTGTCTTCAGTGGTTCCTTTATATCTTCAAGTGGAATGAAAACATAACCTTTTTGGGAATTAATTGCATTATCTGAATATATATGGAAGGGTCTATATATATGAATGGCAGAAGTTTCTCAAAAGAAACTAGAGACAATTCGAGGTAGATACGCAAGCAGAAATGTCAATCGTATTAGAATGAAATATAGCTACTCATCTGTAACACCAATACTAGAATCATTCCATAGTCATCATATTAATTCTCTACTAGTAATAAGAAATGTAAAGATTGTTTCTCCAATGGGATGAATCTATAAAACTGTTTCCCGATAGAAAATTAAAAAGGGAAAGGGCACAAAGGCAAAAGTTGAACATGAATTATCTGTTTTTGGAGGATCTAGAAATTTCATTTCCGCAATGGAAAATGTTGTACAATAGTAGCAATTAATAATCACCTCAACTCCATTGTAAACCATATCATAAGCTAACGCACGAGCAGATGCAAGATCATCCGTGTCTTCAGGATTTGGAGCAGTGAATGGGTGATGCAAGGCCTGCAAAACTATGATTTTATATGCCCAGGTAGAGATGGCGAAAATGAGCAATAAAAGATCCCTTCCAACCAGTTCCATCAACACTCAATTGCAGAAACTCTATCTTAAAAAACAACCCAAGATGAAAGTAGGAATCTACACACATGACAGGGACCAAAAGTATAACCTGAGTCCTTGCCTTTAAAATACCGTTTACATGAAAAAAAGAGCTAACAACCAATACAATAGAATACCGGTATTGTGCTCCATTTTTATGTAACAATCACAGAGGATGAGAAAGCATGATCTGCTGATTCTGGACAGAATATTAAACTCACAAGAAAAGTATCTTAATTCCCAGAGTTTTATATTATGACAGGAATCTGTAATATCAGACCAAAACAGGGTAGTTTAAATGGATAAAATGGAAAGTTAACCTTCCCATAATTTTACCTCAGTAGAAAAATACAGGTGTAGTAGTTATTAGAGGGCTGGAAAAAACTTCGGAGCATTGAATTATAAGATGCTTAGACACAAACCCGCCGTAGCAAATATCATAGTGATGGTATAACATCGTGAAACAATTTCAACAGTAATTTTTTTTTTCACAACAGGAATGAATGACACTTCACTGGAATTGCAAGGGCATATTACAAACATGAAAACAGACCGGTTTTTGGAAACCAGGCACCTGAAAGAATGCACCACTCAGTACGATAGACAGAGGGACAAAACTCGAGATTTCGGGGCAAACGGGGAGAGACAGAGGGACAAAACTCAGGAGAGGGAGAAATCTGGATTTTAGGGGGCAAATGGATGGGGAGGGAGAAATCAGGGGGCAAAAGCTCGGGGAGGGAGAAATCAGGGGGCAAAAGCTCGGGGAGGGAGAAATCTGGGTTTTGGGGGGCAAATGGACGGGGAGGGAGAAATCTGGGGGCAAAAGCTCGGGAAGAGAGAAGTCTGGATTTTGGAGGACAATGGACGGGGAGAGACAACGTGGGTTTTGAGAGTCCCGTAAAACAAACCGGTCTTAGGGAATTTAAAAAAAAAACACGAACAAACCGGTTTGCATTTTAACCAGACCCATAAATAGAAGTAAATATTAATATTATATTCGGTAGGCGAACGCGAGGCGAACGCGAGAAGAACGTCAATCGTTTCTCAAAATCTAATCCATTAACCGTTGGATTCTCTGAATTTTTTGCTCCTCCCCCCCAAATTTCTGATTTTCCATACTTGAGAATAAAGCTACAAGAGAGCCTAGAATGGTATCTTTTTGGCGATGATTATATCTATAAAGGTGGCCAAGAGGTGGAGTTCACAACAAAGAGAAGAAGTTATATCTATAAAGGAAACATCCTCGATTACATGTCTGGAATTGACCTCTCATCCAATCAATTGACAGGCGAAATTCCACATGAGCTTGGAAACTTGAGCAACATTCATGCATTGAACCTATCCTACAACAGCCTAACTGGATCAATCCCAATAACATTCTCAAAGTTAGACCAAATAGAGAGTTTGGATCTTTCCAATAATAACTTGGATGGTGTTATTCCCCCTCAGCTTATAGAGTTGAACTCTATAGAGGTCTTCAGTGTTGCACATAACAATTTATCCGGAAAAACTCCAGAAAGAAAAGCTCAGTTTGGGACCTTTGAGAAAAGCAGTTACGAGGACAATCCTTTTCTGTGTGGACCTCCATTAGAGAATACTTGCGTCCCTGAACCACCATATGCCGCTGTGCCAACTAATAAAGAGGGAGGAGAAGGTGATAGTTTCATGGACATGGGCGTCTTCTACATAAGCTTTGTGGTCTCTTACGCCGTAGTGGTTTTGGCAATTGGTGCAATTTTGTGGATAAATCCTTATTGGCGTCGGGCGTGGTTCTACTTTATTGAAGTGTGCATGACCAACTGCTACTGTTTTGTGGTAATCAATTTCCGCAAACTACGCAATTTCAAAACTGAGTAACCTTGCATGGTTTTAATATATGTTTAATAAATGTCGTTGAGAAATTGGTTGTTGTTACTGTTAAGATTAAGGTCAGTCTTAATTGACGTGTTCCTGAATCCCATGTATTATTTCTTATATTATATATTGGAAAAATAAATAAAAAGGAGGAATTTTCTTCTCGTTTTTAGTTTCGGGTACTAGTCAACAGATTTGTTGTCAATATCTCAGCCTCTTGTTGAGTCAAATTAATGAAAAAATGGGACTAGTCATTAAAAAATAGTTTCTAGAAAGCAACTAAAAAAGGCTATTATTTTTATTTAAGAAATCAAAATAAATAAGATGACAATACTAGTATTGGTACCTAACATTTGTGAAAATATGGGTGCATCGCGTGAATAAGCCAAAAAAAATGGACAAATTTAAAGCTGAAAAAAGGTGAATTGTTTATATCTGGGAATTGATGTGTCTTTTAGAACAACGGTTTCTTATATCCAAGTAGTGACTAATTCCTATCATCGTAACCCTACGAAGGTCTCGGTACCTCCTCCTTGGAGCTAGGCTAAAACTCGTCCACATTTTCTGTCCAGACGATCATCTCCCGTCGTCCTTCCGGCTTGCTTCTAAAATCAATAGCATTTCGTGGGTATACATCCTGTCTTTTCACCGTAGTAGTCCTACGCACAATTAGTACTATAATCCCAATATCACAGCTACAAATACTAATAAAATGAGATAAAAAAGCAGGGCTAACAAAAACAGAAAGTATGTGCTATTCAATCAATGCTTTCCGGAAGTCAAGAAGATGTTCGTTTTGTAATGTCCGGTAGAATTTGAATCCTAAAAATTTGTGTTCGGCAAGTCCCCTGCTGTAGTTTAGGATTCGGCCTGCAGCAAAGAAAAAAACTGAAAAGAAGTGGGGAGATGTTAAAATGGTAACTATGAGAGACCAAACCGCATTCAGAACTTTAATTATTTAGGGAAAAAAACAAAACCTTAATTATTGAAAAAAAAACAAAACCTCTGTTCCTAATTTCCTAATGTACCATAATTTATTTTCTTTAATTTCTAGGCTTACCGTAATCTATTTAAGGATAATCAACCCAAAGCAAATCGAAGGATATGTGCTAGTTTTATTGGTGCGTTCCGCTTGCCCAAAAAACAAAGGGTGCGCTCTGGCACTGCAGACAAAACCTATAAAGCAAAGGCGTCGAGTTTTCAACGCTGGAGACACTTCTCTGCCTAAATCCTGAACTAATTTCATCAATTAATACTCATAATTATCACAAATTTGTTAAAATAAGATTAGAGGTTTACAATATCGCAGAAAAAGTTGTAATTTTGATTATTAATTGACGATGTATTTGGTAGCTTGATAATTACCTGAGTGCAAATAAATAAATAAATATAGATCGACTTGAGGGAATTATGACTAATTATTCCAACAGCGATTAGTTTCTTGCTCTTTTCAATTTGGTGTTTGTTACGGTTCTGGTGGGGTGGAAAGAAGGCTACTACAAGTCTTTGGCTTTTCGGTAAATCCATAACTCAGGTATTCTCATCTGCGACAAGGATTAGAAAAATGATTTTGAGGTTCCACTTTCTTTTTTCTCGTGTTGGGCAAAAAGATAAAGCTTGAGAGATCCGATGGAACGATTCCCAGATTCCTTTGTTACCAGCATAAGTTGTGAGTAACTGATCACTCTCACAACAATCTATCACGGAAATTCCCCGCTTGGTTGCTAGAAATCAATTCAAGATTGAAAATTCCTAATTTAAGAAATAGATCTTTCATTGTCCCTTTTCATGTGCCTTATCATCCTAATCCCAATATTTGGAGCATAGATATTTCACATAATCATCTGGGAGGTTCAATTCTGGTATACTTAGGTCTAGGATTTCGAATCTATGGTATTTAAAAATGTCTGGAAATGCTTTTGATGGGACCATTCCGTCGTCTTTTAGTAATTTGGTCTCCTTAAGATGTTTAGACTTGTCTTGCAACCATTTGTCAAGAACAAGGCCCAAGCAATTCGAAATGGGTTGCTCCTCCTTGGGATACGTCTGATTGTCAAACAATAATTTCAGTGGCCAAATATTTCCTACTGGTTTTAATCTAGTTAATTTGTCCATTTTGTATATTGACAACATCCAATTCTCATGGAAGATTCTCAATAGCTTATCTGGTATTCAGCACAGCAGGGCACTTGATTATAGCAACGACTTTTTGTCAAGTGAGCTTCCAAGGTGGATGGGGAATATGTCTTCGTTGAAAGAGATTGCCATGGTCGGCAATCAGCTTGAAGGCCCAATTCCACGTGAGTTGTCAAGCTTCTTTTTCTAACATTTCTTGACCTTTCCGAAAACAATATGCCTGACTCAATACCCTCTTGCTTCAATTCGTCATACATCCAACATGTTCATCTGAATAAAATGCATTCAAAGAAATATTTCTTAGGCACTCTAGATCTTAGAGATAACCGCTTAACAGGTTATCTTCTAGATTGGATTGGCAAACTCTCAACATTGAGCATTCTCCTCTTGAAAGCCAATCATTTACAATGTAGGATTCAAAATCAATTATGCCTTTTAGGCCACTTAAGCATGCTTGATCTTTCCCAGAATTGCTTTTCTGGTCTGATACCTCATTGCTTGAGTAACATTACTTTCAAGGTCACCCATCAAAAATCTGATCTAGTAGATGAATGGTACGAGGAATATAATCTTGCACGAGAGACCCAACGACCATACCAAGGAGCACAGCTAAATGGTATACTGCGACAATATTTGGATTTGTTTCATATCTAGGGGTGAAAACCGACCAGTCGGTTCGGTTTTGAGCCCAAACCGTAGGCCAAATTAACTGGTTCGATTCTAATAAATTCTCAACTGTCGATTTGGAGACGGCCAAGCCGACCAGTTTCGGGGGTCGACTCGGTTTGGGCTCAGTAATGAGCCCATATTTTACTTTTTAAGCCCAAATGATAGGTTGAGTGGCTCAAATTTAATTTATTTTTTTAAACCCAAATATCTATTTGTTCAGCCCAAATTTACCCATTTTTTATATATTTAACTATTTAAGACTTAGAATTTAATTTTTATGCTTTTTTGTTAATTGTTTAGGTTCTAATAAATAACAATACAACAACATACTAAAAAAATAAGAAAAACAAATGGGCTATTTAACACTCAGCCCTAACAAGTTACAAGTTAACAATTAACAACCAAGCAAATTAAAATTACAACACCAAAAAAATTAAAATTACAACAAGCTTTAAATATTCCAAATTCCATTACATTTAATCGTCAAGTGTGTGCTTCTCAGACGGCCGTCACAGCCCAAGGATCTCCACTTTTGAAAACAAATAGCAAATCAAAACAAGTTAAGTATACATAAATATAAATTGTGATTAAAATAATTGACCATATAAATTAAAGTACATGTTTCTTCTTCATATTTCTTTAGATGCAATCATTTTAACCCTAACATGCCTAGCTTTAACCCTTAGTTAACCTAGTTTATAAATAGGTGAGAGAGAGAGAGAGATTAGCTCATTGGCACAATTTAGAGAGAGAATTTGAGATTCTAGAGAGAGAGGGAAAGTTCAGAAGGAAGAAGAAGAAGAAATTAGAGAGGGACGAAAGCTTGAGGTATTCGGCTAAATAAGTGAGGTTAATTTTCTTCCTATTTACTCCATTTTTTCTCTCATAATCTCTTGTTTCATAGTTCTAATATGTATCTTTTCATTTTAGGTGAAATCTAGTAGAAAGAGAGGCATCAAACTCAAGGTAAGGGGTAGTTAGATAGGTTTTTGTGATGGGTAAGCATGTATGGTCGAGTATTGCATGTTTAAATGCAAAAAAAATGGAGTTTTTAGGAATGTAATCTCTCATTTCTTTGGTTTTTTGGATCTTTCTATTTCCTTTTGATAGAGCCTTGATTAAATATTGACATGCTTGGAAGGACCTAAGGTAGCGAAAACCATAGATGATAAAAGAAATGAAAAGTTTGCTAGTAGTTTATATGAGACTCTTGTGTGAATCCTTCTTGGTCGATGCATTCTTTGAGTAAGAAAGACGCATAAACATGGTGAATGACACGATTAGTGGCTAAAACGTCCAATATGGAGAATAGAGGTCACAGTTGGTAAAGATAGTTGCTTGCATGTGCTTACTTTTAGAAGTCTTTGTAAATGCATGATATTTGGAGTGACATTTCGCTTTCTTTGTGATCTGATCTTGTGATGGCATATGATAACATGAAAAATATGGTTTCAAAGGTCATTTTCATGTTAAAGTAAACATCTTGCATGACTAAGAGAGTGAAGATGACATTCATGCACGGTTTTAGTCTTTTTGTGACATATTCAAATTATTTGTATCCTTCCATGTGTTGTTTGGCATCGTGTTTTTGTTTAAGACTCACTGAGTGTGTTCAGCTCCGTGTACTTTACATCTGGTCAAAATTCCAAGAGAAAAGGATGAAGGTAAAGTGAGAAAAAGGGATTTAGACCAATATGGAGCAAATCTAGAAAAACCATTTAGGCCCAAAATGGTTTCTGGAAGTTTCTTTTGAAGCCCAAAGGACCTATAAGCAAAGAATTAAATGTTTTTCTAACATAATTAATTTAAGTTAAGTACTGAAAGTTTAAGGAAAAGACTAAAACAATGAAAATTAACCTAAGGGCCAAAAATGGAGTTTCTATAGAGATCCAACGGCCAAATAGTAAACCTACGAGGTTTAATTAAAAATATTATTAGGCTGCCTCATTTAATGAAATAAAAGTGTGATTGGGCCGCAAGGTCCTATTCACAAAGGCTTAAGAGTGGGCCATGAGCCCCAACCCAAGAGAAAAGTAATTGGACCGTGGGACCCAACCTAAGAGAATGAGGGATTGGACCGTGAGGCCCAATCCGAAAAAGAGAGAGATTGGACCGAAGGCCCAATCCAAGGAGGTTAGGCAATGGGAAAAAGAAAATAATTCAAGACTAAAAGATAAAAATATTATTTTCTTTGGAAAAAATTTATGGGGTCTTATAATATTTAGTTGTGGTATACGTGGAAATATGATGCAATGATATTCATGCATAGAGATTATGTGAAAATGTAATGCCATGATTTTGTATACACAAAGATTATATGACATTCGTTTATAACATTAGCATTGCGGATCTTGTGATGTGAGTGGCAGTACTATGAGGAAGTATTATGATGTATTAAGATAGTCTTGATTATTGAAATGAAATATCGAGATGTGACGGTATCGATCACTTTGGAGGGGGACGTGCAACCACTATTGACCAAGTCAGTGGATAATCTCTTCTAGGCAAGAAGCAGTGGAGTGCTTTCGCCATGAATTGTTCTAGTATGTGAGTTAGCAAAGGACTATCTTTGAGGAAGAGGACGTGGGACGCACAACCATAACTCTGTTGGTCATTCATAGCGTGAATTAAAGGATATCTCAAAGTGGAAGTCAGTCTGCGAACTATCAGTCTTGGTTTCAGCATCACATTTCTCAGATGACCTGATATTATTTAATGTTATAAATCCATGCTTTAATATTTTGTTAATGTTATTTGTTTATCATGCCATGACATGCTCTCTTCCTTGACCTTACTGAGTCAGTAAGACTATTCATTCTATTTGTGTGCTTGTACGCTGTCTAATTATTAACAGATCATGAGGATTGACGAGATCAAATAGACTTTCACCCATGGGAGCCAACTGCAATCTGTCTAGAGGCTAAACGCTATATAGATATACCAAGGGGGGAAAGAATGTGTAAATGTCTTTTGTTGGGTTAGGTAGTCTATTAAGCTGTTGATTGGATATGTGGTATAGGAGAACTCATTTTCTTATGATAAAATATTATGTTTTATACTCTTATTATGCTTGTTATCACTTATGTTTGTGAATATTTGTATAATATTCAGTTTAGAAATTTTCAAATATTCTTTTCTTATGTGATAGCTTCTAGCTCCGACTAGCAATATATATTTCATAGCCTTTGGATCGTGTGGGCCTAGCATTTTATTAACTGTCCATAGTTTTAACTTTTTAATAAATTAATTTCTTTACTCCAATTAAATTATATCTTTTTAAGTTTTGAAACCTGTTCTATGACTAACAGCTTCTTCGTTGAATTTTTCACATTAAATGGAATTAGGGTTTTTTTGGTCATTCGAACGCTTGGGAGAACATACGTGTAGTAACCTTGCCTGGTTAGTATTCTATTATTATAAAGAGAGTTTCGAGATAACGCAACGACCGTTTTGTAAATTTGTCTTTTGTCCACCTAATTCCGGGATTGGCTTATCATAAACGTTCTTTCGTTAAACTTCTATCTATGCTTCATATGCCAGTTTTGTGTCAAAAATCAGGTGACTTATAATGTTTCTATATTTTTTATTAATTTAAAAAAAATAAAAAGGAAATTATTTTAATTATTTAAAAAAAATTAAAAAATTAAAAAAATAACTTAAAAAATTATAAGTCTCATTATTTTAATTTTTGGGTGATACGTGTGAACTTATAATTAGAGCTAACTTGTGAACCATTAATTTTGAAAATGAAATTGTAAGAAAAAAATTTGTTCGCAAAAATTATAAACTCAGGGACCTCTATGATCAAGTTGAAAACTTAGGAAGATTTGTTAAAAATGGTCAAAACTTAGGGATGAAGTGAATACTTAACCTAAAAAAAAGCAACTTTGTCATGTTTTAATTTTAGAATTTTAAGGTGATTAAAAGTTTAGAGTATGAGAGTTGGTAAAAAAAAAGAATATAATTTATAGAAGTTAGTAAAAAAGAGAAAAGATTTAAATAAATATTATAATAAAAATAATAATTTAATAGAAATAGAGATTTTTTTATAATATTTTTAATTAAGGATTAAAATTTTTAGCCTCAAACACCTTCTTAGGTAAGCATATGTGCTAGTTTTATTGGTACTGAGATGTTTTAGCCCCAAAATTTATAGCCTCAACATTTTTATCATAATAAAATAAACCTCTAAAATTATCACTCTTCATTAAATCGTTACTCCTTACGTCAAATAAATATAAAACAATTCTATCTTTTTTTTTTCTACGTTATAAAACAATTCTATCAATCCTTCAGTCTCCACGTATTTATCTTCTTCACTTCTCGGTTCCACTCGCCTAAAACAAAACGAAGGTGCGCTCTGGCACCGAACCTATAAAGCAAAAAGTCGTCGAGTTTTCAACCCTAGAGACCCTTTTCTGCCTTAACCCCCAAGCAATATATCTCCTCGTAGCTCTCATACTAAGCCCAAACATACCCCAACCCATCTCTCTAAAGTCTTTTTGTGAAGAGTGTGGACTCTGCCTCTGTTCTTAAATGGCGAAGCTGAAGATAGCAGGGACGTGGGCAGGTGTGCTGGAGGTGGAATTGGAAGAATGGACCGTACCCATGTTGAGGGAAGAAGTGGCAAAGCGATCGAACATCGAGCCCGAGTCGATCAATTTGATATGCGCAGGCAAGGTCTTGAAAGATGGCGATGGGACTGAGAAGCTGACCCAAGTGGACGTCAAGAACAACGCTAAGATTCTTGCCAGTCGGAGCTGCGCTGCGGAGGGTAAATCTTTGGAGGGGGAGTTGATGGCTGAGGAGGAACGCTCTCGGAGATTCAGCCGAGTCAAGTGAGTCTTTGAAATCATTCTACATGCCTTGTCTCGTTCAGATTGATTTTTCATTGTTCTTGCCAAAAAATTAAACCAGCATGAATTTTGTAAATTCTGATGAGAGGTTGGGTTTTCTTGATAAGATAGGTATATACCTGAGTCTATGTGCTTGCTTGAGCTCATTTAAGATTGTCTTTGTGATCATGAGTTTGCTAATTTGGAGTTATTTTTCGACAAAATTGTTTTTTGTTATTCCGTTTTTCGTGGGCAAATATGTTGTGTTTTGCTGCGTGTGGTAAGGAACAGAAAATGTGTCGAAATTGTTTTTTTGGAGGTGCTTAACTCGTGCTCACTCACGTTACACCGTGGTACACGTTCTCTGAATAGGACTTTGATAAGCTATGTGTTTTATGTCAAACATTTAGTTGAAAATTTCCGTTTCGATCTGGGGTGTTTCGTCTTTTCTGGGATTTTTACAAGTTGCAAAGTTTGTCATTTTTCTCTTGTTTTATGGATTGTTAGTTTTGCTGGACTAATAGATATTGGATGAAACGGAGAAGTGAATTGGTTAAGAAAATGGGGTAGAGTGCAAAAGCTTTAACATGGTTGTGCTTACTGTATATACTTCTTTAAAGTTTCTTTTACAGGGCAACTTGAATGTTCTATTATGTTCTATCAACACACTAAAAGGGTTATAAGATATATCTTAGGAAACCCATCAAAATTTCAGCAAACCTTAAGGCTGTTTTTTGGGGTTGTATTTTGGTTCGAGTATTCAGAGCATACTTCTATGAGGTCTAATTGTTCTATTGTGGGAAATTGAATGAAAGTTCCCTTTTAGTACTCTTTTTCCACCCCAACCTTTGTGCAGAGACCAAAAATGCCAAGTTTGATTTCTTGCCATTTTGCGTTTCAAATGTTTGCCAATAATTACTCTAAATGTATTGATAGACCGTTCTATTATGTTCCCATTGGACTTCTATTTCATTACGATATTGCTCGGTGAGCAGGGGTAGAGCTTGCAATGAAAAACTGTGGGAAGACGTTATGGAAGTTATCCTAATGATATACTAGTGATCATTATTTCCTTCATAATACAAAACCCTGGTTTTTCGCAAAGCTTTGCTTCTGCACTCTTTATCCCCTCCTCTTCTTTTGACAACCCATATGTTAGAGTTCAGTTGCATCCGCTGTCAGTTATTCTTTTTTGACAAGTTCATCCAATGTGTCATTTGGCTCTGCAGCTGTGGCCCTATACCTTTTTGGTCATCACTTGTTAAGCTGATGAGATAATCTTTCTTTGAATGACCAAAAACAAGACACAAGAGACATAACCAATGGGTCCCTATCTTTCTGTTTTTTTTCCCTGAACAAATTTCCGACCTCCTATTTATCGCTTTTTAAGGGGAAAAAAATTTGCCATGGCAAGATTTCAGAGATTAGGTAGTTAATGTGAAGTTAAATAGTGGGGGAAAGTGAAATGCTCAACAAGCAATTATGGACTTAAGATTAAAATTCGTTTTAAGGCAAGACAAAAAAAAATATCAAAAAATGTTGGAGATGCCGCTTGTCCAATCATATTGGTTGCTTTCACCTCTCAATGAGATAGGTATTCATTACTAGACCCGCATATCTTCAGCCTGATAATGGCATGTTATCTTGTAGTTGTTATATCGTGGGCATAGAGAGTTTTGATTGTGCCTTTCAGATGATGTTCATGGCCCGAGTAAAGGGATTATTTTGTTTTTTCAGTTTAATGCTTTGCTAGTGACTATTTTTTGATAACTTCTTGGACTCTATCATAACAGGGCAGCTGCCCTAGCTCTTGCCAAAAGGCATGCAGCAGATGGTTTATTACCTGTTGAAGACTTCAGTATAGAACTTGAAGATCAAAGTGGAAAGATAGTGAATTTGGGATCTGAAACTGATCAGCGGTATGATAACCAATTAAACTTCGTTCATCCCATTTTGAAATTGCAGTTAGATGTGAGCAGAGAAGTCTTGATGTGCCTGATACTTTGAACTTTCATGTTTCAGGGCAGTGATGATGGGCCTGATGCTTCATGTAACTGCAAAGCAATTAATTAGGAGTGAAAATTACAAAGATGCATTAGAAGTGCTCACGATGGGGGAGGTAAGTGGCGGTCCAACTTTTGAAATGGTTAATGCATTTAAATTAGTGCATGATATTTTTTTCAAATCCTGTGAGTTTGCTAGGGATGATCAAAGAAATTTGATATACTTTCATTATTTTGAATTTTGCAATCCGAACTTTGGATTTTATCCTCACCCTCCCTCATGCCAAAAAAGAGTAAGCAAAATTTCTTTGCTGTATATTCCTTGTCTATCTAAGACTACACCCAACAGCTGTCAATTTAATGTGCTTGAGATCCATGTCAAAAAGAAACAATCAAAGGCAATTTCAGAGAAGTACGTTTATGACCATAGAGAGAGATGTTTTGAGGCTCTAAAGTTTGGACCCAGTTTTCTTTTTTCTCATCAGATGATCATTCTTTTCTCAGTTATCATATTTTATCTTGCCTACCGTTCTAATCCTTTTCTCCTAGTTTATGATCTCTCTCGCTCTCTCTCTCTCTCTACTCTTACATTAGCCTTTTTTGTTATGTTAGTGTCCAGTATAAGGGTTTCTCGTTAATAATCCCAGTTGGTTTCTTACTTGCAGGAGGCTTTCTCTCTGTGCAATCCAAAGGTCATTGAGGTGAGTGAGCTGTTCATTCTTATACATGTATAAGGTCCTTTGATAGAGTTAAATTACTGATGACTAACCAGTTTAGAAGCCATGTCATGGTGAAGTGGGTGTCTTATCATTTTTCAGTGGAAATAGCTGCAATTTGCTCTGAGTTACTGCTGCTTAGGACATCATTTGGCTGAGCTGATAGTGGAACATGCATTTGAACATGACAATTGCTTGTGACAGAGATAAACTTGCTTCTAAATTTCACTGAACATGACATAGTATTCTTTGTGTGCTCCAATTGTTTTTTATAATTTAAAGCTATCATGAGTAAACCATGAAATGATATTTTTGTTTTTGATAAATAAGCCAATCTCATTAGAAAAAGTGTGTAAACCATGAAATGATGAAATCTGTGGTGGTTTATTTATGCGAACATTTCAATTGCTTTGTAGTTATAGTGTATCATCTGCTTTTTGTTGATTTCTTGTTTGCTTCCAGCTCATTGATAATGTCCCAATACTGCAAATAGACATGGTATGGTGCTATTTCATGCTTCGAGACATCAGATGGCTCTCGGTTGCAGGAGCACGGCTGGAGAAGGCTCGTGAAGGAATAGAACGTGCTTATGGTAAAGACTCCTCTCGTGTTAGAGTCCTTCAGGCAGGCCGCCATCCAGAGCTTGCAATGTGAGTGTTCACATTTACACTTTTACTCTGAATGTTCTTGGCTGTGGCGGGAAGATTCCCGGATATGCAGCCTGAAGCTAAATTTTGCAAATTGCTATATATAGACATCTGAGACTGGAGCTACTGGAAGGGGTGGTGGCATATCACTGTGGTCAGTTTGATAGATCGACAATGGCATTGACATCAGCACAAACAAAATATTTCCAGGTGAGTTGAACCCTATACACACAGATGCTGAATAGAAATGGTCAGACAAAACAGAGTGAGTGCATAATACTGCACTTTGCTCCTCTGGGTTGTTGTGTTCTCCTAGAATGAACAAATACTCGGTACTGATCGTTTGAAATTTTCTCTACATCTGCAGCTTTCAAACGCCTATTACTTGCAATTTTTTATGGAAAAAGGTGGTCAATTGTCACAATCATTACAAATGAAACTACTGTACAGAAGTTCATTACTAGCCATAGATATATCCTGGGCCTTCTCTGAATCACTATTAAATTTCTCTTGGTTCATTTTTTTTTTTACTTCCCTGTTCCTTCCCCTCACAACTAATCTCTTCACCTTTTTTGAAATCCAATCCAAGTGATTCTCTACATGTTTATCATACCTCAATTCCACTCTGTTGTTGATTTCAGCTACAGGTTCGTGATGAAGCCTTATCACTTGTTATGAGCATGGGCTTTAAAGAACGAGATGTGAAGAGGGCGCTGCGAATGAGCAATCAAGATGTAGGGAGTGCTGTTGATTTTCTCGTTGAGGAGAAGGCAAAGAGAGCACAGAAACGAGAGGAGGATATCAGGCGAAGAACTGAAATCATGTGTGTGTGACTTGGTAATTGATTTGGGGGTCTTGTATTTTTGTGTCAGTGGCGTTGATTCCCACAAAACTTTTGCAGGGAACAAAAACAGTATGGTATAACACCCTCAAAGAAAGCTGTGGATCTTACAGTATTGAATAAATTGGTCTGCATCGGGTAAGCATGCCAACCGATATTTTGGGGTGTGTTCCTTTAAGTGGTTACGAATATCATATGTGGTTCTTCGACATTGATAGCTGATGTTTTATATGCAAATATTGTAACATTTAAATAGCTTGTTGCTTTCTTTGATACTGAGAAAGCTTTGACATTAACTGGAGCTTCAATTGGATGCCTACTGTCCAGAACCTTTCATGTACATACTAGGAACATACGTATAGTCACTATTATAAGCGAAGAATTTCTTGATTTGGCAGGTATGCGAAGGAGCTTGCTGCTGAAGCACTTCGAAGGAATGAGAATGACTTTCAGCGGGCATTAGATGACTTGACAAATCCAGAATCTAACTCAGCCATACAGGTCACCTTGCATTTCCATTGAGATAATTTTGGGTCCAACTTAATTCGCTCATCTACCTGTAATAACTCTCTTTACCCGCAGGTTGATATTGAATCAAGAAAAAGGAAAAGAATGAGACGAGCATCAGAAGCTGCAATTGAACAGCTTGTAAGTATGGGCTTTGAAAGATCGAGAGGTAACTTTTGATGGAAAACTATGGCAGTGTCACTTATGGTAGTCCTTTATGTTTATTGCTCTAGGTCATTTATGGCACCGTAATTATAAGAAGGCCTGATACTTTTGGAACTATGTCATAAAGCCCTTCATTGAATTCCTTTGTACTGGTTCTTACTCTATACATGATAATATCATAAGAAATACTCTTGGTTTTGATCCCCAAGAGAAGCATTCTTCTGCAAGTGAAATGACTACAAACGTCCAGCAAATCTGTTGTTCCCTTTAGCATTCTAAAGAGAATTAGAGCTGTCGACCATATGTAAATTGTATCAAAAAAATTGTGTTGGAAGCCCTGCATTGCAAATCGCTCCAGTTTTCAGGTGAAGCTATTCTTTTCGGCAAGTAGCAAGATTCTGATGTCATTTTCTGTGTGCAGTGGTTTCTGCTCTTCAAGCTGGTGGCACTATGGAGGAAGCTATGCACCAACTTCTCTCACAATCCGAGTCAAATCCTTTAGGTGCTGGTAATAGCAATCCAGAATCTGAGCCAAACCTGATAATTTCTGCAGATAATAGTACCAATTCTTCCGTTCCAATACTTCCTGATGCTTCTAGCAGCAGTAATGATGTTGGCGGCTCATCAACTACCAGTGAGGTAGAAGAGCGGGATGCAGAAATGGAGGATGAACTTGCTGGAGAATTAGCTAAAGGGGATGCTTTGGCAGACTATGACATTGAAGTTACGAAAGAAGGCGAAGCCATAAATGAATACTTGGCTCTGCTAGAGTCAGGAGGCAATCAGAAGGCATCTCATGTCTAATAAGTAGATGACTCGGGCAATACTTGGAAACAGGTATATACGTGAATAGTAGGATGGTACATATCGAATCTGCTTAACTCATAAATAGGTCTCTGACGGTTTAGTCATGGTGATAGGACCAGCATTTCACAGTGGAGTTCCACCAACACTAACTGTTCTAATTGGCATTACAAAATGTCGGTACTTTATCCTGCCAAACATATTTTAGCCTGAGGCGTGGTGCCTTGCCACTCTTTTTTTCCTCCTGTTAATTATTGATAATGGGTCTTATGTTTTATCCTGACAGAATCCTATGGTACAAGGCATCCTAGTGAGGGCTCAGGAATTCTCTGGACAAATGTTTGTTATTTTAATTGACTAAATCCATGAGAAGCCGTAAAGCTTCCCCCTACAGTAAGGATTAGAAAGAAGTAGAATCCATTAAGTGAAACAATCCAAAGAGCCACTCACTGTCAGAGTCAAAGTTGAAAGGTGTTTTTTTTAAAAAAAAGAAGAAGAAGAAGAAGAAACTCTTGCTGTCCATAATGAGCCGTTTCCTTCTGTTCTCTGTTTCTTCAAAATGGCCTCTCCAGGGATCTCTAAGATGTAAAATAAAGAGGGTGGAAAACATGGACATCGCAGATTCCTATTACACGTTACAAGCAAGAGCGAAAGAAGGGCCTACTTCCGCAATTGCTCGCTCTATTGAGAGTCAAAATACAACCATATTGATCTGATGGCTGAAGCATATGTTTTGTTTCCTTAAAAACATTCAAATTCGTGTGCTCTCTTGAAAGGTCTACATATCAAATTGGTTCCAAAAGCTAAAAGGCTAGTGTGTGGTTTGGTTTTGAAAACGTTTTCTGGAAACAGAATTTGTTAAAAGTTGTTGGAGTTTGTAAAAAGGTTAAATAGAGTTTGTAAAAAGGTATTGGAATTGATGAAAAAAAATTTAAGAAAAAAAATTTCATAGCCAAACATAGCCGGTTTTCATTCTTTTCTCTTATTTCTTTTCGAAGTCGCTGGAGTTTATGGTATTCCACCCTGTGAATTTAGTTAAATCTCCATTATTGTTCTCAAATTCAATAGAAGAGATTTTGTGACCTTAGTACTTATCACTTTCAAATTTGGGTTTCGTGTTTGTCCCATATAGGGCTGCACAACTCCGGTGTAGGTGTCGATTTTGGTCAAAACTGGCACCTACACCGGGTAGGTCAGTTTTTAAATAATTGTCACCTACACCTTCACCGTTAAGGGCAAAAATCGACCCTTATCGGTAGCGGTTTCGGTTATCATACATTCATATTGAACCATTTTTTTAGCATTTTACGTACTTGGCCCAATGTATTTTTTTTCTTTTTTCTTTTGGTCCATTAATAGCATATCAATAAAATCTAAACTAATGAAATCCAAATTCCAAAATCAATAAAATTAAAGATCATCTTAAAAGATAAGATAATAATTTGAAATCCAAAGTAATAGAGACGTCACTGTAAGTAGAAAACTATTACCTTTTGAAAAATCCAGTTTATACCCTAACTACACTTAAGATTAGAGAATATGTGTTTTCCCTCTAATTAATAAATCAATAACAATTTTAAAACATGTTCAAAACCTAGTAGGGTTTCCCTTGGTTTCAGAAGGAAAATCCAAAATTCAGCAATTTTTGAAATTCGTCGGAAGGTGCTCGAGCACTCGTCAAACGCTTGTCAAACGCTTATGTTACTGTCTGAAATTTTAACTGAGCGCTGGTCAAACATAATGACTGTCTGAATTTTTTCAAGGGCGCTCGAGCGCTTGTCAAACGTTATGACTGTTTGAATTTTTGAACTAAAATGTAATTGAATGACTGATTTTGCAAGCATGGTATAAATTTTATAGTGATTTGTCAATTTTATAGAGATTTTTCGTGGTAGAATCTCGACCTCTTGACTTATATTATGCGATGTACTTACCAAAGTTTGGCATTAAATTTTTTTAATTAGGATTCCAATGCCTTCATATATACCATTCTAAATACAATAAATTTGTAATTTTTTCTACAAAAATTCTAAATAACTAGTTCATTCACCTAGCAAGCTTCTTGGTACCAAACTTGAATGTAAGTATTTGATTAGACAAAACCAACAACAAATCTCAAATATTCAGGTGAAACTAAACTGTTGAGTAGATCTTGTCATGCTTCTAGAATACTACGTCTTCAGGTGAAACTAAACTATTGAGTAGAAACTAAACTAAAAAAACTATAAACTATAAATTTTGGTCTGATAAGTGCCGGTGCCATCGGAATTTTTCGGTGGCATTGTACAGCCCTAGTCCCATATCAAAATTTTGGTCTAATAAAATAATTGTAAAATAATTTTTCTTCAACAAATCATGTCTTTCCATTAAAATAAATATAAAAAAATCTATTCAAATTATCTCTCTATTTTTTTACTGAATCTCAAAAACTAAAATTTTAATTTTAATTTACCAGACTATAACCAAAATTTTAATTTTAATTTACAAACATAGTCTGGTGAACCAAAGCTACTGACCCAGAAGGGCAGCCCATCACCACAGCCCCCATCAAGGGTCCAGGGACCACGCATCCCCTCTCTCTTAGGGGACTTGCATCCCAAGGGCTCATAGCCTCATACCACAGACCTTTAAAATTGAAGGTTAAATATGCCAAATCCCCACCATCGAATTTGAAAATAACGGTTAAGATTCAAAGAAATCCTGCTAATAGAATACACTAGAAATTGTAAGGGATCTTAAAAATAGTAATAAGTTTTATTTAAGAAAAAAAAATGGTGTCAGGGTAGCAAGCTTGGTTAACTTGGTGATTCTAGGAGCTCCTGCTTAAGAACGAAACCCAGGAGTTTGAGCATTGAATACTCCGAATTGAAACTAACTATCCCTCTAAACCGGTATTGCCTTCAACAGCAGCTTACAGAGGTGAATTTCTTTCCAAAATTGTGAGCTGCTTCCCAACTTCGGTGCAGGTCGCAGGCTTCGCCATTGAGTGGTTTCTTGCTCTCTCATAACATCGAGCAGATAGCTAAGAAGTAACCCATAACTCGTAGACAAACCCAAGAGTCAACTCAGCTACGAATATGATTTAAGTCTCTTCCAGTCTTTCTTCGCAATTAGATACACATCATCCTACAAAGCAGAGAATGTTTTTGGACTAAAAGGTATCTCGTCCCATAGAGTACATATGCGGAAAATTATATTGTAACCTCAATTGCACTTCAAATTTTAAGAAATCTTTAAGAGGGAGAGAGTGGAGGATCTTATTGGAGACCTATCCACAAGGATGATGAACATAGACCTACAACAGAAAGGAGCACGAATGGGATTGATTATACATCTATCTTCTAGCACAGTATAGACAGAACTCTCCAAGTGTCAGTATCAGTCACTCGTCTGGATCATGGTTAGATGGACCTTCATTCTCTGTTACCATCGCAATCTCATTTTCTTTGGATTCTTCCTCCACTTTTGATTCCCTATAGTCCTTAGGAAGCACATTACAGTTAATGATGTGCAACACTGGCCTCTCTTCTTGAAACAATCTGCCAGGTCAAAGGTGGTCATCAGACCAAGTATCCACTGCATGACTAAAAGGACATGCAGACACAGCATAACATGCACATTTTAACAATGCCTAATGGCATGCTTCGACCTCTTAACAAAAGAAGTTCCAATTTTTCCCTGAACATGGGGGGAGAAAGGAGGGAGACTTACGGGTGCTTGCAAAGTGTTGGGCATTGAACTGTGAGTGCATACTTGCAAGTGGATAGCTCTGTAATAGAATTAATCATAGCTCTAGACTCTGAACACACGAATCTCACCTACGGATGAAACAAGAAAAGAATGAATAAGAAACAGATGAAAATTGAAAATCATTTGATGTTCAATTACTTCATACCTCAGTCTCTCGTGGCTGGTTATTAAGGTCACATACGGTTCCATTTGTATACTGATGAGCATGATACCTACAAGAAGCATTTAACATAATAATTTTATAATCTCTTAGTCGTTTCCTTTACCCTTGACCAAAGCCCTTTCCTGATTAAAACAAGTTTTTCCATCAACCTATCTTGTCCATCTCCCAATCAATGAAACAAACCTTTGGGATGCATCTTTGGAGCGGGGATCTTCTAGTGTAGAAATTTCAGAGATATTCTGGTTGAAGGCAGCTGTGGTCTCTTCATCATACTCACCTAATACAAACTCCTGAACCACCTGAAACATGAGAAAAATCTATTTTACTGCATGACTTTGAAAATTTCAGGGTCTTTTAACACTCTGAAACAATTCCAATAACACTATCCACAGGGAAAAATTAAATTTACAGTTGCTGCTGCTAATGCTACTCCTGCTAATTGTTAATGATGAGACTACCATTACCAAAACCATGACCAATACAAGGACGCTAATCACAAAAAAATTTGGACGAATATTCAACCAATCTATTTGAAGTTTTAGTATAAGTTGGTGTGAGATCAACCAAAACTATAGCCAAAGCCCAAAATCCACAGATAAAGATTTCATTATGCTTAATTGGTACATCCTATGTATATTCTCGCACTTCCTCCCATAAAAACATCGGGCTCTGTTATTGATAATGTATTGCTGAGAAAACATCAGTGAAAAAATAACAACAAAGCACAGCATGTAGGAGAAGAGGACCCTGAAGCCACTTCAGTATACCTTATCATCCTCCAAATGGAATTGACGTAATTTCTTCTGATAGCAAAATTCATATGACCACCAACCTTCTTGCTGCATAAAGGATTTGATGATGTCAAAGGATAAATCTAAGGTGGATACCAAATAATTTAAAATAGGAATAAGTGCTACAAAGTTACAACAAATACTCTAAATTTTCACTTTTTGCAATTTGAGAAAAAGATTTCAAGTATAATTCAACCGTGGTATAAAATAAAATAAAAAGACACTATTTGGGTCACAGATCGTAACTCTAACAACGCATTGGTCCTTCAGTACTTCAAGCAGTTCATCTGGTGTCTTCAATTTAATCCGTTTCTCAGATTCCACAATCATGCTGCTTGTATTAAGCTGAGGAACCGCTTTTGCACTCTTGGTTTTCTCCACCTTTGGCAGAAAACATAAAAAACTCTCGCCACTTTTATGGGGCATAACCAGAGACTCCTGGTCATCATCCTGCCAAATAAACTGGCCAACCATTTGATCATGATGTCACAACTTTTCTTCTGCAATTAACATAACACCAAAATGATTCTATACACAAGCCTGGTAAGGAAACCAAATATGGCTGTCAACACAATCAAAACATAAATGTGATATCCACAGTCATCCACTAACAATATTTTCACCAGAAACTCACAACAGACTTATGCAAGGTCCAGAATCACTGGACAGTTTCACTATGACGAACAGCTAATATTTGCACAGTGAAAGCACGTCTGCCCATTTTAAATAAGGTTAAGCACCTTAAAGTGCAAATATCGCTTCCTGTTTAAACCATAGTGTTGCATGAGCCACCTTCTTATCTGGTCTATTAAATATTTTATCCTTGCAATTATAATAGCCAAAGGTTCATAGTTCTGGTTACATGGCACTAACTGCAAAAGAGCCCATATTAACATAACTTTTGCACTGCATAACTTGGAAGAAATATAAATGTTGAACCCTTCTAGAAAAACTTCAAGGAAAGGGAGATAGATCGAATGACAATGACAGCACATGCCAATTAAAACATCCATTGTGAACGATCAAACTTTAATAACAACCCAATTACGAGGAAAGACAATATCAAGGTAGGGAAAATCCTTAGAATATTAAGTTCAAACAAAAAAACAAAAGAGTGAATCTCCAAAGGTAGACCATGAACCCAAATTTGCATTTGAAAAAAAAAAATCTTCAAACATAAGGTTTGGAGCCTCCCACTAGAATCAAATTATATTTGTATGGAGGATTAGCCATTAGCAAGGCTACTAGGGCTAATGGCAAATAGGTTTGAAGGACTCTGAACTACTTACAAGATGGAAAGGTGAATCTTCTGGATGAAATTCAATCTTGTACTTCGGATCACGAAAGCTGTGACCAAATGTGCCACCTGCTGAGCAAACATAATAGTGGTAGAGAAAAGAACATCAATTTGTCCCACAGAGAATGATTTGCAGAACCTAAAATTAATACAAGACACCCAAGTCTGGTAGGCACAACCACCATATCAAGACGTGCCTCATGCACCATGACGAAAGAAAAAACAAATAATAATATAAACAGTACACCCACAGGAATATAGGCTGTTAAAGCAATTGGGATTGTTAAATGTCTCTTCAATACACAGTCAGCATCCACACTGGCCTCGCTACACCTGAACCACTTGATGAAGCTTCTAATAGTCATTTTGCATCATTTTGCCTATTCAAATGTCGGTCCTACATATTCCTCTCTATAACACCTGGGAAAGTTAGTTGCCCTTTCCACAAGTTTAACGGGCTAGGATTTAATAAGGAGAAATTAAGCAGAAGCAGCCAGCCTTGTCTTAACATTTGGGACTTCTCAAATTATCAGAATATTCTCCATCAATCAATGCCATCTCTCAGCTTGAAATGCAAATTGCAACCAATGCAGATTGGTGTCACGTGAGGAATCATCAATAATTCCAACCCTTTTTTCCCATAGACCACTCATACGACAAGCAAGAGTCCAAACCCCTTTGATCCATAAAGACGTCATATTGGGTTCTTGGAAAACACTAGCTCAATGACACATGCTACACCTGAAGACCAAGAATGAGGAACGCATCAAACTAGGCCATTAGGCCATCATCAGCACAATTTTCCATTCCGTGGCTGCTCCTATTAGGATTAAATTCTGATCTTTAAATACACCGCAAAAACAGTATATAAACTATAAAGTGTCTGACTCTCATACGATTTGTTTTTCTTTAGAGAAAAACGCAAAAATAAAAAATTACTAGAAATGCTTGCACAATACAAGGCGGGCCCTTCAAACCAATAGTCTTACGCTAAAGCAAATGAAAGAAACTACTTTTGCAATTACTAGTCGCCACACATAGACCGTTCCCCAGACACCTTGATCCTCCAACATAATGATATAGGCATGACTAGCTTTAGCTACAATATACACCACGAATGAGATTTGCCACATGCCCAGAAACCTTTTAGCTCCGAAATAACTTCGGTTAAGTTCCAGTAAGGCCCCATGAATCAATTTCCCTTTTTTAAGGCCAATTTCGACAGAAGCAATTAAGAACCCATCAAAAATAATTGGAAGCTAAACCACAAGAATTTGCTATCACAAGTTAAAGTTCCAGTATTCGTTAAACAGACAAGAAAGTTTTACCATTAAAATTTGCGAAATTGAAATGGCTACTTAGAAGAGGGATTACCTCCGTGACCGGGGAAGATCTGATCCGCTAACACATGGGGACACAGAGTGTACGAAATTAGGATCAGCCACAACACCTTCATCTGCTGTTTCTGTTATAATCGATTTTTTCAGTAATCTATTTGCAGGGTTTCTTTTCCTGTTACGTTAAACCCCAAACATGAAGATATCAGCATGTAGCTTCTTCAAGGGGAAAAGGAGGAGGCGCTGTGCCATAGGGTCCAGGGAGAAGATGCCCGTACCTCCAACGCACATTAACCAATCAGTATCCGACACGTAAGAAAGTCGATGACACGTGGGAAGTCTTGACACGTGCAAACACGTGCGATGCGAGGCTACATTTTCTTTTCTATTGTCCTACACACCAGGTGATACTTAGGTTGCGTTTGCACCAAAAATTTCACAAAATATTTCACCAATTCACAATAAAATACTACAATTTAATCTCTTTCTCATAAAAAAATATTAAAAAATTACAAAAAATATAAAAAATTACCTCTCTTCACTTTTTCACTAAACCCAATACCAACACTAAACTCAATACCAAAAATTTTTCAACAGAAACATAACCTTAGTTAATCTCCCTTTTTTCTTGTTTTTTTGGGCTGTGTTTGGAAAGCTAAAACAGTTTGAAAGTAGTGTAAATTTTGTTAGGATTTGTGAAAAATTATTAAAATTTATAAGATAATATTGAAATTTGTAAAAAATTTATTAAAATTTGTATTGAAGTTTGTAAAAAATAATTATATTTTTTTAAAAAAATTTGTAAAAAGTTATTAGAATTTATAAAAAAGTTATTAAAATTTGTATTGAAATTTGTAAAAAAAATAGTTATATTTTTTAAAAAAAACAAAAGTATTGACAAATATAGACTTAATCATATCGTCATTTAGGCATGTACCACATAAAAGAAGATTTTTTTTTTTAGTGTCAGAGTCAACTTATTAGTAACTCGATTAATCTCATAATTTATACAAATTTCGCTCCATATAAATCGAGTAATTAAAAAGTCAAAACTTTGCTAAGGTCCAAAAGTATTAATAGCGTCATTTAGATTTTGAACCTATAGCCTCAGCGAGAGCGTACCACTCATCCTCAAACTTAGATGGCGTTTGTCAAGTTAAAAATTTAATACAATTTTAGGTTTTTATTAAATTTTTAGTGCGCAAACACGTTTTTGTAAAATTGTAGACCTACAAAATTTTTTTAGGACTAAGATGTCCCCCAAAAGCAATCAGCAAGGGGGCAGCAGAGCACCGTTTAAACGAGTCTCCAAAAACCGTATAGGGGTACTTTGGCCAACGAATAATAGGTGGGTCCCAGAGAATTTATTCCTTCAGTTCAAAATGACGAAATTGCACTTCAACAACATCATAAATCGTAGCATCTGTTGCAGGGCAATTGTGTTTTTTCTACAAAGTAGTTCGCGTACCACTCATCCTCAAACTTAGATGGCGTTTGTCAAGTTAAAAATTTAATACAATTTTAGGTTTTTATTAAATTTTTAGTGCGCAAACACGTTTTTGTAAAATTGTAGACCTACGAATTTTTTTTAGGACTAAAATGTCCCCCAAAAGCAATCTGCAAGGGGGCAGCAGAGCACCGTTTAAACGAGTCTCCAAAAACCGTATAGGGGTACTTTGGCCAGCGAATAATAGGTGGGTCCCAGAGAATTTATTCCTTCAGTTCAAAATGACGAAATTGCACTTCAACAACATCATAAATCGTAGCATCTGTTGCAGGGCAATTGTGTCTTTTCTACAAAGTAGTTCGACACTCTCTGCAACTCCTGACAAGCGGCAGTGCAAATCAACAGGAAGAAAGCTCGAATCGCGCGGTTTGGTGTGAATGTCGTTAATTCACCCCCCCTAAACGTCGTCGTGTGTAACGTCTCTCCCAAAAGCCATCTCCTCTCATCTCCCTTCAGCTGAACGTTATTTTCACCCGAACCCAGCACTTCTCACCTCCATCGCCCAAAAGTCAGCAAGTACTCTGTCACATATCAGGCCCGTGCGAATCTTCATCCGACCAATTTCAAATTTTTTTCATCGTCTAGTCCAATCCGTGTTTCCCTGTCGGAGAGCGTTTACGCAGGCAACTGTTTTCTCCTTAAAATGAAGCGGAGTTATGCCCAAATACGTCATTCGCGAAACCGAAGAAGCTCAAATTGTTTCCATACAGATCTCTCTGCTTCCAGCCGCTCACGGATTTGCTTCACCACCTCAGCTACGGCGCCGTGTACCCGCAGATCTGCTCGCCTCCAGGTTTTTGTAAAAAAATTTTGGGTTTTGTCTACGATCTGGGTTTTCTATGTTGATGTTTGGAGGAATATTGTTATATGATTTTAGCTTTCTGGAATGGAGAATAGTTCTTCCCTGTATATCCTTAAAGTGAAGCTCTACTTGTGAAGCTCCATTGAGGCCCTTTGTTGATGTACATTTTTGGAGGCCAATAGGCACTCTCATCCTAAATTTTCGGCCAATGGTTTGCGCTGGTTAAGCCCTTAACCAGCCCATGACCGGAGTCTATACCTGAGAATTTCTGGAACTGCCCCTGCATGTTGTTTTGGCCTCGATGCTTCGATGTAGCTATCTTGGTGTATTTTGAGACCTGAAAGAAGTTGTTTGTCTCAAGAGATTGATGCCAGTGCAGACATGCTGTCATCGGCACAGTTTGCTCCCACAAAGAGCTTTAATAGTCTCTTTGAAGCATTCTCAGCAAGTAACTTGCAATTCTATCTCACATTCTCAAAGCCAAGCATATGCTATGAAGCAGTTTGATTGAAAAACGCAAATATCTCATTTGTGTTTTGTCTACGATCTGGGTTTTCTACGATCGGGATGTTTTTGTTACCATTTATCTCAGTCTTTGGTTATTGCAACAAAGTCCAATAATTTGTTACAACACACAAAAGATCGAGAAGGAAAAAGTGCAAATTAAAAGAACAAGAACTTTCAAATCTTACCAGTATGGCATGAGCTTTGATTTTGAAATGCCTTTACATTAACATGAACAAAAACAGGTTACTCTAAGAGATATTTCATAGTTTGCAGTCCATTGAACTTTTCAAAACCTGATTGAAGGTGGGTTTGCTATTAGGGATGAAGTTCCGTAGGATACAAGCTCTTTAAAGAAGAAAATGATGTCTTATGTTTACCACTGTTGGAATGGGAATATCAATGTCGGAAGTTTAAAAGTTAGACAATCACCTCTAGACCAAGCATGCATAATTTCTAGTACACATAAAGGTCCATAGTTCTAAGTTATATTATTATATTTCATTTGATATTTGTTGTTTCTTTAAGTTTCTCAAGTCATTTGTGGGCATTTCTTCATGTTTCTTTAGTCTGAATACGCCCAGAATTTTGAAATTTTGGATTCTGCCCATATTTATCTTTATGGAAGGTGATCATTGTGTTGTTGATGGGCTTTGAAACGTGGCATCTGTCTCTTTCATTTGGTCAAGATGGTTTAGTTTATAAGTCATTTAGGATTCTTGCTAACACAGACACAATACAATCGCTCCCTCTCAGAGAAGGCTATTGAGTTCATCTCCTCTGATCAACTTAAGTTTTAGTACAAGTGTTGATTTAAAATGACATCAAACCAGACGTAATGAGTTCAAACTCAAACTCATTGGGTGTTCTTTTGGTGAAGCTTTGAGCATAGAAGATTGATCTGAATTATTTGCTTATTATAGACAAGTCATAGAGACGGTTTTGAATGTGTGTACGCTCTTGAAGCATGCCAGCCGTAGAAGGGCATAAAACTCTTTTAAAAGAGTGACATTTTTTTGACTCAAACTGACAAAATTTCAGTTTCGTTTGCTTCTATTTCCCCACATTTGCTAGTGATCTTTTGGTTTGCTTCTATTTCCCCACATTACTTCTGCTTTCGTTACCACGTTCTGATTTGTTCGAGAAATCAAACTAATGCTTTTATCAATCAATGTTCAGCTGCGCGTTCTAAGGTCAGGGAAAGTGAGAACTGATACGTTGACCCATATTTCATCCCAAGAAATGGCTCAGGTACTTCTTTAGTGTTCCGGAGTGTAAGACTTCCTGATTCATGTTTGGTTTCAATTCGATTGTTGTTGAAAGAAGCAGCTAAAGCAAACTTGTTGCTTAAAGTGCTGATTTATAGACAGAAATCAGCACTTTAACTGTTTCTACCAAATTGGCATTTTCTGTTCCAAGACATCCTGTATTGCCATTTGTGATTTATTGTCCCTGATAATATTTGTGGGAGCTTAGCCATGCCCATAACAGCTTTACTTTTGGATAGGCTCCAATAGAGGTTTGGGCGCCCCACTATCCAACCTATACTTTCATTTCATATGAGAGAAAATGAAGGGAAAATGATTAAAACCATTGTTGTAGGAAAGCAAAATAGGATACTCTTTTTATCCTCACTCTTTCAAGTTTCAGCTGCAGAAATAACATGTGAAATAGTGGGCACTTCTTTTTCTTATTAATCAATGTACTAAAGGAATCCTTACACGACATCATTGACAGTAATGTAATGAGGCGTACTTGTCTGAGTAAATATTTTGCGGTGATACTAGTTCTTTATTATTTGTAATCTTTAGTATTGCGTGGTCAGAACATGTTGCCAGAGCTGCTGCAAAAGGTTGCTTCAAATTTCTTCAATGCATGGTCCTAACAAACACCTATTCAACCATTTTTTTAACTAGACATGAAATATTTTGGTAGAATTTAACTGGTGGAAGCAACTGTTGTTCCTGGGGTAAGGCGTTAGATTTTGGTACCATGTCTTTATAAGAAATCTCAGCATCTAACCAAAACATGTATATGCTACTCTTTACCAATGATTCATAGGCCTAAAAATTGCAATTTGTTTCCTGGAGCCATCAGTTTTTTACCGGTTGAGAGTCTACCTTGAGAGTCTCAAGGTTTTTCGCAGCCATCAGTTTTTTACCGGTTGAGAGTCTACCTTGATCCCAATACAAATCCATAAAATGGTATCTCTACTCCCCATAAGGATGGTTGGCGGGTGTGGTTCCAGATGCAAGTCTTGTGGGGTTTTGGGAGTTAGTTGCCAATAGACAAATGTACGCTTTGATCAAAGCTGAGCTAAAAAAAACTAGTATTTCTAGTTTGACTTGTTTTTAAGCATCTTCATTGTTACTCTTCTAAAGCTGTTGGTTATCACCTTTGTTTTATTGTATGTATTATGGTTGGATAAACCTTGACACTGAAATAAAGACATCTTCATATGTCTTAGTTATAAATTATTTTGAGTGTTTTCTTACGAAGTTGTTTGGATATTTGTGAGTTTCCAGGCATAGGCTTGTTTGGATGTTTGGTAGGATGCAATGTTTTCTGTGTTGATATCAGCATTGACGTGGATAGTCTGTCATTTTAAATTATTTTAGAGCCTATAAGTAATCTTCATCCATTATATATTTCCACCACGTGGTGTGTTGTTGTGGTTTATGTTTTCGTTTGGTTGCATTTATACCCATAGAGTCCAAGGCTCCAGTGGCACCCAGATGACGTTCGGTCTCTGATCTATATGTTACTCGATGAGCAAAGTAGGGAGAAATTTATCGATGAAAAACCGCAGGAGAAGCATTTTTATGAAAAACTTGCTGGTTACATTAACAATTGTGGTCGAATGAACGTGACGGGACACCAAGTTAGTACCAAGGTGTATGGACTTAGAATTGATTAGGTGGCACAAAATGTACGAGGTACGTTTACTTGAATGTTTGTCAATATACAAGAAGCTCTATATGGGGGTTAACTCAACATATATTGACATAGCCCGTTTGTTGTGGCCTGTGGTTTTCTATTCAACTTTTAGATAAACAAGTACTGCAAAAACTTTTGAAACCATGGACTGGAGAACTATGACGAATTCCACACACTTTTCCATAATACCTATGCCTCTGGGGCATTGGGGCAAGCCTCGACACATAGGGCACCTACCCGAGAGGAATGTGACCAGCGGATGAGGCAGCTCCGTGGCATTACACTTGAGGGGGGCGATATGCCAAAGGAGATATCAGAGCACATGGACTATGGGGGCAATGTTAACAACAGTCGGAGTGGTGGTGTCTCTATGGAAACGAGCTCAGGCTCCAGAAAGCGAGGAGCTGCATCGGTTACGGGTGGGCGAGCACGTCGTAATGCCTTGCAAGCATCTGAGTTGGAGTACCTTGAAGAGTTGAAGGAGTTGTGCAAGAGTAAGAGGCAGCGACATGCCTCTGGCAGCAGCAACAGCAGGGGTGACGATAGGATGTCTGAATGTGTGTACGCTCTTGAAGCATGCCAGCCAACACTGTCCCAAGCGCAGTACTGCTTGGTCGTATCCCGCCTCAGCGCCAGTCGCCCATTACAGAACGCCTTCTTAGCCATGCCTGACGAACGGAAGAACCAATGGGCACATGGATGCACATGATGCCCTCCCATATTCAATGGATTTCATTGCTTAGATTATAAAACTAGGAGTGGTGCTGTTTGTTTTTCGTCCTCTCGGACATTTGGTAGAACATTTATGTATAATTGTGACCCTTATGTGTTGTCTTACATTTCCTAGGAGTTTGTTGTGTAATTGTTACTCATTTGGATTGAGGCGCCGTTGGGATTATGTTGTTTATTTGATCTCTATGATTGTTGCATTTATATTTAGAGATGTATGATTCAGTATTTTTGTTTTAATTCGTTTGTTCATGTGCTACTGTTTAGTGCGTCAGCGCATTCCCCGTTGGCTGTGCATAACAGGGTTCGAGACTCAAACATAGTCACAGCTTCTAGAGGTATGTTGACGGCTTTGTTGTTTCTTGATTTCAATGGATTTATTTTTTTCCAATTTAGTCCACTGTAGGATTGTTATTAATCATTAGATTGTTTGAAAATGTTTTCATTAGATTCTTTGTTGTGACCCTTGAACTTTTTATTTCTTACAATTTTTTGTAGCCATCATCGATTACATGTGGATTTATACCACAGGTTTTAGGATTGGAATTATCTTCAGTTTTTGACGATGGACCCATATTTCTCTGGATACACGGGTAATGACCTCGTATTGGGTGGCTCAAATCTGCGAAGTCCAGATCCAACCCAACATGACTACTCGAGCTACCCATACAATGATGGCTCGAGTGAGTCGACCCCCAGCGACTATGAGTCGGAAGATGATTCGGACTACGATATCCTTAACAGTGGGGTAAGGACTATTGAAAATAGGATCAGAAGGCGAAGGCAGAAACTTCCGATGTGGCCTGTTGGACTACCGGGTGCAGACTACATCGAACAGGTAATTAATATGGAAAATGAAACAAATTGCGAATGACAGTTCCGCATGGGCCAAGAGGCATTTGATTTGTTGGCACGTAAGCTAGTTGATAAAGGGGGATATGTTGCAACAAGAGGTGTGGCAGTTGAAGAGGCGTTGGGGATGTTTTTAAAAGTTGTGGGTCATTCTCATACGAACCGTGCAATATCAGATCGTCATTGTCACTCTCTCCAAACAATAAATAGGGATGTGCATAAAGTTCTGACTGCAGTTGTGAACCTGTCTGTCCAACTTATACGACCTTGACACACTGATGGGGTGGCACATAGGCAGATCGAAGGGAATCCAAAGTACGACCCATGGTTTCGGGTATGAAATTTTGGTATCCCATTATAAGAACATCTAGCAAAGTTTGTATTGTTTGTGTAGTTTGCTTGAAGTCCATATCCACTACATTATTGTGTAAATTTGTTACAATCTTGACTTCGCAGAACTGTATCGGGGCAATTGATGACACCCATGTGGGCGTTGACGGAGTACCGAAGGATGTCCAGCATCTATTTCGGAATAGGAAAGACCTCCTCACACAGAATGTCCTTTGTGTGTGTGATTTTGACATGCTGTTTACATTTGTCTACACTGGATGGAAAGGATCCGCACATGATAATCGAATACTTCAGGATGTGCTTTTTAGGTCGGATCTTGATTTTCCTGTTCCACGCCCAGGTAATAAATTTATAATGTTTTAATGATTCTAGCAGAGAAACGTTTGATGGCAGAAACTGTTACTAACTGTCAATTACACTTGTGTTTCTAGGGCAATTCTATGTGGTAGATTCGGCCTACACATGCAAAGATGGCTTCCTTCCTCCGTACAGGGGGGAGAGGTATCATTTGAGCGCTTTTCGAGGTACACAATCAGCAAGGGGCCCAAGGGAGCTGTTCAATAAATATCATAGCTCGCTACGGAATGTAATCGAAAGAACCTTCGCGGTGCTAAAAGGACGTTTTAAGATTTTGAAGAAGATAACCAATTACGAGTTGGCAGACCAAGCGTTGTTGGTCATGGCATGTTGCGTTATTCACAACTTCATCAGATTGTACGACACAACTGACGAATTGTTTACGCAGTATGAAAACCCTGACCGTGTCCCAAGGAGGCGAAATAGGTCGAATGATGCGGGTGACACCGAACCCGAGACTGGCGATATGGACACGCCTCAGATGCACACTATGCGAGACGAAATGGCTGCAATGATGTGGGCTGCTAGGCAACGCACTTAAATTGGCAAAAAAATTATTAGCATTAGGCGTACGATTTTACTACTAATAGGATTAGTCGTACGGTTTTACTACTAATAGGATTAGTCGTACGGTTTTGCTTTGGATGTTCTGGGTGTGGAGTTATCGTGTGTGCAATTTGGATATGTTTTTGTGTTTTTATGATGCACATTGTAGTAATTTCCATTAGAGTACTTGCGTCAGGAGGTCGTTGATTTGAACGAAAAGTAGACGTTTATGCTCACGTCATTTCTAAAACATATGTCTACTGTAGATTCTTATTTCTTCCGTTTGAAACAGGTATTAAGAATTATATACTAGTTAGAAAAAAAAACGAAGGCGGTAAGGAAAGAAAAAAAAACGAAGGCGAAGGAACACTCATCACCGTATGCGATGTTGCTTAATGCCATCACACGAAAAGGTGCCAGCAAAATTTTCCCAGTGATACCAAGCAATCTTGAATGCAGAGAATACAAGGAAAGGAAATTCAGCCACCAGACAATGTCCATTGAAAAATGCGAAGGAACCTTCACCTTCGGCAGATTAACGAAGGCGGTAAGGAAAGAAAAAAAAATACAAACTGAAAAGCAACAAAAAACGCAAGAAAACAACGACCTATGGCTCAACCTTTGACGTCTGCAATGCAGTCAGCGTGGGACCAGGTTGGTAACGGCTGAAGGCCGGTTTGTCTAATTTTTTTTTCATTTCTATAATTTTTCAGTTTTTTTTTATAAAAAAATACAACAACTTACACACTTTCCAAAATAACAACCTATACTACTTTTCATCAATTCCAAACATATCTAAAAATTTACTAAAATTTTACTAAAATTGTAACAACAAACGCTACCTTAATCACTTAAGCCAACCCGTCGCATGTAATAGAAGGATTGCTCGTTGAATTGATGCATGGACCCTTCACGAACCTATGATTCAAGCCCCCAACGTGTGTCACATGCTGCCACTGAGGTCTGATGACAAAGGGTGGGCATTGGATAGAACGGAACCGGAATGATCCATTTCGGATTCCGTTCTGGTACCCACCGAAATTGTGATTTTCATTCTGTTTCATTCCGGAATGGAATCGAAAATTTCGGTTCTTTATTTGGGCATAAAGTGGCCAAATTTTGTATGAGCCCAAACCAATTATGCAAAAAACTTGTATCTTTTATCTGTCGTTCAATACCAAAATAAAGACTCAACTACCATATAAAATACTACCGTCCAATATAAAGGGTGAAAATCCAAATGTCAATAATCCAATTGCCAAATAATTAACAAACAATTAACCATAAACAAATAAACAATACAAATAAGTAAATAAACAAGACATTCTTCAAACTACAAAATAAAAACTAAACAAACAATTAACAATACAAATAAGTAAACAAGCAGAAGATGAACTCTAAATAGGTAAACAGATAATCTAAACTCAAAAAGGTGAATTATAAATTTAATTTACAATGTTCTTTGAAATTTAAAAAAATAAGTAAAGGATAAAAGATTAAAGGACATCCAATATTCCAAATTCAAGAATTAAAATTCTAAGCTTCCTAGTTCATCAAACATTCCAAGGCCCAAGCTTCTCCAATGCTCCATTTCTAAAAAAGACAAAAACAAAACAAAATAAGACATTTATAAGAGAATATTAAGACAATCAAGTAATTAATTAACAAAACAAAATATTTATGAGAGAAATACAAAGGCAACCAACCAAATAAAAAGTCCAACTATCCAAAGCTCCAAGCTTCCTCATGTTTAGCATATCTTCAAGTTCTCCATCTCTTCAAAAGACAAAATAAAACAAAACATTTATAAGAGAATTATTATGACAACCAAATAATTAATTAATAGTTAACAAAATAAAACATATATATAGTGTACCTCTATCTAGTCTGTAACTTAAAGGATCATCTCCAACATCCACATTGACGTCATCTTCATCAAGTATAGGTGGAGCATGCAACCAATTATGTGCTCTCAATCCTCAAATGTAGGTTTCCATAATCCCTTCCTCCCATAACCATCCTCATTCAAAAACATCACCAAGTTTCCATCTCCCTCCAACATATCCTCAAAAACACCTCAAAAATTTTCAGCTCTGTCTAACATAATATATGTTGAGTTCCAACGAGTGGGAACATCCATTTGCAAGAAATTGTTTTCAGACAATAATCTCTCAACCGCAGCTTTTCTTGAACCCAACAAGCCTTTGAGGACTAGATTTGACATACTTGATAATATTCCGTATCTTTGTAATGAAATCATCCATCTCCTTTAATCCCTCATGAACATAAGGTTCAAAATGTGTGCAGAACATCGCATATGAATAAAATCATGATTGCAAACAATTTGTGCCCCTAGTCCTATTTACCTTCTCTTCAGTTGTTCGATTGCAATGTCATTAAAGGTTGCATTATCAACCGTGATTGTGAGGATTTTCTCAATCTTCCAACCACTCATACATGCCTCTATCTATTTCCCAATAGTTACCCCTTTATGATCAGTTACACGACGAAAGTAAATAATTCTCTTCTGTAAACACTAGCTTCTATCAATAAAATGGGTCGTCACGCACATGTAATTCACATTTTGAACTGATGTCCACGTATCAGTCGTAAAACACACTCTAGGGCTTTCCCTCATAAATGCATTTTTCAATTTATCCTTCTCATCTATATACAACTTCATACAATCCCTCATCATCGTATATCTAGAGGGAATCTTAAAACGGTGCTCAAGTCTAGCAATCATTCTCCTAAATCTCATCCTTTGAATAGTTCTAAAAGGCATCTCATCCATGACTAAAAATTCTGCAATCCACCTCCTAACCTCCTTCTCACTATAAATATTCACCTTCAAAACTCCCGACTCATTCCCTTTTGCTTTCGAAACATCCATTGTCAACCAAGATTGAAACTTATCTAATAAGTTTTGTTGCTTCAAATATGACAAGCAACGTTTGAGATGACTTCTCATACCCGAAGTGTCATGGTGATCAGGATGACACCCAACCTTGACCTTACAATGATGACACTTGACCTCAGTGTGTTCAGGTCTAACAACGGGTAGAATTTTGGTAAAATGATCCCACACAAAACTCGTGCGAGTATTTCTTCTCTTTTTACTAGGTTGATATTCATCTAGCTGATCAGTAATATCATCATCTCTAGGAGAATTAACACACTCATCAATTGGGTCAGATGGACCACCATTACTGGGACAAGACCCTATGTTTGCAGTAAGTGTAGAATTAAAAGAATCCATCTGATACAAAAACAAATTTCATTTTCAGTTCATTAACTTCATTTCAGTAACTGAGTGAAAAAAATTAATAGCAAAATGACTCGATCTATCTAACTCTAACATTTATGTTCACAACCTAAATTATCTAAGCATACACATTACACAACAAAATAAAATAGAATCTAAGTATACAACAAGTTGCATTGCAAAATAAATCGATCTATCTAACTCTAACAACTTTGTTCACAACCTAAATCATCTAAGCATACACATTCCACAACAAATATTAACCGTCAATAATCAATTGACCATCAATATCAACATTAATCATCAATCATCTAAGCATACTAATATGAAAATATGCAATAAGACTACATTAACCTTCAGTATCAACATATACACATGCAACAAGACTTAGGTTAACAAAAAATAAATACCTTGGTGTCCAATTAATTTGCAAATATGTCAATACAACAATTAAATAAAAGTTAGGTTAACAATATTTACAATAGTTACAATACAACAAGTAAATTAAATAGTAAATGGATTATAGTTTACTGCTTGCATCCTTGAGACCGTGAGATCAGAGATAGAGGGGGAGATGAAATCGAGTTAAGCAGACACGGCGAGAGAGAGACAGGGAATCGGCCTGTCGCCTGAGAGAAGGAATCGGCCTGTCACCTGAGAGAGGGAATTGGTGACGACAAGAAGGGGAGAGGAGAGGGGGTGACGCAGCCGCAGGAAAAAGAAGGGGGTGACGACAGGGAGAAGAGAGGGGTTGGGGGTGACGGCAGGTTGGAGAGGGGTAAGAGGTTGGGGACCTAGGGTCGAACGAAATGACCTAATTTCGTTCAAATCCCCTGGACCCTGACCCCTTACACATGCGTTTTTTTAACAGGACTCAAAACGTGGCATTTTGAGCCCTGGTTTTTTATTTTAAAAAAGCCACAAGAACCGAAAATTCCGGTTGGATCCGCCGGAATTTTCAATTCTGGTTCTGATTCTAGAAGTGATCGGAACCGGTACTGAAATCGACACCGAATTTTTTTTTTTTAAGAAACTAGATTATTTGCTCACCCTTACTGATGACGAAGCTAGAATTTGAGGGTTGTGGGCCAATTTGCTCATTGTAATGCATTTTGAGGGGCTGAAGTGTAAAAAGTGTATAAGAAAAGGTTCACATTACTCACTCGGCCTACGTGCCTGTGCCCTTTTCCCTCAATTTTAATTCAGAATCTATCCAACCCATCTTGCAAGCGACCCAGCTGAAATTTGACCCACCTTCACGTCCATGGATCGTACAACCAAGCCTAGCCCAATTTCGCATTTGCACTACAGGTTTGACCCAAGTGTGTGCAACTATACTCGCGCCTGCTTCCTGGGACTGTTCCGTCTCTTTTGAAAAAAAATCTAAGGTTGTGTTTGTGTGGTAAAATTTTAGTGTTGTTAAAATTTCAGGTATTGGATTTAGTGAAAAAGTTAAGAGAGAGATAATTTTTTATATTTTTTGTAGTAAATAGTAATGATTTGATGAGGAGAGAAAGATTATATTGTAATATTTAATTGTGTTAAAATTTTAGAGGGGGTAAAATTTTGGTACACAAACGCACCCTAACTTTTAACAGTTTTTACCTAATTTTTGGAAAAAATCTAGAGAAAATTATTCAAATGATCTATATAATTTCACTTTATTATAAATAGATATCAGTGGTTCCAACTTTAATGATCTGATTTCTTTAGTTACTAATATAATGTACGAAATCCTTCTATCCATATTTCTATTAATACCTTGATGTAATATATTAACATGTTAATTTTTAGACACTTGAATAATGCTCCGCATATTTCATCAAGGAATTAACAAAAATACAGACGGTCCCTCCAGTGCATCATATTAGTGATTATAAAGACTAAATTGTTGAAATTAAAACGACAAAGATCAATTTGTAACAAAGTAAAACTATAGATCATTGGGGTAATTTTTTCAAATAATTATTTTGCACTTTCTAGTTACTAGTTACTACTCATTTTACGTTTTATATCTTAAAACTATCCAATTTATCACATTATATGTGAAGTTAAGATTTCACAACTAACGCCAAATTCGAATGAACATGTGCCACATTTTTTATAGCTGCGTGCCAGGTTTTAATAGTTTAAGTACAAATTTCAAACTAAATGGTAGTTAGAGGGAACTAAGTGTAATTTCTTTTTTAACTTTTATTACATTTCAATTTATAATGAATTAAATAAAATAATAATAATAATAATAATTATGGGTTACACAAAATGTCTAACCCATAGTCCATTATTTAAATCACGAAGGGAAATAATCCTTTTTATAATTTTTTGTATGCCATGGATGCAGCCTTCTAAAGATTAAATTTGTTCGTATCCAATCTTTCACCTCCTTCGCTATTTTATTTTATTTCATTGTTGTAGTTAACATTAGTAGATAATTTAAAAGATAATAAAAAATACACCAGCTATGTAAAAAAATTAATTAAAACAAACAAAGAAGGTGATGTCTTTTATTTATCTGTTTTGCACCCCTCTTTTACATTAATAATTAATTTGGATTTATAAATACGAGCACGCCATATAATAATATATTGGGGGAGGGAGACAACATCCTGGGACGGCGGTATCTAGAAAGGTGTACTTCAGCTTCCCAAGGAAAGGCCGTCCGAGACCTGCCGTTTGCGGTTGTGTTTGTCAACTACTGAAACTCCAAACGGAACTTCCCTGCAATGAGTGCCAGCCCTGGCGTTTTGTGATTGGCAGTTGAAGAGGACCCACCAGTTCGTTACTTGCTTCACATTAGGGCTGTCCAAAATACCGGCCGGACCGGACCGGTTTT
This sequence comes from Myrica gale, assembly GCA_963930655.1. NCBI lineage: Eukaryota > Viridiplantae > Streptophyta > Magnoliopsida > Fagales > Myricaceae > Myrica > Myrica gale. The sequence continues at coordinate 28,342,323 of OZ005598.1, read as the reverse complement.
GACCAAAATCGGTTGACTTTTTTGAAACCGAGTTGATCGGATCGGTAAACCGGTGTATTCCGGTCTGGTTCCGGGTTACCCTCATGAAAATCTGAGACCGGATCGAAGTATACCTCTCCAAATCGACCCAAACCGGAAATTGATTCAAAATGATATGATTCAACCCTAAAACCGGTCCAAAATGACATGACACAAACCGGCTCAAACCGGACCACTGGACCAAATTGGTTATATGACCGGTCCGATCTATATGCTCTACAAAATGTCCGGTTTGACCGACCAAACCGGACCGAATCGGATCTTGGACAGTCCTACTTCACATGCTTGTGGTCAACATGGGGACCAGTCAGCGGCAGACATATGCGAGTGGGTCCCATACAAGGTTGTCCACTAGCGTTTGGTACCTGCGAAGAAAGAAAAGAGCACAATTGTTGTCCACCAAAAATAGAATAAAAAATTCGTTTTCTGTTTCCTTAATAGAAAAGAAAAGAACAAGAGAAGAATGAGAGGGGTGGAGGCGGAGCGATGTTTCCTGGTAAAAAATATTTTTTTTTATTCTTTGTTTTTTTAAATATTACATTATTCGCTTTTTTATATTATTATAATTATTAATTTCATAATGATTTATTAGTAATTAACAAAGTGCCCATGTGATAATGCTCTTTCCAACCTGTATCCATTGATTGTACTTCCTTCAAAGCAATGACTTTTGCTAGATTCTTTGCTCTAAGCAGCTTTCACAATATATATATATATATCGGATACCATGTGGCGCGCGACGCATTTAATGGGGAGTGAGATTTACCATAATGGAAACGGGAATTATTGAGTAATTAAGAGCTTAATTAAATCCAACTGAAGTAATGAATGCTAGGGAATAATTAATAACTTTTTGTTTATTTTTTTTTGAGTTATAATAAATAAATAAACTGTTTAGAGAGGTGGCTTGGCCGTTTTCTAGCCCTTTGATTCAAATTGTACAGGTGGCACCCTCACGTGTTTAAACGGGAGGGAAGAGGGGCCTCCAACTGAAGGCGAGCCGCTCCCGTTTAGGGACAGACGATGGTGACAGTAGCAATTTGATAATTTTCTTTAGGCCTTTCCCCTCCATCAAACGTCCCCAAGGGACTTGGAATTCACGGGGACGCCGCGCCCACCAAATTTAATTTGTCCTAATTGAGAATTTGAAAAAGAAAACAAAAGGAAGAAAAATAGTTCCTAGTGTGAAAAAGAAAAAGAAAAAGAAAAACAGGGTATCTGAGTTAAAATTATCTGATTTTCAGTGCTTCTGTGGCGGGTACGTCAAGTTTTCTTGTCAAAATCTTGCACATTACAAAAGAACAAACGAACATCCGTCGGTTTTCCTTCCATTTCTCTACATCCTATTTTGCCACACTTTCTCGTTGATTCCTCCCAGAAGTTTCCTGGAAAGTTTGAAGCTTCTTCAGAAGAATTTTTCTCCAAGATAAGTCTTCTCATCAGGTTGTCTGTTTTTTTTTTTGAATACCTATAACAAGCTAGAATTCTGGTTTTGGGAAGGAGAGTATCTCTTAGCTGAATTGAGGTGGTGGTGTATCTCTCAGAATTGAGATTTCGTAATTCTTGGAGAGGCGGTAGCGAATCCCTGTTTGGAGAGAAGGAAATATTAATGCTGGTTGTGTCTGTATTTTGAGCTTCCCCTGCGTCCAAACCATTTATGTGGTTAAAAAAAAAAGGAATAGAAGGTAAACCCATTTGAGCTTAGAGAGCAGGACTTACAATCTGTAAGTTTTTTTATAGCATCCGACACCCAATTGGAGGTTTATGTGGAATTGAGTCCTGGGTTTTTACGGTTTCTGTTCTATTAGAGGTTGTTTTTGTCATGCTTATGTGGATATGATGTGTAGCTGTAATATACCATAGAGTTCTATTCCCAGGATCTGATTTCGAAGTTGTTTCCACATTTTCTCTCACCTTGTTGGAGGTTGCAAACAGACCTGGTGGTTGGATTTGGAGTCGTTATCTGTTATAATAACTTGGTTTCAATAAATCGAGAGTCTTTGATTTCTGTGGTTGGATTTTGCATTTAAGACTTAGTTTTCGCAATGGGGAAGCAAAGTGGAAAGAAAAAGAAACAGGCGGGAGAAACATCATCTGATGGTAGTCCAAAGCAAAGCAAAATTGGCGAGAATAGTCCAACAAGCCATGATAATGATACAACAGTTTTCATTTCGCTGTCTCAAGAATTGAAGGAGGAGGGGAACAAGATGTTTCAGAAAAGGGACCCTGAAGGAGCAATGTTGAAATATGAGAAAGCCCTCAAATTGCTTCCTAGAAACCATATAGATGTGTCCTATCTTCGTAGTAACATGGCTGCTTGCTATATGCAGATTGGCCTGAGTGAGTACCCCAGGGCAATCCATGAGTGCAATTTGGCTCTTGAAGTCACACCTAGGTACAGTAAAGCACTATTGAAGAGGGCAAGATGTTATGAGGCTTTGAACAGACTGGATTTGGCTCTGAGAGATATTGGTACTGTATTGAGCATAGAGCCCAATAACCTCATGGCATTAGAGATTGCAGAGAGGGTGAAGCAGGCACTTGAGAAGAAAGGATTAAAGGTGAATGATACAGTAATTGAGTTGCCTCCAGATTATGTTGAACCCCCATGTGCTTTGCCTGAACCAAAAGTAGTGAAAGTGAAGACGCGGAAAAAGAAGAGCAAAAAAGTAGAGGAGAACAACGTTAACGATGTAACTGAAGAGAAGGTGGCTGAGGAGAAGATGGATGTGACTGACGAGAAGGTCGCTGAGGAAAAATCTGAGGAGAAGAAGGATGTTACTGAAGAGAAGATGGCCGAGGAAAGGGTTGACGATAAGAAGGCTGAGGTTAAGGTGGTTGTGGAGGAGAAAATTATCAGCGTAAAGGAAGAAGTGCCTATGAAAACTGTGAAATTGGTATTAGGGGAGGACATAAGGTGGGCTCAGTTGCCAGCTAATTGCAGCCTACTTCAACTAAGGGAGGTCGTACGTGACCGATTCCCAAGCTTGCGAGCAGTTCTTATCAAATACAGGGACGAAGAGGGTGATTTGGTCACTATTACTACTAACGAAGAACTGAGATGGGCTGAAGCTGCAGTAGAATTGCAGGGTTCTGTCAGGCTGTACATAGTGGAAGTTAATCCTGAGCAGGATCCATTCTTTGAGAAATTGTATGTGGAGGAGGCGCAGAAGCTTAGCATAGAACCAGGTTATATAGCTGAGAACGACGATGTGGTAAAAAGCAAGGAATTTAAGGTATCATCGTGCATTGAAGACTGGATTATCCAATTTGCTCAGCTGTTGAAGAACCATGTTGGATTTGAATCTAACACATACTTGGATCTTCATGAAGTTGGTGTGAAGCTCTATTCCGAGGCTATGGAGGAGGCAGTTACAAGTGAAGAAGCACAAGACCTTTTCAACATAGCAGGAGAGAAGTTCCAAGAGATGGCAGCTTTAGCATTGTTCAACTGGGGAAATGTTCACATGTCGAGAGCAAGGAACAGGATGCATTTCAATGAAGATGCTTCAAAAGAATCCATACTTATACAGATCAAGGCTGCATATGATTGGGCAGAAAAAGAATATATAACAGCAGGAAGGAGATATGAGGAAGTGCTAAAAATCAAACCAGATTTCTATGAAGGCTTTCTGGCTCTAGGGCAACAGCAATTTGAGCTGGCAAAACTTTCTTGGTATTATGCAATTAGCTGCAATGTTGATTTGAAGACATGCCCTTCGACGGAGGTTCTGCAAATATACAACAATGCTGAGGACAACATGGAGAAAGGTATGCAAATCTGGGAGGAATTAGAAGAGCAACAGAGAAGTGAACTTTCTAAACCAAAGAATGCTAAGACTCAATTGCAGAAGATGAGGTTGGATGGATTATTTAGAGACATCTCACCAGATGAAGCTGTGGAGCAGGCTGCAAACATAAGGTCTCAGATAAATGTCCTATGGGGCACCATGCTTTACGAGCGATCCATTGTAGAATTCAAATTAGGACTACCAGTATGGCGTGAATGTTTGGAAGTCGCTGTAGAGAAGTTTGAACTCGCTGGAGCTTCTCCAACAGATATAGCAGTGATGGTCAAGAACCACTGTTCAAACGATACTGCAATGGAAGGTAGCATACATAGGTTTAATTGAAATTCTACTATAGTTATTGATTTCCATTTTAAGTAGCTTAGAAATATTCTGCTTTTTACAGGTCTAGGGTTCAGAATTGATGAGATAGTGCAGGCATGGAATGAGATGTATGAAGCTAAACGGTGGCAGAAAGAAGTTCCATCATTTAGGCTGGAACCATTATTCCGGAGGCGAGTTTCAAAAATTTATCATGCCTTGGAGCATGCATGAGTTCCGTTTGTTCAAAAAGTTGTTATCAGCAGTGAAAAGACACTTTTATTGCTTCATTGCCCAGAATATGTAGAGATACTGAGGTAACTGCTGCTCATACTCGCATGTTTTAATTTGAATTGCACTGCTGAATATATTATGAGATGTCTGATAGCAGAAGTTGCACTATTCAATTTCTTGTGAGCTCTGTACCATTATGCAACCCTAAAACCCATAATTATGTCATGTACGAAATTCTCAAAATACTTGGAGTAAATCAGTTTAGACAGCATTTGTTTTACCCCTATCAAATGTCCCACCTGTATCTTTTAACAGATATGGTTTCTGGTTGTAGTCTCTTTCTTTTTCTTCTTTGGTGGTTCTATATGAGACTCTCTAAGGGGAACAACTTCAAATATTGAAAAACTGAGAATCGTGGTGATGACATGCATTAATATCAATGCATACCTGATTAGAGAAAAACATCTAATTAATTAGACCAGTTATTATCACTCAATTCATTCGGGAGTCCACACAATGTAAGAGCTTTGAAGCACCAAAGTTTTCTTGCACTTCTTCCAGCTTCATAGGGGAAGGCAGAGCATCTTTGTTCTTCTCTTCAAACCTGATGGTTTCATTGTTCATTTCGCTCCCTCGAATTGGCCTAGAGTGTTGATGTGGTAGTTCCTTTAGTTACTTCTTTATATGGATTGCAGCCAAGTTGAGATGCTTAGTATGACCAATGCCCGTATGACGGAATCCCCTTTCATAGCCCAATCATTGTAAGTGCAAGGCTAAAGATAGTTCATGCATGCACTCGTGTAGGATGTAAACCCACAAGTTTTCATTCAGTCCTGTACTTAAAACATTAGGAGACTCCTTGCTCTTATTATTCAAGTTACAAGTTGTTATTGGCAGTTCAACCAATTATCATACTCTGCCGAACCTATAGTGGACATCTTAGTTATCCACGTCAGATTGTCTTAATTATCCATGTCTAAGGAAAAAAGAGGCTGTGAAGCTTTAGTTGTTTTCTCTAGTATCTTTGTTTCTTTTCCTTTTCCTTTTCTTCCCCTAACTTCTTCTTGTCATTTCATCATATGCACGAAGGTGTCCTCACAACATCAATTGCTTGGCTGTAATCTTGGTTTATTTGTCCTGCAGGCTTCTTGCTACTTTAAGTTTCGGCCTCGGCATTGTATTCTTGAGAAACAAAAAAAAAGGGTTACTTCTAGCTACAGAGTTGGACTTTGTGTAGGTAGTTGTTCTGAGAAGACGAGTTCCAACATCGTTATACATTGGGGACAAGACGGAGACGCAGTGATTTCCATTTTAGTTAGTCTCTGCCTTCACCTTCATTGCTCCCCCCCGTTTTCAGTAGTTTCCGACACTCAGAAAGAGTCTGTATTTGTAATTTAAAGCAGCGACAATATATCTAATTGGGTAACTCGTTTGTAATTTATGTAGTTTTCCTGTTTCAGTCAATCCTTTGTAATTTTTACTTATTTGTGCTTGAAATTCTTTGAGTTCCTTGGATTGATTTGGATGGTGTTTATTACTTACTATAAAAGCCCATTTCGCAAATAAACTTTCAAGTTTAAGTAGGAAACTCAGACAGCCAGTTCCTAGTTTTAGCAACTGTCTATTGCAGTAGCATCGTACTCTGTCCAAACATGTGGGCCTTATTCTGATTCAGAAGTCGGTCTATTGGATTATTCTTCCTTAATTGCTCGAGTACATCTTTTGGGCCTGGCACGAGATTCACTCCTTTTGGGGGCCCTCATAGTTGCAGGAGGTTGATTAGTGCGTCTACCCATCAGTCTTCATCGCCATTATCGTCATCTTCCGCATCGCAGTGCTATCAACATCTTCAACATTACCCACAATCATGGCCCTTTTGTCTGTTACTAGAAAGTAAACAAAACCAATGCACATGTTTATCCAGTAGTTAGTGTTGCATAATATATAGCGATTAGGTGTGTGTATATATATATATATATATTATGACAAGGAACCATCTAAGGCGCAGTCCGTCAGGCCCATAGCCATTTGATAAACTCCGAGCGAGTGGGTGTCCTCAATCCCATTACGCCAGTTTAAATCTATATTTGATTTTAGAATAGTTTCAAATCTGGGATCACCAATATGGTTACCCAGGCCGAGACCAACTGGAGTACCACGTGGGAGCTGATTAGGTATATTTTTGCTGCTGAAAATAAGAGGGTATTAATTATATCTTTAGTAGCCTAGAGCAAAAGGACCCTGGAGATGTATTACAGAGCCACCAGTGTTCCAGATTTGCTACTTCTCAAGCTGCTTTCCTATCTGGAAAACGTTTTCCTTGGCCAGCTGAAGCAGATTAGGGTTTTGACATTTCAATGGATGACCTTATCATAACACCGAGTGAACTTATTTTTTACCTTGTTTTCAAGGCCAGAAATGGGAAAACACTTGTAAAAGGTCAGACCACAAACACTTCTAAATTTGATGATGCTATTGGCATTTGGGATGGATCGAACGACTTGTTTTTCTGCTACTTGAGCTGTCGTTGACGGAGCATGTTGCTTCTTGCAAAGCTAAACATTTAACCTTCTGTTTGATTGGGCCAAAACATTTTTGTTTTATTGAAAAAAGTGTTTGTACAAATAATACTAAGAGAAATGTTCTTATACATATATAAATCATGGCCCTTATTACATCTTGACTCTGCCTTTTGCAATTAAAAATAAATATTAAATTTTATCTGTCACCTTTTGCAATTTGCAATAATTTAATACGTGATACCTTAAATTATCAATAATGGGAGTGTTTCAAAATATACTTTCTTTAAATTAAATTGTACAATCAATTATTAATTCCAATTAAGGTATTTAAGACTTTTCTGTTATCCAATTAACTCATGGCTGTTTAATATTTAGATGTTAATTAAGTGCGATGTGGGACAGAAGAAGAAAGAGGTACATAAGGTTTTGGCCAAAAAAACAGAGAAATACTCCATTTTCTCAGTGATGTTTATGTTGATCGTAGCAGTTGATGAAAAAATTCTCCAAGTAGAAGTCGAGATGTAATAAGGGTCGTAATTTCTTTATATATATATGACCGAAAAATTATCTGAAGTGTAAGAAAGAAAAACAAGACATCGTGGAATTTGCCTTCTCAGGGCATCCGTAGGCAGGTGATTTGGCTCCTCTTCTCTCTCTCTCGCTGGCTCTCAGTCAACACGGTCGCCGAAGACCCGACTCCTCCCCTCCCTCTCTCGTACTCCCTCGTTCCCAGAAAAACTCTAGCAACCGCATTGCGCAATGTGCAGTCCATAAAAATTATCAAGAAGTACAAAATCCCGACAAAGCCAAGTCAACAGGACCAAATCCTTATTTCCAAACATTTCCGTTCTCATAGTCTCAGACGATCTCGCCGTAATTGAAGAACATGTCGTCGGAGATCGAGGTCGTTGACGAGGTCCTGTCCCGCGACCATGAATCGGCTTTGTCTTCGACCGAACATTCGTCCGGCGGCGTCGAAGCCAATGGTATTGGTGAGGAGAGTTTACGGAACGACGTCTATACGGCGGCGGCGTACGGGGATTTGGAAAAGCTTCAGAGACTCGTGGAGTGTGAGGGTTGCTCAGTGTCCGAGCCCGATGGTCTCGGATACTACGCCCTTCAATGGGCTGCGCTCAACAACCGCCCTGCCGCTGCTCAGTATATAATTGAGGTTGCGGTGCAAATTCCTTTTCTGTTCTTTAGCGATTCCTGGTTTCTTCTTCGCGTTGTTGTTTATGGAATGGGTTTGCTTGGTATATGGTTGATCTTTGCTTAGTAGAGGATTGAGTAATCGGGTTCCCTTGGTGTGATTGTTGGGGTCTTCTTTTCTTTTTGGGTTCTTTGATTGCTTTTCTGAATTGTATTCGGTTACTACTAATAGCTTTGCCGATATGTATCTATTGTGAGCAAGATCTTATAAGATTATATTAAATTGGGTTGTGTGTGTTTGTTCTGTAATAGTTTCATTCCGTTTAGCTGGTTTGGCATATATTTGAGTGCCTTGTTGATGGCCTTTCTAATTGGTTTTATGACAATTGTATGTTTCTGGTACTTCACGGATCATAGACTAGGATTTGAGTTCACTTAGATTTGCCTCCTCCTTGTAGTCTTGCAAAAATAATGGTTTTACTATGTCAGTTATAGAACATAATTTTGTTGACTTATTTGATTTTGAGTGGAGCAATTACGTAATTATCTGATTAGTCACTGAGTTTTCTTCATTACCAGCACGGAGGAGATGTAAATGCAACCGATCATACTGGGCAAACAGCTTTACATTGGAGCGCAGTTCGGGGTGCAATCCAAGTTGCAGAGCTTCTACTCCAAGAGGGTTCACGGGTGAATGCTGCTGAAATGAATGGCTATCAGGTTTGTTCAATCTTCTGACTTTGGATCCAACTTAAGAAGGAGGGGGTTATGCTTGATTGATTGGTGCTTTCTATGCAAGGGTGATGGGGAATCTGTGGATCATGTGCTTATCCATTGCTTGGTAGCTAGGGAGTTGTGGGTGCACGTGCTTAGTATAGTCAACTATAGTTGGGTGATGCCTAAGAGGGTGGGTGAGGTGCTGAAGTGTTGGAAGCAAAAGTTAAATAACCCTTTTGCGTTGGCTGTGTGGAAAATGATATCATTATGCATTTGGTGGAGCTTACGTAGGGAGAGGAACGGAAGGTGCTTTGAAGATTCGGGGCTGTCCTTAGATTGTTTGAAGGGCAAAATGATGCAGACTTTATTTCCTTTTGTAGACTTCAGCGATTTTATTAGTTTTCTAGCCTGTTTGTTGTAGATGGTTTAGTACAGCTTTTTGTACTGTTTCATCACCTTTTTCTTTCTTTCAATAAAACTTTCCTTACTTATAAAAAAAACATATAGAACCTTTTCTCTTCCAAATAAAACTTAAAAACGGAACTTGGGATAAGAATTTAAGTATTTGTGATAACAAAACGTCTCTACTGGTCAAGGGGTCCTAGATGCAGTGATATGGGTCATAGGTGGCTAAGTGCATGATAGCCAGCTGGTGCATATGTTTCCACTAAGTTATGTGTATTGTGACAATTCCAGACTTTGATGCATTATGAAATCCTTTCTAGAAGGCATAGTATTAGCAGGATACAAATACGAGTGGAACATCTCAACTCTTATACTAATTTCTTGGTTTTTGGAGGGGTGTTTAATCCAGCTGCTTCATTGATTCAAAATTACATAAGGAAATCCTTACAAGTACTTGCTTTACCATTTTATACTATGCACTTGGGTAATTTTAAGATGTGGCATTATTTTTATGTAATTATGCAGTTCTTTATCAATTGTTATAATTAAACTAGATAAACTGTGGTGAAGTGGTACTTCCTACGTCCTGTATGGCTGTATATCTTTGACTTATTAATTGTCTGAAAAGAGCCGCCATAGATGTTCATGTCACCACCCTGAAATACTTCTTGTGCCTGCGGGGCAGTTTTTCCTATAGGTCTTTAAATATGAAAGTGTTCGTGTCTGCCATCCCTAATCTTGCTAGCATTTGATATCTAGGATTTGGACTCCCCATATGATGCATTCCATTACAGTCAGTAAGGTTTAAAAAATACTGTCTGTGAAATCAGCTGCATTAATATTGCCTTCTGGGGTCCTTGCTTTTCCATTAACATCTAATATCTGATCTTCCCCTAGAATTAGATATTATGTACCAGAGGAACAAAAGTTTTCTAGTCTTCCAATTCTGGCTGGTAACATATGCTGGGCTTTTGCATATTTGATAGATTGCATTCTCTGGAGAGTGGAAAAGTTTCTACATCATTAGGAGGAATGTGAAAATTGAATGGATGCTACTTATTAACAGGAAGTTATAACAATTTAGATCTACTCAATGGGTAATACTGGATTCAAATCCTTATACTAACTGGTAGCATGCCAAGTTTTCCTTAAAAGCTAGCATTTGCCTTTAAGATGTCAGGTGTAAACTGATTGCTCTCAGAGCACCACGAGGCTATGCTGTGCTATATTTGATAATCTTTCTTAATTGTTGTCCGGGCCTTTAGCCAATGGGGACTTTGGTTGCAATCTGCACGCTGGAGGATTGGGATGTTGTGCTTGATTTTCAAAATGGTACCCTTTGATACATGTCCAACTTATTATCATTGACAGAAGTAGCTATGATGCATAATTATAAGAAGCAGCTCTATCTGCTCCCTGGGTTGTGAGGTCGGTCCAGTGGACCGTGGTTTATACTTCAGAGTTGGGCCAAACAGGTCCGGCTTTGAGGGATTTCCACGTTATCAAAAAAAAAAGTATTAAGAAGCAGATCCCACATATTGTTCTAGTATCCTTAAAAAGAATTATTATAATTTATTCTTTTGACAAGGATAACAAGAACTTCTATAGGACCGTGTTTAATCTTCATTCTAGCAATTGCGTACCAATGCAAAACTTGTTTTATAGTTACTTTGTGTCAGACAAAGATCCCTATGTATTAGAGTCTACAACATTAAATTTGGAAATTGAGTTTAGGGTGTTCACACGTGAATTTAGGATGCGAATTTATAATTCCAAAAGTTTGTGAAAGTTTGGTCTTTGTGCAGACTTCTCAGGTGTCCTAAGAATTTTGACACAAAAGGTGAGATTTTCTTGTTCTTTCATATGTCGTCTCTGTGAGAATTAGATGTGACACCTAGATTTAGAATTTTACCGAAAAGGTAATTATATGCCAAGTAGATTTTCATGCTGAGGAATCATAATTTTCATGAACATTTCAATTCCCATGGAACATGAGAATTTTGACCCAAAAGGCAGGAAAATTTCAGTACTTGCATATGCCGTCTCCTTGAGAATTAAATGTGACACGTAGATTCAAAATTATACTGAGAAGGTAACCATATGCTAAGTAGATTTAGCAAGAGAAAAGCGAAAATGAGTTTATCTCACCCTAAACCGGTTTTTCCATGCTCAAGGGTATTCTTCGCAATTTTAAACATTTAATTTGGATGGCCAAATCAGTAATTATATAGCTGCCAAATCAGTATGTATAAGCTCATTAACCCACTGTGGAAATGCACATCTTCCTCCCCCCCCCCCCCCCCGGTTTTTGTCTCAGGGAAAGCATAGTCATTGGTTGAAGTTGCTTTATATATATAATTTACCGTTTGCAATTATTCTTGTATTATTATCTTGTTGGGGGTATGCTCTGTATGGGCTTTTGGGAGATATGTTTGATGTGTAACAAAAGGTGTGCCAGTGAATCAGTGAATGATTGAATGCATTGTTTCTTGTATTACTAGTGTGGTTATTTCTGGGTCGCTGTTTACTTAATGTTAGATCATAGATGTTATTGTTTTGGCCTTAGAATTTTTTTCAAGAGCATACGAATTCTGTTCTTTATTTTTTACTTGATCGCAGACCACACATGTTGCAGCTCAATATGGTCAGACAGCTTTTCTCTATCACGTTGTTTCGAAATGGAATGCTGACCCCGATGTTCCAGACAATGATGGAAGAAGTCCTATACACTGGTATGAGAAATTACACTGCAGCTTCTCTTTTTTGTTTTGGTGGAAGGTAACATTTCTGAATGTCACGCTCACTTTTTAGTCTCACTAATGTTTTGGGCACATTTATTCATGGATGCACTTATACTTTTGTCCTGTTTTGGGTTGTTCTGAATATGTGGTTCTAATAATTTTTCCTTCTCCTTATAAATTTTTTTTCCTTCCTCATTTCCATGTTTTTCCCCTTCCATGAGTTTGGCACATGGTACTTCCACCCTAATTTGTAGTCCTTGCTTAATCATAGTAATTTTTTATGCCATGGTAGGATATTTATATATGGTCTGGTTTATCGATAGATTAGATGAATTTATTTTTTCAATTGGGTACATTTTAGGGCTGCTTATAAGGGTTTTGCCGACTGTATACGTCTTCTTTTATTCCTCGATGCTTATAGGGGTCGTCAAGATAAAGAGGGTAAGTTCTCATGCTAATTTCTGAAGTTTCTCACTAGGTATTTTTCCTTCATCAAGTTGATAGAGCAAAGAATACTTGTGCAAGTCAAACATTATACCTACCACCTTGTTTTCTCTTTGAAATTGCAGGTTGCACGCCTCTACATTGGGCTGCTATCAGGGGCAACTTAGAGGCATGCACAGTGTTGGTACAGGCTGGTAAGAAGGAAGACTTGATAGTGACAGACAACACTGGACTAACACCTGCGCAGCTTGCTTCTGATAAGAATCACAGACAAGTTGCTTTTTTCCTTGTAGGTGCTCCTTAACCAAAAACACTATGAAATTGGTCTGGTGATGTTAATTGGACACACTATCGTTCTTTTTGCCTTTCTTTCCTGATTTGAGGTTTCCACTCATCTCTTTTAATGATGAGAAATACATTGTGGCTGAATTAAGGTTGATTTTTTTACGATTTGGCACATTTTCTTTTGAACTTTTGGGACCTGAAATTGCATTGAAGTCTCCCTGGAAGGCATAGCTATCTCTGAATTTTCTGCAAGAATTGTTGATTTTGGTTCATGAATGAGGTTTATGTTTTAATTAAAATTTTGCCAATGACATTCTGTATGCTCTTTGCTTCTGCTGTCTGTCTATGCCCACTTTTATTGGGTTCTAATAATCTTATTGATGTCTATGCCATGTCAGTCCTATAAGCACTTTAGAACTTGGCCTTTCTGTGTTCCATATCTTTAATTACTTTGTTTCTGAGCTGGCATCTAGGGGAAGTTTTCTGCACTTTAAAAGGTGAAATTAATGACTGCCCTTTGCATGTGTAAGTAAATGTTGGTAGTGATAATCAACCGTCCAGATTATTTCTGCAAATGAATATTAATATGTCAAGCTAATAAACAGTCCTACGTATAGATAGCAGTCTTCTGTGTTAGTGTTGCAGCCTCAGGATTCTTGTTTTCCTTATTTTGTGATTTTGGTATCATTAAAAGAGCTTTAGTTATTGAATTCTGAAACATGTCAAAGAACTGAGACACATTGATCCCAAAGGTCTGATATCCTTGTTAGACCTACCTCCTTTCTACCTGTCATTCTGTAGGTAATTCTCAACATCTCTTTGAAGTTTCTACCTCGATACTGACAATGTCTTAAAAGAATCTTACTCAACTTAAATAGAAAATTTACTGTTAGTTTGACTTGGTCTTGTGGAGCATTTTAGAAAATAATTGGAAAAGACTTTGGAGTGGGCTAATGGTTTCCTGAAATTCAGCTGATTACATGTTCTACGTCCTGATAAAAAATAAGCTTCTTTATGTTCTGATGTACAGTATTTTTGCAGGGAAATGCTAGAAGGCTCCTCGACAAACGTTGTGACGGTAACAGCCGCCTTGGAAAGATTTCAAAATTAGGACTTGCACCTATACTTTGGTGTTTAATATTTGTGCTATTGGTGACTTACACTCATTCCGTCATCATGGGTATATTTGCTGACCTGTCAAAAAATCAAGATAATTTCTTTCTTGTGGTGATTATGCTGACCATGGTTTAATTGTTCACCTCGGCTGCAGCTCCAAATCTGCCAAAATTGACTTCTGGTTCCAGTCTTTTTGCGTGGTCTGGTGTTTTCCTAGCAACGGCAGGACTAGTTATGTTTTATAGGTGTAGCAGGTATGCCAATGGGACAAGGTTGAGGTATTAGATTTAGAGATTGGTTGCATCAGGTCATATCAGTGGTCAATGCTGGTCTCTTTGATCCTTCTCGTCCCCTGTTTAGTTGACATCCTTAATTCCTAATCTCTTTTTGCTTAGTTTTATAACATGATGACTCTCTCTTGCTCAAAATTTCTTTTCTGTCTGTTATCTTTCTTTCAGCCTTTTTTTTTGTGTTGAGCGAAACGATGAATGTACTCGGCATGAACTATAAAACCTTTTATCCCTTTCAGTAATGATGGATGAACTTTTGGTGTCTATGGATGTTATGATCACTGACCATCTACTGACATGTATCTGCACGCATGCATCTAAGCTAGGGTGATAATGCTGATATACTAAGTAGTTTTTACATATCTATGCAGGTAGTATAGACACAGGAAGGATCATGGTTTATGTCATTTTATTTCTTGTTGATTTTTCTCTTTTTTTTTTGCAGCAAGGACCCTGGTTACATCAGGATGAATGTGAATGATCCACAAAATATGAAGGACGAGGTATGGATTTTTGTTTTCTCATTCAGGCTTATTTGAGTAAAATCTCACTCTGATTCAGTCACACACACGTGTATATATATATATATATATATATATATATATATCATTGTATGTGTTTCCTTGACCCATAAATTTTCTGTTTGCATTTATTGCATCATTTTGATCTTCCCTCCCTTCAGATGGATTTGAAGTTGTTTTTTGATATAGCTTCTAACTATCTTGTGGATGCTTTTATTTTATATTGTTTTTCCTAGGAGCCATTGTTGAAGATAGAGATAAATAACCCTGATTTGCTAGCTGGGAATTGGTCTCAACTCTGTGCAACATGCAAGGTGCAATCTCATACTGAGTTTCGTAGCCACTGACTCTCATTGTCTATGCTATGCTGAACATTCTCCTAACAGGATCTCCCTTTTCACTGGTATTAGATTGTCAGGCCTCTCCGTGCAAAGCACTGTTCCACTTGTGATCGCTGCATTGAACAATTTGACCATCACTGCCCTTGGGTATCCAATTGCATTGGCAAGGTTGACATTGATTAGTTATAAAGATCCATGTTTGTCCTCCCATTATCATCTGATTTAAAAGTGAAGAACTTACTATTGACACTGGTGACTTTTTGAGGCGAAATTAGCATATTTAGTGAATTTAAAGATCATTTTTCCTCGTTAAATTCAGGGACTAGTAATGTTTGTGGTGAAATTAGCAGATTCATTGAATATAAAGATCATTTATCTTCATTCTCGAGTCCATTCTAAAAAATGTTGTATTGTCAAGGATGAGATCATGAACAGATTTTTCTGATCAGCGGAATAGATTGATTTGCAATAAGGCTTTTGGTTGGAGTTGTCCCCTCTCACTGTGCAATGTGATACATAGGAGAATGATAAAGATTTGGATGTAATCTTTAGTATTGTGATTTGGATTGTCCTGATTCTTGTCCCTTATGTGACCATGTAAGTTATCTTCCTTATTGACCAACTTAGCCTGGATGTATTTGTCAATTACTGTTTGCAGAAAAACAAATGGGATTTCTTTATGTTCCTTGCTCTAGAAGTTTTGGCGATGTTGATTACTGGCGCAGTTGCTCTTTCAAGTATGTTTCTGGTTTCTCATCTGTCTGAAAGTCATGTTTGAAGTTACTTTTTCTAGAGTTTCTCGTAAACTAGTTTCCTTGAAGAAAATAATTTGATCCTTGCAGGACTTTTGACTGATCCACTGGCTCCACATTCTTTTGGAGCTTGGATCAACTATGCCGGTACCCAGCATGTTGGTTCTGTATCATTTCTTATTGTGGAGTTTTTCCTCTTCTTTGGTGTGGCAGTGCTAACAGTAGTACAAGCTTCTCAGGTATCTCTATGGATTCCTGTGGAAAACTATAATATGTTGTTCTCTTCCAAACTAGAAAGTGTTGGATGTAATTAGATGTAATATTTAGTGTGCCACTTCATTTTTCAAGCTGTTGGTATTCGATCCTTTGTTTCTTGCTGCAGATATCACGCAACATTACAACCAATGAAATGGCAAATGCATTGCGCTATAGCTACCTTCGGGGCCCTGGTGGTCGGTTCAGAAACCCCTATGACCATGGTATAAAGAAGAACTGTTCAGATTTCTTGATCAATGGCTACAATGAAGATGTTGAGTATGTTGAAGAATCAGCTCATTCTGAGGGGATTGGAATGGTGCATATGGTAAGGAATTCTAACTCACAAAATGGGGATGCCCGTTCTCATCAAACTAATGGCAATGACCATGTTCTCATCAATGTGAATTCTAAGAGCACCAAAACCCATCACGGTCATGCTCATTCTTCCCATTGCAGCCATAATAACCATGGCAAAGCCAAAACTGATAGCATTCCATTGGGCTTGGGTCTTGGTCTTGGACGGAACACTGCACGCAATGTTGTATCCGCATGATGTTGATGGCATGTCTGTTGGTAGCTGAAGTTGTGCTTGTATTATAAGCATATTATGAGCATGCGCCTGATTCACTGATTCAATTTATTATTGCTCTTTTTCCCCCTTGCAAAATGGCTGTACAAAATGATTAAGGTGTATTCTCAAGTTTAGCTCACTGGCTTTGTGAAGGCATCTGGGCGTAAATGGTTCGAGTACTTCATTTCCGTGCGAAAGCTCATGATTTTGGACACCAGTGCTCAAGAAATCCCACTGGCAAAATTTTAGCTTTATAAAGTGTGCAGGGGGGACTCTTGATTTGCATGATTCGTTGGAGATTCTTCATGCGTCTTGTTTTTTGTTTTTGTTTTTAACCCAGTCTACTAGGGTGCTTCGTGTTGTCCCCAGATATTTGTAAATGATTTCTTTTTTTGGGAATAGCAGATCATTTGAAAAGGACATCACATACTCTTGTAACTACCTGTAACTTGAAAGTATCAATAATTTAAGGATTTCATGATTTTCCATTTCATTCAGTTTCTTTCTTATTGAATTCAGTGAATTTTCTTCTTATATGTGACAAAGGTATGAAAAAAGTCAATGTGTGCTCTCAAATGACTGGATTAATGTCACTCTGAGAGTCTAAATTACTAATTTTATCATATTGAGTCTTCAAATTAGTAAAATTGATCTTAGTATGCTCTCAAAAAAGATTCGACGTTCAAAATCATACTGTGTTATAAATGGATTGTGCGACACGATTTTGGTGGACAGATCTTATTTTAAATTTTAAGGGTGCATATTGATGAATTTTGGAAGTTTAAAGTCTCAATGTGAAAGAATTTGCTAGTTCAAAATCGAATACATAAGGTGACATTGACTGTCATTTATTTAGGGGTGTAAAGTGAAATTTTCTCTTGTTGAGTTCAGATATCTCGAGGCTACTTCAAGAATCAAGCAAAGAATCACATTCGGAATTGACAACGCCCATATTGTAATTTTTACCTTTCCCTAGGAGCACTGAAAGGGAATTTGAAAGTTGTTGCAACTCTCCTTTATGCATCGAAGCCGAAGAACGAAAGTAGAAAGTAGGTGTGGATATTAGGGGTTTCAATCAGATAACAGGGGATGCTCGAAAAAGACGAAAGACAGAGGAAAGAGGGATGGTTTTGATTAGATCTTTTCTGATAACATGGTAGCTTGGCATATACACAAATCAAAGTCAAATCTCATAACCTCGAGAACATTTGTAGTGGTGGAAGAAAATTACTAGTAATCATACTGTTTAGAGAGGACGGTGGTTTGTAAATCTAAAATTCAGGAGCATTACTTTGGGGTTCCGGGAAACAATACAACATGGCACATCAAGAGACTAAATAGAAGCAATCTACATTTTCCAGGATAGCGTTACTAGTAACTGAAATAGTCAATTAACAGCCGGTTGCTCTGTACCATTGAGCACCCCGTGATAATTATTTATAGGCTAAAATATTACGCGTGTCTATGGGGTATAACTTTTTCCTGGAAATGCCTCTAAGGTAAGGTTTGTTGTTCCAACGTCCCTGGGGTTTAATACGATTTTCAGACATGTCTCTCCGTCCAACTTCCGTCCCAAAACTGACGGAAGTTGCTGACGTGTCAATAATTATCGACGTCATCACTAATAAAAATTCAACACGTGTCCACCATCGCCAGCTAGTGATAGGAAATGACTATAATGCCCATGCCACGTCAGCGAAGTAAAATTATCCAATTGACTAAAGGGTCCTCTTCACTTCGACTGCACTTTCGAAGAACAAAATTTTTCCCCAAGTGTGCACAACCGAAACCCATCTCTGCACTTTCTGATGTCTTCACCTCACCATCACCGTCATCGTCACCATCGCGATCACCAACCAACGGAGCAAGAATTTCAACAATGCTTTTCATCCCTCTCCGAGATACGACCATGCGTGCGATCAGTAGCGGAACCAGGAATGAAAACCAACCCGGGCGAACTTTTAAAGCAAAATGACTGAATTATTTTTTCATACGTAATGTAAAAAATTGTCTTAGAGTTACAATATCAAAACATTAAAGACTAAAAACATTAAAAATATTGAATAACACATACCGTATTATGTACTACGACTGAGAGGGGACAATTGGATCCTGCGGTTGTGCATTTTCTGAAAACGTTGCAAAATAGCTCCGTTCTCAATAGTTTCAAAAATTTATTGCTCGATGTACACTACCATGCAATCATTCATCCAATCCTCTCTCATCCTATTACGCAAATTAGTCGTGATAATTTTCATCGCAGAGAACACTCTCTCAACGATTGTTGTCGTAACCGGTAAGATCAATGCCAACGTAATAAGAAGATAAACCAATGGATACAAAATATTCTTTCTGGTCTCAACCATCTTCACAGCAAAAGCTCCAATATCTTGAAGCCCAG
Source organism: Myrica gale (assembly GCA_963930655.1). Lineage (NCBI taxonomy): Eukaryota > Viridiplantae > Streptophyta > Magnoliopsida > Fagales > Myricaceae > Myrica > Myrica gale. The sequence continues at coordinate 28,323,428 of OZ005598.1, read as the reverse complement.
AAAAGCATTAGTTCTTTTAACATCTCTAATGTAGGTGTCAAGCTGATCTCTAAGTACCACGCGATCAATTGTTGAGAAATCTTCAGGGTAAAATTCAGCAAGACGACATAATCTATCAAGATCAAATGCTGAGAATGAGTCCCTTGAATCAAGACATGCTATGCAAAGAAGTAACTTCATATTTGTTTCTGTGAAACGATTATTCATCTCCTGAGCAATCAAATCAATAACTGACAAAAGACTTCCACACGAAAATAATGCAAATAAGTAATTGTCTGTCCTCCACGCCTCGAACGACCGCGAGTTGGTATAATGTCTTCCATATTGGGCACTTTGATAAAATTATTCAGACAAAATGTTTTGACTTCTAAAAATTTATCTCATCCTTCCTCCCTAAACTCTTGCAACCGTTCCCTCACAACTCCAACCAAACTCATAGCATTAACAATATCTTGATCCTTTCGTTGTAAGGCCTGTGACAAATCATTTTCTTCAACAAATGCATAGTGAATGCAAATTCATAACTTTGCATCTTAGCCATGGCTCTTTGTTCTGGACAAGTATCATCCTCATCTATGTTTTCAAAAACGTCCAACACTGCTGACAATTTGGAGATGTTTGAGGGTAAAAAATTTGAGTATTGAGATTTGGGAAATATTATAATATTTATTCACGTACGTCACCCCTAGCATCACTGGCCAGTGGTCATGGTATATTTAAATTAAGAATCAAGACTTGTTCCTGGCAGCTACGACCCTGAATAGGCCTGTTGTGCGGCTGCTTTTGAATTCAGTCTGTTTTGAAAATGTTTGAGACCGTTCGGAAGTTGTTTTAGAAAACAATTTTCTGTTTTCTGTTTTTAAGCAAATAGGCATGTCAGCGCAATCAATTTGTCAGGTTCTCTTCCAGCGCAAACAATGTCAGATGCTCTCCTCTCCTCCTTATCTCGCTTGCCAGATGATAATTTTTAGCTTGACGTGTGAATAAAAGAATAAAGCAACGCTCCCTTTGAAAAGGACTGTGTAGCTTTTGGAAGTTTGAAAAGGAACTGTATAAATTAATTAATTCCAAAACAATAATATTTTTTTTTGGGGATAAATCCACAAAAAAGATTTGAGATTATTGTTTTTAAAATAACTAGAGGTTGTTCATGCATCTAATTATTTGTGGTGGATATATGACAAAATACCTCCTAGTTATTGGCCTAAATAATCAAAGTTGTAATACATAAAGAAATATGGGGCAGCTCAGATGATGGGTACAAGTGTTTTATCAAACAAAATAAATTGTCTTTACCCAATTGGTATAAATTTAAATTTCACATTTAATAGATTCCATCCGCTTCTATGTTTTCTTTTAATTATTTTATTTAACTCAAATGAGATTTCAACAGTTTTTGTTTTTCTTGGACTAAAAGGATAGCTTAGCTGCATTATAATACATAATTAATTCATTCAACATCAAATCCAATTAAAATATGATAAATGTTTAGTACTCTTTCTAGGTTCTTTTCAAATTTTTTTAGGAAGAATCTAATGATTCATGATTCATTTTAGAAGCGAACTCTACACACCCAGAAATCTTGAGCCGTCAGATTTTTTCTAAAAAAAATATGAAAAGAATCCAAAATGTACACCAAACATTTCTCTACATAAATTCCTAATTTTTATATAAACCTTTTAGCATATATTTTATCGTTAAATATAAATTTCCAATGGGTCTGAGACTTTGTTTTATTTATTTGTGTTAAACGCCTCGATTCATTGAAAGAATCCACCAACCCACTAATGGGGATATGAATGCTTTAAGTAAATTAATAAATAAAAAAAATGAATAAATTGACACTTGTAGTGCACCCACGGGCACAAGTGTTTGATTAGCACGATAGTGTCTTAGAAAATCATTTTTATTTGGCATTTCTCAATCACTTTGGGTTGCTGCCATCAAAATCCAATTGATTGCACTGGAAGAGGACCCCACAAACGAGATAAGAGGAGAGGACAGCATCTGACATTGTTTGCGCTGGAAGAGGACCTGAAAAATTGATTGCGCTGACATGCCTATTTGCTTAAAAACAGAAAACAAAAAATTGTTTTGTCAGGGACGGACCCCGGGCAATTGATTGCACTAGCATTTCTCACACGTTTTTCTACTAAACGTTTGACAAAAAGAAACTACGTACCTATATATATATACATGATTTTTTTTTTGTCAGGGACAGACCCCGGGCGGCCGCCCAGGTTCGCCCGGGCCTGGGTCCGCCCCTGCGTGCGATACATCATAGTCTCGGTGTTTTCATTCAACTTCAATGCCGACGTAGCCTAGGATTGTTGTGGCGCCTTGATGGACATTCCTGAAGAATGCTTCGGACAATATGGTGAGCATCATTTGCACTGGGTCTAGTACCTCTGTAAATCATTTTTACCAGCTCCACCTGTGTCGCCAAGCCGGCATAAGCCCTCTCCATCAACTCCAACTCCACCATCGAAAAGTCCACCACCAAACCTGCCTAAGCCCTCTCTATCAATTCCAACCCCACCATCGAAAAGTCCACCTTCTTGTGTGTCGCCAAGCCTGCCTAAGCCATCTCCATCAACTCCAACTCCACCATCGAAAAGTCCACCTTCTGGTCTGTTTGCTAAATATCCCACTGAACCTTAAATTTGTCGTTGCCTAAAGTTGATGGGTTGAAATAGAATCTGGGTTAATTAGGATGTAGTGTTTGTTGGGATTGGATTCAGTCCAGACCGTACGGGTCCAGACGCATCCAGACCCACGGTCTAGATTGAATCTCACGAAATTCGACCAGTACAGTTGGCTTCAAAATCCTCTTCACAATTCAAACCCCATTTCAAAATCTTTTGACATTTCAAAAAGTTTTTCACCCACCTTCTTTCCAAATCCCTACATTTCTTTCCAAATCACTCGAAATCTCTCGGTCACTCTCCACTCTCCAGACTGGCTCTCTCCCTCAACTCACCGCTGCATCTCTGACCTCGCTGGATCTGTGTCTCTCTCTCTTTCTTATGAAATCATATTAGGTGCTTTAGGCTAAACTGATAAAAAGTCTTCTTTTTTTGGGGTGCAGGGAGGAAGAGGAGGGCTAGCAGTTGGATTCAGTTCTACCATATGTTAAAAGTACTTTTTATTTAACTCTTCGACGTCCCTCTCTTGTTTTGGGAGCCTTGATTCCTTTTTTTAGTAAATATTAGCTTATATGTGAAATTTTGCTAGGATTTACATTGCTGCTTGGAATGTCCTCGTGGTACTAATGAGTGACGTAGATAGAGTGCATTGTTTGGTAACTGTAATGAGGGGTAGGTCAGAGTCTAATTAGAGTGTTTAAATTACATGAACTGCTGATCTTAAAATTCTTAAATTGGACTCTATTTTCCTTATTTTATTCTTGTATTGTACAGTACATACATAATGTGAGTCTAAATAACAACCCAAGAGGGGGGTGAATTGGGTTTAACAAAAAATTAGCTATTTTTCGATTAAAACTCAAATCTGAAAAATACTATTTCTCTAAGAATAAAAATCCAGATATTAATAAACTAAATGATAAGCTAAATATAAGCAATGAATCATGAATAATAAAACATCACAAATATGGATATGAAACGAATGATAAGCAAGATAGAGTTAGAGAGATAACACCATATTTTTAGGTGGTTTGACCAACACTTGCCTACGTCCACCCCCAAGGCTATTGACTTCCTTGGGCTTCCTCCACTATTCTCCAAATAGCGAATACACCTTAGCTTCCCGGGTGCTAAGGAACATTTACAAAGTGTTTTCCGAGCTTACACTTTAACTCTCACAAATCCTCACAACCTAGAAGATTTCTTCTACTCTCACAAGTACGACCAAGTGTTTTCCCAACACTCAACAAGTGTTCACACAACACTCAAAAGTTATACAAAGAATGAGTACACAGGTGAATAACTCTCTTAGCCAAATAACCCAATGAAAAGCTCAAATCTTATGGAATGGCTCTCTAAGCCAAATTAGCAAGTATAAAAATCAATAAAGGCAAGAAGATAAGATTCTTGAAGGAAACCTAACGTTTGGCAGGTGTGAGCACAAGCTTCCTTGCTCGGTGTGGATTTCCCTCTTCTTCAAGTGACTTATTTCTCTAGAAGGGGCAAAGTGAGCTTGCAAGTGGGTCGTCCATTCTTCAAGAAATCTCTCTCTCTTTGGAGGCTAGATCTTCGATGATGAGCAAGAGAGGAGGATTTGATAATGAGAGCTTCTGGACTTGAAGGATATAACAAATGAAAACTTCAGATCTTGCTTTCTCTCTCTATCGGAGGTAGTTTTTGAATATTGATGCAAGTCCACCTCTTCTTCAAGAAATTTTTCTCCCTTCGAAGGTTGGGTTGTCAATGAAGAGCAATAGGAGAAGATTTGAACAAATGAGAGCTTTGATCTTGGAAGAATCAGCAAATGAAAAACTTTGAATCTTGAACTTTCTCTCTCTAGATGTTGCAATATTGGTCGAGCTCTCTTCTCTTCTCACTCCATCTGGTTCTCTTTATAGCCTTAGGTCTTCAACGGTCATTAAAGGCCTTCTTGGAAAGATTGAGTGCCGTTGGAGGTCATTTGAGGTAATTTTGAATCAATTTGAACGATTTGACGTCATTCCAGAATTTCTGCAAATTCGTAGTATGTGTCGACACATGGGTATGTGCTGACACATTAAAAACTTGTTCTGAAAATTTTGTCTCGGGTGTTAGTGCAATGTGTCGACACCATGTATTCAGCATTCTGGAGTCAATGCGATGTGTCGACACCATGTCATGTATGTGTCGACACCATGATTTCCAGTCTCGGGAGTAAGTGTAATGTGTCGACACATGTCCTGTATGTGTCGACACCTAAGCATCCTGGAAGAATAAAACAGATTCTTTAAGCTTCAAAATCATTTAGAAACCTCTTTAAAGACTTTCACAAAGGAGAAAAGTTTGTTTAACATGTGTAAAGATGCTTAAGTGATTCTAAGGAAGTTTTAGTTAGAGAATATTAATCTATTTGAGATAAAACTTGGAAATGATGGATTTGACAAAGTAAAATAAAAAAGTCTTTAATCAAAGAGAATTTTGTTATCATCAAAATCATTTAAGGATTGTTTGCAAAACAACCTTGGACTAACACATAAGCACTTGACAACAGGCCACATACTGAGACAAAAAGTCATGCTTTAGTATATCCTTCAATCTTTTATGCAGGAGACCTTTTTTTTTCTTTTAATGGGTAAGTGTGTTTTTGTTTTCATATCCTTTCTGAGCAATAATACTACCAAAAATATTGCAAGTAGAAGATGTTTACATGTTATTATTATAGTTATAATTTTAATTTCCATTAGAAACTAATATTGGCCCATCTCCTCTAGCTAATAATATTTACTCAAACTAGCTGAGTTACAAAATGGAAGTACGTTAGGCTCATAACTCTTACAGGTTGCTTGGTATGAGAGTTGTGAGAATATGGTTTGTTTGAACATTTTGTTCATCTTTGGCTGGCCTTCCCTACTTAGATCAATGTTTGGCAAACATGAGTTTTTCTGATTGCACTTGTTAAGCTTTGTTATACTACTCTTGGATTTGGTTTGAATGTACCCGTGCATATGCATGCCCATTGTTTTTTTCCTAAGCATATGCATGTCCTTTGTTTTTTTCCTAAACATATGCATGTCCTTATTTATGTTTTCAATTTTCATTCCAAATTACAATGAAAGCTTTTTATATGAATGCTTGGCAGAATTTTTTTTTTCTTGTCACATAGTATTGTAGTTAGTTACATGAGATTTTTTCATTTGTTTGTGATGGTATATGATTGTCCATCTATATGGTATTACAGGCTCAAGATTTCAAGAACACAGTCCAACATAAAGATGTGGTTGCAAAACATGAATATGTATAAGTTGATATATGTCAGTAGAACATTTGTTAGAGTAAATTTGTTGTTTATGTGTAAGTATATATATGTTAGTAGTAGATTTGAACTAAAATGAAGTTTTCTGGGTTCAAGGAATGAACTAAAATGAAGTTTATATTTTTAATGGTGCAAACTATTTAAATGGTACCCTCCTTTTTGTTGCTTTTTCATATTTCTAAAGGAGCAAAGTCTTGGAGTGCTCATCATTTAAAGACACAAATAAGTTGCATTTTTTGGAAAGTTATATTATTTTAATTTGAAGTGGATTGAATTATTGGCATATATAAAAGTAATTTGGGTAGCAGACTGGCGCGCGCTGCACTGGAAATTCCAAGACGTCCCGCGTGCATGGCTCTGGAAATTCCAGGGTAGCGCGCGCCAGTGCTCTGGAAATTGCTGGAAATCCAGCAATTTCCGCGCAAGCAGACTGGCAAGCAACCATTGTAGTGCAATATGAAAGTTCCATATGACATTGTTTTTCAAGTTTAAGTCAATCCGACGTCTCCCAGTTTTATCATCTGACTGGAGGTTTACATAGATCTCTATACTCATAATACCATGAACAAGATTAGTGGTCCATCATGCATAGAAAAGCGCAGGTCACTTTTACTCGTAATTCTCATAGTATTCTTCCTCTTCCTCTAATTGTTATTTTTCTTTTTCAGAGTCATAGAACTCCACATGAAATTCCTCATCGTATATAAGACCTTTTAATTGCTGGCCCTTTAGCTGCTCCAACAATTTTCAATTAGCTCCGAGAGACCTAAATGTCAAATGAAAGATTGGACTAAAATTTAGATCCGGTCTTTATCCACTTTATAAGAGTTTCATCCAAAAAAAAGAACATCCATCCAAGAAAAAGAAATCCGCCAAACTTACATTAAAAAAACAATATCACCAAAGAACTTACATCAAAAAACATAACTTATTTTTCAAAATAGGAAATCTACCAACATGCTTTATGTCTCCACACCAAACATCACTACTATCAAGGAAAAGAGAAAAGGCTCAGTTAACAGAACATGATCACCAAATCAAAAATTTTAATGAACTATTCACATATAATATTCTACCACAAAGGGATATTCTAGAAGTCGTCGAGGCTCCTAAACCATCCACATCACGATTGTTCCTCATCATCGCTCGACCCCTGCATAAAAATAAAATAAAAAGGGAATACGAAGAGAGACTAAGTTCTGAAATTGAGAAATGAGGCGCGATAGTATCTCTAGCTCATTCTCTAAATCTAAGTGACGAGCGACTGGTTGGGATGACATGCCAATGGTACGACCGCCCCCACGATGGTTTTCTTAGTTCAATTGGGTTTTTCAGCCGTTTGTTGCCTCGGTGCTTGCGTTGTCGTGCCTTGAACCCCTTTGCAGTCGCAGCTAGGGTACCTAGAGATTCATTTTTCATTTGTGCTCCATATATAGCTTCTGCATCACACATCTGTGTGGAAAGTGTTAGCTCCCCTAGCTCATTAATCATGCCGTTGTAGTAACGTTGGAAGACCTCCCATGCTTCTGGCATATCTCCATATTTCGATATCGCAGACGAGTAGAGATTCATGTATCTCCTGCGGTTGGCTGGTCTCTCTAAATTTGGATCACTCTGTATGCTTGGAATGAATCTCTGAACTGATGTTGCCCTTGCTTTTCGCGCCCACCGTTCAAGAATGTAGTCTTCAGGAATTGCGAAGCAATTTAGCCTCTGTCTCAATACCCAGATGATGTGGCATCAGATTATACCAATAAAATCGAAGTATGTACAACTATATTTATGAAACTCATTTGTGGTAGTGACAACATGTCGCTTAGCTAGAGAACTTATATGGGATGAGTGTCGACTACAAACATGTAGAGAAGCCTCTTTAGAGCCAAACACCTCTTTCTGACAATCAAAACGAACCCAATTCATTCACAATAAACCATTTCAATTGGCAATTTAGACCACTAGTGTCGGACCACTAGCGTCGGGCCACAAATTCATTCACAATAAACCATTTTAAAGGTAGACCACTAGCGTCAGACCACATATATTTAAACAATCACACTTTTGAGTGTCACATCATACAAACAAAAAACATCAAAAAAAAAATTTCTCTCTCTCTCTCTCCTCTCATTGTCGCAGCTAATATATGAATACAAACAATAAAAAAAAGAAACATCAATATTTACTCGTATTTTCTATCTTTTAAGTGAATACATACAAACCCACTGATTCTCTTTCTTTAAGTGAATATATACAAACTAAACGAACTAAACGAGACAAAAAGTTTGTACCAAAAAGCTAAACAGATACTTTTGAACTCACCCAAAGAAAAGGAGAGAATAACTTTGAAGTAGAAACAATAGAGCCTTCTAATCCTTTTTGGTTTTGTCTAAGTCTAGGATTCGGAGGTTGGGGATTTCGAAATGTGATTTCAAATGGGTGATTTAGGAATAAAATGGCTAATGCATGTTCACACCGCAGTTGTCGAACTTAAATTGTAGTAGTCCGAACGGTACAGAGACCTCATTAAATGACGTAGCGGCCTCTCTGTCGTTCATTTTTTGAGATTCAATCCAGATCGTAGGTCTAAATGCGTCTGGACTGAATCAAATCCCGTGTTTGTTGTTGTTAATCATCGGTGATTTATCAATGAAGTTTTATTGTCCTCTGCAGGCTCTTGATTAGTTGATTGTTTGAACAATGAGAGACTATGGGATTCTTTGCGTTTTCTATATAATTGCAGTTTTACTTTCTCGATCGAATCACACTTCAGCATACAGCAAAAAAAAAAAAAAGGAACAAAATTTCGTTTTTGTTTTGACTGAACCACGCGACGGAGTTGAAGTTTCGTGGCATCGTAAGATCTTCCAGGGCGCAAATCCCAACTATTCATCACTCCATTTTATTTTAATTCCCGTAAAAGTAGACATTATTGCATCATAATACTAGTATAAAGTTGAAGTTAAAGAGCGCCGGCCCGGGTTATTCACTTCTTGTCAAAACCCAATAAACCTGGGCCCCGGAAGGGTAACGTTCATGCATCGTTTCCTCTGCCTGGTTGATGGAGCTCATGTCGCACTGGACTGGTCCATGCAGTTACCGTGCTGCAGGAGACCATGTCAACAGCAGAACACGCCTGCGACAGACTGCTTCCTGATGTCCTGCGGTAACCATAAACTGCATCAACCAGTGCGACATCAGGTCAGGGCGTCTCCGCATAGGGGCTCCCAAATTAATTTTTTTAATAGTATATTTTTTTTAAAAAAATTTAATACCAAGGTCTAAAAAATTTATTGTTAAAAACTATATTAATTAAAGAGACATGTTAAATCTCTTTTATTAAAAAAGAATTATCTTCCCAAATTTAAAAGGCCCAAATTCAAAATTTTCTTTATATTTTAAAAAAATTAATGTGAAAGCTTAAAAAACTTAAGGTTAAAGAATATATTGATTGAAAAGGCCTATTATTTTTCACTTTTTGTGGTATTTATAAAGTCTCATTTTAACCCTATAAAATCTCATTATTTAAATCTATAATTGAAGAAACCAAATAAAATCGATCTCAGCCAATTAATTCAATTTCTTTAATGAAAAATCCTATAAAATCTCATTGATATTAGCTTTTCATATCTGATTAACATTTTCTGCAGTGTACACTAAAAATCTTAAGTGATAAATTTTAGGTGAGAGAATCTTTCAACTATTCCATTGTTTATTCTTATCATTTATTGGTATTTCTTAACTCTTATCTTTGGCATCAAGATCACTAATATATCAATAAAGGTACTATTATTCTAAAATTTTTATTTTTATTTTACTTTAGGTTAATTGTATTTGTCTTAATTATCATTATTTGTACTATGATCTTATTTTAAGTTTTTGTTTGTATTTATTTTTGTTTCATTATTTAATAGTAATTTATTATGATTAAGAAAGGTTAAATTGATTAGAAATATTATAAATTTAAAATGATATATAACAAATTTACAATATAGCATTTTGATAAGTAATTTTTTATCTAAAAAATTAGAAGAATATTTTTTAACTAATTTTTTTAAAGATATTATTTTATAAATAATTATAAAAAAAACTTCATTTTACAATTTCGCCTACGATGCCAATTACCTTAGAGCTGTACCTGGTCTTTGTCCATATGGATATCAGCGCGGTTCATAGAACCGATTATATGCTCATGCTGCAAACATGCAAAGGGTTTGTTTTAAGTTGTAACAGCCACCGGTTCCTCCTCCAAGTAAAAGGGTTTGTTTATTCATTTTTAATCATAGAGATCAGAACTCAGAAGTCATTCGTCCGGAATGAGGAAAAGCCAACCTCTTTCAGAAGGGTCTAGTGCCAAGTACGTGTCTCGATGGCCCCCTTTTATAAACTACGTACCTTACAGATATCGCATCGCATTAATTGTTGATAAGCATCCAAAATCGCATTTGTGTGCGCCACCTAGCTTGCTCTTTATTGGGAAGATGACTCTGCAAGTTAATTCCTCTCTGCCGCTTCCTAGGCTTGTCCTGGTGACGATGCTCTTGTTGACATGGTCTGCAGCATATGTCAACAGTCAGAACTTGGCAGCGGCGCAGTGCTTCCAGAGATACTGCAGCCCGACAACCATACGCTGCATGGACCAGTGCGTCACGGGCTCCAGAAGCCATGCAGAAGACCCAAATTGTTTGTCACAATGCAAGGACTTTACCGTTCAGTGCATCCAAGCATGCTCGGGCCCCCCGCGGGTACGCCCAGAATTAATGGCGCCATAGTTGACGGGCCGGCAAGAAGTGATTAACCTGGGGCACGCTAGCTTTAACTTCAACTTTAGACTACTATTATGATGTATATAATAATGTCTACTTGTACTCGGGAATTAAAATAAAATGGACTGCGTGTGGTTCGGTAGCAAAAAAACGATATTTTGTTCCTTTTTTCTGTACGCTGAAGTGTAGATAATCGCGATCGATCTGAAAGTAGAACTGCAATTATATAGGAAACGCAAAGAATCTCATGGTCTCGTTGTTCAAACAATCAAATTCAAGCACTCAAAAGGACAAGTACATTTTATTTATAGAAAACAGATCATAAGGAGAGACAACAAATAAACTCTAAAACATTGATGAGAAACATTTTATTTTAATGATCGAGAGATATACAAAAGAAAAGAAGTGGGTCTATATCCGTCCTTTTGGGTTTGAGTTTGTAAAGCAATTTGATCCTTTTGCTTGTTGGTCTGTCGCCTCTCTAGAGGGTCTGACGCACCCCTTTAGAATATGTACTTGAGGTTTTTAAATCTCTTTGATCTTAATAAAACTTGTTGTTCTGACTAAAAAAAAGAGAGATGTACAAAAGGAAAGAAGTGATATAATTGAATAAATTTCTCTTCATACTGTGACGATATGTTATTGATAAATTTTAAATAAGATCTATGCTGTAAAGAGGCAAGAATAAGAGTCATGATATGAGAGCTATTTCTGAACTATGGATGATAAATATAAGAGAGGGGTCAGCCAAACTACATTTGAAGCCAAAGTTTTTTTTTTTTGAGATACGTATACTGAACGGTGAAAATTAAAGGAAGTTGTCCATAGAATGCCTTGGTAATTAAGTTTGCATTTATGATATGAAAACTTTGTATTGGTCAATCTAGTTGGTTGTTCCATGAAACTGGTTCATGTAAAAAAACATTGAGAAGCGCATTTTTACATCTAACTCCAATATATATATATATATATATGTGTGTGTGTGTGTGTGTGTCAATTTCTTGCAAGAGCACGCGAGAGAAAGAACTACACGAATGACGTCTTTGTTTAATATAACTGGGGAGGAAGTTTCATAATAATTAATACCATCTACTTGATTAAACCTTTTGCAACAACTCGAGCTTTCAATCTTTGAATGAAACGATCAGCATTTAATTTCATTTTACAAAATCATTTGTTGCCTATAACATGTATATGGGGCTCTCTAGGAACTAAGGTTGGTCCAAGTTTTAATTTTCCTGAGGGCATGCAATTCTTCAGTCAACGCTTGCAACCATTCCTCATGTTGTAAATTAAGCTTTCTTATTGCTTTGGTTCTTGAGAATCGGAAGAAAACTATGAGAATTTGCATATTTAGGATTTCGCTATATTTTAAGAGTAATAAAGAAAGAGGTATATGATACAAGTCCGAAGAAAGGGGGTATATAGAACAGAAGTCTAGCTCTGGGTGAAAGAGAGCAATATTCAATAATCGAGGGAGTTTTTTGGCCACTTTTTAAATATCTATTTTAGCTAGCTTATCCAAGTTATGCATTATATTTTTATGAGTTCAATCATTCGATATTCTTAACATTGGCCGGTTCCTCTATCATTGAGTGCATGCCCAGGAATTCCCTTAAGGTACTGACCCTTCTCTTGCTCTTTCATGAGGAAACAAGCTGTACAGAGGTATCTGCTTAAAAAAACAAGTACAGAGGTATTAAGGTTATTGCTTTGGTTGAAAGCACAAAAAAGAAAGAAAAAAAGCAGAGCTAGAAAATTGGGGATCAGAACTGGCCATATGTATGCTCATGCTACCAACATGCAAAGGATACAGTATAACGTAATTAGTTGTAACAGCCGTCGGTTCCTTCTCCAAGTAAAAGGGTTTATTAATTCATTTTTAATGGGAATTAAAGAGTCATGCGTCCGGGATGATGTAAAGTGTAAACCAACCTCTTTCGAAGGGCATTAGCAGACAGCTAAGTGCTAAGTGTGTCTACGGCCCCCCCTTATATATAAACTAATTCATAGATATCTCACCACATTAATTGTCGATAAGCACCTAATATCATATTGTGTGCGCCACCTAGCTAGCTAGCTTGCACTTTGGGAAGATGACTCTGCAAGTTAATTCCTCTGATCTGCTTCTACCTAGGTTTTCCCTGGTGGCAATGCTCTTGCTGACATGGTCTGCAGCACATGTCAACAGCCAGAACACGCCAGCGACAGAGTGCTTCCAGATGTCCTGCAGCCCGGCAACCATACACTGCATGAACCAGTGCGTCATGGACTCTAACAGCCAGGCCGAGGACCCAGATTGTTTGTCACAATGCAAGGACTTTATTGTTCAGTGCATCCAAGCATGCACAGGTCCCCCACCCCCGGTACGCCCAGAAATGGTGCCATAGCTGACGGGCCAGCAAGAAGTGAAAATATATCCCGGGGAGCGCTTTAACTTCAACCTTATATATACTAGTATTATGATATAAAAAAATGTCTACTTTTACTCCAGAATTAAAATACAATGAACTGATGAATAGTTGGGATTTGCTTCCCCTTTTAATGGAAATTCCGTCGTGTGGTTCGCTAGCACAATTTTTATTTTGGCCTTATGCTGAAGTGTAAATATTCGATCGGGAAAGTAGAACTGCAATTATATAGAAAACGCAAAGAATCCCATAGTCTCATTGTTCAAACAATCAATAATCACTCAAAAAGAAACGTTAAACCTTGGCGACATTTGATATGTACGTTTGTTTACCGAAATTTTGGAGAATATTATCAAAATTTTGAAAATCTTTTGAATTTGAAGTTTATTGGAGTTTGTGAAAAGTTTGAAGTGTATGTATAAAAGTTGAAAATTTTGAAATAAATTTGTTTTGTTGAAAATTTTGAGCCCAAAATTTTGGTCAAACAAACATGTCCTTTATTTTAAAGAGAGATGGGGAACGGATTTCCTCCTAATCACTAGACGGCAGAGATTGCATTTTACAGATCTATTTAAGAAATTTTTTTGGCTTTCGGCTTGGCTCAGTCACTCCAGTTTCCTTTTACGCCTGAATTTGTGTTCTCTTCGACTCTTCGACTCTTCAACTCTTCCTTCTTCTCCAAGTTTCTATTTCTCACACTCCTCTGGTCGCTGGGTTCCTCCTTCACAATATATCATCCATTAGCACCTTATCAATTGCAGGTAACCAATTTACTGTCACTCTTCCATGAAATATAGGACACACGCTTCCTTAACCTTACATATGTGTGATTGTGTTCGATCCCCATTTGGAAAAACACTGCGTGATCTTCAATCGCATCTTCCATGAGCCACTTCAGCTCCCTGCACAACAGGCTGGAGTCTGGACCATTGTCCAAGTCTAGAAAGGTTGTCCCAACTGAAGAAGCGAGGTTTTTGGCCCAATCCCGACAATTTTGGAGTTCAGAAACAGTGGCCGAGTGCATTGCCGGCGGTCTTAGAAAGAGTGGAATTTGGGGACTTTGAAGAAGTGGGTCGGGACGACAAAAGAGATGAACAGACGCCCCGATGCAGATTGGCACAAAGAGAGCGTTTAAACGAAGTCGAGAAATTAGAGGGACAACATGAACGTGTGAAGCTTAACTTCATTTTCTGGCAACCTCACTCAATTGGCGGCGCTTTTCCTAAATCAAAACAATCTAGAAAGAAGCATACCGCCAACAATTGGCGACTGCCAACGTTTCCAGTTGTTGGACATCTCACAAAATAACCTTAGTGGAGTTCATACCCCGGCAGGTTTTTGGTCTTTTTTCCTTGTCACTGTTGCTCAATCTGTCGAACAACACTTTAAGTGGCAAATTACCTGATGAAGTTGGCAATCTGAAAAGCATAAGTTCTCTAGATGTCTCTGAAAATAATCTTAGGTGAAATTCCTGAAACTATACCTTCATCCATGGCTTCCTTAAGCGGCCTTCAGCATTTAGATGTTTCGCCGGGGAAAAGATTTGGTACAAAGGAGGTTTGTTCAAAGATAAACAAAGTCACGTTCCAGATTCAATTTCTCAGATCCGAAGGACAAAATTCAGACACCTCATTTAATGAGAGGAGAGTTGGCTCCTGATCGGCTTGGCCCGATTTAGCTCAGCCGGCTCTCCTTGTTTTTTTTTTTCTTCCTCTTTTCGTGAAAGCTCCGGTCCACCTTCTTTCCCGTTCTTTTTTCTCTTCCAAAAATACCAGATCTGATTGAAATCAAAGGGAGTTTTAAAAGACCGGCATCTGCCATTGCAGCACTACCAACTACAAACTTTTTTTCGTTTTAAAGACTATCGAATCTCCTTCCAACGAGATCTGCTAAAACGGAAATAGGGGTGTAAACACTCATCATCTCCTGGACACAAAGATAGAATCTTGCAAGAAGACCAGAACAGGTTTTCTGTTTATTGTGATGATGAAGGAGAACATTTAACTACTTAACGTTTAAAGCATACCAAATCAAGCCACTAGAGGAGATGATGTTATCAATTCTATTGAATTACCATCCCCAGGACCCAGCACAAAGGTTATAAATTGCTGCAATTGAAATAGGGGATTTTTTCCAATAAATTAATCAAAAGTGGTCAATCGTAGAAAATTTGGACGGCCACCAAGGAGCTATCAGAACTTGAAAGTCAACCAAGATAGTAGAACCTCTAATAATTCCTTATTTTGGTCTACCTGAGAGAGGAACTTGCAGTCCTTGAACAGGGCAGTAGCTAGAAGGAGAAAAAAGAACGAAGAAGAAGACCGAAAAGAGAAAAAAAGGAAAGCGTGTTGGGGAAGACGAGAATGACGTAGGAAAAAAGTGATGGTAAGGACTTAGTTGAGCCGAGCCGCTATCTTTATCTCATCAAAGGAGGTGTCTGAATTTTGGCCTTTGGATCTGAGAAATTGAACCTGGAACGTGACTTTGGTTATCTTTGAACAGACGTCCTTTGTACCGAATCTTTTCCCGTTTCGCGGAACAACTTTTCTGGACTGATCGGAGAGAGAGACTCAAGCGTGAAAGAAAGGGGAAGGGGTCCAACCTCTTTTTTCTTCTTCTAAGTAACAACAACACGACCAAGATACCCCCTTTTAACCCGAGGGGTTACAGATTTGTTCATCTAAAACGTCAGCAGGGATCGCATGACTATCAAAGTTGCCGATAAGCTTATTACACAAGCCCCACTTTGCAAGCCTATGTGCTAATACATTTCCTTCTCTTGGCGTCCATAAGAGCTTCCAGTCGGGATGCTCCTGTAGAAAGTGGCGTATGGTAATCATTTCTCCTTCGATAAGTCAATCAGGTGTACCCTGCATATTTAAAATCTGTTGAACCAGAACTAAAGAGTCCCCTTCCACTTCTCTATTACGACCAGCAAAGGCCTCTGCCATCGAAAAAGCTAGACAAGCTGCTCTAGCCTCACCTTTAAGTGCAGCATGGCCAGGAGTATTCCGAATACGCACGCTAAGAATTTCCCCCAAAGAATTTCTACAAACTGCTGCCATAACCAACAAATTTGATCCCACTGCGACATCAAAACTTATTTTCAGATTCCCCGCAGAGGGTGGCTGCCAAATCAGTTGGAGCTGGTCCCGGTAGTTCCAAGCCACTTCATGTTCATAATATCTTCTTTGAATGGTTCGGATAGCCTCTGCCACATTCGAGGTCTTACGTTCATGCACAAACATATTTCTCACGTACCAAATGGTATAAAAAACAATCGCAACCGCCAGCATAAGAAGAGGCCATTGTTCCTGAAATTGTACAGGCATATTATCAGAGTTCAATAAGAGTTTAAACCAATCTGCCATTGGTCTGTCCGCATATGATAAAGAAAAGAGAGGCCATGGACTGTTTAGCCATAGAATATAACTAAACTCACACCCCAAAAATAAATGCTCCGAAGTTTCCAAGTGAGTATGGCAAACCGGACAGCCTCCAGAATCCATACCGAGCTGTATATTTCTTCCTACCAGCCAACGTTTAAAGGGAAGAGCATTTGCAGCAATTTTCCATAAAAAGAGTTTGAGGCGATGCTGAATTTTAAGCTTTCAAAGCCTCTGCCACTCCTGAACTGTTAAAGGGCTAGGAATAGAGAGTCTACAACGCTGATCATAATTAAATGCATCCTTGACAGTTAACTGCCCCTTAGAATTTAACACCCACCGAGGCACATCAGGTTGTGGGATTGGCGGCAAAGGTATATGCAGAATTGCTTTGGCCGAAGATGCTTCAAAAATATCCCGAATAATTGCATCTTTCCATTGGTGGGTAGAACTCTTAATAAGATCTTTGACACAGTAATATAGCGTTCCACCACAGCCCCATTTTTTAGTTTAGGGAGGAAATTTGGTATATCGGGAACGCAGGGATCGCACCAAATGTTGAGCCGTTCTCCATTTTGGACACTCCAACAAAAGCCTGCCGCTACTAGATCTCGAATCTGCAACATGCCATTCCAAAACCAGGTGGCACCCGAAGTGTTGCGTGCTGATAGGAGATTAGTACCACGACAATACTTCGCCCCAATAATCTGAACCCATAATCGATCAGGTTGGCTCATCATATCCCATCCCAAACGAGCCACCAGCGCGCGATTCAAATCAGCCATACGTTGAAGGCCTAAACCCCCACAACTCTTGGGTGTACATATGATATCCCAAGCTTTGGGTTGAAAATGGTGAGATGATCCACAGAACCCCCACCAAAAATTTTTAATTTTCACATCCAATTCTCTACAAACCTGTTTAGGCAATAAATAAACAGACATGTAATATGACGGAAGTGCTTGGACAACCGATTGAATGAGAATAGTCCGTCCTGCTTGGGACAAAGCGTGTGCCTTCCAACCTGCTAATCGACATTCAACTTTAGCTTGAATATCATGGCAAGCCTGACGTTTCGAGCGAGGAATGTAAAGGGGTAACCACAGATATCGTCCATCACGCTGTGCAGTTTGAAGTCTTAGGATGCGCGATAGCTGCTCCTTTTGATCCTCACTAATATTATTGCTATAATGAACAAAGGACTTCTGCAAGTTTATAAACTGTCCAGACCATGCGGCAAACTTCTGCAAAATGACATTTAGGTGGGAACCTCCCCTTGATTTGCCCTGCAAAAAAGCATGATGTCGTCTGCAAAAAGAACATGAGATATGGGAGGAGCTGAGCGTGCAATTCGAATCCCATGCAAGTGTCCTTGATATTCTTCATGTTTAAGCAAACATGAAAGGACTTCCGTGACCATGACAAATAAAAAGGGCGAAAGAGGATCGCCCTGACGCAATCCTCGACTAGGTTGAAAGAACCCATAAGGGTTGCCATTAAGTAAAATAGAAAAGGATACAGTCGAAATACATTGGTAAATCCACTTGCACCACTGCTCACAGAAGCACCAACATCACAATATCTCCATAAAAAAATTCCAATCAACTCGGTCATATGCTTTTTCCATGTCAACCTTCACTGTCATCAGGCCGCGAAGGGGTCCAACCTCACGTGAAAAAATTGAAACTTCTCAGGAAGCCGAGCTGTCGACGAGATGAAGAGAGAATGAGCCGCCAAGCCAAAAAATTTCATTAATTCACTTGGAGTATTTTGTACGGTTGGATTTATCAAATTTACTCTCAACCTTCGGAGGAAATTGCCTTGGGAGGCAATCCGTTCCCAGAGAGATGGTGGGTCACCACATTATTCCAAATAAGGAACTATCAATCCTCATAGTATTTTGGTGTATTGATCACCGCACACGGATCGGCCTCCGCCTGGTGAGGGTGAGGGTCCCTACGAAACAGACAACAAAATTCCATCCTTCTGTCGTAGGGCTTTCCTGAGGCACAATCAGTGCCTCTATTACGCTGGAGCACGCAGACCGCCTTATAATTAGAGTCTATATTCCAATACCGGTGGACTTTGCCTTCATTATCTCCGCGGCAGTCCCCGGTATAGCCATAAACCTTAGGCAGAGGCAAAGCTTCGGGTGGAATAAAATCCTTGGACATATGTGGCTGTACTTTTGCTGATTTCAAACGATTTTGATGCATTGGGGGAATTGAACGAATTGTGATAAAAAAATGAGATTTCACGAACTCTTTTGAAATGATTGGCCTATTTTGTGAAATTTGTGTTGTGAGCATATTGTCAAGCTATCCTCGTGCTTGTGACTGTTGAGGTCTGTGTGACCATTGATAATTTCATTGTTGCTTGGCCTGAGATATTTTGTTATAAGTGTTGTTTTCAGCTTGAAATTGCCCACTATATTTTCTTAATCTTGGTTATGTCTATAAAATTGTCATTTCCTCTACTCTTATTGATTGCTACTTACTGAGCTAGTTGTAGCTCACCACTTACTTCCTATCTTTCAGATTTGACAGTTGGTGGTAGGGAGTAGTAGGAGATATCAAATGTTAGTTTTGAGAAGATCACAAGTTGCATGGTTATCCAATATAGAGTCCTCTGAAGACTTTTGTAGTGATTGCATTAATTTGGACTCTTTAGTAATTTTATTTTATTTGGGAAAACTATGTTTTTGGATCCATTGTTAATTATGGGATTTGAGGATTTTGGAATAGTGCTCTGATTAAACTCTTGGGTATCTTTGTTCTCATGTTTTGGTTGAATTATGAGTTTGGATTATTATATTTAAGAGATGGATTAAAAGTTCCTCTTGTGTTTTCTTTGTTGGGAATATTGCTTGTAAGCAGGGTGGATAGCCCCATCTTTCAAACGGAACTTCGTCCGTTTGAACTTTTTGGTCGGGGCGTTACAAAAGTTGTATCGGCATGCGTACAGAAGTTGTTAAAAATGTATTATTGTTTGTAAAAAAATAATAAAATATTATATTAAATACGTATTTTTTGTAATGTTTGAATTGTAAATATAAAAATATAATATAAATCTTAAGAATTTAGTGTAAACAAAGTAGCCTAAGCTGACCACTAATCTGACCGCTGACTAATACAAATCCATCCACGAACCAAGTTAACCCTGGAGTCCTCTCGGCGCCAAAAGAGTACATACTACGGTTTAAAGTTTTCTTTTTTTTCGTGGGAGGAAATAGTTTTCAAAATGAATTCAACGACAAAACCCTAACCGGACCAAACCTGGGGTTTACCCTAACCGGACCAGATAAATCCCAGAAACCAATCACCTTCTCTTTCTCTCCGAGCCTTTCGAGACCTATTTCTCTCTCTCGCGCTGTGCTGTTCTTTTGTGTGTTTTTTTTCCCCTCACTTTTTAGGGAATTTTGTAGCATAATCTTTGGAGGCAATGGAGGAGGTGGTGAACTTTAGTTCTGTGAAGAGGGCCATGTGGCTGTGCTCTGTAGTGGAAGCTATGGCTATGGAGACTGTTCTTGCTGCTGGAAAGTCACTTTCTTGCCTTCTGCTCGCTGTATAGCTTTTCCCTGCTAACTGTTTTTTCAGATATGTTGCTCTAGGACTTTTCCTTTCTTGTTAGCGTACAAAATCATTGGCTTAATCCTTCATGGTTCTTTTCTGCTTTTGAGGATTCCCGATACTTTATAACTTAGATATTGCGGTTTGATACTTGATTGCTCATGGAACTTTGGATTTTGTTCTCATACTAAGATTTCTCCTTCGTTCGTAGTCGGTTCTTGTCCTTTGTATTCCGTCTCTGGGTTAGGCGGGCGCAGCGGACCAGCCCTTGCAGTTTTAGTTATTGTGGGCTGCATCGTTTTTAAAACTTTCAGTCCTTTAATCTGGATATGGCTTTTCATATTTGGGTCTCGTCGAGATTTCTGTCCTTTAATTAGTGAGGTTGTTTTCGCTGAATCTCGGGGCGCAGCTCTTCATCTTCTACTCTTACTCCCAAATACTTGGGTTTGTTGATAAATTCTTGTTTTCTTTCTTTTGTGTTTGTATGGTATTGGTCGGAACTCATATGTTTTATTATTAAGTTCTACCCTTAATGGCATTGCCTGAATTATTTGTGATCTGGAACCTTCAATTACTAAAAAGGTGTTGGAGAATGGGGTTTTGCGAAAAATCTCTGGTGTTGGATTGTTTCCTAGACACGGGGTATTTAGTGGGTTAGGTAGGTTTCTTTCTACTGGAAATTATATACAAATTCGATTCTTCATTTATATGTTGTTAATTGTAAACCGAACTGAACCATTCTGTTTTTAATATGTATGCTGATGGTTACAGATTCCTTGTTCTATTGTTCAATATACCCTTCTGATTTTTTTTCTTAGGAGGGTTTTGATTCTTATTTTTGGATCAACACGAGTTAAGCATAAAGCTCTTTATTTTTTTGGATCGCACTTGTCTTTCCCGATTTTGAACATACCTTCTCACTTGGCACTGTCTAGTGCTTCCTATATATGCTAATGGATGATTAAGTTCTAGGGGGCATTGCACAAACTTTTTTGGCTAGAACATAAATCTGTCCTATTTCTGCTTAAACATAACAAATTTGGTCACTGTTTAAGCTTCCAAGATAATAAATGAGCATTCAATCGTATTAGTCTTTGTTTACAAAATGGGCATCTTCGTCTCTATTTCCTATTTGGGTCCTTTTTTCCGACTTTTTTAATTCTCAACCAGATATGGAAGTACTAAATAACCGTAGAGCCATACTGAAAACTTTGGCTTGCTTGTCTGTTCACTTCTGCCTTTATTGTCCTCTTCTTTCTAACAGCTCACTTACTTATGATATGGTACTTGATTCATGGAGGAAATAAACATTTTAATGCCTGTCAGTTCAAATACATGTAAAGGCCTTTGTTCTTTAGACATGACCTGTGCTGGAGGATATGAACGACATGTGGTGCTAAGTGTTTGTTTGTTTTATGCATCTTTGAATACTTAGACTGGATTGCTGCTGATTGACTTCCGTGCGCCACCCAAATTGACTGCAATTGACGAAAGGTAATATTGCTTCTGTTCATCTACTAATAATGGTCTTCTGAGAAAATCTATTAAGTATTTATGTTCAATTATTTCTGCAGTTTTGTGTTACGAGAACTACATAGAAAGCAGCATCCTGATCAGGAGAACAAAGATGCTAGTGATACAGAAGATGATGACGAGGATGAAGATGATGATGATGCTAACGATGAGGAGGATGCAGCAGGTGATGAGGACTCCTCGAGTGAGGAAGGAGAGGATGAAGGAGATCCTGACGATGATCTTGGGACCACTGGTGAGGGAGGAAGTGATGATGATGATGATGAGGACGACGATGATAGTGATGATGAAGACGAGGATGAGGATGAGGGAGAAGAGGATGACGAGGAGGAACAAGAGGTTCCCCAGCCACCTTCAAAAAAGAGGAAGTGAGAATTTCAGTAGATCTTTTTGCTTTCCCATTTGAGTCATTTTTAATCTGTGTAGCGTGTAGGGTAGGATTGTGAGTCTAGTTCTTAGTGGCGGACATTTTCTCTGGTCTTGATTATGTTACAGATTATTACGTATCTCTATTAGATACACTGTTCTCTCTTGTGGAATTGATGGCTATTCATTTACGTTCTGAATGTTGTTGGAGTTGTCTGACTGGGGATTCTTTCCTAGGCGAGTACACGTCATATTGCTATTGCTTGTTGCAGGAATGGATCGATTTAAACAGGTTAACGCAGGTCAAGAAAGAATATATTTATATTAAGGACTGCAATAACCCGGTCCATCTTGGAGAAAACTGATGCATTTTCTTTCCTGAAAGTTTTAAACTTCAGGAGTGCAGGATGGCATTCTTTGCGTGTTTATTTTAACAATTTTATTCCGACCTTTCATACCACTAATTGCTAGCATTTATGGAGTCCCCCCCCCCCCCCGCCCGCCCCCGTCTCATATACCGGGTACTTCTCGGGTCATTTCTAAACACTAAAGGATAGCCCCAAGTGGATGACTGCGCAGGTAGAGATCTAAAATTTTGACCTACATTGTCCGAGGGGCTTATAATAAGCCGCGTATTAGTGATCAGCTTTCCATTCGAGTTAATCTGGAGGTTAGAAAGATGGCAATTGCCATCCTTTTCTTCAAGACTTTTCCCAATGAAAAACAGAAAGAAAAAAAATATTCACAAGTTCAAAAAATTAGTCGGTAATTAATAGTTTTATTTTTTGGGATAACGCTAGAAGTTGTGTACAAACAGAAAATGAGCTTAGAAGCTAGACATTCATTGAACGTAAAAGTGTCATATAACTTATAATAGCAGTGTAATAGAAAAAAAAAAATCATTGCTTTTTTTAATTTTTCTTTGTTGAAATGTTCACCTCACAAGCATGGGATAACTGGCATTTTTTTTTATTGACACTCACTGGTGTAAGAAATTTGAACCTTGGACAGAAAAGTAAGAAATACATTACTTACTAGGAAAGACTGACTGGGGTACTTGTGTTATACCCAACAGATAATTCGTTTGTGCCACTGGAAATTCGTTTCTATTTTTGTTTTAAACTGAGCTGCCCATCATTCATAATGTTCACCTTATAATATATTTAATATTTGTACAAAATCCTGAAAAATCCAGATGGAAAAATCCCAAGTATTCTGGTGGTTTCATGGGACTGTCCCACATTATCTTTTTTTTTTTGTCAATTGCTAAACTTTGAATTCACCTCAGACCCTACAAAGAAACGTTCGATAAACTCATCCACCGAAACGCCAAAAGATAAAAAGAGGGATAAAGGAGGACCTCAGCATGAGCATTGATTAGCATACTGGCATGGATAATAAATCCCACCATCTGGAACCAGAAAACAGGAAAGAACAACATCGAACAAAGAAATGAAAAATGGAAAATCACAATAAATAACCAAAGTTGGGGAATTGGTAGGAAGTTCGTGAAATAATAGTGTAACATAGGACACAAGATGGCCTTATTGCAAACTTGGGTGCTTCTCAGGACACCAACTTAGGCTGTAAGATGTTTGCCAGGGTAAGAACAATCATTTCTTTGCGGAGTGCAATTTTCATCACCAGGACTCTTTCACATCCCTAACTGCTAATAAACTTTGCCTGGAAGAACCTGCGAAATAGAGAAGTAAAGACCTGAACTTTGGAAAGTAAGATTTACCAATGAGATCAATAGCGCAATGCAATCAGATTAGGGAGGCATCAAGTTCCTAATTAATATATATAGCGAAACTTGACTATCGTAGAATGAAAGTTTTTCAACTAACTTCACTACTTCTATAGAATAGAACTATAATTTATGAAGCAATAGATCACTTGAAAATGGTACATTAACGTCAATCTATTGGCCTTCTCTTTCCCAGAAGGAAAAACATGGCAAAGATACTACTTTTCTTCTCATTACTATGTCAATGCATACTAACAAAGATGAAAATAAAAAGAAATCGTCCCTTAAGATAGATATCTTTAAGACTTTAATTCTTAAACAAAGTAGCTATCTGGTCAACACCCGGGTGCCACTAGGATGGTTGCATGAGCAAAGTAGGTCAAAATCCAAGGATTTGATACCCTTGTCTGTCAAAGGAAAGGGTCCTGCAGCGTATGAGTAAACAATAAAACTATGGCCAGAAGGTTTCAAGCATTACTGTTGGTTAGTTTGATCAAGGACCTGTCCTAGACTGACAGAAATGTCAAGAAACATGTCCAAAAAAAATGCTTGACAACCAGCACTGCGGACAGTTGAAAAAATGAATAGCTTCCCTAATCTGGATGAGCTGATGCAGACTCTGTCGCAAGAGAGGACTACGCTTGTGAGCTTGGAAGCTACAGCCAAGCAAGTCTGCGAGGTCTTAAAGGCTCTATCAAAACTAGAACAAAAATGGGTTCACATACAAAGTTCTAAGATCAGCATTCAACTAATGATTTCACCGCATACATATTCGTGAAAATGAGCTACAGTGACTAAACATGAATGGAAGACGATTTAATGTACCTACAACTCACTGTATTCACATCCCATTCACAAAATAGAAACTTTGATTCCGCTTGTGTCTAAACAACATAAGCCATTCCCAAACCAATAACATCATAGTGGGTACAACAGCAAACTAGAATAAATGGACATGACAGCGACAGGCCAGGAAAAAAGCTCATATGGAAGTGAAGAAGGTGGAAGAATCAAGCCCCGCGAACAAAAATCTTGAAGATCGAATTGTCTATAGTTTGGAGTGCAGTTTGTGGAGAAATCTTGAAATGTTATATTGAGTGTCGATTTGTTTACACACAAGATATTAATTAGCCAAAAATCCGGACTTTGCAAACTTCCAGAATTTGATTCTGATTCCTCCTTCAAATCCACCCTCCTCCAATCCGGCTTAGGAACAACAGCAATCTTAAACCAACTAAACAATAAACTGGCAACCTACAAATTTCGTAAGAACTATATATGTTTGTGTATATGTATGTACACATGTATATACTCTTTCCATAGACAAACAAACTAGTAGCCACAAATTCCATAACTCGGAACGTAAATCTCATAAATCGATGCAAGCACCGCATCAAAAACAACGCAGACAAACAAAAGATTGAAGGGGAAAATATGCACTCACTACGGTAGCTTTCCGGACCGAAAAATCGCGAACTTGGACATCTCCGAGTACGAATAGTTGATCATATTGTCCTTAAGAAACTCCTCGATGGATTTTTTGGCCTCCTCAGGATTAGCACTCTCACACTCAATTTCATAGAGAGTCCCAAACCCAAAATCTGTCTCATCCACCTCCAATTTCAGTCCCTTCCACTCGTAGACTTGCCTCACGTTCCCAAACCCTCCCAAACTCACAAACTCCAGCGTCCCAAACTCCTCCCTCGCCCTCCCCACGACCCTAGACTCCACGGAGCTCAGCTTCGCCGGCTCGGCCGCGCAATCGCGACCGATCGACGGGTCCAGTTCCTCCTCGTCCTCTTCTACACGGCTCACTCCATCGACGAGGACGGCTTTGGCTTTGAGGGTGACGACGCAGCGGGAGTCGTTGTCGGAGAACCGGAGACGGAGTACTGCTCGGCGCGCCGAGAGCTCACCGGCAACGCCGTCAAAGAAGTGGTTCTCCTGGCGGTGAGTCCCGACGTGGAACGGGGCAAGAAAATTAGTGACTTGGCGATAGGCGTCCACGTGTGGAAGCCGCAGCTTAACCTCGATCTCCATGTCAGGCGCTTGGTCTAGGGTTTAGGACGAACTTTTCTTATTGGGAAGAAAGGCCGATGCGGTGGGGAACAGATGGGTCTTTGTTGCGGCGATCGAGTTGGTTGAGGAGAGAAGCGATGCCAGAGGCCGCGACGGTGGTGCCACTAGTAGTAGTGGTGCTGTGTTTGCGAGCTTCTTCGAGTTCGTCTTTGTCTTCGATTTGGACTTGAATCTTGCTAGGCTTTCTTCGCAGCATTTCGGGTGTATCACTTCTCACTCACCCACTCGATTCCCATGAAAGAAATGGCACGCACGGTCCTCTGCTCGTCGGGGGATGTTATTTTTTATAGGAGAATATTCTCAAAAAATTTTAAAATTTGTGTAGATATTGAGATTTATAGGAGGTTTGTGAAAAGTTTTAAAAGTACGTAAATATTAAAAAATTTAAAATGTATTTGATTTGTTGGAACATCACCCTGATCTAAGATTATTGTTCCCTTTTATGTGTGTTTTTCCTTTAGCTACCAAGAAAAAAAATTGCAATAGCCCTAGACACATTAGCAAGTTAATCTCAATTATCCCTAAATATTAACCCCGTTCCAACTCAAGCTCTCGAACTTTATGATTGTTAAGCTTTCATCCCTCATCGAACTAGTTTGCAAAACGTGTTCTCTCCTCTCTCTCTCTCTTTAGAACTTTCTCCTCTTTTGCCTGAACCCTACCCCGTCGTCGCTCTGGGGAAGGGAGGAGCTCCGGCCTCTCCCCTCCCTCTCCTCTCCTCCAGCTACTCTCCTGGTGGCCGAAGGTTCCATTTCCCTTAGTTTGTGCTTTTTCTTTACTTGTTTTGGAAGTTAGATCCTGGCCTCTTCGGTAGTCTATGGTATACACGAACCCCGTGGTGGGCTTCTTCTCCTCCCGGCGTCCAGTTCTGGCCAAGAGTGGCGGCAATCGGCTGTCGCGTGAGCCCTCGCGCGCGTGGATCTCACTCACCCGACCTCCTCCGCCTCCCCTCTCGTTGTTTTGCACGTTTTTTAGAGGTCTGACCCCGCCCCGCCGTGCTCAGCCTCCCTTGGCAGTCCCTGTTGTCTCTGTCCGGCCTCCCTTTGCCGGCACCTAGATGTCACGCGTGGTATTGAGTGTGTGTGCCGCCTAGGGGCTCGGTGTTTTTGCTTCATGCCGCTCTTGGTAGGTTCGTGAGGACCGTTTGTCGTCGTTTCCGCCTCCCTCCGTTTTGTGGACTGTTCTAGTGGATATCTTTGCTACCGCTGTTTTATGTCGCCTACAGTCACGCCTTCTCCTCCTCCCTCGTATGCAGCGAGTCACTGCCTGAAGATTGTCCTGAAGGAGTCGGATTGTTGCTCGGTTTGCCCCTCCTCCAGTGGAAGCCTCCATCGCCTTGAGTGATGGTTTTGTTGTGTTCCGGTCTTTGTGATCGATTGTGTTTGTATCGTGTTCTGGCTCTTGTGGCCAGTTTGTGGTCTTGGTTGTTTCACGGTCCTTGTGGCTATTGGTGGTCTCGGCTTTTGTGTCCGATTATTGTAGGGCCTTTTGGTCCGTTTAGATATTTCACTGGCCTTTCAGTTGATTTTCTGCATTGTATTGACTGCATACTTCTCGGTTTTAATAAATTATCTTGACCTAGAAAAAAAAAGCTTTCATCCCTAACCGATTGATTATGTGTCAAAAAGCCGTTAGTTCATGCATTGCGAGTGAAGCCCCACCCAAATAAAATATGGACAAGGTGGCATTTTCTTTTCTTCTCAACTTATTGGGGCATAGTAGTATTTTTACACGAATTGAAGATCACTTGAATGGAAATTAATAGAATAAAATAAATTATAATAAGACATGTTTGCAAGCCCAGAATTATTAGAAAAATTTCAGATTTTATGAATTTATTATAGATACAAACATGAATTTTCTGTGTAGAAATTTTAATTTTTCGATTTTCACACTAAATAATGGGCTCACAACAATTTTTTATTTTAATATTTTTAAAATTAAAAGAAACAAAAAGAGGATGCTATAACTGAAAATATTTAGAAGTAAAATTTAAATAGGTTAAAAATAGGACAAAATTCACTTTGTACTTTGTACTACTTTTATTTGTGTAATTTATACCTTAAACTACCACACCAATATGTTTACTGTTGGCACCATGTGTTGCCAAGGTAGTTTGATGTGTCAATATGTCAAGTTTGATAATTGAAGGTATAAATTGCAAAAAGCATGGTAGACAAAGGTGTAAAGTATAATTTCCCTTATGATTTTTTAATTTTTTTAACTGCATAGACAACTTATTTAAGTGAATGTTGTAATGTTTCAGTTTACAGGCAAACTCCAAATATTTTTTTTTTAATTATCACAGGATCAAGCATAAGGCTAGTAAAAAAAAAAATCAAACAACATAGTATTGTAGTTGAAAATCCATTTCTCTTCTACATAATAAGATGGATTATCTTCTGACAGAATTCAAACTAATATGTTTTATGCAGTAGACTCCATATTTGCCAAATGCACTAATTAAAGATCTTATATATCACATTGCCCATCTCATGCAACCTCTCAAATTACTGAAATGCTATGAACTGTTATGATAAAAAAAAGGTTAATTGCTTTTTCGGACTGTTAGCTTTTCAACCCGCAGTTATCTGCAAGGCACTGAGGCAGCAAGGGTTCGTGGAAATTTAGGCATGGTTAGATCTTATGAACACAAGAAGTGGCAGAAAATTCATTGTTGTTGAAACGAAAATATGGTTGGCAGAGAAGTTACCTGCATAAATGTTGTAGAAGTTACTAGTTTAATGCAGAAATAATGACATTAGTACAAATGGAACGGATGTTAAATCCTTAAACATGTTTGCATCAATGACACTACAAAATGTTTCAGTTTCTGCCTAAGAAGTACTATAAGTACCCACCCAACTTTTACTCTCCGCAAGCCACAAAGAACTCTGCACTAATGGCCCTCAAAATTAGTAGACACACTCCGGTTTTAGAGAGTTGGCCTAGCGCCATGGTAGCAAAATCACCGAAGATTGCTCTTGCTCCAATGCTCTTCATTGTTGCATATTTGGCTGTGTGGCTACCAACGGGGCTAGCTCAGCTGTCACCACTACCTGAAGCGATCCCACCTTCAGGGCCTTTTCCAGGGGAGACCGGGCAATGCTGGTCATCTCTTGCAAATATACCAGGGTGTCTTGCTGAAATCTATGGCTCAATTGCCAGCGGCCAATTGAGCCTTATAGGGCCTGCTTGTTGCGAGGCCATCATGGAGACTACGGCTAACTGCTTGCGTGAATTGATCCCGTTCAATCCAGTCTTCCCTACATTGCTCCATAACTCTTGTGTCAAATCTGGTGCTGCTGTTCCTCCAACAGAAGCTATTGACCATGTCAGCCTGAACGAGCTCTATGCTCCGGAGCTTTCCCCAGTGCAGCCTGGAAAGGAAGATATACGGCAGTGCTGGTCACATCTTGCAAATGCACGAGGGTGTCTTTTGGAGATTTTTGGTTCGATTTTTAGGGGTAGAATTGGTTCTTTTGGGCTTGCTTGTTGTAAAGCCATTACAAAGATCAGTGACAGTTGCTGGACTGAATTGTTCCCCTTTAATCCCTTTTTCCCTTCCATGCTAAAAAACTATTGTGCTAGCTCCGGAGGGGCTGAGCCTTCACCCCATGGAATCGGTCAGACCATTTGGACCAAGCTATCTCCTCCAGTGCCATTACCTTTCCCAGGACTACCACCAGGACAGTCTGGACCAGTTATTGACCGCTGCTGGTCACCTCTTACCAGCATAGATGGTTGCATTGCTGAGATTTATGGCTCACTTTCTAGCAGCAATTTTGGTGCTATTAGTCCTGCTTGTTGCAAAGCCATCTCTCAAGTGAACGTAAATTGTTGGCCCAAGATGTTCCGATTCAACCCATTGTTCTCCCCATTGCTCAAAAGTAATTGTGCATCGATTGGTGGAATTGCACCTGCACCCAAAGGAATTTGAACAAGGCTCTCTGACATGAGTTAATTGAAGCGTCCTGGTACCAGGATTGTCTTCTCCCTTTATTTAATCGAGGAAGATGTTTCCTTATATGGTGTTTTCAGGATGCCCATTTGACTCTTTAGACAATAAAGTTCCGGTTAGCATTCTAGTAGTTGCAGGTCATGCTTAAAATGAAGTATAAAATTACTTGATGTTCGACTTCTTCTTAGCTGTTCAAGTGCTTTTATTGCTTTTAAAACGTGCATATGCATTAAGACAACGAGAAAAAAAGGGACGTAACCCTGGACAAGAGAGCATAGAAAATAATTTAGGAGCACAAAAGAATCTCGGGTGGAAAAGCCTCTCCTGTTCTGCGTACTAGTAATGCAGGCCTGAGTTTAAGCCCTGTATGACCAATTTCCTGACAAGGAGAGTGCTGTCTGTGCATCAAAGGGGAGCGAAGAAGAAGAAAATCCATGGTTGGACCCAACTGAGCCCATGGGCTGGATGCTCTAAGATAATAACTAAGCACCCATGGAGTGCTGTCCCATATCCAGACGAGCTTAAGCTTAGCAATTCGAAGTATGAGGGTCTAATAAGTTGTCAAAAACGATTATATATGGACCACTATTACATGACACGGTCCTCATTCATCAGGCTAGCCAGTGACATGTTCGAAGAATCCCAAACAATGTCATTATAAGGCCCATGGTGACCGGCCTAATGGTTGTAGCTGGTGGCCAATTGAAGGTGGACGGACACCCATGATGGGGACCCTATGAATGCTTCATTTGTTGGTTGCCATTACTTTGATTCTCATTCCCGTTTAAGGAAAGGGGAGGAGGGGCTCTCAAAAATACACCATTAGAGCTACCTCAGCCCTTCTGACAGACAATGTCCCATCACCATAACTACGATGTCCAAGATTGTTAGGATCATCCAAATGATCAGAAATTTTTTTCTGTGTTATGCTTTTCTTATACGTCGATCAATGTGGTGGCGGTGCCGTGGGTGAGTGTCGAAGGAATCACGCCAGATGTTAAAAGCAGTAGGTTTGAACAACTAAATTTCACCAAATAAAAAGACCTTCGCAACTAACATTGAATGGGATTAGGTTCTGGACTCTGGTAGTTGTCTCTGGGACAGAAAGTCGCCTGAAAATGATCAAGATTAGGATTGCTTAAAATCTCAGAATATCGATCGTAGTAGATGGAAACGGACCAAAGTACCAAATTGTGTTGTTTGAGACAGATCTCAGCAAACTAGGATTAGACCATGACACATGGACTTGATGTTCTGGTTCAACAAATATGTATATATTAAATTATTTTGTTATTTTTCTTATATTTATTATTGAAGTTTTTAACAAATGTTTTTCTTTTAAATGCTAAGAACCATTGTAAGAAGGAAAAATGCTTCTTTTCTTCTTCTTTTTTTCAAATCTTAAAAGGAGATCCGAGATTAGGTACTAGTAGATTGTGTCGACATTGCGAGAGTGGGTGGACATATAAAATATAAAATATATAATTTATTAATTACTCATTACTTGTGCTCAAAGGCGTCTAAGGCTTTTGTTTAGTGTTCTTTCGGCCAATAAAAAATTATTGTATCTTTATCGTATCTTTGTCCGGTCAACTAAAGTTATAAAATCCTATCTTTGACCGGCCAACCTATAAAAAAAATTGAGTAAGGCAGAGATTCGTCATTTTAGAATTTGAGCTAAGCTACTCAGGTGCATCACATTCCATAAGTTCTCCAGTATAAAGTTTATCGAGAAGTCTACAGAAAGTATTGCTACGAATTGATTGTGTGAACTCTCACAAAATTGTTACATTGCATTAATTCTCTTAAGTAGAAGAGATACAGAGTTATACAAGGCAAGCAAACATAGTGATAGTTGATATCAATCTATATGCTTGTTATGAAACATTGGATGTCACATAAGATAACAGAAGGAACTTCAAGAGGAATGCGTAAGAAGGCAGTAAGGTTATGCCTTTCAATTTGAGCCTTATGAAATTATTTTAGGGTCATTTTGAAGTTTAAATCTAGAATCTTTTATGGTGTTTTTCTCTCTTAAAATGGGAGCCAATTAAATAATGGGCAACCCCCTTAGATAAGAGGGTATTTTTCTATCTGGCAATAGACATGTAGGAAATATTGTAATGCTACATTTTACATATCTAGTATCACAAATATTTAAAGATCATACAGTCTCATTATAACTCAAAAGAATAATGTTTATCGAGATAGTATTGTATTATCCCTCTTAGTTTAGAACTTAAGTATCGCAAGTATTTATCCTTATCCAATGATGCAATCTCATCAAAATTGGAGAAGATCATTCTCACAAAAAGACACGTTACAATTCAATTTGATTTATCATTTCACACGAACCAAATCAATACTCAACTATATGCTAACACAACTGTTCTAAATGTTCTTCAATAGATTTTCTTCCTCCTCTTCGAGAAGAATAGAGTGTATGTCTTTGTGCGTTCACACGAGTAAATTCCTCCTTTTTGAGAACTGAGCTACTTAGATATTCTCTTTCTAAGCAATACTAATTAGTTAAAAAGGTAGTTTTCCATTAGTTTTATAGTATATACTTAGCTATAAACTGTAGACAAACCCTGAACATATAGATGTAATTAGTCTCGCAAACCCAAAAATTGCGTTGTGGATCCTGTTACCCTAACGAGCACCCAGTAGGCTCCACTATCCCACTATCCCACTGTCCGTCTGTCCCACAGCCAAGTCCAGATGTGGTAGCAGACAAAAGAAGTGGATAGGAAGTAACCTGTGTCTGCAAGGCAATCCCTCTTTTTTCCTCATAGAAAGCAAAGCATGACCCACCCACAAGTCGCAACTTGCAAGTTGCAACCAACCTGAACCTGCGCAATTATTCTGAACTGCAAAGTTCCAAAGCAAAAGTGTTTCCGGGGAAAAAGAGAGCGGGAGAGTGAGAGCGAGGGACAAGACACGAGTAAAATCTTGAAACATTAATAATTAATTAAGCTGTCACGTATATTTAAATGCATTTCAATGTGCATTTACATAGACATTTTCTCGCAAGCATGAGATCTCAATTATCTTTCCTTCTTTTGTTACACACTTGTGGCCTCCATTGGCAAGCTCCCGAGTTTAACTCACGATCCTACATATTCATGGCAGCCTCATCCATTTGTACTTTATAGGAACACAGTCTACACAGATCTTGAACTCTCTGATTTCATCTGGAAATGGGTTATCAGATTTGGCTTACGGGGATGTGCGTGTGGCTGTGCGTCTTCAGCTACAGCTTCATTTCAGTGCGCTCGCAGAGTGCTGCGCATGGAGACAGGACTATCGAGGGGACTGTTACCATCGATGGGAAAACAGCCATCGGGAAGACTGACGATGATTTTGTTTGTGCAACCTTGGATTGGTGGCCTCCTGAGAAATGCGACTATGGGACATGTAGCTGGGGTCGTGCTTCTCTGCTCAATCTGGTATGTTTCCGTTAGGAACACTCGTTTTTTGAAGTACACAGCGAGTACGTACGCAGAAACTATGATGTTTGATAGTTGGAAGGAGTTATGCGGATTAATCTTTTTTTTTTTCTCAGAAGTTATGCGGATTAATCATTCGTGAGATTTCAATGATGTGGGTTGATATATATATAATATGCATATTATATTCCTTTGTTTTTTCTTTTGTCCTGCAACTGTTTCACTGTGCGGTCCTATCGTCTCTGTAAGTTGGGTTTCGATTTATGTAGAATTCGTATTTCCATCCCAGTTTCTATGAATATTGTTCTGTTAGTGGACTCTATATAATTTGGAAATTTTCTAGGCCGTAAGTTCCTTTTCAAATCTGTGGATATCACGATGCA
Source organism: Myrica gale (assembly GCA_963930655.1). Lineage (NCBI taxonomy): Eukaryota > Viridiplantae > Streptophyta > Magnoliopsida > Fagales > Myricaceae > Myrica > Myrica gale. The sequence continues at coordinate 28,289,847 of OZ005598.1, read as the reverse complement.
GAAATGTGCAGTTTTCTTTTCTGAGCAAACAATCAAAGCGTTCTCCACTTCTCCTATTGAATATGAAGAGGGAAATGTGTCAAATTATTAACACTGTTTAAAGTTTTCTTTTTTGTGCAGGATCTTGGCAACATTGTTCTATTAAATGCCGTAAAAGGTGAGAACACTTTTAGTCACAGGATCCTCTGTTTTCATCTGTGTTTTCTCCATTCTTTATATTTAAATCTAGAACTTTACCTCCAAATCATGGTGCAGCTTTTTCGCCCTTGAAACTTAGACTGGGTGGAAGTTTGCAAGACAAGCTCATATATGGTACTGAGGACAATCAGCAACCTTGTACTTCTTTTGCTAAAAATACCTCAGAGATGTTTGGTTTCACTCAGGGCTGCTTACCCATGCATAGATGGGATGAATTAAACACCTTCTTCAAGAAAGCCGGGTAACAAGAGTTTTTCTTTTCTTCTCTCTTCCTTGACTAGTTAAACTGCCTCAGATTCCATGTTTTATTTCAGGGCTGAGATTATTTTTGGTTTAAATGCTCTCTACGGACGGACGATGCGGTCCGACGGGTCTGCTGGGGGAGCGTGGAACCATACCAATGCTGAATCTCTCATACGTTATACTGTCAGAAAGAACTACACAATTCATGGTTGGGAACTGGGTAAGAACTATCTTGCTTGCTTATGGCCAATTTGAGAGCCTGTTTTGTATACTTCATATCTTTGCTCAAGATTTCTCAGGTTCAACTTACCTATCTTGCTAACGGAAATTATGGAAAAGAAAAGCATAAAATGCGTCTCTTTGGTGCTCAGGAAATGAATTGAGTGGGAATGGAGTAGGAACAAGAGTTGCAGCAGATCAGTATGCCTTGGACACTCTCTCTTTCCAAAGCATAGTCCAAAACATTTACAATGGGATCGAACACAAGCCACTAATCATAGCACCTGGAGGATTCTTTGATGAAAACTGGTTCAAAGAGTTCATAGAGAGGACGTCCGAATCTTTGGATGTAATCACACACCACATATATAATCTAGGGCCAGGTATCTTCGGTTAAGAAAACTGATTTTCTACACTTGTTTCGGTTTTGAGACCAGATTTAATTTTGGAAGAACTATAACCTGAAATTCCAGGAGTTGATGCGCACCTTGTCGAAAAGATTCTCGACCCATCCACTCTTGATGGTGAGGCTGATACATTTAGGAGACTCCATAACATCCGTAAGAGCTCTGCAACTTCAGCGAAGGCATGGGTTGGTGAGGCAGGAGGGGCGTACAACAGTGGGCGTAATCTTGTCTCAAATGCATTTGTGTTTAGTTTCTGGTAACTTGGCTTTGATCTAAGGGGGCAACATTAGTTTTTCTGTGACCAATTCCAGCTTAAATGATCTTATTTCGGATGACATGATCAGGTACTTGGATCAGCTTGGAATGGCCTCGACTTATGACACAAAAACATACTGCAGGCAGACCTTGATCGGTGGAAACTACGGGTTACTCAACACCAGTACCTTTGAACCAAATCCGGATTACTACAGGTTAGAGCTTTTTCCGCCCTAATGTGACAGAGCCCAAATTGTTGAATATACACAGTGAGAAGGTAAAAATGTTGTGCCATATTGGAAAGAAGACATAACTATGGGTGGTTAATATAACACAGTTAGATCCAAACCTTTAGACTTGTAAGATTGGCATGCGGGATGCTTGATGTTTGTGGGGCTAGCGTGCGGGACGCTTTTGGGGTGACACATATCCCGGCTGGTTGTGAATCGGGCATCGACGATGGGGGAGTTTTGGACGTGGACGTTGGAGCAGTGGCGCTGATGCCTGAAGTGGGGAGCTCCTCGTTGCTGCCCTCTGATTTGGGGGATTGTTCTAATTCGGGTAAGTCACTTCAGCCCCCGAATGATGACTGTGTCTCTGATTTTGTGGGTGTTGATGGGAGCTCGGGCTTAGGGGTGGCTCTTGGTGGGGATTTGGTGCAGTTCGACGGTAGGGGTACCGAAATGATTGTTGAGCCTTTGAGGACTTTGTATCCCGACTCTATCCATGTTGCACCTTCGCAGTGGGTGCTAGAGATGGTCTCCTCCTTCAGACACCTGGTGGGGGTGTCTTGCGATGGGTATGAAGATGATCTGCTGAAGCTTTTTGCGGCGTTGGAAATGGAAAGGGGGAAGGGCAGTAAGATTCCGGGTAGGCATGGCAGTAAGTTGTTTAGGGAATTGAGAGCTTTGCAGTGTTCTGTGAACTATGAGGGATCTGCCTCTAGTTCGAGAAGAGGTAGGAAGGGGGGGAGGGCTATAATTATTTCTCCATGAAGCCTAAGATTATTTGTTGGAATGTGAGGGGGTTGAATGATAGCTTTAAATGTGAAAATGTGGGTAACTTGTTACGGGAGTGGAAGGGGGATCTAGTGTGTCTCCAGGAGACGAAGGTTGCTGAGGTAACTCATGCCATGGTGAGACGATTATGGGGTGGATCTCATGTGGGTTGGAGGTGTTTGGCGGCTAATGGGGCCTCGGGAGGCATTTTGTGTCTTTGGGATTCGCGGGTCCTGGAGGTGGTGAAGTCTTGTATTGGTTTGTTTTCTCTATCGTTGATTTTCAAGAATGTTGAGGATGGCGGTCAGTGGATCTTCTCGGGAGTCTATGGCCCTAATGTTGATCGTCATAGGTGGTGGATGTGTTGTTGTGGTGTGATTCCGTTATGCATTTGGTGGTGCCTTTGGAGGGAGAGGAATGCTAGATGTTTTGAGGCTGTTTCTACGTCCTTGGATAAGTTACAAAGTTTTTTGCTACTTGCCTTGTTTTCTTGGGCTAATGCGATGTTAGGGTGCCCTTTTTTGAATTTTCCAGATTTCCTTAGCTTTGTTGCTTGTTTGGACTAGCGTTCTCGGTATAGCTCCTTGTACTGTTCTCGCTTTTGAATAAAATTGGCTTATTTATCAAAAAAAAAAGATCGGAAAAAAGACACTTCAGAGAGAGAAAGGAGCAATAACTAACGAGAAATGAGTTTGATATTCTCTAAGTACTACAAGGGCTTTGTGTCTGATGCTCTGCTTTCTTCTTTACAGTGCTCTTCTCTGGCACCGATTGATGGGGAAGAACGTTCTGTCAACTAGCTTTTCAGGGACAAATAAAATACGTGCTTATGCTCACTGCACAAAGAATTCTGTAAGTTCCATCCATCTTCAATTGTCAAAATAGGTACATGTCCTATCTTTGTAATCTGATTGGTTTCTTCATCATGCAGAGCGGAATCACACTATTACTAATCAACCTAGACAACAGCACCACCGTCCAGGCCAAAGTAACCTTCAATAATACTAGAAGATCACGACATAAACACAAGCACCATAGAAAAGATATTATTCGGCTGCCTCGACATTATGCAACAGAAAGTGCAAGAGAGGAATACCATCTGACAGCAAAAGATGGGAATTTACACAGCCAAAAAGTCCTGCTAAATGGAAACGTTTTAACTGTAGATTCATCTGGGGACATACCTCCTTTGAAGCCTTCATATGCAAATTCATCAACTCCAATATCGGTAGCTCCTTTGTCTATTGTATTTGCTCACGTACCAAATATTTTTCTCCCTGCTTGCAGGTAGGAGGCTCCACATGGAACCAAAAAATTGGTTCTATCTAGTAGTCAAAAAAGAAAGCGAGTCCATAGGCAACAATTTCATACTTTTTTCTTCATGATGTGTAGTTCAACTATTTGGCACTTGGAAACTGCTTTTAATAAAAAAGCAGTATTGTCTTTCTCTTCGAACACCCCCCCCCCTTCTATTCCATCCAGACCAGAAAGGAAGTTAGATGATGGTAAAATACACAACACATTGAAGTGTTAACCCTCTCCCTCATTTGGGAGACCCACAATTTTTTTGGGACACTAGGTAGAGAGAGAGAGAGAGAGAGAGAGAGAGATTGTGGCACTTGTTGAAATAATTCTCAACAAGGACCAGAACAGAAAAGTTGGTCGGCTGCTTATAAGAAAAAATCTTGACTGGATAAAGTATATATTCATACAGCTTCAGAACATCACTTTTGTGGTCAACCAAAAGAAAGTCATAATCTATAACCCTCCATGTGACTCAACAAAATACGAAGGGAATATACATATGCTACCTTTGCTAAGCTACATCTAAAATGGAGCCAAACAGTGGCAGAGCCGATAACCAATCAATGCCATCTAACAAATTAATACTGCATCAAGTTGTAATGACATCAATTTGGATGCTTCATTTACAAACTTAAATCGAAAGGACAGGAAAATGTCACTCTCTCTTGGAAAAGGTTTGAGGCTTACTGCTGGCGAACACCAACCATACAAGAGTACCGGTCAAGTAGAAGAAGATTGATGGAGCAAATAATGACACCTAGATAATAAAATACGAATCATAAACTGCACAATAGGAATTAATTGTTGATATAGAAGTTAAAAATGATAAATACATTTTGCACCCTCCGACTATGCGAGGCTAGACACTTTGGACCATCATCTATTATTTTTTTCACAATGTACCTATCAACAATTAATTTCAGACACATTGCACTCTATTAAAATTTTACCTCAATTTGAGTGAAATTTTATTTTTTTTGGCCTAAAATTATGATTTTACTCTCATAAAATAGTGATTACCGAAAAAAATTATGGGGACAATTGTTATTTCGCACACCGAAAAAATTATTTCCGTTCAAATTAACTGAAAATTTTAACAGATGGTGCAAAGTGTCTGAAATCAATAGTTGGTGGGTCCAATGTGACAAAAATAACAGATGGGGTTTGTAAAGTGTCAAAACCCTCATACTTAGAGAGTGCAAAGTGTATTTAACCCAAGTTAAAAATATAGAAATCAAACTAGAGAGACAATACGTTGAACTTACACCCCATGAATGAGTTGAATCAAGAAGATAGCCTGTGAGGGCTACACCTACAATGCCAGGTACTGCCCCAACAGTGTTGGTGATGCCCTGCAGATTTTGAGAAAAACTACTTAGCCAAAGTCAAGATTTGAATGGTTCAGTGTTCAAGTCAAATGCTACGCAGGCTGCAAAATTTAGCAGAGGCAAAGAAGGGATATGCTTTGATTAAAGAATATTCAGACTTAGCTACCAGTATACCCAAAATCCCAGAAATGGACATTACAATTTTGACCAAGAGCTCAAGTTACGCAAAGCACAAACAAATTCAACACACCTCAAAGAAGTAACAATCGATTTGTAATATGTTCCTGTCATGGTAAATATTTCATTATGCCTGTTGTATCACCATTAAACATAGCCATGTCCCCCCCACCAAAGAGTACTTAATAATTACAGCAAACTCCCTCAACAAGATGGTTAAGACATGCTAAAATTACGGAATGTTCTATTCAGATGTAACCAGCTGAGAGAAAGAGGAAGATATGCAAGAACGCTAAAAGGGAATATAGTTGCATCCTCCTACTCCCCTACTTAGCAAAAAGAGGACATGCCCGGTCAAGGCTTACTATTTTTCCTATAAATAGGTATGCTGATTGGCTCTTTCACAAAGCATCGTGTTGATTATACAATAAAAAAAGTTCTTTTCTGCGACCAGTGGGGAGGATATGGAACCTATTATCTTTGGAAGGAACGAAATAGTAGATGTTTTGAGGACTGCTCCTTGTCTTTGGTGAAGTTGCAAGGATCTTTGTTACGCTCTCTTTTTAGTTGGGCTAATGCGGTGCTTGGTTGCCCTTTTGTTGATTTTCTTAGTTTTATGGCTTGTTTAGACTAAGCGATTTCGGTATAGTCCTTTGTATTGTTTTCACTTTTTCTAATGAGATTGGTTACTTAACAAAAAAAAAATCTTTATAGGAGGAAGTACACCATTGACTCAACTAATTGTAATGACAATAACGAACAAATAAACAGCAGAGATAATAGAAGAACCATATATTTAAATTTTTTTATCTTCATAGGGTTACATACCAGCAGTATACTCGCATATTCAGGGGACATATCTTGATGAGTACAGTAAAGTCCTGTGACAGTAATTAAATTAGTAGTCTACAGAGGACACTTATCTCTGGTATCTATTGCTCTATACAGTTTAAGTACTTAGAGAGTTGGATTGTCAAATACCTGACAGGGCAAAGCTTGAGAGGGCCAAGCCACCAGTGAGAATGCCCACCATTTCCCAAGGTGGCAATCCTAGATCCAGGCAGGACAAAGTCATGCAAATTGAAGGTGAAATAAAGGCAACCGACTGGCAAATCTTCCGTACCTATATGATAGAAAATAACCATATCAGACACGTAAAGAATCACTGTTCCATTTTTCCCCCTTCCAAAACACGTTAATGAAATCTGATGTTAAGAATCCATTAATGGAAGTGCTAAGACCAGAGCCAAAACTGGCTTGAAGACACATGGTTTGTTTTAATGTCACATGATGCCCTACCCCCAGCCATTTGAGAACGATTTAGCATCTTCCTAATAGAAGCATAACCAAATTATCTTGGTGACAACTCAATAACAAAGTGCACATCTAAAGCAGAAATTACATTAGCAGCTATGGCAGTACATATCAATATCGGAGATTTTTTTTCTCTTTGATTTACAGCAAAAATGTAGCTAGTAGATTGGACTTCATGCAATACAATCACAATTATAATAGGGACAAGAAGTAACAGTTAAGTGTGTTTGGCTTACCGTCGTGACTTCCACTCCATTTGTGATCAAGTGGTCAGCAAATTGTGCTGCAATGCTCGTAACAAAGATTGATGCCAGTGGAGGAAGGATGGAGACCTGAAATATATTATGTATTATAAAGGACCTTATTCTTCATGTAATACTCATGTTAAGGAAACCCCCCATCTGTCAAAGTGTCTACGCTGCTGTAGGGCTATGCACTTGGTGGGTCTTTCCACCTGCTGGCTTCAGTTTTTAGGTTGGATGCGGTAATATAGTATCAAAGCCCAGGTTGTTTGTCTTTATTTTGGTTAGGTCATGTGGATTTGTTTGGTTCGATCATTGAGCTGTGGAGATGACTGTTAAGGGAATCCCATTTTGGCTGGCCATGTGCTTTTTATGTGTGTATATATAATAGATGGGTGTATCCACCTACTAGCTTAAATGTTTCGGTGAGATGCTCTAACAGCACAATCAAATGCACCTGTCAAACGTGTGGGGACAGGATATTCAAAGATAGGAGGACTTTGTACATCAATGGTTATATGACACTGTTATCCTGAAATGTTGCTGCAATGACCATAACTAGGAGTATTCCAAACCTACGAATTCTACCCATCAACAGTTTAGACCATTGGCCGGATTATGTGCAATAATCTCATCCCCATGTCACAAACATGCTGCACTCAGTAAAAGATCAGCTGTACTATTTATTCTGCATCTCCAACTTGCTATTACTTAAGACAGATATTTCTGATACTATAGGAAGTATATTCCTTAGAGGTTAAAGTCTTACAAGGTGGTACTTTGGAAGATGTGTTAGAAACTGATTTCTTGTATTTTCTGGGCAGATGGTCATGTTTTACTGCATCCACCTACATCAGGGGCACTGATTTTCTTAACAAACTTTCCATTTGACATAAAATTTCTGCGAGAGAATAGCTAAGTTCAAAATTTGTGACAGAATCTCATTTTGAACCAATAATTCAGAGGTTGAGAGAGTGCGCTAACCTAATCCTTTCTCACAGAGTAAATTGAGCTCTCTCCAGTATGCAGACAGCTTGCAAAATAACCAAAATACCTATCCTTCTTGTTTGACTGTTCCTTCATCACCCCCCCCCAACACCCGCGGGTGGTATGTATGGCAGGACCCTAACCCCTTCTGCCTATTTGTTGTTCTTTTCTGAATACAGTGTTTGATGTAAGACAATATGTGGCATCATAAATTCAAAAAGTAGACGTTCAAACATTTAAGAAGTTATATCAATTTTCTTTTCCTTCATGTTTGATCTCATGAGATAGCCTTCTAGTTTATATTTTAAGTTCTGTGACTCACATTTGATTGGAACGCTACAGAGGGTTCATTTTGTTGGTTTTTGTGCACAATCAAGATTTTGATGATTTCAATAAATGGATTAAGTTTATAAATGAACATCTTCAAAGACAAAGTCATGTTTCATCAAAGAGTCAAAGACTTGAAGAAAGAAGATCAAGAAGATGCAAGGAGCTCAAAAGTGAAGATTCAAGACTTTAGGGTATAACCTTGTAACTCTTTATTTCACTTTTGACAAGGATTTGAATCACGCACTTGCACATCTTTCAAAACATGCATAAACCGTTTTACCTTTTGTTTGAAAGATTCAAATGTTTTTAAAGGTTTCAAAACAACCCAAACAAACTCTCAAACCTTTCATATACTTATGAGAAGTTAGTATTTAAAATTGAGTGTTTAAAATAACCGGACTATGTGCTTAAGTTGAAGAGGTCGACCGGTCTTCGACCACTTGGTATAGCGGTTGACCGATTGGTTTTAAAATAGAGCCGTTAACCTTCTGACAATATGACCGTTGGAGTAACAGTAACTTGAAGCGGTCGACCAGCTCGTTTTGACAGACGACTCTTAACGGCTATAAACGGCTAGTTTTCATATGTGGCCTATAAATACACATACATAACGTCTGAAATCATAAGAGAACGACCACATATCTTTTGTATAGCTTGAGAAATATCTTTTTTTTTTATAAGCATATAGTTTGAGAAATATCTTAAACTTTCCTATTTCATATTTCTCATATCATTCACACAAATTACATTTTCACATCCTTGTCATTGTGTGAATCAAAAGAGATAGAGCTTTCTATTTTCTTATTCACTCTTTGAGAGAGTTTATCCTTGTATATCATTATCAAAAGAGGTCTTTCCTTTAGTGAGGTTGTTCACTAAGGAAGAAGCATCCACTCTTTGAGAGAGTTTATCCTTGTATATCAGTATCAAAAGAGGTGTTTCCTTTAGTGAGGTTGTTCACTAAAGAAGAAGTTTTGAGAGGGTACATCTCAAGCTTGGTGAGGTTGTGAGTGGTGAGCCAGAAAAACCACTTGGGTGGGTTTGAGTGTTGAGCCCGGGAAAACACTTGTATAGTTCTCTAGCACCCGAAAGCTAGAGTGTAAGCTATTTGAGAATAGTGGAAAACCTCAAGGCTCGGTGAAGGAGCTTGAAGGGTGGATGTGTGCGGGTTTGCCGAACCACCTAAAAATCACGTGTTTGCTTCTCTATCCCTACTCTTTACTTTTAGCACATATTTACTCTTGTTGCATATATATACTTGTGATAAAGTAGTATTTACTTGCAAACACGATTTTGGAGGTTTAAAGCGAAAAGTTTAGAAAACCAATTCATCCCCCCTCTTGGGTTGCCTTAGTCCTGGAATTCACACGTTTTGCACCAGGTCTATAGTAAGCAAAATAATTTTCGTAGACCAGCTTTATACAAGCTTAAAAGAACATATAATTGGTTTTTGTTACCATACTGTTGAAGGACCTGGATTATGGTTTACGCCAACTTCATACCAGCAAAAGGAAATCCCACAACTTTCAAACAAAAACATTATATTGTTGGGGATCCATCTGTTCAGAGGGGTGATGTTTCCTAACTACCTTTTAATAAAAACCACTTTTAAATTGCACGGAAACTGGTGTATTAATTACCAATTCTGGTGGAAACGTTCCACAATCATTCTTCTATGAAGAAGGACTACAAGAATAAAAGAATATGTATCTTTTAGGCTTACCCATGCAGCTTCTGTCAAATTTAGATTCAGCTCCTCACTGCATAAATTGAAAAACTGCAAACTTAAAAGAACTAAATAAATATGATGAAAGAAGCAAAAAAGAAGAAAGCAAGTGTATCTAATGCAGATGCTAAATGTTTTGAGTTGATGATGACCACCAAAAAAAACATAAAAGTAAAAACAAAGAGAACATAAATAATATGGAGTAAAATATAGCAGCGCCTTCAAGTCAGAAGAGTTATTATGTAATACTTTTCTTTTCAAAAGAAAGCCTGGAATGTTTTTCTAATTCGAGTTTCTAAACTAAAAGCCAGAGGTGTAAAAGGGATAGAACAGGTGAAGACCAAAGGCAGCCATTTGGCTTGGCTTAGGTGGTAAGGGTTGGGCAAAAAATCGGGCTCAGTCTTAGTATACATTCATTCTCCAGCCAAAGGAAATGGAGTGCAGATTTGGGTATGATTATGAGGGGTTGGGGGGTGGGTTTGGGAAGGACAAGCAAATCTTTCCCAGCCAAGAGAAGAAAAAAAAAGGAGTAAAAACATTTAGTAAGGACTGAAAGGAACTTTGGATAACTTGCATAGCATTCATCCTACTTTTTAGAACCGTTCAGCTTCTATGAGTAAGGTCTCGTAATAGGACAGTCCAAGATGGTAGAAAATATTTGGAACACAGAAGAATCCAACACTTGGAAACATTTAGTCTGTGTAACATAAAAGTGAATGCAACAGTTTACACATGCAAACCCGTAGTTTTTAGATAGTTCTCACATCTGAAACGTGGAGCAATATGAAATCTCTGCTCCATATATCATGGATAATAAACACTTTTCAATGGAAGTAGTAAAAACGCATAAGGTCTCAGAGAACTAGTCCTGGAACTAGCTGAAATTAATAAAAGTAATACTGAGTATACCCACAAGTAGTCACAAATATACCTAAAATATGTAGGAAGCCAAGACAGGCAAGTATAGTGACCCCAACTGCCACAAAAATGAGTGTACATCATCGCCCATACAGCCTGACTTTGAAAAAATGCCTTCCATGGTACTTCCTATTATAGTAAGGAAACAAAAGGCAACAACACCAAAGCTAGATTAAAGTTATAGTAGGTGCCAAACCAATAAAATCTGAATGACAATATTACTCTTTTCATTCATAAGACTCAAAGAACCAGTATTTGTACAATTTAAAAGCTCATTGCAAAAGTAAAGATCAACGTTGTTAATGTCAATGCGACCTCAGACACTCATTTGGCTGAACGAGCCAAAATACGGTTTGCATAAGTTTTCGGTGATGTAAATTATTGTTTCAATGGGCTAGATAATCAAATTTTAGACCAGGGAAAAGGTACATTCAGCAAATCTTCTTTGGAGAACAGCATTAAATACTTCACTCCCATTTCACAGGGAATATCTCTGGAGTGAATGGCAACTCCTTCCTTCAAGAGCAAAAGGCATCAGGTGAGAGCAATGGCGGATCTAGGGGGCAGCCACCCCCCAAAACTTTTATTGAATTTCTTTAAAAGAAGTATTATTAATGGAAAAAAATACAATTCCTCTGATTTTTTTTTTAACAAAACAAGCAATTTATGGAATTCTCTATAAATACCATGGATTCCGTTAATAAAATCTATTTATAACTAACGGCAATTTTTAAATCTTCGAAGAAGAAATAATCTTTAATGCAATCTACACAATAATGTTATTTCCTTGTTTGTCTAATTAAGTATGCATAATTAATACCTAAAATTTAAAGAAAGTATTCATTAATTTTTTTCAATTCAATGAGGCACATGTGCGGTTGTTACTGATTACCTTTTGTTATGAATATATAATCATTGAAGTATGAGAAAAAGAACAATAAAATAACAGATATTATGAATTCCTTTTGTTTTCAAAATTGAATAGACAATCATGGAAATATGAGAAATAGTAAAATGAAATATTAAATAAGAAGCCAATAAACAGTATTTGAGCTCGCGCTATCAAGCAAAAAATTCTGGTTCCACTAATGGGAGAGAGGTTCAATCCATACAGATAAGTGATCTATATGCAGCTTTAAGCTGATTTACACTGACTGAAATGCAGCAGTTAATTAGCAGTTATTAATCAGAATCTTAGCCACCAATCCTGGTTTTTTGTGGAATGCAGTTAAGGCTAAAATTCAGATGCTTGCCACTCACCCACTTCTGTAAGACACGAAGATGGGCTGAATACAAGTTTTTCACACCCATTAGATCTCTAAGCTGTGTGAGTACCCCATATTCCATTCCCTCCCTCTCCCTCAAAAAGAATAGAACAGAAAACACCCAAGAAAAAAATGCTTTATACCTTCAATGAGCCACCTAACACTTTAAGAGACGTAGTCCGTGTCTGTGTCAAAGAGGCAGACTGGGACGCTGTTTGATATTCAAAAGAGTGGGGGGAAGAGAAAGAAAGAAACATTCAGACTACGTGTGAGATAAACTTAAACAAAAAAGTAAGCAAGGATACAATTATTCAGGTTATTGAGAAACTTGGTAACAGCAATAGCAGATGCTTCACGGCACAAGGATTAAAGTCCTTATGGATCAATATCATTATGAGAGTTGTATTTAGGCAAATTACATCCCTATCTTTGGTCCGGCTCTACTTGAGTCCCTCAACTTCTATTTCTTTTCCAATTGACATGCCCAGTGGCACCAGTGTTTTCTAGTTAAATCCTTCACCCCCACTTCCCGCAAGTTTCTTTCTAGTCACACATACCTTCTGTCTGTTTCACTAATGTAAAATATCTCCCAGCCGCATTAGTAACACATGTCCTCTTCTTTCTCACCCCTCTTCCCCCCGTCTTAATCACCCTCAATAATGACAAAGCAAACCAGAGTCACAGTCACTCATGCTACCATCACCATCATCAACAAGCATCCCAACAATCAATCACCCCCTCACAAACATGCCTTACCCTCATCGGCCCAACTTGCTCACGAACTCAAGTGCATCATCTGCGTGTAACCCAGCAGACTCCCCACAACTGTGGTTTCCTCTGCTCATTTTCTCAAGCTTGTGCTCAAAACCCGCACCATTTCTTTGGGAGCTTCCTGTAGTTTATTTCAGCTCTGTACCTCTCCATTTGGTGAAGGAAAAGATGAGGACAAAGCTTAAAATCTTTGCAAGGAGATATGATTCTTAAGTACATCGTTGCCATCGAAACAATCATGAAAGCCACTCCCTCTCCATCCTCAGCACAAAAAACGTAAAACTGAGACCCCCAGAAAAGAACAGAAAACAAAAATCCAATCCAAGTTAAGGGTCAAGCAACCTGAGTCATCAACGGAAGTGTGATGATGGTGATGGCAATTGCGATGGATGTGAATCAAGAGACATTAGAGATTAAGGGAATAAAACAGTGTTTTTGCTTCGTCTTAGGGTTTTGGGGTTTTTGAGGGTTGGGCTTGTGGTTGAGGTAGGAACCCTTGAAGGTGTGGCTGGTAGTGGCAAGGAAAGCTTACCGGAGCAGAGCAAAGAATTGACCACAACAGCTCCCCATATGACATGGGATTCCTATAGGGAGGTATCTCATGTGAAGTTTTAAAGAGCACCAGTAGTTCGGAGCCCACTAGACGTAATTCGTGCTTCTAAATGGAGAAATATAGGATGGGAGGATTTGATTAGAAAAAGTTGGTACTATGGGTTATGTCTGTTACTTTCAAAGTAGGCTGCTTCCGCTTGAGCATAAGGCATGTTTTGAGAATGATAGTGGTTTGACATTTAGGTGGGCTGTGTCAAACCAGCTCTAATTACTGGAAACTTAAAACTTGACCAGGTAAATTGTGAGCACAGTGCAAAATTTGCAGAATAGATCCTCGCTTCTTTAAATTATGGAAGCAAAACTTGGATATTTAAATAGCATAGTCCAACAGAGCCTGACCACCATCAGTTCTGGTTAACTGTTCTGCTTTACGTCATCCATGTAGGAAAAGAATGGATTCATTTCCATACAAAACAAAAAATCCAAGCTAAGGAGAAAGAATAAATTAAGCCAACAAGGGGATTAAGTGCTCACATGGAATGGGTTCAGCAGCGAATGAAGCCTTTCCTCCTTTAAGCAATTGAAAACCCGAAAACCTTCAAAATTTCAGACAAATATTCACACCTTAGCCAAATCAACATAATTACAAAAACCTTCAAGAACTGATTCAACCAACCAAGAGTGAATTCCTTCTCCATAAGACAAATAAATTGCTATGTTTAGGGCATAACTACTAAGTTCCTTCAACTCAATCAAAAGCAGGCAGTGCAATAGTTTCTGACTTTAGCAGAGCTGCTTACCAGGCTAGCCCAAGAAGGCCAAATATGTAAAAAACAGATTCCCAACCAAAATTTTGGATAAGTGGAGGAGCCAAAAGGAGCCTGCAAGGTTTTCCTATGTTAGAATTAACCAATAAAAAGAACCAAAGTACTCAAATAACATAATGAAGACTGAACAGCGAACATATAACTTTGCTACATGTGGCGCACCTAAAAGAATATAAGGGAAGCTCAAAACATGCCTTGATTTGTTAGGCACAGAAGAAGTCTTGACTGAAAACTGCTATAAGATTACTGTGGGATATTATACTTGACTTGTGGAAATAAAACAGGGAGTGAAAAATCCCTGCAATGATTTTAAAATCATTAATGGGCTTTCTCACTCAAAAATTTGGTAAACATACTACTATGCAAGTAAAGGAGACAGAGAATATCAACAGAGATTTGAAGAAGGCTGAATCTTGCGTCTAGACAAATCTACACCCAGAGAACCTTCCATAGCCATTTACTAGCAAATGATACAGTTTAATGGCTTCCAATCACAGTTCTGAGTGGGAACGAGTTTACTGAGGTCATGTCTTGCCGCTCGTGTCAATTAGATCCACTACCAAACATTCACTTCAAGTTACATATGACTTCTACCAATTTTAAATGCATTCTAGTAAAATATACCCTGTAACACTTCCCACACTCAGACCACCAAAAACAAATGCTACAGCCCGTGACCGCTCTGCCAATGGTATTGACCTGCAAATAATGTAGAAAATGTCAGTCAAGTGAACAATAAAATGAATATCAAATCTGTTGAGACATAACATACATCCTGGAAAGTTTGATTGTTATAGTATACAATGTGATCAGTTACTAAAACACAAGTGACAAGAAAAGCTAAATCACACATCTAAAATTAAATACATGGAGAGTTGCTCAACTTAACGACCAGCAATTAAATCAACGAACTTGATGTTACTAAATGTTCAATTTTCTTGTCTAGCTTCAAACAGATTCTTCATTCAATTTCACGATGATTCTCTAGTAAGATTTAGTGACTTAAACGAGCTTATTAGTAAGAAGCTCAAGCTGGTTATTAGCATAGACAGTAAATGAAAGAATGAAATTCCAGTAAGTAAAAGGAAAATACGCCTAAAGAAAATTATAGCAAGAACAACAGCAATCACATCTAAAAATCACTTTCCAGATTAACAAGCTCTTGGACCAATCTGGATCTCTCATACATGCCTGGCAATAAGATCAGTCGCAGCTGAAGGGGAGACACCTTCTCCTATTCCAACCTAGACATTAAGAGGAAAGAAATGCTTAGTCATAAACTAAACTCAAATCAACAAGAGATATCAGAGAGATAGACTATCATGTATTACTTTAATGCGTGAGTATAAACTATATAGGTAATGAACTCGACCCTTCCAGAAAGATAGAAGTGTTGCATGTGAAAGAAAAATTACGAAGAGATGTGAAGTTAGCATTAGCCAGGTTCAAATGACACACAAGAAGCCGCAGAGTAAAAGATTCGAAGGGGCAAATGTACCAATATTCTTGAAAAGATCAATCCGGGTAAGAATCCAGCAAGCAAAGGAACAAGAGCTGTAGCCAGTGACCAGACCAATACCCCAATCTGGAGAACTCTTCTGAAACACACGAAAAAAAAAAAGAAAAGAAAAGAGGTAAGCATGACAAATGCATCACACTACCTTCTTATATGAGAAGATCTATAGTAAATACCTTGTGCAAGTAATATCTTAAAATTGTGTTGATTATAAGCAACAAAAGCAAAATATACCTCAATTGAATCTGGTTAAGAATTTTCCTTTCGTATGTGTATGCGAGATATAACAATAACTACACTAAAAATCAATATTTCCATCCATTTCTATTCACCCTGATAAAATTGAATAGGATGATCAAAACTCCAAAAAAAATTCTCTTAGCTTCTTTATTGCTCATCTAGCAAATGCTCAAGTTCATTTCCTGCCACCAATCAGAATCAGTTATAGTTGGACTAGATGCCTAACAAGAGATGTTATTCGTGCATTAGTGATGCAACGATACCCCCAAAACATGATATCCTTCGGAAGGTTGTGCATCAATGGAGTCAGAGAAAGTGGTTTACCAACTTGATTAATTCTAGTAGATCTTAATCTCTTATGCTACATTTTAAATGGAAATTCAAGACTAACCTCCCACCAAATATCTTGGCAAGCCACCCCCCAGGCAACTGACTTAAAGCATAGCCCCAGAAGAATGATGACTGCACCAATCCAGCCACTGATGAATTCCACCCAAACTGGTGCGACATTGGAATAATAGCAATACTCAAGTTCACCTGTCCAATAAATAACAAAGAAGACAGATTCAAGGAAATCCCACAACGAAGGCCCTGTAACTATTTCACGATCATAGTCTATCATTTTTGTTCCTTATAAAATAAAATTGCGGCCTTCAATCAATATGAGAAATACTTGGCATTTAACAGGCATATCATGTTGGTTCTACTGTAACTCAAGGATCCATCTCATATTGATGGCTGGCTAACCATATTCACACCAGAAAAATGTGCTGGCGTTAGAATATATACATATATATCAAACTCAATTGATTATATAGACCTCCTTACTATTCACTTAGAGTATCCTATCCATAATAAACTTGTTCATCATCAATAGCAGATATTTTTGGTCTGTTATTGCTCTCACAAGTGCCCCAGAGACGGCAAACCGCAGTATCAGTAATAAACTACCTTATCCATGTTGCAAATAACAAAGGCCAACGACGTCGTCCCAATGAGTTTATATCTGTCGGGGATATCCTTCCATGGCGGCCAATTCCAATCAAACCCCACTAGCCCAGACGAACTCTCCAAGCCCGTTTCGCCATCAGAAGCCGCCTGGTCCAACCCATTAACGTGGAGTCCGGTGAGAACCTCAGCAACCCTTTCGCTCTTTTTGACGTCGTCTTTCTCTTTGATGCTACAGAAGACCCGGTGCTTCAAGCGGTGCCTTGAAGGAAACGAATGCAAGTGATAGAGTTTGAGTACGGAGGCGTTGAAGACTGGGACTGGTGCGATTTTGTTGTTGGGAAAAAAAGAGGGTAAGTTCTCAACTCTTGGTGTAAACTTCGCCATTTTTCCTTTGGAAATGCAACCAAAAGAAAGTCTATGGGTTAAATGTACTTTCCGTCGGTATTATTAGCGGGGAGAGGAATAGTAGAAGAAGAAGCAGAAAGAACTCTTTCCCGAGGACTTCAGGTGGCCACGAAAGAGGGGGTTTGTGGCTTGGATTGTTTCTTCGAATATTTGGTTACTGATAGTTCTGATACAGATTAGGCCCAAAATGCACTCAAAAGTGTTCTCCTTTTTCCGTTTCCGAAGGTTACTATTCATGCAAATTATATTTAAGGTAAAATGTAAAATACTGTACGTACCTGTGCTTTTGATAAAATTAATTTTAAGAGCCCTGAATCCAATTTTTTTGAATTAGGACCCATGCTAGCCGGCTTCTCACCCTGATTTCCGTAATTAAGTAACGAAAATATCTCACTCTATCTATGTCAGAACTAATCAAGATGCTAAGTGAAAATTTTCCTAACATGTAAGCACGGATCCTAAATCTAAAAATTTAGAAGCACAAATCTTAAAACTAATTTTACTAAAAGCACACGTATGGCATTTGCATTTTTTTTTTAATTAGGGAGACAATGACTTGAATCATGTAGTAAAATGAAGAAAATATTTGTAGCTAAAAATACTTGCAGGAAAAATTAAACAAAGTTTCAATATTTAGCTAATTCCTTGAAAATAAACATATAGTGTTTGATTGTCACCTGAAAATTTAAATAATACTTTGTAGTAGTTTCAATTTGTCCCTTTTTTTGTGAACTTGTTTACTTTGATATACCTTCTAGATTCAAAATAGGAATCATATTAGAGAAATCTAGACAAATACTTTCTCAAATGATCCATTTAAGTTATCAAAGACCTCAGTCGGGGAAATTGCGTCTTTCGCACAAAATTTTCAATTAACATATATGGGCATGTTTGAGCCCCAATTAATTGGGCTCAAAATTTTAGGTTTACTATTAAAAAATTTACCACATAATTTTTTATTATTATAATATTTATTAAAAATCTTCTCTCTCTTCACTTTTTCACCAACTCTCATAACATTTTTTTTACTTTATAATATTTCTCAAACCCCAATACCCAAAATTTTCACCCTTAAACATACCCTAAAGAGTTGTTAATAAAGCATCGACATAAAAAGTGGTCTAAAGAACTATATAAGGAATTGCTTCCTCGGTGTCAATGGAATCTCTAAGAAAAAAGAAATTGAGTCCATAAAAAAAGTCAATAAAAAATATTTATATATTAATGTATAAAAAATTATATTTGGCACAGCATAATTGGTTAATTAGTTTGGGTGCAATGTATAAAGGGATTTGGGGTGCAAATTACAAAGATCATATAGTTAGAAATTGCAAAGTGTAATTTTTTGTTTCAATTTATTTATTTAGTAAATGAGTTCAAGCTTTATACTCTAACTAACTTGATTTATTCTAGAATAATCATGATCCTCTATAATTTTTCTTTAATTGCATGATGTAATTTAAAGAGAAACAAATATAAAACATATTAAATAATGTATGACCCATGTTACCCAAGTATCACTATAATATTTTTTTTTCTTTGTAAGACGAAGTAGGAACCTATACATGAATTGAATTGGGTTGCTTCTCGTTACGTGGGCACGTACGAGGCAAATGCAATGGATTAAAAACATGGTCGGAACTCCCTAAGTTGGTGGAAGAAATGTCCATACGGCGACATTTCACATCCAACGTTTCTTGGTCATAAAGAAAGCATTACAATTGTACCCATTTGAAGTCATTTGAAAAAAATAAAACCTTCAGTAGGTCCATTAATACAATTAAAAAGTAAAAAATACTAAAAATAAATGTCTATAATTTTTTTTATTGAAATCAATCTTAATGTTTATAACCAAAACATAGATCTTCTATAATTCACGCCTAAATTATATTAGAGGAAAACAGACGCAACATATGATTTCTATATTGTTTAGTGTTAACGTGGGTCTAAATTTTATAAAGAAAACAACCTAATCATGAAGTAATTATTGGACTACGAAAAAATTACTTGTTCGTCTCTATGTTCAATTAAAGCAGAGGAATATGAAACTGAGAATTAATTATTGGAGGAACTATTGAAGGGACCAGTTACATGACAAAGATTTCTGAGAGACGAAAATGAATAAAACATAAATATATATATAAACCAAATAAAAAAGAGTAAAAAATATTCTGTTTTTCAATAGCTTTTGGAGGGTTGGGTTCATATCTTCGCGAGCTCCCCTTAGCTTCGTCTTCGATTAATTTATTATGGTGTTGTTTGTTTGTCAAAATTTTAAGAAATATTTTTGAAATTTTGAAATTTTTATTTTATTAAAATTTATTGAGACTCCTGAAAAGTAGAGTGTTTAAGTGTAAAAGTTAAAAATTTTGAGTCATAGATCCTATAGGCATAATATCCAATACGATCTGCTGCTATGGTCAGAATTGATATGGACGCAAACTTTTTGGCGTTTGATGATTGTCGTAGGCGCAATTTAAGCAAAAACGGCCCCAATCCTCCCCTACTAACTCGTGTGATCATTACCCACTACTAGAGCGTCCTAAAAGATACAAGGTGCATGGGATAAAATATTAGAAGTATAGAACCCATAAGGAAACGTGACGAATATTATATTAGCAATCATGTGAGGACGTTCCTGGAGAAACGCTCTTTTCAAGACCACCTAATTATCTTGAGGCATATTTATCTGTCTGCCGGAGACTTGCTTCATTTAGGTGTACTAATTGGTATTCTCTGTCCGCCGAACATTTGCAAGCAGAGGGTATACTTTTCCTGGGCAGCATGGCTCAGCTCCCTTATGCTGAACTGGTTAAACAGTCCAAGACTGTTCAAGACATGTCTGTCAATGGCGACCAACCTCCACAAGAATACATCGTCAGAGATTGTGGTTTCGGGTCTATAGAGTCTTCTCCAGCTCTGGGTTCAATTCCCGTAATCGACATCAGCAGCTTCTCTCCATCTTCCTCACTTGATCCTAAAGAAGTAGAGAAGGAACTCGCGAAACTAAGATTAGCACTGAGCTCAGGAGGATGCTTCCAGGTTAATTATGACTTATATCTCATTCTCACCTGAAATTTTTTTATGGCAAATATCATGGGGAAGGATTAAAATTTCCTCGTCAATGGGAGTCCAGCCGACGCTCTGTTGTCGGCCATCAGATTAGTAGTGCCCATGTTTCCAGATCTGCAGCCTAGCGACTTAAATTTCAGTCAACTAGCTACTTAACTCAGACATCTTTACAAAACTATACTGCAAATGGAAACGCAATCATCATATAATTAGTCCGTCTCTTTTTCTTCTAAGCTCTCCCGGAAATTACGTAATGTGCTCAGGATGCAAATCAGCATGGAGTATTTATTTTTAAAGTTGGAGCGTTTAAAAGAACTGAAGTGAACCAATATTTTCAATCTTGATTTATTTCCTAGATCTCTCCTTCCTCTCTTAAAGTTGGGGAAATATGAGGATTCGTTAATTTACGGATATTCTACTTTCTTTCGAATTGTTTCGAGTCTCAGGCAATAGGTCATGGATTTTCAAGTTTATTTCTTGACAAGGTTAGTGAGGTTGCGAAACAATTCTTTGCACTTCCAGTGGAAGAGAAGCAGAAGTACTCCAGGGAAGCTAATGAGTCTGAAGGGTATGGAAATGATCGTATTGTGTCAGAAAAGCAAGTTCTTGACTGGTCCTATCGCCTTACTCTAAGGGTGTTTCCAGAAGAACGAAGAAGGCTTCATCTTTGGCCGGAAAATCCGAGGGACTTCGGGTACTTAGCCTCCATTAATTTCTTTCCATTTTCAGTGGATATGCATTATAAGAATGTCTTAAGCATTAGAATAGATCTTACCTTAGATGCTCGCTAGGAAAAGGACTAACGAGATGATCAGTCATCTGGTTCTTTCAAATTCGATGCTCATCTCCTTGACTATTATTCCAAAAATTGTCATTGCTGCATTTGAAATTTCTAATTTCTTATATGGAAGACTTCTCTTATATTTTCTTGTAGAGAGATCTTACATGAATATGCGGTAAGGATGAAGGCAATGGTGGATGTTCTGTTTAAGGCCATGGCAAGATCATTGAACTTGGAAGAGGGTAGCTTCTCAAACCAGTTTGGAGATCATCCGCTTATGCAAACCAGGTTTAACTTCTATCCGCCATGTTCGAGACCCGATCTGGTTCTTGGCGTCAAACCGCATACAGATAGGTCAGGAATTACAGTTCTCTTACAAGACGGAGAAGTGGAAGGTCTTCAAATTCTCATAGACGACAGATGGGTTAGAGTTCCCGTAATTCCTCATGCTTTTCTTGTGAATCTCGGTGATCAAATGCAGGTACATCTTTTTTTCTGAATGTTTTAGTCTTGGAAGATTGCTAATAGAATGTCTCGAAAGTTTGAATTTGATGAGTGATTAAACTAATGGCTTAACAACGGATACGATTCATGTCTAAAAAAATAGATTAAAGAGTCTCTAATCTATTTTTTTAGACATATAAGTCCTCTCAGTCAACCAAAAGTTAACTCACTAATGGGGATAAGTCTGGAATAGACCATATGATCCCGAAATTGGACATTTTGAGTCTGAATTCATATCAGTCTTTCGTTAGTCAGTTAATTTTGATAGACGAAATGATACATATGTATGAAAATGGATTACATGGACCGACTGGTTCAAAATTATACCTCAAGACTAACTTATTAAAAGTTAATACCAAAAAAATCGTATCGAACTAATAATCGAAGAGCAAATTAACTTTTATCAATGTTTTAACTCGGCAACAACTTAAGAAAGCTTTTTACATCTGATTTCTATGACCAGTTTTGCAAGAATTTGAACAGATAATGAGCAACGGAATATTCAAGAGTCCAATGCATAGGGTTGTGACGAACACAGAAAAGATGAGAATATCAGTAGCTGTGTTCAGTGAGCCACAACCAGAAAAGGAGATTGGACCCGTGGAATGCTTAATAGACGAGAAGAGGCCCAGGTTGTACAGAAATGTGAACAATTATGGTGCTATCAACTATGAGTGCTCTCAGAAGGGAAATATAGCCCTTGAAACAGTAAGAATTTAACTTCTTGGAACTTGGGAATTTCATGATGAATCCCCATTCTTCAGACCAAGAGTTTACTTATAATCTGTGAGCTTATGATATCAAACAAATGGCAAAGAGTACCACAAGCACTTTTTATTATTATGTTCGTGTTGGCCCTATAATATTACCTCCTCCCAAATGTTAGGTTTAATTAATTCCTGAGTTTCTGTTGTTTTAACTTTTTTTTCAATTTGGTTTCTGAATTTTAATTCTTCCCCGAGTCATGGGATTAACTATTTGTCACATAAAAATCATTATGTACAATTATCTCAATTGACGGAATACGCATATATATAGAAGGGGTGTTAAATTTTTTTTTGATAAGTTTGGCCTTTTTTTCAATCTCTGCGTTGCAGGGTCCTCACATCGAAAGAGCATTAATATTATTGTTTAAGTCACTGACTATGTGGAAAAATTAAACTAAAGGAAAGAATTAAATTAATTTAACTCTTTATTAAATAATTTTATGTTCCCTTATTAATTCTTATAGGTCCGTACTTCCTCTGAATATATTGTGCGTACGGGTTATATGTAGGCACGTTAATACGTAGAAAAATTTGATAAAATAAAGACTAAAGAATGTAGGTACTCATGGTGTAAATTGGGATTATCAACGTCATATATATCAATTCACTACATCTCTGAAAAAAGAAACAAAAAATTGCCTTATGAGAGGTCAATTTCACTGGAGAATGCTTTCTAATAACTGATTTCTTTAAGTGATTCTTATGAATTCGAGCAAGCAGATAACGTGGAATGGTATATTCAAGAGTCCAATGCATGCACAGGGTTGTGACGAACACAGCGAGTATGAGAATATCAGTACGTGGCTGTGTTCTATCAGCCAGAGCTCGGACAAAGAAAGAGATTGTCAGATGATTCGAAGAGAGATAAATATAGTATATGGGTCCGACAGCGGTCCACACTGTCCAGTAACTAATACTATCAATATTGAATGTTATAAAGATTCATATGTGTCCCACAATAGGATCCACACTACTCAATAATTAATACGAACAATATTAAATATTGTGGAACCCATATGTTTTAGGTCTTTTTTAGATTGTTGCTTCCCATGTGTGAAAGGTAATGACATTAATACTATTTGTTTCTTCTCATATTTGCTGCTATGATTAAGGTATGGTGCTGGTGTTTTGTAGCTCCATCAATTCTAACAGACCAAAATTGATGGCAAAACCCACCCTGAACATAGTTCGGAATTGTTCTTGTTTTATGGGGTGGACCAAAATTTTCTAGCAAATAAATCAAACAATGGGGAGCCAAATATCATGTTGTGGCAAAAATAAATATTTAGGATTGCCATGAAAGAAGTAGAGAAATGAGAATAAAATTAGCAATACCACAAATACTAAGATTTAAATAATTCGGATTTAATTAAAGCATACGTCCACTTGTGGAAACTCAGGAAAAAAATCCACTATGTCAAAAATAAATAGTGATTATACAATACTCAAGCTCCAATACACCCAATTTCCTCACACACAACAAAGATCCGAATAACAACATAGTCCTCTCAATATTGTGCGACTCTTTTCTCTCGTCTTTCCATTAGGTTACAAGTTTTTGAAATCCTACTCCTTTTATAATCTTCAAACGAAACTTGGCTAGCTCTTCAATAGATTCTGTTGAAATTTGGTGAAGATCAAAGGCGGTTGCAAATCTTTGGTTGTCTTCGACTTTGAAAACAAAGGATCAAGATCATTTATAATTTTCTGTCAAAATTACATGATGCAATTTGGAGAGAGATAGACATAACAGGTAGATCATACACTATTTAATGTGCCTATATTTACTCATATAAAGTTTTAGGTAGCATGAGTCCTACGCTGAAATAAACCTATTGTGTTATCTCTCTAAATTTCACCATATAATTTTAGTACGAACAACGGAAAACAAAAAAGACTTTTAGCATTTAATGAGAAAAAAAGAGGAAAATACATTAAATGCTTTCCATGCGTCAAAACAAAGAAGTGTTTCACGCGTAGAAATTTTTTAAAGATTGTCTCACAGAGGTTAGGCTACCAAATATTATGATGCATGATATCTGAAGAACTCTTTGACTATGTATTCAAGGCACTTCAACATATCAACAGTAATCGTATGACAGCTTTGAATGACCGACTTATTACTGAAACTGATTACACAAGATGAAAAGATCATATTGGAGTGGGTTAAACTATTGGCCCTTTCTGTGCCATATAGTTCTGCTTCTTCTGAAGCGTGACTTTACCATGTGGCTTCTTTTTCATTAGGTGGAAGCCATGCATGACTCCACACACGTAATGGGAGTCGAACTTCGCAATCTGAGGGAAGAAAGTAGAAACTCGTCACCAAATGTCAAATTCTGTCGCTATGCTTGTATATTACCAACTTTACTGTTTGAATATAAGCAAATATTGTATTCCTTTCTCAATGATTACAAAAAGGAGGTGCGTGTCTTTTATAGACGCACTGTACAAGCGAATCAATGAAGAATATGCAAAAGAAGGTTGTTACAATGCGTAACAGAATTTGTTACGTGATAGCTGTGGAAGGCTCTAGACCCTGTGACGTGGAAAGCTTATGCTCGTTGGCTAGAGCAGAGGTACGCTCGTTGGTTAATGGTGTGATGATAATACGCCCCCGCGAGTCCAGTGGGGTGTCAATCACAGTGAGACTCGTTCGAAGAAAAGCAAAACGGTCAGCAACCAGAGGCTTAGTGAAGACATCTGCAAGTTGATCTTTACTATTGCAGAAGGAGACATGAAGAGTACGAGCAGCAACTCGATCACGTACAAAATGAAAGTCAACGTCAATGTGTTTGGTGCGAGAGTGAAAAATAGGATTCGCCGTGAGGTAGGTCGCACCAAGATTGTCACACCACAGAGTAGGCGGATGAGGAAGGGATAAGCCAAGATCACGTAAAAGAGTCTGAAGCCAGATGAGTTCGGCAGCAGTGTTGGCAAGAGATTTGTATTCCGCCTCGGTGCTAGATCGAGCCACAGTGCGCTGCTTGCGAGAACTCCAAGAGATAAGGTGGCGACCAAGAAAGATGCAGAAGCCCCCGGTGGACCGACGGTCATCAGGACAGCCGGCCCAGTCAGCATCTGAGTAGGCTTGAAGACGAAAGCCAGAGCGAGATGCAAAGAAGAGACCATGATTAATGGAGGCCTTCAAGTAACGAAGAATGCGTTTGACTGCAGTCCAGTGAGGAAGCTTGGGCTGATGCATGAACTGGCAGACACGGTTCACAGCGAAAGAGATGTCGGGACGTGTCAAGGAGAGATACTGGAGCCCCCCAACGACACTGCGAAAAAGAGTGACATCATCAAAAGCAGGGGAGTCAAAAGCAGATAACTTGGTAGAGGCAGACATGGGCGAGGAAATAGTGTTAGCGGAGAGCATGTGGCAGCGGCAAAGAAGATCATGAATATATTTCCGCTGAGAAAGAAGAACACCACCCGGTACTTAATCAACCTCCAGACCAAGAAAATAGGAAAGTCTGCCCAGATCTTTGACGGGAAAGGCGACACCCATAGCAAAAACAAGAGCATCGGGAGCTGTAGGCAGAGAAGAGGTGATGACAATATCATCCACATAGACGAGGACATACATGTGAAGAGCACCCCGGTTGAAGATAAACAACGAGGGATCAGCAGCAGAGGCAAGAAAGCCATAACCAAGAAGCCAGGAGCTGAGCTGAGCAAACCAGGCCCGAGGGGCTTGCTTTAGGCCATAAATGGCTTTGTGGAGGCGGCAAATATGATGAGGATAGACTGGGTCAACAAAACCTGGCGGCTGCTGCATATAGACCGATTCGGTGAGAAGACCATGCAAAAAGGCATTGTGGATGTCCAGCTGCCGAAGACACCATCCACGAGCAATAGCAATTGACAGAACAAGGCGAATGGTAGATGGCTTGACAACAGGACTAAATGTCTCATTATAATCCACGCCAGGGAGCTGGTGAAAGCCCTTGGCGACAAGTCGTGCCTTGCGACGCTCAAGAGAGCCATCAGCTCGTAATTTGGTGCGAAACACCCACCTGCAACCAACAACATTAGTGGAAGAATGAGGAGGGACAAGAGTCCATGTCTGATTCTTTTGGAGAGCTGCAAACTCGTGGGACATGGCAGTACACCATTCAGGATACTGGGAGGCTATAGCAAAGGAGGGAGGTTCAGCTGGAACAGTAGCAAAGGTGGTGAGACAGTACCGAGAAGGATAAAGAATTGTGCCATCAGTAAGGTGACGTGGGCGAGATGAGTTGGTCTGAGCTCGTGTAATGATAGGTGAGCGAGGAGGGAGAGGATGAGAGGAAGGAGGGGAGGAAGAGACAGAGGAGGCAGGAGAAGACCGAGAAGGACTGGCAGTACTGGAAGTAAGAGGAGAATGATTCGGAGGAGAAGAGGGAGCAGGGCCTAAAATAGAGGGACCGTAGGAGAGGAAGGTGGTGATGAACAGAAGGACGGGGCAGATTTTGAAAAAGGAAATGAAGACTCATTAAAGAGAACATCACGTGAGATGTAAAGGCGATCAGTGCTGGTGTCAAGACATTTGTACCCCTTATGAGAGGAACTATAACCAAGGAATAGGCAGGACTTAGATCGATAGTCCAGCTTATGAGGACAGTAGGGACGGAGATTAGGCCAACACTCACAGCCGAAAACCTTAAGAAACTTGTAGTCAGGGTCCTTATGGTGAACCAGAAAATAAGGTGAGGTGTTGTTGAGGACAGGCGTAGAAAGAAGGTTGATAAGGTAGGTGGCAGTCTCAAAAGCATCAGCCCAGTAGCGAAAGGGAAGGGATGCATGAGCAAGGAGAGCAAGGCCTGTCTCAACAATGTGGCGATGTTTACGTTCAATGAGACCATTCTGTTGATGAGTATGGGGGCAGGAAAGACGATGTGTAATGCCAAGTTTGGTGCACAGAGATGTGAGAGAACGAAACTCTCCACCACCATCAGTTTGAAGAGTAACTAATTTAGTATTAAAAAAACGTTCAGCATAAGAGAGAAAAGAAGTAAAAACGCGAGACACATCTGATTTTAAGTGAAGAGGAAATAACCAAGTAAACCGAGTAAAATGATCCAAAAATGAAACATAATAACGATAGCCTTGTCTTGACACATAAGGGGAAGGACCCCAAACATCAGCACATACAAGCTGTAAAGGACAAGAAGTTTGCGTATAACTAGGACTAAAAGGTAGCTGGTGGCTCTTGGCAAGAGGACAAGCAGCACATTTGAAGGAAGATGCAGCAGAAGACGAAGGGGGGCAGTTGGTGCGAAGAATGCGAGAGACAAGCTCCAAGGATGGATGACCAAGTCGAAGATGCCACTGAGGAAAAGAAGTACGTTCGCCAATGTGAGTGGATGGTGAAAAAGAAGGCAACGTACAAGGAAAGCGGTAGAGACCATCACGGGTTGGACCGGTGAGGAGGAGCTTCCCCGTCAGCTTGTCCTTCACACAGAAATGAGTAGAGTGAAACTCAAAGAAGCAGGAATTATCAATGCAAAACTGAAGAACAGACACAAGATTCTTGGTAATAGCAGGAACATGAAGTAAATTGTGAAGAGTAAAAGAGGCAGAGTTGATGGAGAAGGAGGAGTCACCAATATGTTGAATGGGAAGCCCAGTTCCATCACCCACTCGAATACTTTCACCACCAGTGTACTGTTCAGAGGAAATATTTAGTTGGTTGAGATCATTGGTAATATGATGTGTGGCGGCAGAATCAGGGTACCAACTTGCATCAGAAAAAGAAGAAGGCGTAGTGTAATTGGCAGAGAAAGAACGAGGAGGGTCATATTGGTAAGAGTGATCAAAACGGTAGTAATGTAAAGCAACATGGCCCTGTTTGTTGCAGACTTGACAGGTGGGGCAAGTTGAGGTAGAGGAGGGTGAAAAGGGAGTATGAGAGGTTGGAGGACGACCACCAGTGCGACCACCGTTGAGGTTGAAGCGACCACGGTTACGTCCATGA
The DNA here is from genome assembly GCA_963930655.1 of Myrica gale. Lineage (NCBI taxonomy): Eukaryota > Viridiplantae > Streptophyta > Magnoliopsida > Fagales > Myricaceae > Myrica > Myrica gale. The sequence goes on along the minus strand of OZ005598.1, from coordinate 28,261,590 downwards.
CGACCATTACGTCCTCTGCCTCTTGAATCACGATTTCCACCAGCACTGAAGTGAGCAGAGGGTTCAAAAGAGGAACTCCGGGAGGCATGGAAAGCCGACTCTCATGAATAAGCAACAGTTGATAAAGCTCAAGAGAGGAAATAGGGTCTGCATCAGTTGTCACCGAGGTGATGAAGGACTCATAAGCAGGTCCAAGGCCAGTGAGCAGATAAGTCACAAATTCCTTGTCAGGAAGGGGATTGCCGGTGGCAGCAAGAGTATCAGCAAGAGTACGAACTTTGCTGAAATAATCTGAAATAGTCTGGTCACCTCGGGAGAGATTCGTAAGCGGAAAACGAATCTGAAATTCCTTAGCCTGAGAATGAGAGCTGAACATAAACTCCAAGCTAACCCAGAGTTCACGAGAAGTGCGGGCAGCAATTACATGACCGATTACAGACTCTGTGAGTGAAGAGAAGAGAGCACTCAGAACAAGTTGGTCTGTACGTCGCCAGACTAGGAAGGCAGGGTTGGGTTTGGGAGGTGCAGTGCCCTCAACAGGAAGAAGTTCTGCAGGAACCGTGAGAGTTCCATCAACATACTCGAACAAGTCTTGACCAGAGGCGGAGGGAGGGGGGGCGGGTGGGGGCGACCGCCCCCACTCGCCCTAAAAATTCTTTGAATTTTTTTTTATATATATATTTAGAAGCAGGCCTGCCCCCACTGGCCCAGGCCTGCTTCAGGGCCAGTGGGGGCGGGATGGGCCAGCGGGGGCGAGCCCACTGGCCCAGGCCTGCTTCTTTAATTTTTTTTTTTTTAAATCAGAGGGTGAAACGGCGCCGTTTCACCCTCTGATTTTTTTAAAAAATGCCGGTTCTCTCTCCCTCTCGCAAACTCTCCCTCTCCCGAACATCCGGCTGCCCATCGCCCACTGCCCATCGCTCACTGCTGCGGCATCCGCAGGATAAATCCTCACGGACGACGCAAAGAATCCTTGAAGAAAGTTCTCCCCCTCAGCCTTATTCCTCACCATAAACCCTAACCGAAGATTTTCATACTCTGTGTTTCTATCTCTCGGTCTCTGCCATACGGGCCAGAGATGTCGCACTTTGGAAGGGCAGGCCCTCCGGACATCTCCGACACTTACTCTCTACTCGTCCTTAACATCTCCTTCCGTAAGGCCCCTCTACCTCTCTCCCCGGAAGAAGATATTTTGTTCGGAGCTTTCAAACAACCCAGGAATAAATGGAATATGTTCTTGTTGTTTTCTTGATTGGATGTGGATTTTAGGTACCACAGCGGATGATCTTTTCCCGTATTTTGATAAGTACGGCAAGGTTGTTGATATCTTCATCCCTAGGACCCTAGAAATCGGAGGTACATCTACGCCCTTTGTTTTTTATTTTCTGTTTGGCTGCTTTTGGAAAACTGGAAGGACTTTTGGAGCGAAGTAATAGATTTTCCTTTATTTACGCCCTTAGTTACATTGTCTATTTTTTTTATTTGGATGCCGAACAACTAGTTGAACTTTCTGGAAATTGATGCCATAATTATCAGCTGAGTAATTTAATATCTTCGTCTTTCCTCTGTGGTCAGCAGAAGTGTGAACTTTTAGTACATATTCATAAATTCTAAGAATGATAGCATGACTAGTTTTGATAGGAATCTATGTATTGCTTGCATTTAAATGTTCACTGGCAAGCATTTTGCCTCAGGAGGCAAAATTTATATTTCTAACAAACTCGTCTGCTTGTGCCATTCTTTCTTCCTTCCTTAGCAAGTTCCACTTGTACATAATTAAGAGGTGTATATATACAGTATTCAGTTGTTGATTCCTGGTGAATCTGCCTGTTTTGCATGTGCTCCTCCTTTGGTATGCTCTTTCATTTTTGTTCTATTTTCCGAAAGCTGTTTCTTTATAGTTGATGACTCTGACATTGAAAGTTTATTATTTTGTTCTCTATAAACGTCTTATGACATCGAAAGTTGTTTCTCTATAAACTCCTTGCCTGAATGCCTAACGCTCTCTCCTCTTTGCAGTACAACATATCTACATTGTGATTTTAACAATCCATTAGTCTCTTGCTTGTATAACTAGTCAAGAGAAAAGCCAAAGAAATAGGTGAAAGATAGTGATTTACCCTTGCATGTTTTCCTGTCATTTTGTTAGGTTCCCAAAGTCACAATAATTATTGGTGGAAGCTTTGGTGCTGGAAATTATGCAATGTGTGGTCGTGCCTATAGTCCCGACTTCATGTTCCTTTGGCCAAATGCCAGAATATCTGTGATGGGTGGTGCTCAGGTAGCCTTTTCACTTGGTATATTCTTGCATATGACTGACGATCAAATAAGATACCATTTTGTTTGAGATATTGTGTTTCCTCTGAAACAAGCTGACAAAAGCATAAGGTCTGCCTCTTTTTGAGATGTCAATAAGTCAATTAGATATCATGTTTTCCTTTGGCGTAAAAGCATTTAAGCATTCATATAGTCAACCTTGCTACTAAAATCTATTATTTGCACAGATCTTCTGAAATAAGGCTTATATACACATTTTAATTGATAGAGCATTTGAACTCTCACACCGAGGGACAACCTATACTTTTCTAAGTATGCTCTCAATTTCTCCATTTGATTTATTTTGTATATGCTGGTCAAATTTGAAGAGTTCTTTTGAATACAACCAGCCTATCATGTAAGATGTGGCATAAAGTCGAGTGCATACTGTTGTTGTCAAAACTTTCTGCCTCTATCTGTGTAGGAATATGTGTTCTATGGCTTCAGTCCTTTCATCTCCTACTTTCATGTGCATACAGTAATCCGCTCATAGTTTGGGAACTTTCAAACCTCTCTAGAGCATCCTTTCTTAGTAGCAAGGTTCAAACTACTCTAAGACTTTAAGATATCCAGCTCTTTAATATAATGATAAGAATGGTCTCATGAATCTTAACATTATGTTTCCTGATCTGTATCCCTGGCTTTCTCAACCGCACTAGGTATTTTACCTCTCATTTATCTACTCTAGTTTAGGTTTATAATGTCATTTGGTTGAGCATGCATGCGTAATGTTTTTAGTTCTTAATTTGCGATATTATAATTTTAAGACACTTTTTACATTATGAAAAAAAAAAATTTTGGTCATTTTCCCTTAGAAATTCGACCCCCCTCATTTTGTATCCTAGATACGCCACTGGTCTTGACCCCGTAGATATGCAGAGATCTGAACTTTCCACAGAAGATAGTTTTCTGAGGTGAGTTTGATGCTAATAATATGAGAAAGAGAGGAGGGAATAGATGGTGAAGATGATTGAGCAGCCATGAAAAGGGACGAAGGGATCAGAGAGACGATGAGTCTATGTGCTCTGATACCATGTTTGAATATAAGCAAATATTGTATTCCTTTCTCAATGATTACAAAAAGGAGGTGCGTGTCTTTTATAGACGCACTGTACAAGCGAATCAATGAAGAATATGCAAAAGAAGGTTGTTACAATGCGTAACAGAATTTGTTACGTGATAGCTGTGGAAGGCTCTAGACTCTGTGACGTGGAAAGCTTATGCTCGTTGGCTAGAGCAGAGGTACGCTCGTTGGTTAATGGTGTGATGCTAATATTTACAAAAAAAAAAGTAATTAAACAAAGTTACGCCAAGAATGGACTATTTGAAACCAGACAGCCTTTCAGTTTCCATATCCTTCCAAGTTACCATGTGGCTTGTTTTGCGTTAGGTGGAAGGCATGCACAACTCCACAAAGGTAATGGGACAATGAAATATAATCTGTAATTGCCATCTTAGACTGAATCATAAAGAGCAGTCCAAATAAGCTCCAACAAACTCCTCATTACACCACCACCCAGAGGGCAATATAAAGGTAGATTGCACACCCTTGAGTTCCTCATTCCTCAGCCTAGCAGCAACTCAAAAGCAGTGCTAACATGGCCGGAAATCCGCTTCCTGCTGAGGGTGTGACATTGAGCAAGAGTGTCCAAGAAATGTCCATCAACGGTGATGAACCACCTCCACAATTCTTAGTCAAAGAAAACAGCTCTGGTTCTGGGTTTGCGAATCATTCTCCTCCATCAGTAGAAATCCCCATTATTGATATCAACCTATTGTCCTCAGAATATGAACTGGAGAAGCTAAGATCAGCTCTTAGCGCAGGCGGATGCTTCCAGGTTTTGATTTCTGTAGACTGCTTAAAAATCTTTTGTTTTTTGGACATATAGTAGCTGTTACCTCCATGTATATGATCTCTATTCCGTTTTGTCAGGACTGTGGTTTGTTCATAACATTTGCACCCAAAGAAGTAGTTTTGGCTACCAAAACAAAAGGGACTAAACGAAGCAACTTTGCTTGAAAAATACAAGCATGATAATTAAGCAACAAATAGAACCCCTCACTATAAGGGTCGATTTGTTTTCCAAATCTCGTCAACTGTTAGACATCCCACAAGTTAGAACTCCCCGGAAACCGACATAAATGGTCGTGCCATATCTTTGGTGCTTCTACTCACTATTACAATTTGGCATATTTTCTACCAGCTATCCTCCAGGAAACTCCATGCCATGCGTCCCCAATTACCGAGTGAAACAGGGGACGGGGGACATAACCCGTATAATTGTCTCAAGGTTCAAAATATGCCACTGGTACGTTTAAAACATATAGTAGAAACCTCTGGCCAATGCCTGAGCCCCCCCCCCCCCCCCCCCCCCCGATGTTTCATCACCTCGTATCACTAGCTATCCTTAAGTTTGACGTAGTGGAATGGCTTTCCTGCACTGGAAAAGAAAACGAATAAATAAAGGTCCTTCTTGAAAAATGTTTCAATTTTCATCTGGATTGGATTAAATATCTGGGTCCCTGAAAAAAAAAAGGAATCTAATTAGTGTTTTCTTTCTATCATAGACTCATAGTTGTGTCTTAAAGCATATCTTTTGAGCCTCAGGCAATAAGCCATGGAATTCCAAGTTCATTTCTTGACAAGGTACGTCAAGTCGCCAAACAATTTTTTGCAATTCCTCTGGAAGAAAAGCAGAAATACTCCCGAACAGCTCATGAGGTTGAAGGGTATGGCCAAGACTTGGTAGTAACACAGAAGCAAGTTCTTGACTGGAGCAGTCGCCTGTTTCTTAGGGTGTTTCCAGCAGACCAAAGAAGGCTCAATCTTTGGCCAGAAAAGCCAAGTGATTTCAAGTATGTTTGGTAGTAACTTTTGTTCTATATATTGTTAGAAAATCTAATTTTTAATATCAGTGAGCCTTCAATTATTTTCACAGAGACATCTTACATGAATATGCTACGAAGTTAAAGGGCATGATGGACATACTCTTTAAGGCCATGGCAGAGTCGCTGGATTTAGAAGAGAACAGCTTCTCGAGCAAGTTTGGAGACAACCCAGTGATGCAAGTGAGATTTAACTTCTATCCCCCTTGTTCTAGACCTGATATGGTTCTAGGCGTCAAAGCTCATTCAGACAGATCGGGAACTACGGTTCTCTTGCAAGATGACGATGTCGGGGGTCTTCAAATTCTCCAAGATAACAGGTGGATTGACGTTCCTGTAATACCTCATGCTCTGGTTGTTAATCTTGGCGATCAAATGCAGGTATGTATTAGCAAAAAGAAGGTCACTTTTAAGTTAGCTAGCTTGCATTCAAAGATTTAAGGTCACATTCTAAAGAACTGCTGCGAAAATTTACAGACTGTCAACCACCAAAATTTCTCAAGACGAATAATTTATTTCATTTTTTAAGTTGCAAGGAATCAATCTGCACTAGAACGCCTGGCCAACAGAAAAGGAAACTACAACTTTCTTATGTAATCTATATTGCATATGATGCATTCATGCAGATAATGAGCAATGGAATATTCAAGAGCCCAGTGCACAGAGTCTTGACGAACGCAGACAAGCTGAGGATTTCTGTTGCAATGTTCAATGAGCCAGAGCAGGATAAAGAGATCGGGCCAGTTGATCAATTGATAGACGAGGAAAGGCCAAGGTTATATAGAAATGTCAAGAACTTTGCTGCTTTCAACTATGAATGCTTTCAGAAAGGGAAAGTAGCACTTGAGGAAGCAAAAATTACTCTCCCTGCTTACCCTCTCTGGTATTGAAGCAACGGCAAAAGTTATTATGTGATTAAGGTTATTGTGTGAGTGTGTGAGTAGACGGGTGAGATTAGAAGTTGAGAAATCTAATGGCTGAAAAAATGTCGCGTCATTTAATGAACCCGACCCGTGAAACTGACCCGGTTTCATTAAATAACGTGACATTTTTCAGCTATTAGATTTCTCAACTTCTAACCTCACTCGTCCACTCACACATTTACACAATAACCGGCCTCGCGAAGCAAGTGAACCTTGGAAGTCTCTTTTGTAATATCCTGAAACTTTCAGAATAAGCTCAACTCTGTGTATTTCACAAGTGGCTCTAGATTATATGATATGTGTGGTAACATAGGACTGAAGCGCCTTTTTATAGTTTTTCATTCCCTCTTCCCCTTATGTTTCACTAGCAATGTAATGGAGCATATGACCATAGAAGTGTTGGTCCAACTGGTAGTGTCATAACCTCGTATATGGGGTTGGAGCTGGAGATCCTTGGATTGAACTTTAGCTGCACAACTTAATGCACTTTCATCGACTACGTTCCAACCTTCTATTGATGGTTATGAGAACTCCAGGTTGAGGAGTAACAAACGTTGCCAAGATATCGGTATCCTTGGTTTCATAGTCAAGAATATAATAAGTCAATTTATAATCTTTAACACCACTTTTGAATCCAACACTTGCTTCAGTCTCTGTTTGTGGTGACATAAGTCTCTCCCTACAACTCATGAATTAAGAATTCTCGTAACAATAAGGCCTAATCGACATGAATTAGGAGTTAATAAAACTTTTTACAGGAATCCTTTCACAAAATTATCAAACTAATTAGAATGGTTCGTTATTAGATCATGATATGTAATTAGCCAAATACACCATTATTGTATACCCTTTCATATATATGTCGCAACCGAACATGCTTACTGCCGAATAGAAGGGGCGACTCCATTGAATAGGAATAGGCTAAAGCTAGTCGCGCCGACCATTTTTTTCTAGAAAAAAAAAAATTGATGGAGCATATGGTTGGAAATGTTTTAACATCATTGCATTGTCGACATCAGCAATCAAAGAAGTTACCTGCCGTCTATCAATGTTGTAACATAGAAGCAAATAGTCTAAAACGAAGTCTTACGTGGCTCTGTTTGGTTCTATTTGGCTGAACCTCCAGGTTGAAGACTACCTTTAAAATGATATCAGGAGCTCAGTCTCTCTGAAATTTTTCATGCTACCTGCAGAGATTTTCTAGATTCAACAAATGTCAAGGACTCAATCGCATATCAGCCAGATTTTTCCAAAAAATATACAATTAAAAGTGCTGACAAATATATAGGATCGGCAAATGATGGGATTCTCAAAATACAACTCCTGATTTGGATTCATACTCATTCTTCCACTAAATTATGGGGCCCTTTAAGGTCTATGGACAGATGCTATTATTTTATTTATCTCGCTCCTAATGGAAAAGATCTGAATGGAACATGGATACCGTTTCTTTTTATATGAGCTATTTTGGTTGAAAATAAATATAGTCGTATCAGATAAGAACGTAAAGCACCAAATTTGCTCTATTGGCAGGTCTTTGTTTGTGATCCTGATCTCAAATCCATCTTGTTTTTATTGGAATGCCACCGGCCCGATCGCCATCACAAATCCTGACAACAGATACGCTTGTTTTCTGTTTGGTTTTTTATTGTTATATTAAGATTATGGGTAAATTACTCTACCAATCCTTGTGGTATGACTGATTCCCAGATTGATCCCTAAGTTAATTTTTCTCCTGCAGGAGTCCGTGGGGTTTGAAACGTTTCTCACATTAGTCCTTCGTCAAATAAGATAACGGATTTTGTCTACGTGGCTGACGAAGAACACGTCAGAACCACTTAAGTGGCGATACATGTCATTTTTTTTGCCACCTCAATTAAAAAAACACAAATAAATGAGAAATCCAGTCAGAGCCTTCACCACCACTCTCTTCTCTTTTCTCACCCCCTCTGCACCAAAGCCCGGGACATACACACCAGTCACAACCTCGTCGTGAGTCACGACGTGATTCCTTCGCAGCGCCCAGTGAAGCATGGTCCTGTTCCTCCCTTTGAACTCAATACCACGCCACCCATCTCGGCTTCAACTACCAATGAGATCGATCGACGTGAGTCGCCACCTGGTTTTTGAGCCTGCTCCCTGCAGAATGTTCTTGTGACAACGCCAACCCATAGTGGATACTTTGATGTGAATGGAAACAACTACAACTACCAGTAATCTGTAGCGCCTGTATTTTTATTTTGAAAATAATAGTAGTTGTAGCTTAAATCAGGCACGAAGACGGAAATTGATGAACGTCATTTCGTGCAATGTGATGTTAAGTTGATGGTGATTTCTCTTAATCCTTCCTCTTGTTGCAACATTCAACAGTTTCTTGGTTGTCATTTATATATTATTTTATCGTTCTGTTGCATTATTTTGCTTTGGTGAAGTTCCATTAAGAATAAATATTAGCGTTTTGGTAGCTTCGTGTTAGGGTTTCTACACCTCATGGTTGAATCAAAAATCGTTTGGGGGCTTACCTCTTCCACATAAAAATCGCTATCCTAACTACACGCAGCAGGAAGACGGATAAGCCAAATGACCCACTAGAGTCGTCTCCACAGACAAGCACCAAATCGTTTCAAGGCAAACCAACGTTTCGTGTTTTGCTTAACACTTGGGCTTGGAAAGGTAATTTCATTCATCCATTCAAAAAGTGGAGAAGCCTATAAGTAGAAGACGCTGTAGAAAACCACCACCACGATTCAGGTCCCGACACATGAGAGATTAATTTGGCTAGTACAATCGTGAATCAAGGGAAGGGAAAATGAGAAATCCGCGAGCGTGGTGACAAAAGAAGGAAACGTGGTGACGTCTGGTTGGCTGCCCACTCCATAAGGCGACGAGTTTCCGGACAAAATGGAGACAAGACGGTGAGCAGCGGAGAAGTCTGAAGAGGGGGTGAGGAAAGAGAATAGAGTGGTGGTGAAGGCTCCGGCTGGATTTCTCGTTTATTTGTCAAATTTTTTAACTGAGGTGGCAAAAAAAATGACACGTGTCGCCACTTAAGTTATTCTGACGTGTTCTTCGTCAGCCACGTAGACAAAATCCGTTATCTTATTTGACGGAGGACCAATGCGAGAAACTTTCCAAACTCCAGGGACCCCTGCAGGAGAAAAATTAACCTTGGGACCAATCTGAGAATCAGTCATACCCTAAGGACGGGTGGAGTAATTTAGCTTAAGATTATTTAACTAAGGATGACTTTTAATGGAGTACTCCCGTCTATATGCCATGCACAGTAATGCACTGTTAATGGTGTCCCTACTCTCGGTCTGCTTTGAACCAAAGGTCCAGATTTTCTCGTAGCAGCTAATTATCCTTGGATTTTGGTCGAAAGCGTTCTGAATTCGGCTTCAAGTACAACTGCATCCTTAGTTCAATGGCTGAATCTGCCACTACCCAGGTAGATCAGCTTCTTTCGAGAACGGTGCAAGAACTGGTCATCAGTGGGGAAGAACTGCCGAATAACTATTTCTATAAAAACAGCGGAGAGACAGGAGTTCCTGCTCCTTTGATTGAGATTCCAGTCGTTGACCTTGGTGTCCTCAAATCTCCGGCGACCACAACAGAAGAGCTAGAGAAGCTTCGGTCAGCTCTCAGTTCATGGGGTTGCTTTCAGGTTCGATATCCCTCATGACCTCCACCCACTGAATAAAACAATCTACTATTCTGTAGAGCTACCAAGTTGATATACTCTGTTTTGTTTTCCTCCCACCTCATATCTGCTTCAGCAAAATTTAAGGACTAAGTGGCTATTAACCTAAAGAGAGAGAGAAAAAAAAAAAAAAGCTAGTACTGTACCAACCTAGTGTGGCTGTCACTGCATGTCGATGTGTAGAACTGAAGCCTGAGCATGCACGGCACCACCTTAAGGTTCATTGCATACCTACGCCCATTTCACTTGCCTTCCCAGGAGAAAGTTTTTCCAGAGATTTTTTGGTGACCAAGATGAATTCCGGATCATCTTGGAACTCGAATAAATCTGATCCAATTTCAAACGAATTGTAGATAAAACGCTTCCGACCAAGTACGTACGTGCAGCAGCCCCTCTCGGTGACTCTCAATGTAGATAAGAAGAATATTAGTAAGAAAAAGAAAATAGCAAGTATATCTGGAACATTCAGCCGGCTTCAGTTCATATAATGGGTTGGGAGAGAACAAACATTTCCCTATTTAGTAAAATGAAATGTTTGGAAAACGAGAAAATGAAGGAAAATCTGTAACTGCTCTCTATTCGAGAGAGAGAGAGAGAGAGAGCCACTCTCCTTTGCCTTGCCTTTTTCTATTATAAGCATGATTCTTTCTACAGGTTTCCTTGAGCTAAATACTAGACTGTGGGCTAAGTCCCTTACGTAATAAAAAGACACCAAAACATGGCCCAACAGAATGGCCTAAATGCAGAATAAAAGATTCAAATGAAAACAGGGTGGCCCATCCCGAAAAGCAAGCCCAAACGTCAGCCACTTCAGCCCAGTCAATATCGGCCCAATCAAAGTCTGACCGACAGCTTAAGTCGAACTTCCCAACTCCTTTACCCATTTTCCAGTCTTCTTCGTTTGCTGATTCCCATTTGATAGGACCCGTGTGTTCGCATCGAAGGGACATGGCCGAATCTGCCCCTCCAGCTCCAGCCAAGACACAGTTGCCGCAGAAATCTGTCCAAGAACTGGTTATCAATGGCGAAGAGCTTCCAGAAAATTATATCCGTAAGGATGGAGACCGTGGAATCTTGGATGTTCCATTGGTGGAGATTCCAGTTGTCGATCTTTGCCTGCTCACATCTTCATCAACCAGAGGAGAGGAGCTGGAGAAACTTCGATCAGCCCTGAGCTCATGGGGCTGCTTTCAGGTCTTACCACTAACCTGAATATTGTTTTTGTTAATCATGCTGTCGAAGCCATAAAATCGAAGTACATCAGTTCTGTTAAAAGCAGAGTTATAGATCCAGTTTCAACTCCAGATAACAAAACAAATAGTTAAATCCTAAACCAAAAACAAAACTCGATTCCGTGGAAAGCTATAGAACTAAAAGCAGTGCAATAGAGTCAACAGATATTGATTTTCGAAGGACTCTACTGGAGAGAATTATTCTAAATCGTATACTATTTCATTCATATTCCAAACATGCTCAACGGTGTTTAAGGTGTAATTTCAGGCCATAAACCATGGTGTAACACTTCCGTTCCTTGACAAAGTCCGCGAAGTTATGAAACAATTTTTTGCCCTTCCAATGGAAGTGAAGCGAAAATACGCCAGAGAAGCTGGTGGCATTGAAGGGTACGGCAATGACATGATCCTTTCAGAACAGCAAATACTTGATTGGACTGACCGCTTGTATCTCACTCTAAATCCAGAAGACCAGCGAAAGCTAAAGTATTGGCCTGAGATTCCTGAAGACTTTAGGCAAGTTTATTCTCTGCTAATATGGTTTCTTTCCTGCTGATGTTAGTGTTCATGTGGCTCTGCCTGCTTTGGATTCTGTAAATTATTCTTATCCGCAGTTAAAGTAGACAAAATCTAAAAGGAATGCTAAATCCCATAGCTTGGATGCATGTCAAATAATCTGATGTAAGTTCACAATCACTGCAGGGATATTCTACATGAGTATACCATCAAGATGGAAATGGTCACTGCAGCAGTCCTTAAGGCCATGGCAAGGTCACTGAATTTAGAGGATAACTGCTTTTTGGACCAATGTGGAAAACGACCAACAGTGACTGCTAGATTCAACTACTATCCTAAATGTCCAAGGCCAGAACTTGTTCATGGGGTCAAACCACATGCAGATGCATCGGCAATCACTGTTCTCTTGCAAGACGAAGTGGAAGGTCTTCAATTCCAGAAAGACGACTAATGGTTCAGAGTTCCAACAGTTCCTCAAGCTTTTCTCATTAATAGTGGTGATCTAGTAGAGGTGACCATTACTGAGACTGACTATATATTAAAGCAAATCAGGGTAGCTTTCAGGCTTGATGTGCAAATTAAATACGCAGGAAATAAGCTTATTGTTAGAAAAATCCCCCCCTCCCCCCAAACCTAGAAAATAGATTTAGTAACAAATACTTTTTCACCAACATTTTACAACACCTATAAAAAATCAAATTCTCAAAATTCTTAATTTTTTTACTGAAGGACCGAATGCTTTTGTGTGGTAGAACTATGGGCGATTGGGATTATTCGCACTTCAGAAAACATGCAAACAGTATTAATTTCTGAAGGCAACAGATGAAACCCAGTAATTGATCTGAGCGTTATTTCTTCCTCACCATTGATCTCTCATCATCTGAGAACCATATCACCAGTGTTGGAAACACAAATTTGATGACTAAATTCACCTCCTCTATTAGGTTATCCAAAAATCACATTAAACTCTTAGGATTGTTGTAGTTTAATCTGATACCATATAAACTTGAACTTTTAAGACAGTGAATTTAGTATTTAGAGACTCCAGACTGGTCTGAATTGCATTTAGCCAAGGCAGGGAAGGTGAACTTATTAAAATTCCTGGAAGACCTTTACCCACGAAAACTCAAGTAGAGAGGACATCCAAACTTGGCAAAAAGCCATATAAGGTAGGAACCAACCAGTACAAAAAAATAAGTTATTGTTTCGTCTGAGTTCACAACACCATGAGAACAAGAGACATGTCAAAAGAGGACACATCTTTAGATGAATTAGACTAAAATTAAGAATTCCACTAGAATATACATCAAATAGCTTGCAAAACGTAAGATCCTAAATGGAGGAACCACCAAAAATCCTACAACAAATTAAACTATAAAATAATGCTTTTTAAGGGGTCGTTTCTCCGTTAACATTACAGGCCAGTAGGCCACAGTATCGTCTCTAGCAACCCAAACTTCATCTTTTCTCACCTACCCTCTTTCTTGTAGTGCCTCAAACTTGGATCAAATCACTTTATACCTTCGCATCTATTGATCTATATTGCACATGATTCATCATCATAGCTGCAACACTGAGCTATCTCGCCTTTGACATAGCAAAGATTAAAATGAATATTCGAGATATGGCCTTCGACATAGGGAGAATTAAAAAGAACATTCTTTTTTGCAGCTATGAACACATATTGGTAGTTTTATACCTCACCAATACTCAGCAGAACAGATCAAGTTGCCACCACACTAGAATACTCCAAGGAGTTGATCACAACAATCGAGATCCTGTTCAAGATCAAAATCATGCATTTATTTTTCATAGCAGGAAAATAATTTTTTGATAAGTATCATAGCAGGAAAATAATTATTCAAATAACAAACTTCCAATGCAACTAGATATTCAGATATTTTATTTTTAGGGAAAATTACATTTTGTACCCTCAAACTACCAAACCCGACAAATTGCATCCTAAAGTAATAATGTGATTACAATTTGAACACCATTTTAAGATCGCACCATTAAAATCAATTTAAATATGTAACATGTCACAATCCTAATGGTCTAATTGTCACAAGGGGTGCAAGTGTAAACCCACTAGTAATTTAGAATATAACGTGTCGGTTTGGTAGTTTGGGTCCAAATTGCAAAAGACACAATAGTTGGAGGGCGCAATGCATATTTTTCCCCTTAAGTTGCGTAACATATGCTTGTATATTAAAGGTACATATAAAGTAAAAAAATTTAAGAATCCAAGCATGTAGTGGCATAATACCAAGTAATGGCACCTGAGATTCTGAATCAGTTTCATAAGGCAACAAAAAATGAAAAGGACAGTTCTAAATGTGAGACTAGGATAGAGGTCAAGACTGAAATTTCATCCAGATAATAAGAGCATAATACAGCTGATCCAATCATGTTAAATCATCAAATTGGATTTTCCTCGCCAACTCTCGTTACTAGCAGTGATATAAGTAAAGGATATGAATATTGAACATAAAATCTTATGCACCTATCTCTTCAAAACTACCTACATGTAGGAAGCAATCTAGCAAATCCAAAGTACTTCAACCTTACAAAGCAATGGTTTTAAACTTTGAAACCATACTTTTACTTTCTTTCTTTCGTTCTTATGAGTGATAAGTGACACAGTATGAACAAATAAGAAACAAGTTTTGTTTTGACGACAAGAGGTTCAAATGAAACTTCAATCATGAAAGAACTGGCAGAAGCGTCCACAAAAACAATTAAAAACTATTAGTAGATAAAAAATACAGTGCCCAGACCACTCACCAAAAATCAGGAACATGGAACTCAGGTGTTTTCAACCTTAGGAGTCTCTGAAGAAGATGCCAGTGCAGCACTGCCTTGAGATAGTTTTGGCAACATGCGTTCCTCCTACGAAACTTGAAACTTCTCTGCATTCTCAAACAGTTGCTTCCGAAGAACACCATGCAAACGCCCAAAAAGCTGCTTCTTCAAGGATTCAAAAGAATGGTCCAACCTCTCTAGCTGCTCCATTGCATTTACATTGTACATGAACAAGCCATAGTAAAGATCAAAGCTATCCCCCGAGGTATTCTCCACCAAATTTAACAAAGTCTCATACCCTTTTGTGTTAATTGGCGTTGACTCCAACCCGAACTTTTCCAACACCCTCCCCATAGTGTGAGTAATGAACTGTGATCCCGCCGCATACCAATCATGTTCTGCACAAGACATTTCCACCATTTGGCACCCTTCTCTTGCAAAAATATCAAGAAACCGGTCACACCGCGATACTCTGGATTCATCACTTCCAACCCTAACCTTATCATAAACAAAAGGAAGACCATTCCACCCATTTTTACCACTCTCAGGTCCAAACATAGGATGAGTGCAGAGAACATCAAAATATGGTGGCAGATTCTGAAGAAACAAACTTCTTGGGAATTCTTTCACAGAAAGCACATCAACAAACAGAGTATTCCTCTTCAATCTCTGAACTGGCAATGATCTCAGAACTTGCTCTGTCGAAAGAATCGAAGTACAAAGAAGAATCACTTCAGGATGCTCTTCACAAAGATCGTCAGCATCAGAGAAGTAAGAAATCCCTAATTTTTGTGCTATATCAGAGTAATCCGCTCTAGAGTAGGCCAAAACCTCGTGCCCTTGATGTAAAAAGGACTTTGCAAGGAACTGGCCAAAGTTGCCAAATCCAACTATTGCAATTTTTAGCTTCAAGCCGTCATCAAGGTGGTCAGAAATCAGGCCTTTGAACTCGTACGGTTGGGCAATATCCTGTGACCTGAAAGTTTGAATTAAAACATGTTCATAAACCAACCACTGTGGATGGGGTTTTTGTAGCATGACTCAGCCCCAATTCCAAAAAGTTTTTTAAGCCCATTATTTTCATTTTGACTGACCAAGTATGATCTAATCCCACGATAATATCAGATTTCAGCAGCCAAACGAGAGGGGGAAATGTGTTTTCACTGGTATGATCTCGGTAATTATTTCTTTCAGCAAGAACACAAAAATAATCAAATAGAATAACAGAATCTCCACCATTATCCACTATCTGGTGCATAACGCCTTATTCATAAATAACAATAATCAGAAAGAACTCCACAGTATGATTGCTAATTTTCTTATTGTGGGAATTGAAAAGCTTCATAATGAAAAAGAGATCAGATTTAGACCAGCATAGTCACTGCAACTGCTCTTCTACACGAAAGAAGAGACTGATGAAATAACCCAAAAAAGACTTAAACCCACAATTACTTAACGAAAGCACATCAAATTTAAGCATCTTGCAGTTTTACCTCGTTGCCAATGAAGAAGATGGCAATACAGCTCCATTTCGATGCCAAGCAAAACTTTCATGCGGATGCTGCACCTTCTCTGCTTTCTCGAACAATTGTTTCCTCACCACATGATGCAAGCGGCCAAAGAGCTCATTCCTCAACGCCTCGAAAGCAAAATCCAATCTCTCCAACATCTCCAACGCGCTCTTATTGTACAGGAACAACCCGTAGTACAAGTCAAAGCTATCGCCGGCCGTGTTCTCCACCAAATCCAACAAGGTCTCGTATCCCTTGGTATTAATTGGCGTGGACTCCAAGTTCAACATCTCCAAGACCCTCCCAACCGTATGGGTAATGAACTGTGACCCCGCCGCGTACTTGTCGTGCTCCGCGCAGCTCATCTCAACCATTTTACACCCTTCTCTGGCGAAAACGTTAAGGAACTTCTCGCACCGCGAAATCCTCGATTCTTCATCGCCAATTCTAACTCTTTCATAAGCAAAGAAACGCCCATTCCAGCTGTGTCTGGCGCTTTGGGGTCCGAACATCGGGTGCGAGCAAATGACATCGAAGTAGGTGGGCAAAACGTCGAGTAGTAGATCTCTGGGGAACTCTTTGACCGAAAGAACGTCGACGAATAATGTGCTACGCCTGAGACTCTGGAGAGGGAGGGAACTGAGAACACGTTCAGTGGAGATGATAGAGGTACAGAGGAGAATGACTTCTGGGTGTTCTTCACAGAGGTCGTGAGGGTCAGAGAAGAAAGAGACGCCAAGGGTCTTGGCGGCGAGGGAGTAGTCGGACCGGGAGTGGGCGAGGACGGTATGGCCTTGGCGGACGAGGGTTTTGGCCAGGAACTGCCCGAAGTTGCCGAAGCCGATGATGGCAATTTTGAGGTGGTGGCTTGACTGGTTATGGGCGGCGGCGAGCTTGGATTCGTAGTCAAAGGGCTGGGCGGCGTCGAGGGCTCGGATGCAAAGGGGTCTGCGGCGGCGAGGCAAGGAGGTAGGGGTGGCGGCGGGGTGGTTGGAACGGAGAGAGTGATACAGAGGACAGAAAAGGAGAGGTTGTGAGAGCGAAGGGACAGATAAATTGAGTGCTGGTGATGCTGAAGTTGAAGGATGGTGCAGAGGGGAAAGAGAGAGCATTGTCGAAACGAGACGAGACGAGACAGGTCCTGAGATTTCTAAACCAACAACACGCATCCAACTCACCGACTCCAGCCGAGCGATTAGAGCGGTCTTCCTGAAGACCCTGTTTTTATGATCTGACTAGAATGCGGCGACAGGCCTAAGATTCTAAGAAACTAAAATCAAGATTAAGAACAGAGGGAGAGAGAGACTATGTGGCAACTGTTCGGAATATAGAAATATTTCTTTAATAACTTCGTTTTATCTCAGGCTAATAGTCCGGCCAAAATCAATCAATTATTGTCTTCAATTTAATTTGATTGTGAAAAAAATACAAAATGATCAAAATATCTTATCCATACAAAATAAATAAATAAATAAATAAACAACAAATAAATTACTTAAATGCAATTCAATATTTTTATTTAAAAAATGTTACTTTATATATAAATTATCTTTTTAATTAATTTTTAATGTATTTCAATCATTTTACATCTTTTTAAAACCTTATGAAACTTGAGAGGAGGTGATTATCAGTTTTTGGCTTTATTAATCATTTTAATAAAGGAAAGTAATATGAGATTATCCCTTTTATGTTTAAAGAAGTAGAACGAGCCAGATCCGCACATGTAGGTTAATTTCAAATGAATCATCCAAATTTTCTTTTTCTTTTTTATTTTTTAGTAAAGAAGAGAAATCAAATATAAATGAAAATAATAAAGCCCCTCAACATGGCAAATTAACATTTAAACTCTACCTTAATATTTATTCGCCATATATAAACTGTACAATAATATCCAATGCACAAGGGAGGAAGGTATCGAAAGAAAGCTAACTCGGGATAATGAGTAATAAAGCAGTTCCAACTCTTCTTATGCTTTATCCTACAACATGACCCTTATCATCATCATCATCATCATCAAGGCCTACAATGGGTCATTTCTCAGCAGGTCCACTTCTGGGGTGAGCTAAAATATTCTAGAAACTACTTGATAATTGTTCCGGAGAAGATGAAACACAAGCAGAACCAGCAGACAGAGAGAAGAAGTATGCACGATTTGGCAAGTGTAGATGAGTATATAACATAACAGAAAATGGTCGACCATTCTCCCTGTTCTTCTCATCCTCTTTGTTAAAAGATCTTAAAGAGCAGGCCACCGTGTGTAGCAAAGAAGGGAGCAAACACAAGAGACTCTACGGCCATTAGCTTGATAAGAATGTTGAGAGATGGCCCAGAAGTGTCTTTGAGTGGGTCCCCGACAGTATCACCAATAACAGCTGCCTTGTGCGGGTCTGATCCTTTTGGACCCAGGGTTCTTGCATGCTCTGAAGCACCAGCCTGTCCGTTCCAAAATGGAATTGAGAAGATGAGCAATTCGAGAAAAAAATAAATTCTTTTAGCCAGTCAAGAAAAGGATTCCAGACTCAAATATTAACCTCGATGTACTTCTTGGCATTATCCCATGCACCGCCAGTGTTGGACGCAGAGATAGCAATCTGCAGTAGACAGTAAGAACATTATACGTCGTGCAAAGCTTTGGTGACCATAAACAAATCTATCTGATGATCCAGATTGAGGATGAATGCTTCCTATACTGCGGCTAAAATGGGGGATCTTTTCACACAATGAGGTTATAGCATTACCTGTACGCCAGAAACAAGCGCTCCGGCAAGGACACCAGAGAGAGTTTCCACACCAAAAAAGATGCCAGCGATAAGGGGTGTGAGCATGACAAGGGCACCGGGAGCCATCATCTCCTTGATGGAAGCGTCAGTGGAGATCTTAACACAGGTAGCATAGTCAGGCTTGGCAGTGCCCTCCATGAGACCTGGGATGGTATTGAATTGCCTGCGCACTTCCTCAACCATCTTCAGGGCTGCCTTTCCCACACTCTTCAACGTCATGGCAGAGAACCAGTAAGGAAGCATTGCTCCCACAAGCAAGCCAATAAACACTTTCGGAGACAACACATCAACTATTGAGATTCCAGCACGGCTCACAAATGCACCAAAGAGGGCCAGGGAGACGAGAGCAGCAGAACCGATTGCAAAACCCTAGAACAAAAGCATCAAACATCTATTGAGGGTTCTGAATTCAGATAAACAACTATTTCTGTCTTTGATGCCATAACAAATTCCATAGTCATATACTTTCAACAAAAATGGAAAGGGAAAAAAACCAAAGACAAAACAAACCAATACAATCTTCAACTTCTACTTAATGTTCCTCACGAATTACTTCTGCAGGGACATAAGTAATTCCCAAGCATCAAATAAGGACATACCAAAAGCGAGCACTCAGGTAGTTTGCCCATTTCTCAAGGTATGAGAACCACTTAAACTTGTCCCCAAAGAAAATAAACAAAACAATCAATCAAGTGTCAACGTATCAAAACCACCCACATGGTGCTCTGCATGCTTATTAACATGCTTTCAAAAACAGTTCACCCCAAACCGAAATGGAAACCCAAGAAAAGGAAAAAGTGAAGCATATTTCTTTTTCTTTTTTCCAGTTTGGGGGAGTTGACATAGATTAGCACCTTAAATGTACCAACAAATTAAAAGGAGGCAGGTAAGGTTTGAGAGAATTTTCAAACCTTTCCAATAGCAGCAGTAGTGTTTCCTGCAGCATCAAGGGCATCAGTTCTCTCTCGGATTCTATGACTCATGCCTGCCATCTCGGCAATGCCTCCAGCATTATCACTGATGGGACCATATGCATCAATGGCCAACCCGGTAGCTATGGTGCTCAGCATTCCAAGGGCAGCCATGGCAATACCATACATAGCAGCAAAGCTAAAACTAACATAGATACTAACAGCAATAGCAAAGATAGGAATAATGACTGATTTGTAGCCCAATGCAAGGCCAAAAATGACATTCGTAGCAGCTCCAGTCCGGCAGGAATCAGCAACATCTTGTACAGGGCTGCAAGGAATTATGTAAATCACAAGCCAACATAAAATAGAAGTAAAAAGACAGAAAGGAGAAATCACAAATGCTGCAGAATCTGGTACCTGTATGCATTGCTAGTGTAATACTCGGTAACAAATCCAATAATAAGCCCAGCCCATAAACCAATCGCAACACATAAGAACAGCTGCCTGCATGCACAAATCAAAGGCAACATGCTGAGATGATACAATGTACATACTATGAAGGGCGCCTGGGTGTCAACATAACAAAAAAATTCCAATCCGTTTTGCAGATCATGCAAGCAATTGATTTAACTGGCCATGTCATCCAAACAATTTCTACCACCATAATCTTTGCGTTCAGCTCATGCCTGGCATCATGGCACATTTGTTTCATGAATATCCCATTCTATCTTACCAAAAAAATAAAGCGCCTCATTCTCAAACCTTGAAGAAGACGATACTTAGCCCTACAGGCCAACAAACTTTAGGACATAAAATATAGAGCTCAATAACACTCCAAAGCAACACTGCCAAAGACTTATTGATTCCCACCTTTTTTTAAAAAAAAATTATTTGAGTGAGTTGGAAAAAAGCTGCATTCCTTCCAAATAAATCTCTCAATCCTTTTTGAATATACCCACTTCCAGTGTAAATACTTGAAAGCAAGCTATTGCATGCCTACACCCATATAGTCATATCCTCTCCCCATACAAATATAATAATGCATAAGTACTATTAACAGAATAGAAAGGGGAAAAACTCCATAATCGATAGAACCTACACACCTTTGATTTGATAGATACAACTAGAAACCTCCAAGCAGCTAATATTTGCTTCCAATTGAAAGTATTTTCCACCTTCCAGCAAAAAGTAAATAAGCCTCTTATGGCTTTCAAAATAAGAATACCATTCCATCAGTCTCATTTCATAAATGAGCCTAACCACAGTATCATTCACTTAAAATTAGCATTCAAGATGCTCATCCAATTTCAGCAGATAGTGTCCCACTGCTTGGACATTACTACGACAGATTCTGGAAACCATTATCTCTATCTAAACAATGGTATCGAAGAACCCACACATGTGAACAACTATGAGGCACTCAAGAGATGATTAATTATAAAAAAAATCTCAGTCTCTGTTAGTAGTGACTTGATTTCTCTTTAAAATTAATAGGAAAGTGTGCCTCCTCATTTGATGCGAACAACATACCAAAACAAGCAATGAAAGCACGACTACCTCCATCCCAAAGTATGAGTCTTGATTCTAAATGGCCCAATGATTTATGCAAAGCGGGATATCTAATTAACTTTCAAAAATGACTTCCATTTTATTAGGGATGGGAACAACTTCAAATGAGAAACTTGTTTTGACTGTTGCAAAGGAAGAGGGTTTAGGAAAACGGAAAAGTAATTGTTTCCACTCTTGGAAAGCACAGATTAATTCAGTACATCCATCCTAAAAACTGAAACCCAGAAATTATATTGGGAAACCCTAAATTCAAAATCGTTTCAAGTATGAACCAATAAAAAGCTTACCAATTCTTGACAGCTTTCTGAGTACCAGCATAATAGATGGTGAAGGAAGATGGGAGCGCAACCCAACTAACAACTGCAATAGCAGCAGTCATCAAAATGGTCGAGATTATGAGCTGCCTCTTCAATGCTGGCTCAATTTCTTTCACACTTTTGATCTCGAAGAACTCAGTTGCAAATAAGGTGGTAACCAGACAAACAAGGATACCGGCAGAACTAACAATAAGCGGATACAACATTGCAGTGAAATCATGATCGATCCCAAAAGAGGAGATGGAAGCAATAATAAGGGCAGCACAGGAAGACTCAGCATACGAGCCAAAAAGATCTGATCCCATACCAGCAATATCCCCAACATTATCACCAACATTATCAGCTATGACCTGAGAACATGAAAACAATAACAAAATGAACAAGAAAGAACCATTTCAGAAGCTAAATTTTTTCTGAAAAGCTGAGATCCTTACAGCTGGATTCCTAGGGTCATCCTCAGGAATGTTCCTTTCAACTTTGCCCACAAGATCAGCGCCAACATCAGCAGCTTTAGTATAGATGCCTCCAGCAACTCTGCCAAAGAGAGCCATGGAAGATCCACCAAGACCATAACCGGTGATAGATTCAAAAAGACCCTCCCAATCATCACCGTAGTACAGCTTAAATAGATTGATAGCAATGTAAAGCATCAACAGACCATTAGCAGCAAGGAGAAAGCCCATGACCGCACCAGATCTGAATGCAGTGATAAATGCCTTGCCAACACCCTTTCGGGCCTCCAGAGTGGTTCTAGCATTTGCATAGGTAGCAATTTTCATACCGAGGAAGCCAGAAACCACGGAAGTGAAAGCACCAAGCAAGAATGATATGGTACTGAAGGCTGCAGTGGCAAGAGCAGGCTTGCACATCCTGGTGGGATCATACATGCAAGACTTACTTCTTGTGCTGAAACCGTCCACAGAGCCGAGGAAAAGGAATATCAATACAGCAAACGCCACCATGAAAATACCAACATACTTATATTCAGTAAAGAGGAAGGACGTTGCTCCTGTAACATCCAGGCACCACAATATTAGTTACCTCCAAAGCACTGTTCAAACAACTGAGGATAGAGTCTGGAATTAAGGAAAATGAGAAAGTTACCAGCCCATAGTCATAGGGACATCTGGACTTATACCATAACATCATATTGAAATGAAAGAACAACAATGGAAAGGGCAGTTGTTAGAACATCCGTACAAAATTTCTTCTTTAGCTTTTTCAATATTTCTACATTTGATTATTTAGTTAACTCTGAACCAACATTTTCAAGGTGCAGCTCCCATATTGTTGTTTGCAGCTTAAACACAAACCAAGTCCTTCTCCCTCATCCAAATTCACAACAAATGGGTATCAGCTAAGCATATTGAGATATGGAAGGCTTCTAGCATAGGTGAGTCCAACCAATGATTGGGATTATGACCAAGACACAATTTTTATCTGAGTAACGAGATAATATGATCCAAAACCATAATCAATTTTGAATTCAATCTCAAACGAGAGTTCAACCATCCTGGTTCCTGCCACGCAACAAGGGGGGAGTAGGAACGTGCTATATTTCTTTTCACTCGAGTCATGATTCTATTCTTTGTTGTTTTACTCTTTTAATGGGTGGATACCTCCATAACATGCCGAGTCAACCTTTCAGTCAAGGTTCCATACCAAAAGTCTGACAAAAGGACCATTCTTTTTTTCCAAAGGAGTGAAACTCAAGGAAGATTTTCCGCTGTGTTTGGGAATTCAGGGACTATTTTTGGATCAAAACTCTATTTCTTGTTTTCACTGAAAAAAATAACGCTGAGGATACAATTTATTTAAGCAACAGGAGTTACACTCTCTGACCTACTGTTAGATCACATCTGTGGTCAATAGTTGAGAAACAGAGAGGATTATAATGGACGTTACATGTCAAATTCATCCAACGACAATTAGTTCAGACTTCACCAAATCTAACAAAGCTGTCTACAGGTGGATGAAGCTATCAAAAGGTGGCTAGTGAGAACATATGTCCTTACTTCCATGATCATCATATGGGAGAGAAAAATCAATCAGCATACATTGCAGAATTACTTCCTTTAACAATTGTCGTGGACCCCACATGAAATCTAAAGCTTGAATTCGAAACCAATTTTGTTCCATTGGAGAACCAATGTTAAGTAGTACACCGAAGTGTTTCAAAAAAAAATCAACAGAGATATGTTTGAACTTAATTTCCTTTGGGGAGAAAAAAAAAAATGCACTGCAGCGAGTTCTGTAGTCCGAGCTCAGTGGTGTGCAGAAGCATAAATTGTCTCAGAAAAATAAACATTAAGGCCTATAATGAAAAACAGTCCAAAATATAGTGCTATTTGACATACCCATGTGCTAGCATTAAAAAATCATTGGCACTCTATATACGTACATGAGAATAATGTTTGTCTAGAAAAGAAGGCGCTCAGACACATTCGTACATATAAAGAATGGTAAATATTAGATCTCAATCAGATTACCATAATATAATCAACATGCTACGATATTAATGATAATCAATGTTGATAGTGTAGTAAAAAATTTCTCTGTGGGCTCATTTTCCAGAACCAGCCACTATTTCCCATACCAAACATTAAACCATAAAAATAATGACACAGCTTAAACATGCTCCGATTATCCCTACCTTATGCAACAGTCACCGACCCAATATGATAAAATTAAAATATTAATATATTTTCCTAAAAGAAAACAGGGGAAAAAAATAGAACTATTGCTCTTTTACGCACACAAATCCTAGCAACAGGATACTGATAAGGCGTCAAAGTGACACTGTGATACTGCAAATGGAAGATATTACTTCAAACACGTAATCTCAAAGCAGAAAAATCCAACAACAAAAATGAAATCACAAACACACCGAGATCTACGAAAAGCCATCGTTCAAAAAGGATAGGAAAGCTCAAACAACTGAGGTTGGAAAAGCTAAAAAGAAGATACAGCATATCGAAATTGGACAGAATGGAAACCTTCAGAGATGGCGTTTTGGATTTCGGCGCACTTGAGGACGACGGTGTGGTCGTTTATGCCTTCCTCTTCCTCGAGGAGGTTATCGGCGTAGCCATTCTTTTTGGTGCCGCTGTGGGCAGTATCGGAGTCCAGGCCCGGCGAGAGCTTCACTCTCGAGACGAGAGCCCACTGGACCAGCGCGAACACGATCGCTACCAACGCGCACACCGGAATCAGTATCTCCGTCCCTAAACCTGACAAGAGCGTCGCACCCATGGCCGACAGAGACAGATTACACAAACAGAGAGTGCGTGTAAGGGTTTACAGGGACTGGAAATCAATGAGAGAATATTAGTTAGAACGAGGTTGGAACGGGAGGAGGAAGGCCTTATATATATCAACTTCTTACATATACAGAGACACGGAGAATCAACGAGAGAATATTAGTTCGAACGAGGTTGGAAAGGGAGGAGGAAGGCCTTGTGTATATCAACTTCTTACATATACAGAGACACGGAGCTGAGAGAGCGTGTGGTGGAAAGTACGAAATGTAAAAATGTTGTGGGGGAAAGACCGAAACCGAGTGCCACTGCCAGCACTCTGATTTCAATATGGGAAGGTTGAATATGTTTGTTTACTCAGATATTTTTGGCATAGACGTATACATATTAATTTTCATAAATTTAAATAAATTTTAGGAGAGTAAAATTTCTCAAAATTTTAAGAATATTTTCTAAAATTTTAACGAACACAATATCAATATTTAACACTTACAATCGAGTTCAGATTCACTACAGTACATTATCTTAACTTTTATTTCTATAAATTTCCATTTACTTGACCAAAAATAATAAGGGCATTTTAAAAAAAATGTTGAATTTTAATAATTGTGTGAATATTTAGGCGATTTTTTGACTTTATTGACATACGTGTAAAAGTTATTAAGATGTATTGATGTTTGTAAAAAATAATATTAAATTGTATTAATATGCGAAATAATATTATTAATATAAATTTAAAAATTAAATTTAAATTCTAAAAACTTTAGCCGAACTAACATGTCCTAAATTAATATTATTAGTATAAATTTAAAAAGTTATATTTAAATTCTAAAAAAATTTAGCCAAACTAACATGTCCTGAATTTTATATTCTCCATTTTGATATGCATCTACAATCCATTTTGGATTTGAACCAAGAAACTGATCAAAGTCTTCGTCTCCAAAATATTTATAAATATCTAATTTCTTCTCTGTAATTAGAAGATAATCTATTTATTACATCTATCTTTCTAAATAATTTGAATAAAAAATTATTAAAAAATAATCCAATTAAAATGAAAGTGCTTAGTGAGTATTTGACAAAAGATTAAAAGGCATCTTTTTATTGGGAGGACAGTAATAGATGTTTATAATTATACTCAACTGAAAGAGTTTAGATGAATCTCTGAACCAACTCGTTTTATTATAACAAAATGTAATAAAAATAAATATAGCAAATTGGGGTTAATGCTTCTAAAATTATACGGCTCGATATTTTTGTTAGTCGGGCCATATTCTTTTTAGTGCATAAAAAGCTTGGCAAATCTGATATATTAAACCATATATGATTACCACCTTTCCTATGTTTGGTATATGATGTTCAGTTAGTGTGTATTTTGAGAATTTTTAGGTGATATTAATTTTATTGGTATGCATGTTATAACTATTTTTAATTAATGTTAAAAAATATGTTTGATTTGTGTATTCTTAAAATTAAAAAAAATTTAAAAATACAAACAAAATTTTAAAAATGCAAACAAACCGAAAAATACAAACAACCCGAAGAAGCTCGTAGATTTTTCAAAACGTCCACATCAACAGCAATAATATCTGCCATTGACGTAACCACTCTATCTCACCACGGCATGTGTCTTTGCAGCGAGATAATTATAACGTAACTATCAATCCGCCTCGTGTCATATTTAGATTTTTTTTTGTCGACTGTTTGCGTGGGGCTGAGGTGTCATTTGATTCGGATAACTCTCACGAGGCGTGCGCGAATCCGGCTTATTCCATCTATTATTATTTAATTCATTTTTTATTACCTATTTTGCTTTGGTAGTTTCCTTATATTTTCTTTTCTTCTTTTTTTAATTGGATTTTTATAAGGGATAGAATTTCACCATCAGTACCTAAAGGATGAACCAAATCAGTTGACTTTGTGGCGGCGCCGGGCGATCGCTAACCTGATGTCCATCTAGGTTTTTATAATTGTTTTTTTTTTATTTAAATTCTGAATTATTTAAAGAGATATTAAGACCACGGTCGGTTAGAAAATTTTCTTAAGATTTTTTTAAACTTTTTAAATTATACAACTAAACATCATTTTTAATACTACATAAAAATAACTACAATATACATACCAATAAAATTAACATCACCTAAAAATTCTCAAAACACAAAAAATCCTCACAAAACACATTAACCGAACAGTCTCTAAGAAAAATTGTCTTTTTTACGTTTTGATTTTAGAATTTGAATTTTGCAATATATATTAAATTCGTTATTGAAGCAAATATGGATAAATATGTTAGTTGACTTTGTCTCTTTCAAAGTAAAACGATGAATAGAAATTGGGATATTTTCCAGGTGGAGGTGTGATGATTTATTACGGCTAGTTGTTTAAAATTTTTTAATTTATAAAAATTATATAAAATTAAAAAATAATTAATTTGAATGAATTTTTTTATTTATTTTAATAAAAAATATTATTTTATCTATCTTTAATTTGACTAAAATTACCGACACCTTCCGGAAGGCCAGCGATGCTTAATCCCACCCATTACGAATCCGTGTGCGCTGGTGATTTTGTCTGGGCTTGGGGGGACAGTGAAGTGGCAGTTTCAGACTTTCAGTAGGTGATAATGGATAAGAGAGGAGTTAAGTGGAGGCTGGTCATTTTATCTTTTTTATTATTATTTTGGTTAATAGTAATAACAGACTATGGTTGCATCACAAAAAAAAGACAAGGCGATGGACATTACCTAGTACCTACTACCTAGTACCAATAATGTTTTCAGATGGTAGATTCGTGTGGGAAAAGGTTGGCTATGCCATCATGGCTGGTCACTGGTTAGGGGTGGGACACTGTAAACAAAATGTAGATTAAATGATAAAAATTCAAACTTAAGTGAGGAAGTGTGTGTTTGTGTACTAAAATTTTACCCTTTTAAAATTTTAACACAATTAAATATTACAATATAATCTTTTTCTCCATCAAATCATTACTATTTACTACAAAAATATAAAAAATTATCTCTCTCTTCACTTTTTCACTAAACTCAATACCTAAAATTTTAACAACACTAAAATTTTGCAACACAAACACAACCTAAATCTGTTGTAATATTAACATGCGATCGAAGGATTATATATTTTTAGGGAAATAACATATTACGTCTCATATATTATGAGTACAAGTTGAATTAGACTCCTTAATTTTTAATTTATTTTTTTACATTTCATAAATTTTAAAATATATCAATCATCACCTTTTGTTCAATTTGAACGTTAAGTCATCAATTTTCCTAATTTCATTGAATTATTCTGACTCATCATATCTATTATTTGTTTATGTTGTGATGTACCTCTTTAAGAGTATATATCAAAGTTCGAGATGAGATAGACTTTCAACTAAGTTAAAACTATTTTACTTCCGGGATAGCTTTTTTGACTCAAAAGTAGTTATATGCAGCCGTAATTTTTTCTATCTGCTTTGATTTTGATTATTAAATAAAGAGATAATAAATCTTTAGAGTGTTGTTAAGATGAGTTGTAATTTTTGCTATCTAAATCTCGTTATAATGAGTATTCTATTCATATAAAGAGAATTTAGTTACAATAATTCTCTTCATTCTTACTTATGGTTTCATCAACTCCCTTTCCACCGGCAACATCTTTTTTTTTCTAGATCATGTTCTAATGAGGAAACGAAAACAAATACTAGGTAAAAATACACCAGCGGGATCCTATAAATGATCGAAAAAAGCAGTTATATGCTTAATGCAAAGCAGTGAGAGCGGCGGCTGAACTCGGTAGACAAATTTACAAAGACCTATACATGCAAGTAAGGAAAACATCACAGCCCAGTATAGAAAGCTCAAACAAAGGCTGGAAAAAGATCTACAAGGGAACGGGGAAAGCTCACGCAAGAGCTGAAAAACACAAAAAACAACCAACACAACTAACATAATAAAACAAAAAAGCGAAGAAAAAAAAACCAACACCAGTTGCAAAGACGGAATCGACACCACCACTAACGAGCAGAGTGACCAAAACACCGAAAGCACAAGGAGAAAAATCGACGCGTGACCACCACGCGCCGCAGGAAGGTCCTCCCACCGTCGGAAACTGTAGTAGAAACAGGAGACGACTAGAGGGGAGGAAAAAAGTTTCTAGAGAGAAGGGAGAGCCTTTCTCTCTAGAACATGCCTGTAGCAACAAGATGCATATAACTCCCCTGGCAACATCCCTTAAAGTGTGAAAATAACCCCTAACGAGTGTTTTAAGAAGAATAGCTCAAAACCTATTCGTACCATGTTTCCCTTTTTAAAAAGGAAACCAAAAAAAAAAAACTACTTAATAGTTCAACATTGATATGCCACACGTTATTGTACTCTGTTGCCGTCCTATATGAAAGTGCTAAAAATTATTGAAAAATTGTGTCAATTCTTTATTCTAAAAGAAATTAGGGAATAAACACAGGCTGAGATTCTTCAGTGGTTAGGGCGAATAAGAGTTGTATGGGTAAGGCTCACGTTTTGAGTTTGATTCCCTTTGAAGATCCGATAACTTAAGTTGGGAGCCGTGGGTTGTGAGCCGTCGCGCTAATTGTTTCAAGATTTACTCACCATTCAATTGGGCTTGTCTATAGGGTTGTGAATGGGGTGTATCCTCGTTACCCCTAACATTAGATGCAATGTGTGGGACCGAGAAGATAGATACCAATTACAATGAAAATCTAGACCTGTCCATTTTCCTATTGGTCACATAGTGATGGACACAATTATAATATTTGTAAACTGTGGCAGATAACCCATTAGTCAATATATATATATAAGACAATCTCTGTGGATGCACCAGAAATTTGAAGTATAAAAAAAAAACCTGAACTATCATGATCATGAGAAGATAAGGCTATATATTATTGTATTTTTTCAGAAAGCCAACGGCCATTGGACGTGGTAGCAATCCGCTAATGGAGCGGACCTCATTCACCCCCCTTTCCATCCTTTCCCCCCACCAAAACAGGGGTCAGCTATGGGCGGGCCTATTAGCCTCACAATCTTCCGGTATGATGGCTTCTTCCTATGGCGCTCTTCCTGCTGGCTTTCTTACCCCTTTTTCATTGCCTTCTTGCTCTCTAGGAGGGCGAATCATCGAAAAAAAATCGGTTGTTGGCTCCTATCCGCCGTTCATCCTGCTGAGCTTTGATCTCACTATAAAATAAGTTCACTAAGTTCTGCAGCTTGCCTGGCCCTCTATTTACATAGCGAAGAGGGGGGTACTCGTGGTGCTACGAGAGAGAAAAAAGAGAGCTCTCTAAAAGGTCAACAAAGCTACCTTAAACGACTTTCAACCCATATAAGGCTTTGCATACCGTATGGAGTCATCGTCACAGTATAGTATATCGTCCCACTCTGTCTCACACCCCATTCGGGCAGTTTGACAGTAAAGGGAGCTCACTACAGTTTCGTAAGTCAGATACAGGATCGCTGAAAGTCCGACAGCCACCGTCTTTTAGTGAGCTAATGACAGCTGTCTTGTACTGCAGGCGTAACATTCTATCCCTCTTAGTTTCTCCCTAGTTCCTGGGCCACACTCAGAATGCCATGGAAAGTCAAGCTAACCACAAGGAAATCGTGCACTTAATTCAGATCATCTCCTAATCACCCTTATATCGCTGAGTCAATAATAGATTGAAAACTTTTTCTGGGCTTAACGTCTATAAATGTTCCAACCAGTGAGGCCCACAAACTCAAGCGCCCACTAAGGGCTCAATCACCCAAAGTAGAAACCCCCCCCCCCCCCCCCCCCCCAGTGCAAGCACGCTTCACCCATGCTTACATTGCCATAAAACCTTCTTCAGTTCTCTTTGGTGCCCGATTATTGGTCGCCGCTCGGCCCATGCATGGTTCTACGAGTAGGAAAGTTTGGCGGTCTAGGTTGGTCAAATCTTCTCATTTCTTTTGCCTTTTGAAATGGGGTCCAAAAGCAATGGGAAGATTCTATAGTACAACATTAAGATGAGTAAGAAAACAAACACACCACTTTACAAGCGTACATTTTGGAATGGAAATAAATTGAGAAGAAAAGCAACTAATGCAAAAGAAAAGTTCTTCAACCGCAAGGCTCGTTTGGAGATGGTGTGTGGGTTATAGCTCAATAAATCTATTACTTTTGCTTTTTTATGAGGTGTGGATTTCTTTAGTCTTCCCCCAAATTAGATAAGAAAATCAAGAATTAAATTCACTCTGTATATTCAAATTATATAGGTTTTGACACTTTTCACTTTAATTTATTATTTTTGTCACATCGGACCTATCAACTATCGATTTCATATTCTTTGTACCATTCAAAAAAAATTTCCTCTAATTTGAAATAAATTTTTTTACCTCAAAATTATTATTTTACTCTCATAAAATGTTCACTGCAAAAAATAAATAAAAAAATTACAGTGATAATTGTCATTTTACGTACCTAAAAATTATTTTCCGACCAAATTAACCAAAACAAAGTGTTTGAAATCAATTATTGATGGGTGAAATGATAAAATAATATATTAAGTTGTAAAGTGTTAAAACTTTTCTAATTGGATGGTGTAAGGTATATTTATCTTTAAAAAAACAGAGAGGAAAAGATAAAGTTATGACCCAAATCCCTTTTCCGAACCACTGCAATTCTGAGGGGAGTCAGTTGGGTTAGAAGCCGGATTCCGCGCAACCTTGCTGGGCTTCAAATCAAACAGAAGTTGGAAGCCGAAAACATATCATTTAGGGATCCGATAAGTTGGGCCAGTAGTGCGGATTTGGTGCAGCTCGAAATAAAAGCACAAGGTTTAGTGCCGTTTTTAATGTGGGGTCGGTTTCCTTTTAACACGTGCTTCCTATCTTTTAAAGAACGGTGACGTGGACGAAAATTTGGGAGCTCTCGCCTCTCGGTGTCTTGCCCACCTCTTTCGCACGTTTTTTCCTTCTACCAGAAACTGCCCAAACGCTCCCTCCCCCTCTCTCAGACACACAACACAGTCTCTGAATTTTCTTGACCGTACGTCCACAACCTGAGCACTGCTCCAACACCGCAAAGCCAGAGAGACAGAGAGAGATTCCACAAACTTAAAAGCACACGGTAGTGAGTGTTGCTGTATCTCAGCCGCTAACTCTCTCTTGGTGCTAGTACAATTTTATATATAGATATTTATTGTCGGTGTTGTTATGGGGAAGAGGAAGCAAATTCTCGATCAGAGCGAGACCCAACCTCCCATTTCGCGTTCTCCTTCTTCCGGTAGGTTTTTTTTTCTAGCACTTCATGGCTTCCATTTGGTTCCTCATGAAAAAAGTGCCGGAAAAGTTGTTGAATTCCCTGAAAGCTCTCTTCTTAATCGGGCGCAAAATTTTGTTAAAGTTTTTTGCTTTTCATCTTCAGTTTCTTTTCCTTCCGGAAACAAAAGTGGGAAGGAATACGTCCTATTTTGATTGGGGTTTTGGGGTTCCGTTTTTTGGAGGGCTTCTCGATCTACCTGCATTCTTCTCTCAGTTGTTGTTTGTCTTAAGAAACGAGGTCCTGCTATTCTTTGGTTTTCTCTGTGACTCTTTCTCTATCTCTTTATTTATGGAATGCGTGTGATTCTTTTCATCTTTGTTGGGTTACTCACTCGATGATCAATGTTTGATTGGTGGGGATATTGTTATCTTCTCGATTAGTTTTGTATAATGAAAGTACAAGTCAGAAGTTTGTAGTCAAAAGAATTTATTGGATTTTTTGAGTATGATCCGGATAATAAAGAACGTCAATTTAGCGGGAAGATATTGGGGTTCTGTTCCCAATTTTCCAGTTTCTACAATAGAATGGGGGTTGGCTTATATTTTGAGCTCGTTCAGACTCACTCCATACACTTTTTTAATCTTGGACAGTTGGAAACAAAACCTAGTTGATGTTTTCTGAGCAAATTATCTTGATTTCTACTCCAACGAAACCACCTTTCTGATGTCCCTGCATTTACGGGACCAGCAATTTAGCTGTCTTATTAGTTTTTTTTGTCCTCAGTTGGAACCATACAGGCTCCAGCATGATCTCCATTCCCCCCTGGCTATTCTCTTGTTATTTATAAAGTTAATAGTCATTAGCTTCTCTTCTTTCACATCACTCTACGCTACTTTTCTATGTCCTACCTCAAGAAGTTGTAAATAAAATTATCCTATCTTTGCTTTCCTTTTAACGGTTTTACATGATAATCAAGAATTAAGCTTTGCAAACTTTAGGCGACTATTCTGTGGTATTTGTTAATGGCCCTTCCACCCACCGGTATCAATGCTATTCTTCTTGGACAAATAAATGAGTTGTGCTTTTGTTTTAGGTTTCAGATTAAAGTCCTAGTTTGGGAATCTGGTGCTGCATATCTTCCACTTCCATGTTGTGATGTAGCTGATCCACATATGTTTCCTTTGCGGAGGGACTGGGCCTATTTTGTGGCCTTAATGGCTAAAGTCATTAACATCTGCCTTCCCTCTTGGTCAGTCGGTCATCTTCATCTGCTGTTCATCCTTTTGTGTGGTTCAACATCTTGGTTGTTGTTGCTGTTATGTATTTGTATACCACATAATGGAAATAAACTGATATTATAATTTGGTGGTGAAGTCGTTGTTTCTTTTTAAAGGTTACTTTTAAATACTATGTTAGAGATAACCAAATGAAGTGACATTGATCGTTGTTTTTCTGCATGGAATATTTCAGATAGCAAGCCTTGCTCATCAGGAATGGAATTAGTGGCAGAAGAGGTTAGTGTTGCCTTTTTTTCTTTTCAAAATAAGGTACTTACTATTTCAAAACTTTAAACCTTTACACACTATCTCCTTCCTCACTTATTTATACTCAAGAGTGATTCCTAAGACAGTTTCCCCTTATGATGAAGGTTAAGAAAGAGTGTCTACACTATTTTCTTTCTTCTCATTTTGCCTGTTTCATTGATTTACTGTCTTATCATTTTATTTTTGATGTTATTGCAGGAACCTTTGCATTCAGTTGACTCTAGAGAACTAAAGCCAATCTCACCTGTCTTGGATGTTACTGATAGTTCTGTGAAGCTACTAAATGCCTACCCTACCGCTGTGCATCATCATCAAAGTCTTGGCCGTTCAATATTTTTGAAGCGTTCTCGTCATTACTATGGCCATCAGTATTCTCGGCGTAACTCAGTTAATCATGCCAATGCATCAACTTCTCGTGGGAAAGGTCTTTTTTCACGTGATGAGAGACTATCCTTCAAGTTGGCTACTCAATGTAACTCACAGACTGGATATCATGCAGGTGCATTTGTGTTTTGGTTTTAATTCCATTCAATTTTACCAAGGATCAATTTCTTTTGAGGGAAAAGTGAGAGCAATGAAAGAGGATTTGTTCCATTCTAGAAGATGTCCTCCATGATGATGACACTGGTTAGATGTCGTCAGTACCACAATAATGCATCAAGTGATGAATGGGGCACATATAGCCAGCTTGAAACATAACTACTACTCTTTCCACCTTTTACAATTCTTATCCTCTGCTTGAATTATGCCACACGTTTTTTAAAAAGATCCTTTTTGGATTTTCATGTTCTATACTATGATAACTTTCAGATATGCTTGACTGACTTCATTTTCTACTATGTTGCCAGAAAATAAGGAAAAGGCAATTTGCAGGCCAGAAAGACTTAGGTCCAGCTCGTTGGTACTG
Source organism: Myrica gale (assembly GCA_963930655.1). Classification (NCBI taxonomy): domain Eukaryota; kingdom Viridiplantae; phylum Streptophyta; class Magnoliopsida; order Fagales; family Myricaceae; genus Myrica; species Myrica gale. The sequence goes on along the minus strand of OZ005598.1, from coordinate 28,227,175 downwards.
GATGCTGTATCTGCTGATGCGGTGAAGATGGTTTGTGGGTCGTGTCAGAAGCCATTGAGACGGAAACCTTATTTTCTTGGAAGTACTCTGTCTTCTGGCGAGCTCTCTGTGGTGGCAGTTCTAGTTTGTGGTCATGTTTATCACGGAGAATGCTTGGAGCAGAAAACAACCCTTGAAGACAGACGTGACCCACAGTGCCCATTATGTTTGGGATTGCTCCGCAAGGATGATGACTCGGGAGGACAGGAGTAATCATAGAATAGATTCAATGACACCCAAATGATACGGATTACCTAGAAGAGAAAGGACAGCCTTTAGATCAGTAGATGGAAATATAGCCAGTTTTTGTTTGAACTGCATGCTGTTTGACAGGCGACGAATTTGGCCTTATCTTCTACTGCAATTACTAGAATCTACCATGTTGAAGTCCTATATATTTCATAAACTATGGGACTGACTTGCAAGTTTTTCAATAGGCAGATCTGAGTGACCAGCTTATGTTATTTCCCTATAGAGCCAGCACTAGTTCATGTATTTGGGTTTTTGGCACCAGTGATGATATGATTTGCGATTTTGCAGTGCAACAACTTTTTCTATCTATTTTTATTTCTGTCTAATATTAGATGGCGCTTCTACTGCTTGCTTCTGTAACAGGCCGGCAATAAGGGTGAGAAGATTTAGTGTTTTGGGTGATGGCAGAAGCAAAAGGGAGAAGGGGTTCGTGTGTTCGAAGTATTTAAGAATCTACTGGGATGTTCCAGTTCACGCGTGAAGAAGGGAAAGCTGTCTTATGCGATGCTGTGCGTTTTGGGAGTGGGCTGAGTGTGCTTAGCTGGGTTTTAGTAGTTGTTTGTAATGGGTCCTCTATTGGCCCAAGCCCATACGTCTGTTATGCTTTGACGTAGAATAGAAGGTTGTTAGAGTTTTCCAGGATTCCCGGAGGTTGGTTAGAGGGATATAGTCGCTGGACGGAGGGGAAGTGAGCGGGAGAAGAAAATTGACCATCATCTAGATTACTTTGCTTTCTAGTTCTGGAGGTAGCTAGCCTCGAATAGCAGTAGCTTACAGCTTGTAATCGTTCATTTTTCATAGTTCATAAAATCAGAAAAATACAAAAATACAAAAATAACAGAAAAATTCAAAACCCAATCCGATTGTTTCAAGTGGTATCAGAGGATTGATCTGTAGCTGCAATGAAGCAACAACAGGATGGTCAGCAACAACTTATGGAAGACATAATGCGGCAACAGGATAATCAATTGAAGACTCAAGAGGAGCAATAGAGAACTCTAGAAGAACTGACTCACCAGATTGGGGTTCTTACCATGGGGGTACAGACAGTTCTCCAAAGGCTGCCAGAGGAGGTTAATCGGGACAGAGGGCGTATGGGACAGAATCAACCAGAGGGTGAGGGGTTTCATCCTAGATCTGTGAGATTGGACTTCCCTAGGTTCGATGGGGAGGATCCAGCGGGCTGGTTGTACAAAGCTCAACAATTCTTTACCTTTCATCCTACCACACCACCCCAAAAGCTGTTGTTAGCTTCCTTTCACATGGAAGGTAAGGCTCTAGTGTGGTTTCAAGAATTAAAGGAGTCGGGAACCCTTACTAACTGGGAGGGTTTTACTATGGCTTTATTATTGCGTTTTGGAAACCATCCGTATGATGATCCAATGGAAGCATTGACTAGATTGAAACAGACCACAACAGTTGAGGCTTATAAGAGTCAATTTGAAAATCTTTCTAATCGCTTAAGGGGGCTGTCTGAGCATCACAAGCTCAGCTGTTTCTTGAGTGGGTTGAGAGATGATATAAGACTACCTGTGAGGATGTTGTGTCCCACTACAATCCATATAGCCTACGGTTTGGCTCGGATGCAAGATGAATGTAATGTGGCTCAAAGAAGAGGGTTTAGGGGAGGAGGAGGAGGATTTCCTTCCTCGGGTAGTTGGGCTCAAGGGTCCTCGAGCAGTGGAGGACAATTTCAGTCAGCTCAATCTAGAAATTCCAGGGCCATAGTGCCAGTGCAGAAAATTTCTCCTCAACAAATGAGAGAGCGCAGATAAGGGATTGTGCTACTATTGTGACTCGAAATGGAATCCACAACACAACTATAAGAATCCTAAACTTTTCCTTATAGAAGGGGTTGAAGAAGTTTGGGAGAAAGTGGAAGAAAAAATAGTAGTAGAGGAGGAAGGGCAGGGGACTATCAAGACAGCTGAGGAAGAATGATGTCCTGAGATCTCACTGAATGTTATTACGGGTTCAGCTTCTACTAAAACTATGAGACTACGTGGGCAGATTGGTACTCATGGGGTGGTAATTCTGGTTGATAGTGGCAGTACCCACAATTTCATAGATCCAAAGATTCTTAAGAAGGAAAGACTCATGGTGAATCCTAAAGAGGTAGTACGTGTCAAGGCAGCTAATGGGGAGTCATTATTGAGTGAAGGGAAGTGTTCCAATTTAGAGATAAGGCTGCAGCAACAAAAGTTTCAAATTGAGGCTTACTTGCTGGTATTGGGGGGTTGTGATATGGTCCTTGGAGTGCAGTGGTTAAGTCCCCTGGGTCCCATCCTTTGGAATTTCAAACAATTAACCATGGAGTTTCAGATGAACCAAAAACAAGTCACATTGCAGGGGATTACAACTCCTGAATTTGTTAGTAATGATTGGCAAACACGTGTGTGCAGTGAGGAGCAAAGGGGTGTGATACTCCAGCTATTAGAGAATGTGTCAATATCGAGTAATGTGGAGAATGTGCAGTTGGAAGGCGTTTTACAGGGGTTTCCAGATGTGTTCGAGGAACCCAAGGGGTTACCTCTTATTCGTGCTCATGATCATAGTATTCCATTAAAGGAAGGGACACAACCAGTAAGTGTTAGACCCTATCGGTATGCTTATTTTCAGAAAGATGAAATTGAGAAAATAATCAAAGACTTACTCAATTCAGTGGTCATTCGGCCTTCTCAAAGTCTTTTCTCTTCTCCCGTGTTATTGGTGAGAAAGACGGATGGGAGTTGGAGGATGTGTGTGGATTATTGGGCATTGAATAATGTGACTATCAAAGATAAATTTCCAATTCCCGTGGTGGATGAGTTATTAGATGAGTTACATGGTGCCATCATTTTTTCCAAATTGGACCTTAGATCCGGGTACCATCAGGTTCGGGTGAAGTTGGAAGACATCACAAAAACAGCTTTTCGCACCCATGAAGGGCACTATGAATTTCTGGTCATGCCCTTTGGGCTCACAAATGCTCCATCAACGTTTCAAGCATTGATGAATGATGTGTTCAGACCTTATTTGAGGAAGTTTATACTTGTCTTTTTTATGACATTTTAGTCTATAGTAAGAGCCTTGAGGAACATTTCCGACATTTGGAAGTAACCTTAAACTTGCTTAGACAACACCAGCTCTATACTAAGATGAGCAAGTGCAGGTTTGGATGTACGGAGGTGGAATATTTGGGTCATATAGTGATTGCTGAAGGAGTGAGGGCAGATCCGGCCAAAATTGATTATATATTGAATTGACCTTTACCGAAGACTCTCAAGTCCTTGAGGGGATTCCTAGGCCTTACGGGGTATTACAGGAGGTTTATAAAATACTATGGGTCTATAGCTGCTCCTCTTACTAACCTCCTCAAGAAGAATAACTTTCATTGGACTCATGAAACTACGGAGGCTTTTTAGCTTTTGAAACAAGCTGTGACTACACCACCTGTCCTCATTTTACCATATTTCACTCAAGATTTTGTCATTGAGTGTGATGCATCGGGGGTGGGAATTGGTGCTGTACTAATGCAATATGGACATCCAATTGCATTTTTCAGTCATGCCTTGAAGGTTAGGATGTTGGCTTTATCTACCTATGAACGAGAATTATTAGCTTTGGTCTCAACCATTAGTAAATGACGTCCTTATTTGTTGGGGAGGACATTTAGAGTCAAAACAGACCAGCAAAGTTTGAAATACCTTTTGGAGCAAAAGGTGGAGACTCCGATGCACCAGAAATGGATCACTAAGCTAATTGGCTATGATTTTGTTGTGGAATACAAGTGTGGCAAAGATAATAAGGTGGCTGATGGGTTATCTAGAAGTTTGAAGACATACCAGAGGGAAGTTTGATGACACTTTCCTTTCCTGTAGCTACATGGATGTTTGAACTTAAATTTGCATACCCAAAGGATACACAGATTCAGCAACTGCTCACCCAGCTACAAAAAGGGGAGCTTGACCCCAACATGTATGCTTTGCGGGATGGTTTGCTCCTATACAATGGAAGGGTGTGCATAGGAGCTACAAACCCCCTTAAGTAACAGATTTTACAGCATATGCACAATGGGCCTTTAGGAGGACATTCTGGTTATGAGAAGACATACCAACGTGCAAAAAAGGATTTTCATTGGAGGGGAATGAAGAGAGACATTAGGCAGTTCATCACTGAGTGCCAAACAGAACAAGATTTCTACCACACTACCAGGTGGGTTACTTCAACCTTTACCTATTCCTACTCTAATATGGGCTGATATTTCAATGGATTTTATTGAGGGACTTCCTAAAGTCCATGGTCATCGTGTGATATTGGTGGTGGTGGACAGACTCACCAACTATGGGCATTTTTTTACCCTAGCTCATCCTTACACTGCTACTACAGTGGCCCAATTGTTTCTTAACAATATTTTCAAGTTGCATGCTATGTCATCTACTATTGTTTTAGATAGGGACCCGTGTTTACCAGTAAATTTTGGCAAGAATTATTTCAACTACAAGGTACAGTTCTCACATACAGTTCGACCTATCATCCCCAAACTGATGGCCAGAGTGAAGTTGTGAACAAATGTGTTGAAAATTACCTCCGATGTGTAGTGGGTGATCATCCTAAGGAATGGGTGAAGTGGTTGCCTCTAGCAGAGTGGCACTACAACACTAGTTTTCAATGTTCAACCAAGATTACACCGTTTGAAGCTGTGTACGGGATCTTACCTCCCCGTCTCCTTACCTATGAGCTGGGCACAACTGTCTTGGTTGTTGTTGATGAAGTACTCAGGGATCGAGACACCATGCTCCAGTTGCTTCGGGAGAATCTGCACAGAGCACAAAACAAAATGAAGAAATATGCGGATCTAAAGCGCACTGATAGAGAATTTAACATTGGCGATTTTGTTTACCTCAGGCTTCAGCCATATTGCCAGATGTCTTTGTCTCAACGCCACAATCTAAAGCTGTCACCTCAATTTTATGGGCCGTTTAAGATTCTCCAAAGGATAGGCAGTGTTGCTTATAAGCTAGATCTGCCGTAGACTTCTCTCCTCCATCCGGTTTTCCATGTTTCGCAACTTAAACGACAGTTGGGGACTCGGGTTTCTGCTGCGACTACTCTTCCTCCCACTGATTCGCACGACATTCTTCGACCAGAGCCAGTTCACGTGCTGAATCGTCGATCTCGCAAGGTTCGAAATCAGGCTGTCACAGATCTACTGATCCAATGGCAAGGCCAGCCTCCCGAAGATGCAACTTGGATTCCATACCGTCAACTTGAGCTTGATTATCCGCACCTTGTGGGCAAGGTGTTTTAATGGGGGACGTATTGTAACAGGCCAGCAATAAGGGTGAAACAAACATAGCCTTAGTGTTTAGTGTTTTGGGTGATGGCAGAAGCAAAAGGGAGAAGTGGAGAAGGGGTTCGTGTGTTCGAAGTATTCGAGAATCTACTGGGATGTTCCAGTTCACGCGTGAAGAAGGGAAAGCTGTCTTATGCGATGTTGTGCGTTTTGGGAGTGGGCTGAGTGTGTTTAGCTGGGTTTTAGTAGCTGTTTGTAATGGGTCCTCTATTGGCTCAAGCCCATACGTCTGTTATGCTTTCACGTAGAATAGAAGATTGTTAGAGTTTTCCAGGATTCCCGGAGGTTGGTTAGAGGGATATAGTCGCTGGACGGAGGGGAAGTGAGGGGGAGAAGAAAATTGACCATCATCTAGATTACTTTGCTTTCTAGTTCTGGAGGTAGCTAGCCTCGAATAGCAGTAGCTGACAGCTTGTAATAATTCATTTTTCATTTTTCATAGTTCATCAAATCAGAAAAATACAAAAACAACAGAAAAATTCAAAACCCAATCCGATTGTTTCAGCTTCTCTCTCCTATATGAAAATTGTATTGAAACAAAGAATTTCCGCTAATATTGTAGTTGGTAGTGGTAGAATATCTTTAGGTGGGCAGAAAGAGAAGTGATGCATTTGGAGGCCGAATGAAACTTTATAATGTTCGTATCAGTTGACGGACGTGTTTCAGCGTCCCTATGAATTTGCTCTTTTATACATTTAGGTTAGTATGTTATACCTTGTTTTAGCCACCTTGTGTAATGTCTAACGCTTCTTTTTGTTAGTTCAGTTTTGAGGTCTGGTCTGGCAGAAAAGGTTTTGGTCCAAAAATTTCAGTCTTAACAGGTCCTAATAAGGATTGTTGTGTTGTTAACACATTAATAAATTTCATCAATGACTCAGATTGTATTAAACATCACAACTATTGTTAGAACTTGTTAGGACTGAAACTTTTCCTGGTCCGGAAAACAGATGTATTAAGTTAGGATGCGATAAATTTTGCTGAAATTCTCCCATGATATTCATTTAAGATATGTGAAGAAAATTGGGCAAAGCACAAGATGATCGGCGACAGTCAAAATTTTAGCCAGTGACGCTTAACTTCTTACGATGTTCCAACGACACCTGCAATCCGTAGCTGCATAAATATAATCGATGTTAACGGATACAGAGAGTTAGCACGTTTTCCCTGTTCCAATGTGTTTTGGGATACATATACCACTGCGGAAAAAGAAACCATAGATGATCAAGCAGGGGTTCGGCACAACTCTAACAGCAAGTTAAAAAAAGAGTTCATACTGTACAATGCGGAGCTCAATGCGCAAAACATGACAGGAGCGAAGATAACAAAGATACCTGGGAGATTACTACAACTATACAATGTAATATACGCAAAAGCACTGAGGACCTATAAGTTTTCCTTGCATGCAGATTTGTTATGCCCCGTTCCCGTGCAGCTAGTACAAGAAACTGGCCTCCTAGACGTTCCTTGAGTTTTGGTCCGCACTTTATGTTGGCTTGGAGGACGCAAGGTGCAAGGAGGAAGTACATGCAGAGAATCTGAGGCAGTTTTTTCATTACTGGAAGACTTCGAGATGGCAGATGCAGCGTTTATGGACTCCGAATACGTTAAACGGAAGCTATCTGCTTTGAAGTACCCTGAACAATAATCATACAAATTCCTACCTGTACAGTAAAACACAGCAATAGCATGGGAGCAAGGTAGCCCGGTTGCTTTCCAGCCTAGACAAGTACAGTCCAATTTATCAACATCCACAACATTAATGGAATCGTCATGGACCTCAAACAGGGTATCAGATGAGAATAATACTTTAAGGCCCTGAGCTTTAGGAGTTTCTTCTTGTAATTTTTTCTCCTTAGACGGTGTAAGCTTTGTAGTCCACTTACTTGATTCTGTTTGACGACTATTAATCAACTCCATCAACTTACATCTTAGTGCCTCTACCTTCTGTATTATGGGTAACTCCCGCACTTCCTCTATCCAGTTGGTGTATGACTCTGCAACATTTTCAGTAATGTGGTTATAGTGCTCACCCTTAAATACAGCACTCACCCAATGCTCTGGCTCAATTTCCATGACCCAATCATATGCTTTTGAAGAAACCCGTTTGATTTGGTCAAGAGACATTCTAAAACCATCAAGCCGGACCGCATTCGCAGCAGCCACAAAAGAGCTAGGCAAAGAACCCCTTCCATCTCCATGAAATGGGCCCTTCAAGTTTTTCTTGAAGTTTTCAATGAGATGGTATATCGAGTAGCCAAAATTAGCATTCTGAAATACTTCAAATACCAACTTCTTTAAACCCTTTTCTCTGTCAGAGACAAAAGTTATGGATCTTGAAGTTGACATTGCAGATCTCAACTGGTCCAAAAACCAGTGCCAATTGTCCTCATTCTCAGTATCTACAACAGCAAATGCAATGGGGAAAACACCATCATTTCCGTCTAATGCATTAGCTGTCAACAAAATCTCATGGTACTTTGATTTTAAAGATGTAGTGTCAAGGAAAAGAAGGGGGCGACAACCCCGCTGAAAACCACAAATTGAGGCATGAAAGGATACAAAAAGACGCTCAAATCTTTTATCTTCATCAGTACAAAGCTTAACAAAACTACCAGGATTTGCCTCTACCATCTTTTCACAAAACGCAGGCAACTGATTATATGCTTCTTTATACGATCCCTGAAGCTGCTCTCTAGCATCCTCAATCCCACGCCACACTTGAGAATAATTCAGCTCAATTCCAAAGTCCTGAAGAATGCTGTTTGCAATTTCCTTCGGTTTGGGATGAGGGCTATCTTGTAATCTTTCCTTTATGATACTTACTAACCAATTCTTTGACGGATGAGCAGACTTCCAAGACTCACCTCCACATGAATGTGCATCATTCATCTTTTTAATCCTAAATGATTGTGAAGATGAGTCCCAGGATGCATGAATCCTCCAAGAACAGCCTCCTGCTATACATGTGCCACTTGCACGGTTAGTGTCATTCTTTTTCAACCTGTACATAAAACGATGGGCAATGGCATATTTCTGTAGTGCATCCCGAAATTCATACACACTTATGAATTCCTGACCAACGCCAATGATGCCATCTCTCCAAGATGCAATTAGTTTGTCAGGTGGAACATCATTCAAAATAGGAGGAATAGAAGAACTGTTAGAATCGACTTCACTGGGGGAAACACCTTTTAGCTGCTTCAGATCATCAGCTGTTGTAGCAGGATTGCGTTTCTGGATATTCTTTTTTCTAGAAGTAGTTCTCCTTTTCTCTTCAATATAGTCAGTGACGGCAACAATGGCAGGACCATTTGCACCAATTTTCCAGGATGCAGTTCGCCTCCGTTTCTTAACAGTATCAGCGGGGGTAGAGGCCATGTCCATTACATTTAGGTCGTGAGCAGTTGCATCAGTGGCAGCGGCAACGAAACCAGTTGGACTGGAATAAGCAGCATCTGGATTGTGAGTGGAAATATGGCCCGGAGAAAGGCTAGAGTTAACAGTTGCTCCAATAATGTTTGGGGCAGTTACTTTAACAGATATAATGGAATCAGTAGGAGTTTCTACAGGAAGAGAGAGAGGGGCAGCTGGTGCAACAGCAACAGTAGCAGGAACAATGCTTGAATCAGCATTAATTGTAATGGGTGCAACAGCTGGAGCAGCAACCGCATGATGTCCAGCAGTGAAGCCAGCAACAGGGGGCACAGTTTCAGCTAGTTTTAACCCACCTGCCCTGCAAGTGATGTTAACCCAATTCAATGCCATAAGAACTCGCAAGATGGCTGCAACCATCAACCTACAATCAGTCACTATGCACCATGTATAGCACAGGAAGTCATGATTGCCATTTCATTAAAAGCAACTAGACTTTATTCAAAGCAATCTATTTTTCTATGCACCGAATATCATGAGACCTCTTCACCAGAACTGGTGAAGCAGTGACTTTAAGAAAAATACCGCTATTGTCCGTTCACAGAACCAAACTCAAGGAAAAGAAACTAGAGCATCCTGCCCTGCAAGCAGGCGCGCACGCGCGCGCGAGAGAGAGAGAGAGAGAGAGAGAGAGAGAGAGAGAGAGAGAAATACCTGCTATGTAGTTTAAACGCTTCACAATCAAACCCTGCTCTCCCCTTGACAAAAACATCAGCAGTTATTGAACTCCCATGAAAATCATACATCCTTTTCAGGTCTTTGTCATTAGATAAAGTGATAAGAGTTCGTCTGTTTCCTGGAAGAAAATACTTGACGGACAGAGAATTATATTCCAAGTTCCACATTTCCGCTAATTTTGATTTGAGATCATCAAACAGTGTTTCACTGTTGATATCTACAGCATGTGCCTCTCCTCCATTATATGACATGGATCCATCCTCATTTTTGACAAACTCACCACGAGACTGGCAAATTAATATAAGCTTTCCCCTTGCCATTGCAAAGAACTTCAGGCTCTGAAAGGAAAAAAAAAACAAAAAACAAAAAAAAAAAACAAAACAAAACATAGTTAAAAACTTATCTCTCCAGTTGGCAATTTTTCATCCTTTTATTTATGGTCATTGTCCACATTCAGTGCTTTAGTGATGGTAAGAATAACCATGCACATAAATGCCAATACAAATAACTGCTAGATTTGATAGTAGTCAAGAATGCATCCCATAGGTTGGCAAGAAGGTTCCAATGAGGAAATCTGTCCATTTTGTCTCTCAAAGAAATGAAAGCACAAGATGGCACCGAAATATGAAGGCATGACCACACCGTCCAGAATAAACCAGAAACACTTCCATTCATTACTTTTCATAGTTCTCTACCTAGCGTAAACAAAAGCAAATAAACTGAGCTTCAAAAGCCTTGAAATACAAAACACATATCAGTTCATACTAAAGGACAATTGATAATGGGTTCCTAGGGGACATCGAAACACCCAGTGCGGGCAATGGTTTATTCGTAAGTGTCTAAAGTACTGTATAGGTGAACCTACCACAGAATGGAAATGATAATATATACATTTCTCTCCTAAGCATAAAAATAAGTTCCTTAACGTTGATATCTCAGAAAGCAGGTGTCAATCATTGCTGGCCTACTGCAAATTACAGGAAAAAAAATCGTGAAAGACCCCTAGTCTTCTTTAAGTTGGAAAAAAAGAATTTGTCAAACCAATTAAAAGGTAGTGATAGCAAATTGCTCAAAGATCTTAAAAATCCATGAAATGACAAGCCACATTAGTAGCTAAACATATATAAGGCTTATTAAAGGATTTTTTTCCCGGTTTTATTAAAGGATTGTTTAGTGAGGGATTGCCAGGGTCGCTTTCCTCTCTTTATTCCTTTTCTTTAGATCAAAACTTCATCGAACCCATTGTTACAAAAGCCGAGTTAACCATAGAAGTAGTCTCTCAATGAGCGAGACAAATTCCATACTGACGGGCCATATTTGACTGTCAAGTTACTTATTGTAACAAGATTCGATAAATATGTGGAAAGAGGCCAAAAGTAAATTCACATTGAAGACAGTTCTCTACTAAACTGTCTCCCAATTAAACATACACTTCTTCCATTATGTATCACTCTCAAAGTAAAGCTTAACATAAAGTTATACAAGATTAGAACTTCCTCTAACGGTTGACATCACGAGATGCTAACACAGTATTATCAATGCGCATACATGACTACAAATCTGTGTGAAGAGGCGCATTTCAAACAAACCAAGCGGGCTAACTGCAGTAAATTCTTATTCTTTTGTTTCCTTAGTACGCAGCCATTTCTTCACATTATTGAAAAACATATCACATTTACTTGGAGCATCCAATCATTCCTTTCTTTTTAGCTTGATAAGGCACCTATAAAAATGACAAACCCACTTTATCGTATGGACGAAGACAATGCAAAACGCTGTCAGCGGAAAATTTGCAATTTGCATAGCCCACTTTCTAGAACACATTATTCACAAGAATACTGAAGTTCCAACACTTACCCAAAAAAAATTGCAACAAAATCTATGCTACGAAACCGCAAATCATATCGATGTCAAAACAATGTGAAATCTATTGGGTCAACTTAAATCAGCTCAGCAACAAAGCCAACCAATCCAAAGGCTATAATCATCCAACCAGCAAATCCGTCAAAGTCCTTTTATAACATCCCATGAATCTTTAGTCCAATACATGATACTTTGAAACTGGTTTAACTGTGTGAAGAAGATTTCTATTACTGATAACCACCATTTGAAGAAATAGTAGAAAGTGGAATTAGAGGGAAAAAAAACTGGGCAAGAACATTTAACTAGAAATCCTATTTGCAGGGGGGATAGAAAGGAGAAGGGACTTACCCGAAATGTTGGCGCAGGGGTTATCGGGAGGATGGAAACCCTAGATTTGGGGGCTTTTCAGAATTAGGGGAAAAGGAGCTCGAGATACTGAAAGGGAAAGTTCGGTTGGAAGAGAATTATGTGTTAAATCTGGGCCTACAGTGGCAACATAAATTTGTAGATGGGTCTCTTTCGAAAATTAAGGAGATGGGATAAAAGTATTGAGCAGAAGAAAGGATGGCATTTGGTTAGTAAAAATGTCAAGAAACCCCAAACTTCGAAAATTTGTTCATGTGGTCTCTTCCTGTAAATTTTTGCAACCAAACGTGAATATTCAAAAAAATAAAAATCGTAACGACGGAAATTCGGGCACCCAATCACGTGCACTGAGTTCGGACGGACCCGACTCAGTTTTGCTGGAGGAGTGACCCCAAATAATTATTTGCACCTGAGGAGATTCGAACTTGAGACCTCAGGGGAGCAAACCCCTAGTCCCCAAATGTGACCACTTAGGCCAACCTCCTAGGGTTAAAATTTTCAAAATTTTCACACACATGTTAACACCTTTTCACATCAAATTCAATACTTTCTTATAAAAATGTACATTTATCAAGTTTTTCTACTAAAAAAATTAATTCTTAAAAACTTTGCTTACCAAACATCACAAATAATATAGATAGTTTGTTTGTGTTTTTTAAAATATTTTTTTTTGTAATGATTGATAAAAAATTTAAGAATTTTTTTTAAGTGTTTTATGAGAATGATGTGCTTGTAGAAAAGATAATTTTTTTAAAATTTATTCTATTTGAAAATGAAGAGTATAGAAGTATGTTTGAAAAAAATAATTTTTTGGAAAACGTTTTTTTTTTATTTTTAAAAAAACGCTTTTTAACACCTCTGAACAAATAACCAATACAATGATGATTCGGACCAGACGGAGATTGGTCACAAACGCAAAAAAAAAAAAGATATATTATATTTTATTACGAGAATAAATCCTACTACTTCCCATTTGACATGAGCCATGGTTATTCCATTGTCTTTTTTATAGAAATTAGAAATTACTCTGCTAAAAGTTATTGAATTACTCAAAAGACGTGTGGTTGATCATTTTTGCAGTCTACACGATATGTGTAGCCAAATAAAATAAAAATCCTTTACTCTAGGTTGGTAGAAAAGAATCATTCAACCTGTTTGGTTGGCAAGAACTTGGTAAATATATTCGCAAGAAAAGGGAAGGAAAATGCTGGAAACTGGGAAGGAAGGAAGGTCTTCTTAATTCATACGAACTAAGTTTTACAGTTAGTATTATTTTAAAAAACTCTAGAACCCTATAACCGACCGCATAGCGCAGTGGATTAGCGCGTTTGACTTCGGATCAAAAGGTCGTGGGTTCGACTCCCACTGTGGTCGCTGAGATGCGATGAATTTCAATCCCGTTGGCTTTTTCCTTTTTTTTTTTGATGGTTGTGTTTGCTACTTCTCCTCCTCTTTTTGTTGGTTCTTTTTCAGACAATACTGGTCCCTTATAGGCTTATACCTTAACCTCGAACTTATAATAAGATAGATCTGTGGGAATAAAGAATGGGAAAGAAGCGGTTTTTTTTTTCTTCTGTAATCCGCACAAAAACAGCTACACACTTACCAATGTTTTTGCCAATGGTCCCAAAGCAGGATGCAGACATTCAATCATGATCTTCTTTAGACTATAGTTGCAGATTATGACTCTATATAAGTAATTCATTTGAGCTGCATGCCTATAATTAGAGAAACATAATCAAATTACTGATAATGCTCCTTAAATATCTAAGGTTGTGTTTGAATGTTAATTAGAGTCCTTGGCCACCCATTGATTTTGTTACTGTTTAATGTAATTAGATTATTTTTTTCACATAAATACATGTTTTGATATAAAATGATTTAAACGGTGGTCTGCTCTTAAGAATTATGTCGGCTAGCAAAAACTTTTACAAAAGACAAACCGTGTAATCGCACGAGATAAACCTGCGCGACATGTTAACATAAAACAGGAAAACCTACAGTATTATGTTAACACCCTTTATAAATCGTTCTACAGTTAAATATTTTTTTTAACTTTTTCACAATCTTTTATAAAATCTTCATAAAAAGTTGGACTCATTTTTTTTAATATAAACTCAAAATTCTTAAAATGTGTAAAAGTCAGATTCCTTTCAAATATTGATTGTAATAAAATTTTCTTAAAAAAAAAAAGAAAAATACACTTTTCACTCATAAATTATTAGATTTGTAACACATTGTACTTTAAACTACCAGTTTTGACACATTAAAATATCTAATTACCAATGTTAGACACTTTTGACCTTAAACTACTCATTTTGACACATTATACCCTTTAACTACCAATGTTATATATTTTACACACTCCTTTAGACAATAATACACCTAAAATTTAATAAATTGACAATAATATCTCAAATATGGATGTAAAGTACTAATATTGCTTGTTAAATGATGCAATGTCTCAAACTTAATAATATTGATAATTAAATGGTGCAATGTCTCAAACTTAATTTATGATACAAAGTGTAAAAACTACAATAATTCATGAGTAAAAAATGTATTTTTTTTATAATTACTGGCACACAAAAAAGAGCTAAGGACAACTGCATTAATAACAAAATGAGATTAACCTCATCTTAACCCTACTCTTCAATTAAGTGCAGTCCTCTAGGGTGGGTTTGTGTTGTAAAATTTTTGTGTTGTTAAAATTTTAGGTATTGGGTTTAGTGAAAAAATGAATAGAGAGATAATTTTTTATATTTGTTGTAGTAAAAAATTATGATTTGATGAAAAAGAGAGAGATTATATTGTAATATTTTATTATAAAAGAGTGTCGTAAAATTTTGTGAAATTTTACGTTCCAAACGGACCCTAAGTACAGGTTGAGAATGTCTATTTGCCAGCTCAGAGATACTCCAGATAGCCTATCATGCGCATCTCCTGGGTCCCACATCCCACTTATTGGAATTATATGCCTTCTGTCTTTGCTCCGATACCCCCAACTTTTGCCACATATCTACTTTTGTTTTATTTTCATTTTCTTTTTTTCTTTAATGTTTTTTTTGTTTCCCTGAGCTGTTACCTATTCAGATATTATTCTGTTTATTCCATAGTACATGCGAACTCAACTGCCTATAATAACATATTTTCACGAGTGCAGCTGCGTGCGTGCCTGTCTATTTCAACTCGGTGTCGTTTTCAAAGGCATCTCATAATCATTCTCAGCTGCTGTCTCCCTGCATGGCTGACTCTGAGGCGATAAGGTAAACATTTTGGCCCACAAATAAAATAAAATAAAAATATATATAGTAAATTGAAACAAAGCTTGTGTAATTAATACATTTAGAGTAGGCAACTAGTGCAAGTATCTACAGTTTCATCCATCCATACATTTTACCACGTGTCATTTAAGTTATTCAAATGTTTTACTTCCTTGTTACAACTCATACGTCATGTATTTCCTATTCCCCTGTCAAACATAATCTTTAAATTTTAAATCACTTCATCTTTATTCTTATCTTCAAAGTTCCTTCAAATTCAATTTTTATATTAATTAGATTATTTGACTCATGCTAATATCCTTTGAATCACGCTAAGGTCCTTGAAGTTCTTTAGAAAAAAAACTATAATAAGATTTAATGATTATTATTTTCGTTTTAGAAAAAAGTCATAGTTAGTCATGTATCATCAATGTATACTCCGTTCAAATCAGTTAGTCAGACGAAAAATCATGTAAAAATGATCAAAATGCTCATCAACGACATAATTATTAGCAAAATTAAAAAAATGCATTAAAAATAAATAAAAATGATATTTTTTAAATAATTTATTAATTTCAGGTTCCGATTCTTTTATTTTTTGAGTGATGAATTGAAAATCATCCGTTTTAATTGCATTTATCATGACACTAAAGGGTGAGATTTTTTTCTCATTATCTAGATTCAAGTGTTTTTTCACAATGAACCCTCTATAAGGATGTGACCAGATTATGGTTTAACATAGTTTAAGAGCATGTTTGTAAATCTAAATTTTTGTTGAAATTATCTCCATTTTAAAATTCTTATTTGTAAAACATAACTAATTCAAATTTTTTATCAAGAAAAAAAACATCAAAATAATCTCCCCATCATCAAATTATCTATCTTTTCATTTTTTTGCCGACTCCCATAAAATTATAATTTAATTTTCAATATTTTCTCAAAATTCAATAAAATTATAATCTATTTAAATTTTCACAACATTCCCAAAATTTTGAAGGAAACATCTATATATATATTTTCTCCTAACAGGTGTTATAATTGGATGGAGTGCTATTATAATCATGTTTACATAAAAAAGGTTAATACTCAGATTATTTACTTTTATGAAGTTTTTTCTCGCTAAAATAAAAAAGAAAAATTAGAATGTAAAGTGTGTTAGTCCCGAGTTGGTTAGGCATTTTTATGTACAAATTATAAACACTGAAAAGTAAAGATATATCACATTAAATTTTCTATGATTGATGTAAATCTTTTTAAACCCAACCATTTCAAACCTTTTCTCTCTTCTATATCTAATTCAATATTTTCTCTTTCATAATTTTTCTACGTGAAGAGGATAAAAAGCAAAGCATGCAAACTTTATCATCGTACTCGGGGGAAGTTGCTAGCCATCATATATTCATATTCATCGTAAATGGCATGAGCTGAGGGTGATTCGATCTGAACAGTTCCCATTGCTTCGAGGAATCTCAAGTTCTCTGTTACATATAACTTTCCTAAACACGGTCCACCAATGCCATGACACGACACAATCCAACTATATATGCCCTGATGAGCAAATGTGTAAGGAAGAATACTGTCTGTCTTTAGAAAGTTAGGTATGCTAGCTGATCAGGTATATATATTCCAAATTAAAGTGCCATTTATTCCTTGAATAGACGTGTTGAAAAAAAATCCCATTACTTCATGTACAAGGGACTAACGAGTGTCCATATGTATACATGTCAAACTACGTGGAAAATTTGCCTGGGAAGATAGATTCCTATCTTTTTGAGGGCAAGATCTACTGATAAAAGAGGTCAAAATATGAGAAATCAAAATATGAGAAAAAAGGTAAATTGCTTCGCACGTCTCTGGGGTATGACGATTTCTCAATTTTGTCCTCATGGTTCGATTTTCCTTACAAAAAGTCCTGAGGTTTGGACTCATTCTCAAATAGATCATGTCATCAACTTAGTGGACAGAAATTCATACGTAACTGACGGCGCATACGTGAAAATTGACAGCTTGATTAAAAAATAGCACCCAATAGCAATGTGACACGTGTCCATAAAATAAAAAATAAATAAATAAAAATATATATTAAAAAAAAGCATGCAAACTTTCTCATCGTACTCGGGGGGAAGTTGCTAGCCATCATATATTCATATTCATCGTAAATGGCATGAGGGTGATTCGATCTGAACAGTTCACATTCCTTCGAGGAATCTCAAGTTCTCTGTACATAAAACTTTCCTAAACACGGTCCACCGATGCCATGACACGACACGATCCAACTATATATGTCCCTGATGATCAGCAAATGTGTAAGGAAGACTCCTGTCTGTCTTTAGAAAGTTAGGTACGCTAGCTGATCAGGTATATATATTCCAAATTAAAGTGCCATTTATTCCTTGAATAGACGTGTTGAAAAAAATCCCATTACTTCATGTACGAGGGACTAATGAGTGTCCATATGTATACATGTCAAACTATGTGGAAAATTTGCCTGGGAAGATAGATTCCTATCTTTTGAGTGGGTTGTACATATTGCGCCCGATCAGCCCAAAACTGAATTGTCCGCCCGAAATCGACACGAATCGGGTCGGCTATACATAGACTGGGACGGGTGGGCCCATATGTTTGTTTCATATCTCGAAAACTTCTCACTCACTTTTTCATCAATTTTAATACATTTTCACCAATCACAATAATTTTTTCATCAATTTCAATATATTTTTAACAATCTCAATTTTTTATAAATTTCAATCACTTTTAACACACTTTCGACAATTCCAAGAGAATCTACGCTACGTCTAAAAAATACAAAAAAATAAAAACGGCCATGCCTCACTACCTCCTTCAGCTCGATTGTTGAGTCTCTCTCTTTCTCTTCCCGATTGTTCCACTCTCTCAACAAAAACGGAAGGAAAAGAAACACAACAATTTAAATATCCAAAACTAGATTTTGCAGTTATAGTTCCAGGTTTCTCCGTTTGTTTTTCGGGTTGGTGTGTAAATATTGAATAAATAACAACGGGGTTTTATCTGGAGAAGACAGAGGGTTTACGTGGCGATGTCTGCTGGGATTTGTAGGAAGCGGGCCGGATTCGAGATCTCTTTGTTGGCGTTGGTGATGTCTTTGAAGAAGCGGAAGCTGTCGTTGGTGTACTCCAGGCCGATCATGAGTTCCCAGGAGTTGATGACCTCAGCTGGGTCGGAGCGGAGTAAGGGGGCTTGGGATCGGACCAAAGGGACGAGTGTGAACCGAGAAGGTGGGGTTGGTGGAGTCAGTGGCGGAACCAGGAATGAAAATTAACCCGGGCGAAATTTTAAAGTAAAATAACGGAAATTTTTTTGTATACGTAATGTAAAAAATTGTCTTAGAGTTACAATATCAAAATATTAAAGACTAAAAACATAAAAAATATATTGAATTACACATATCGTACTATGTACTATGACTGAGAGGGGACAATTGGATCTTACGGTTGTGCATCTTCTGAAAACGTTGCAAAATGACTTCATTCTCAATAGTTTCAAAAATTTCCTGCTCGATGTACACTACCATGCAATAATTCATCCAATCATCTCTCATCTTATTACACAAATCAGTCTTAATAATTTTCATCGCAGATAACACTCTCTCAACGGTTGCAGTCGTAACCGGTAAGACCAATGCCAACGTAATAAGAAGATAAACCAATGGATACAAAATATTCTTTCTGGTATCAACCATCTTGATAGCAAGAGTTCCAATATCTTGAAGCCCAGAAAAAAATAGTTCTTCTAACATCTCTAATGCAGGTGTCAAGCTGATCTCTAAGTACCACGCGATCAATTGTTGATAAATCTTCAGGGTAAAATTCAACAAGACGACATAATCTATCAAGATCAAATGCTGAGAATGAGTCCCTTGGATCAAGACATGTTATGCAAAGAAGTAACATCATACTTGTTTTTGTGAAACGATTATTCATCTCCTGAGCAATCAAATCAATAACCTGACATAAGACTTCCACACGAAAATAATGAAAATAAGTAATTGTTTGTCTTCCACGCCTCGAACGACCGCGAGTTTGTATAATGTTTTCCATATTGGGCACATTGATAAAATTATTCAGACAAAATGTTTTGACTTCTTCCAAAAATTGGGCTCATCTAAGGTTGTTCTAGGCTCAACAACATCACAATCCAACCTAAAAACTACTACACAAATAACATCTCTTCCTCCGGTTTCCTTCACAATCCAACCTAGAGTTAAGCAAGAAATGAAAAAAAAGTTTTAAAGAAAGGAGATTACCTACCGTAAATGTCCTTCCAGCAAATAAGCAAGTATATTGGCAAAGTTCAAATGTGCTTCCAGCAATGTATTTTGATCTTTACTACACAAATCCACATAAAGAATAATAAGTTAACAAGTAAATATTTAATTTGCTACATAATTTATTTTCCAGCAATGTAGGAACATAATTATCTATAAATAATAATTACTGAGTGCGAGCATAATTATCTATAATAATAAAAAAGTGCAAGCATAATTGAAATAAATAGGAATTTACTATAAGAGAGGGATGAAAATGACTGATTAAAACACATTCACACTATATTTATAAGAAACATTGAAAACTCAAACAATCAATGTGATCTACCCAGATATTAGGGAGTCTATATGCGTTTTACTGGAAAATGGGGAGGAAAAAAGTCATTAGAACTGCATATTAATATAAGGTAGAGTTTCAATTTATATATGATAGATTTACAATAGTACTATGGGTAAATTATTCTTAATTGTACTACATCACCTCCCTCTCAAAAAAAGTAAATAAAAAAAAAGACTGCTCCTGTAAAATGGAAGGGAAAAAACTACAGTACCAGCAGAAGCAGGAACTGAGAATGCAGAAAGTGCTCATGCAAAGGTATTACGCAATAACAAAAACCCTAAGCTCGTCTCTGTCTCCTCTGGTAAACAAAAAAAAAAGACTGCTCCTGTAAAATGGAAGGGAAAAAACTACAGTACCAGCAGAAGCAGAAACTGAGAATGCAGAAAGTGTTCATGCAAAGGTATTACGCAATAACAAAAATCCTAAGCTCGTCTCTGTCTCCTCTGGTAATGCGGGTATCTGCATCGAGATACGTGACTTCAAATTCACCACTTCCAATATTTGATGGAGGCCTTAACACATCTGGAATCTGCGGTATCTCGAATGGTGGTAATTGTGAGTCTGTGACAAGTTTCCACAATTCCACTCGCCTTTACTTTATAGATGTTTTCTCAAATGAATTTTTATCTTTGCAGATCCTATTCCCATTAAAAGTGAAAGCTCAATAACGATGTTCGTTTTCTCATTTACTACTCAGAGAGTCACCCGGGCGGGCTTATGTTGGCCTGGGCCGCCCTGGTCGGCCCAGGCCAACTTTTTTTTTTAAAATACATTAATTTTTATTTTTTAAAAAAAATACATTAAAAAAAAAAATTTAGGGGCGGACCCCGGGCGGCCGCCCAGGCTCGCCCGGGCTTGGGTCCGCCCCTGAGTGGAGTTATTGGTGAGGGAGTGGTGGTGGAGTTAGTTGAGTGAGGGGGTGGGTCAAGAGTGAGAATTTGCTTCTCTGTTTTCCGTGTTTTCTCATGAACCAAATAAGATCCAGTCCTCCAAGTTTGTCGACTGATTTGGATTTGCTTTTCCTTCTCATAACATCACCATTTGCATTTCAATGTTGATGATGTCCGTTCTTGGCTTGCAGCCGAAAGCAGACTGATTTGGATTTGCATCACCATTAAGAGAGGTTTTTTTTTTTTAAGAGTTTATCTGTGATTGAGACTTGCGGTGGAGAGCAACACTTTTAACTTGCCTGCGTTAAAGAGGGATTCGGAGTGGGAAGGAACAATTTCGTTCAGGGTTGGCTTTGGGTAAAGAGAGAGAACAAAATTTTAGTTTACTTCTGCTGTCTTAAGTTGCTTTTGGAATTCTTCGAAGTGTTAGGAGGAGATGTGATTTACACAAAAGGAAAAGGAGAGGAACCCAAAAGAAAATAATTTATTTTGTCCTTGAAAGAGCCAAATAATGGACGGTCTTGAGCGTCCATAGAAATGAAGAGCTTTTCCATTCAATTTTTGAACTCTGTGTCGTGGGACTATGGGCAGAGGGAAGAGAAGACTTTAATGTATCCCGAAGCAAAAAAGTGAAGCCCAACTCGCGTATCCCAAAGTAAAATCCAATTTTAAAAAATCAGTTCGACCGAACCCGACCCGCCCGATTCTGTCGGGTTCAATTTCCCATACACTCGGGTCGGGTAGAACCGCCCGAAACCGATCTGACCCACGCCGTGTACAGCCCAACTTTTGAGGGCAAGAATTACTGATAAAAGAGGTCAAAAGATGAAAAAAAAAAAAACTACCAAATACGACTCGGCTTTAATTTACTTCAGTTGTCCACGACCGTACCGTGCCAATCAATTCAACGACCATAACGACCTAGGGCTAAATCGGTCATTTCGCATCGGGAGGTACCTTCCGTTTTCGTCGCTTTCCTCCAAGCGCAAATATCCAAAACTGAAAGAGTACCGGAGCAAAAACTATAAAAGAGAGACAAAGGAAAGGAAGAGAGAAAGAAAAAAGAAAAAACCAAAAACAGTGTTCTCACAATGCAAAGATTCGGATCTTTCTATCAGAACATTGCAAATAAAATGCGGATCTGACGGCTATAAAATTCCACCCCTCACCCAAAATGCCCAGAATAATTCTTGGCATCCAAACACTCCTGAGCCAATAACAATATTAACAACACCTTTTGCCAACTCGGACCTCTCAAACCTTAAAACCACAACGCCCCCAAAACACAACACGCACGCACCAAAACATACATACACGCCAATTGTATCTTTCTCTTTTGTCCCACAACTTCCTCTCCTCCATCGAAGTCTGCTGTATTTTTTCTTCGTTTATATCCGTCTCTCTCTGCCGGAAAATTCCTATTTCCGGTGGCGGGAAAGGGGATTTGACCGTTTGTTTTCAACTGGGTGTTTGCTGAAGGTTGGGTTGTTTGGAGGGAATTGCTTAGTGGGATCTTGAGGACATGGTGATCTCCGTGGCGACCCCGAGGAAGTCCATAACTGAGAAGGTGTTCCAGAGGGTAGGAGGGTCTTATGGCAGCAACAGCGGCCACACCCAAAGGAGGTGCTCAAATGAGTGCGATGAAGATTACGACGTGGACGGGACCATGGAACTGGCGCAGATTGGAGCTGAGAGGACCAAGAATGTGCTGATTCTCATGAGTGACACCGGTGGAGGGCACAGGGCCTCCGCCGAGGCCATTCGCAACGCCTTCCAGATCGAGTTCGGGGACGAGTATAGGGTAATTGTTCTGGAATCTATCATCGGTTCTCTCCGATCCTTTTCTCATTTTTCTATTTATTTTTCTTCAATTTGGTGGGTTGATTGAAGCTCTGTCCTTGAATGACTGGTACTTGTGGATCTAATACCCGTGTTTGGAACTATCAAGTTTCTTTTTGTCAAAGAGAGTAAAAGAATCCCGAACAGTGCATCAATAATTGTGAATAGCATGCCTTTATGTTCTTATTGGACTTCCTTGGATTTTTGTGTCTGTTCTTTTCGACGGAGTCGTGCTGATGCCAGATATTTTTCTTTTTTATGTTTGTTTTCCTACATAAAGCTTATGTTAAAATTCTCTCAATCATTTACATCAAGGATTGATACTGTTCATTTTACCTTCCAGGTCTTCAAATTGAGATTCATTGTATTCAAGATTACTAATTCAACACATACCTCCATGAATCTTCCATTTAGAAACTCAGATTGAAGAAACGCTTAGCTAATAGATGGGATGGCCTCATCTTGTTCTAATTCTTCTATTTTGCAGCTAGTAGTTTATGAGCTTGGGATTTACTTCCCGTTTAGTGCCTTTCCCTCTGTTGTTTTAGTAGTATCTGAAGTGGGAAAATTCTTTCGTTTCTTTTTTGAGTTCCTCTTTAGTATAATGAACTTTCCAGTTCGGCCAAATGAAAATTTTGTTGTAGCATTGGGAGCCTCGATTTAGCAATTCATGACTTGCTCTAATTGTTTATTTTCTTCAATGTGTGCTTAAGCGTGGCATCTCATTACTTTAGATATTTGTGAAAGATGTTTGGAAAGAGTACACTGGCTGGCCATTGAACGACTTGGAGAGATCATACAAATTCATGGTGAAACACGTACAGCTATGGAACGTTGCTTTTCACAGTACCTATCCTCGATGGATACACAGTTTCTACCTTGCTGCCATTGCTGCCTACTATGCCAAGTACTTGATCCTCTTAATCTCTAGCTTTCACCGTAGTTGCTTGCAGATATCTTTTAGTAGGATAATAAAAATTGCTTGCAAGTGGATTTTAGTTGCCATTACCCTTTTCCTTTGTATATCTTAATGACTTGATACTATTGTTTGGTCACCAAAATGTAATAGAACTTCCACCTTACTTTTAGATAATATTAGTTAAAGAATTGGAGTTAGAAAAGTTAAGAAGTATTGATGATATGGTTCCTTACTTTTGACACAAAGATGATTTCACTCTCTTAGCTGAAGAATGTGATTAGAACTGTTTAGGTATAGAATATTATTACTTATCAAAAAGGTATAGAATATTATGAAACTAAATATTTATTTTCCATTTAATGGGTTTCTCTAATTGTGCTGGACCATTGGATTGCAGGGAGGTGGAGGCTGGTCTAATGGAGTACAAGCCAGATATAATTATTAGTGTCCATCCTTTGATGCAACATATTCCTTTGTGGGTTCTGAAATGGCAAGGTCTCCAGAAGAAAGTGATTTTTGTCACTGTAATCACAGACCTAAATAGTTGCCACCCTACCTGGTTAGTTCATAAACCCATTTGGAGCTCCTTCTATACATTTCTGCTGATTAAATCTTAGTCCTTGTCTGACCATATTCTAACGTCCAAACTGTATCCAGGTTCCACCCTGGTGTTAATAGATGCTATTGCCCATCTCAGGAGGTAGCCAAAAGAGCTTTACTTGATGGTCTTGAAGAGTCTCAAATCCGTGTTTTTGGGTTGCCCATCCGGCCTTCTTTTGCCCGTGCGGTTCTTTCCAAGGTGGGTGCATGCATGCCATATTGTAGATTCTGAATGTATATGTAGCGAATCAGATGGAGTTTCTGATTTGTCTGGGGTTTGTTTGTTCTGTGTTTACAGGATCAACTAAGAGAAGAACTTGAGATGGACCCTGACTTGCCTGCGGTTTTGCTGATGGGAGGTGGTGAAGGCATGGGACCTGTTAAGAAAACTGCTTTGGCGCTTGGGGAATCACTTTTTGATAAAGAGCTTGGGAAACCAATTGGGCAATTGATTATCGTTTGTGGCCGTAATAAAACCTTAGCCTCAACTCTTGCATCTGAGCGGTGGAAGATCCCAGTAAAGGTAACGGTTTTCCTCAACTTCTCTGCAATCGAGAGAATACATCCATTTTGAGTAACCATTAAATGGGTTTTTGGTCTTCTGTGTAGGTTAGAGGGTTTGAGACCCAAATGGAGAAATGGATGGGAGCTTGTGACTGCATAATAACAAAAGTATGTGTGGAAATCACAGTCTTCAAACTGCCCTTCATAAATTGCATGATGTCAAGAATTTTACTGATGACTGCTATGGGTTTCTATGTTTTCATAGGCTGGACCTGGTACAATTGCAGAGGCGTTGATCAGGGGGCTGCCTATTATTCTCAACGACTACATCCCTGGACAAGTTGGTCATCAAATTTTTGCTTTATCCCTGGACAAGTTTCCAGCTATACTTTGATTACGGATACTAACCTTTTTGCATTTGTCTGGCTACACCAGGAAAAGGGCAATGTACCTTATGTAGTAGACAATGGGGCTGGTGTCTTCACTCGAAGTCCTAAAGAAACAGCGAGAATTGTGACCGAATGGTTCAGCACCAACAGAGATGAGCTCAAGATAATGTCAGAGAATGCTCTTAAACTAGCACAGCCAGAGGCTGTCTTCAACATTGTGAAGGACATCCACGAGCTTGCCTGCCAACGTGGGCCTCTAGCCAATATCCCCTACATGTTAACATCATCATTCACAACCCTAATTTAATTGACGAAAATTGTCATTTCAGTCTACAACGAAGGTTTGTCCTAGTAGAATGCCATGTACAGCTAGCTTTGTTCTTATCATTCTTTGGCCTTGGAGACTTGGTCACCAATATGAGTTGTAAATTATGCTGAACAAGCTTTGGTGGCTAAAGGATTGGATTTCTTTAGGGTACTATTTTTGGAGGGAAATAGTATTAAGTGAAGTTGCTAATGGTGTAATATTTACATTGCAGAGTTTCACTTTTTCTATTTTTTTACTCCTAATGAACTTAGCTTGTGGATGTTGGTTACCCATATAGTTCTTATCCTGTAATGCTTCATGAACAAATTTCCTTGTCACAATCCACTATGAATCTTCGTCTGCCAAAGGATGATGCAAGGTTAGCTTTTTCTTCCAATGACCTCTGACACAAGAAGGTTGCTTTAGACGGCAAGACGCATTGAGATGTTCAAGCAAACTGAGGCTTAGAAGCAAGAAACAAAAGGGTGCTTAGAAGCAAGAAACAAAAGGGGGCTAGAAGCAAACACTTGTCAAGCCAAATCGGTTTGGCACTATGCTTAAAAATGGGAAAAGTACTTGAAACTGCGAACCCAGATATGTGCACTTGTACTGGGAGCATGATCACTGGATCATGACAGACACATTAATTGCTCATTTTGGTGCTGTGAGAGAAACCAGGTTGCCTAGTTGTTGGCTTGTAGTACTCTTATGGTACTAAAGGAACGGAAGATAAGTCTCCTTAGACCTCTTATCTGAAGAAATTTAGGTCAAGATTGTGGAAAAAAAGGAGGCCAGAAGCTGTCATTGTTCTTGAGGCCACAAGACGAAGTCAATATGATCATAGCCTTGCATTTAAACGCAGACACGTCCGTAGGTTTTTTTTTTTTATCACGTCCGTAGGTTTTTAGTTTTAGGTAAGATGTCCCAAGCTGTATTTGGCAGTGGAGGTTGAAAGGCTATCAGGACTCGGCAGCATGATGCTGCCATATGGCACAGACGAGGAAGCCATGTGGGCAGGAAGAATCCAGAGAAATGACTCAAGAGATTATTGAGATTGTTTATTTGCTAAAATTCTGGGAAATATTCTCTAAATTTTAAGAATATTTATTTTATTGAGATTTATTAGGGTTTGTAAAAAGTAAAATGCGTAGGTGTAAAAGTTAATAAATTTGAAATTTGTTTGACTTACCCGAATTGTTGAGACCCCAAATATATGGAGAAACAAACATGTATAATTCGTTTGTCAACGTGGGAAGCAATGACCCTTCGTTGCGCCATGGAAAGAGACGTTTTGCTGGTCCACCTCTTCTGTTCAACCACTAAACCAATCCTTCTTTGGCTCCACTCCTCGTGAGGCTGATATTTTAGAATATAGAAAACGTTTGCGTGCACATTCAATGTGGCTTTTAGAGTCATTTTAGCTGTTTAATTCATTTGATCCATTAATTTCGCCGTTAGATTAGTTTTTTTTTTTTTTTTTTTTAAATCAAAACAGGAGATTCCAGCCATCCCGCACTTGCATTCGTTCGTGTGTTATTTTAAATTATTATTATTATTTAATTAACGGCTTTTGCAAACACTAATAATGTTAAGGTTGTGTTTGTGTTGTAATATTTTTGGTATGAGAATATGTGTTGGTATTGGGTTTAGTAAAAAGGTGAAGAGAGAGTTAATTTTTTTATAGTTTTTGTAATTTTTTATATTTTTTATGGGAGAGAGAGAGATTATATTAGAGTATTTTATTAGGAGAGAGATAAAATTTTGGGGAAGATTGAGGATGCAAACGCAGCCTTAATATTTAAAGAATGACGTGAAAATTGAGAATTTTGAATTTTATAAAAAAAAAATAGATAATTTTATGGGAGAAATTATTTTATTTGATAATTTTTTTAAATTAATTATGTTTGCTTACTAAAATTTTAGAATAGTCTAAAATTTTATGACAGTTGGGTTTTGCAAACTCATCCTTCAGAGTATTTTGGATTTTTATTCCAATTAATTCCTTTTTACGCAACAAGGTAAGTATCAGGAGTCACTAAATGGCCAAAGATAATTTTAAACTCTTAATTTACATTATGCGATAAATCCCATGGCCTTTATATATATACTGTACGGTTAATTTTTGTGATTATTAAAACTCCGTGAATATAATTATTCATTTCGAGGATATTTGGGCCATGTTTGCAAATTAAAGGATGTTCTTTTTTCTAAAAAATGTAGATTTTTAATATTTTGAAAGAATTGTGAATGTTTATGTAAATTAGAAATTTATAGGTTTTTGTGTAAAGGTTGGTGAAATTTTTTAAAGATATTTAATTTTTGTTAGAGTTTGTAAGAAGGTGTAAAAAGAGATGATTTGATATAATTGTTTAATAAAAAAATATTGGAGTTAGGTGAAAAAGTATGAACCGAGAATATTTGTTATAATTTTTTGAAAAAAATTATTGAAGTTTGTGTGAAAAGTTGTTGAAGATTGTATAAAAGTATTGGTGTTTGTGTATAAAATTTTGAGATTTTGGATGTTCTTTTTGTGAATTTTATTGAATCCTATTGTATTCTAGAATACTTTTGCAAACGAACATGTCCTTAAGGATATTAATTTTTGTTGAAATTTGTAAAAATGTATGGAGAGATAGATGTAATTGTTTAATAAAAAAAATTTGGAGTTAGGTGAAAATTATAGAGAGAATATTTGTTAGATTTTTTTTTGAAAAGTTATTGTAGTTTCTGTGAAAAGTTATTGGAGATTGTGTAAAATATATTGGTGTTTGTGTATGAATTTTTAAGATTTTGGATGTTAGTTTTGTAAATTTTGTTGAATACATTTGTATTCTATAATACTTTTACAAACGAACATGCCTAAATTTTTAAAAATATTTCAAAAATGTTGTGAAAATTTAGGTAGGTTATAATTTTATTGGATTTTGAGTGAACATAGTGAAAATATAATTTTATAGGTGTTGATATAATTTTATAGTGAAAAATATAATTTTAAAACTTAACCCATATATTTGTTTGGCTGAATTACTTCGTACGTCCTTGGAGTTTGACATTTTCCCAGTTTGTTCCTCATGGTTCGATTTTTCCTAAAACTATCACTAGGGTTTGGACTGATTCCCAAATAGATTATGTCGCCAAACTAGTGGACGAAAATGCACACGTGGCTAACGACTTACAAGTGGAAATTGACAGTTCGATTAAAAAAATACCGCCCAATCGCAATGTGACATATGTTAGTAACTAGAAAAATAAGAATATATATTTTTTTTTAAAATAAAAATAATCTAAAAATAATATGATTACTTTTATTTTTTTTAAAGGAAGAAAAAAAGGAAGCATCAGAGACCTCCGATCCTTTCCCGGCCGCCTGGGGAGTCTGGGCGACCAGCGGAGGGAAGTGGGATTCCTCTTCCACCCCGGGCGGTGCTCTGGGGCGGCTGGGGGAGGTGCCCAGTTCTGAGCGGCTAGACTCCCTCGAGGGCCGGTAGAGGGGCCCTCCACCAGGAAAGTAGGGGTGGGCAAAAAACCAGAGACCCGAACCGGCCCGACCCGTTTCCGACCCCGATCGGGTCGGGTTTAGGCGGGTTCGGGTTTACATATAAATAAAAATCGATTTTCGGGTTTCGGGTTCGGGTATATGAACAAACCCGAAATTAAACCGAACCCGACCCGAACCCGAAAATATAACACCATCACCCCGTGACCCGTCTTTTCCGAAACGGACCGACCCATTTCAACCCGATATTTTCGGGTTTTTTCGGGTTCGGGTTCCCTCACAAAAAACCCGAAAATTCGGGTCGGGTTCGGGTTGAAATTTTCGAACCCGAACCCGGTTTGCTCACCCCTACAGGAAAGGATAGGTCCCTTTTTTTCTTTTTTCTTTTTTAAATAAAAAAATTATGTATTTTTATTAATTTTTTATTTACTAACAGGTGTCAATTTTCACGAGTAAGTTATTAGCCATGTGTGTATTTCTGTCCACTAGGTTGACGGTAGGATCTATTTGGGAATGAGTCAAAACCCCAGTAATAGTTTTGGAAAAATTGAAGACCAAAATAGAAAATTTTGCTGTTCAACTATTTTAAAATATGATAATAAAATCTGTGCACGTGGATAACGGCGTACAAAGATTTGCTGCTCAACTATTTTTTCATATCTCGAATTTTTAGCTAAAGTACTAAGCTTATACTATTTTTAAATATGATAATAAAATCTGTGCATGCGTGAATAAACCAACTCAGATTTTTATTTTACATAGTTTTCAGAAAGAGAGGCTAACTGTTAAGAATTAAAGAAAAATACGTCCTTTCAAATCTAAAAAGACAAACAAAATATATTCACTATTTTAGAAAAAAAATTACACTTTATACTCCTATTTTGTAATTTACACCCCAAATTAAGTAACTTAGACAAATTGTATCTCAATATAAGTTCATTTTTTTTTCTAAGCTCAATATAAGTTTATTTACACTTTACCTCAAGGTTACCATTTGGTCTTTAAGATTGTATTGCTTGGTTTATTTATTTTTAGTAATTTTAATAATAAATATCTTAACATTAAAGTTAAAATATAAATGTATTGATAGTTTGAGATGTAATGTATCAAATTTATTGATTTAGGATTAAATTATAAACTTATAGTAATTAGAGAGTGTGTGTATTTTTTTTCTTGTTTGTATTTTGAAATTTCGAACAGTACAGGGAGGTTAGCCTATTAGCAGCAGTGGAAAGATTAGGAGCATGTTCCGTTTCTTAAAAAAGTGAGGATGTGAATCCTCAAATCACTATGTTCGGGAAAAAACCAAAGGGAAGGGAGGATTCGACTCCCCCTCCCCCTGCAGTCCCCTGCGCCCATGTACCCAGCCTCTCTCCGCGCCTCTCACTCTTATTTTGTCTTTTAGTGATTATTTTATTTTACTTTTTTAAAATACCATTTAAATATTCTATTTTTAATAAAAAAATAAATAAATTTAAAATATAAAACAAATAACTTTAAACATTATCATTACTTTTTTACACCTCAACAACTTTTACACAAACACCAATACAACTTTAACATCACCTAAAAATTTACAAAATTCTACAAATCCTACGTAAACCTTCCAAACGAACATCACCTAGGATTACAGCCACTGGAGTTGCTGGACATTGCGTATTATTACTGTTTTATCTCTACGAAAACGACCCCTATATCCTTGTCGTGGAAAAAAGAAAGCGGGTGCCGGGTGGGATGACCGCACTCAGCACCGGTAATGCCTATTTGCATCTCCAAAACGGTGTCGGTTTGTTTGGATCCACCCACCGCAAATCACAGTCGCGTCGAGTCCAGTCGGTTGAGCTTTTCACCTACTAGTTCTGATCCAATCGAGAGAAGGTTAAAACAGGGAAGAAACCTGCTCATCCACAGTGAGAATTCAGGTAATCTCTAACCCTGAATCGAAATGGAAATTATATACTTGGAGATTTTTGTAAGAAATATGGTATGTAAATCAAACTACTTTTGTTCGCCATGAAATGCTGGGCCACAATAGTTCCCGTTTATGGACAATACTGATACATGTAATTTGCAATCGATGTGAAGTATATACGTAACCTTCGTTGGTACTGATAACCGCTTTGACATGAAAATTAAGTAGTCATTGTGTGGACAATTTGTGAAAGGAAAAGAAATTGAATAAGAGTAGGTCGTTGGTTTCATTTCGTTGCATCTTTGGATATTGAGGTATTTGTGTATGCAGATAGAACTGATATTGTTGATGAAGCCATAACCTTCTTCCGCGCCAATGTCTTCTTCCGGAACTTTGATATCAAGAGCTCTGCAGATAAGCTCCTTATATATTTGACCATGTACATTAGTGTGGCTTTGAAGAGGCTTGAAGGTTGCAGAACTTTGGCCGAGGGAACCAAGGCGATCATCAACTTGGGTTTGGAACAGGGCCGGCTCAAGCCAAATGGAGGCCTAAGGCGCTATATAAATTTGTAGGCCTTTTGTATAAATTTTAATATAAAATATTTACCAATTATTAAATTAATATAAAATATTGAAAGGCCTCATTAATTATTTCTCTAGGGCTCTTACTCATGACATCAAGGCCCCATAATTTGTACAATTAAAAAATTTATAGGACATTCATATAATTTGTATGGTTAATTTATTTCTTTGGTCATCTACAATACAAAAAAAAAAATATTGGGTCTCTTTATTTCTTGAGTCTTTTTATGGGTCCTTGCTCAGAGTGAGGCCTTAGGCTATCGCCTAAGTGGCTTTACCCTTGAGCCGGCACTGGTTTGGAAAAGGTTCCAGTCCCCGGAGAATCTGGTTTTCCCTTTCCAGGCCTTTTCCCCCTTCCTCGGTCTCAGCAGGAAGCAGGTGAAACTCCTTGCATTTTGTTTCTCTTCTTAGAATGTATGTCAGTGAGTCATCCTCATATTGCTCACCTCGCTTCTCAAATTGGTTATTCTCTCATTGGTTGACTTCTATTTTTGTCTATCTAGATATGGTTGTAATGTTTTTAAAGCTCACTCGAGCACCCTCTATTCTATCCTTTTATTTGGATGGTATATTAGGAAATTCATGCTTTATCTTCATCCCAACTTTGGATGATTTATTGCAAGTCTAGGTTTAAAAACCTCTAGACTTCACTATGAATCTAGTGGTTAAGCATCCTAGTTTCAATTCTCTTTCATTTCTAATCCTCACAATGGGTAAGTAGTGGATAATCACTTTATTTGTGCGGTCTAAGGAGTTACTTTGGACAGAATTTGACAGCAAGATGCTTGTGAGAGTTTTTGTAATTTCCCTGAATGGAAGTATGACCTTTTGTGGTTTGTAATTATGACATGTATGATGTGATCTCTTGCATCCTTTTAAGGTTACGGAGTTGGAGCCCCTACACACTTTCTTCCATGGTTGGGACTTGTGTAGATCTCCATTTGGAACTGAAGATATCAATTCTGCACCAACTTATTGATCCTTATCATTTCAAAGTGGTCGCAGATACACCCTTGGATGGCCCCTGCATGGAGAAATGTATCATTAAAGTTGCAATTCATTCGTCATTTGATTGGTAGACATCCCTAAAATCAATGTGGTATTATAGTTTTAAAATGACAGCTGAATACTGAGAATAAACAATCATATTGATGTTTGGAATGTTGGTATGTATGATCAGATGTGATCTCTAGTCTCAGTCTTCTACATAAACACCTGTGCTTCCATGTGGCTGATTGCTTCAGCATTAGATATTCTTCTAAATCTTAAATCTCTACCAATTGAATGCAGAGTTGCTGAGGAATTATTTGAAGCAGATAAGGGAGGAAACAAGTGGGAGATTATTGAGTGTTGCATACAGACGCAATGGGACTCCAAACAAATGGTGGCTGGCTTTTGCAAAAAGGAAATTCATGAATATCATTGTCCCTTGAAGAGTTCTCTGCGAGGAATCTTTGCCCAACTAGTGAATTCAATATGACGAGTTGTGGACAACTGTGCAGTTGAGGTGTATTATGAACCTAAATATCAGATCAGGGAGCATGCTTGCTTCTTGCTTCTCGTGGGTCAGAGCAAGAACTTGGAGCCAAGTAATTGAACAAGGGTATGGCCCAGTCGCACCCTGGTGCAATGTAACAGCTTGTGTAAATGGCCGACATGTTTGTTTTCCTCTGGCGATTCTCTGTTTTTTTTTCTTCCTCAAGGCTGCCTGTTGGTACAATTGCTTTGCCTTTGTGAGTGGATGCCGATGTTGTCTCCTGGTAAAGCGATGTTGTGGAAGTGGCACAAGAAGTAGGTTATTTGTAGATTGTAGTCAGGGTCCACTGGTGGCGTTATTTTCTTCTTTTTCATAGATACCAAACACTCCTGTTATCCCCCCTCGATAAGTTCGACTCATCACTCATCAGTCATCACCTTCTTTGGTTGATACCCACAGGATTGCATGTGAAAGACAACCGAGTTCTGTGGAAGCAGCCCCGATGGCGTCAGTTGATGCGAATTTGGGTCCGATGCTTATTTTGCTTACTGCTTCCGTGTGATATCAATGAGGAGCTCCTTTTGGCACCCAGCCTTGTGGTGTGGGTCAAAGCTTGTTCCCTTTTTCTTTCGCTTTTCCTGAGATGAGTGGTGATCATCTACAGCCAGGTTTGCATCATTGAGGGCAAAGCCGAAGCACTCAAATGGATGAAAAGGAAAATTTCTAGACATGTGGGGGGTAGTTTGGCTACTCGGAAAAAGAAAGCAAGAAAAAATACATCTGTTTTAGGGATTTGAGTGGTACGTGAACAAAGTCGAACATGATTCAACGAGGAGAAATCATAGCTCCAACCCACCAACCAAAAGAAGCAATTGAACTGGCCTGAGCAAATCATTGGCCGGTAGGTGGTATTGGCCATTTCTTCATCATACATGCCACTAGCTTTTGCTTTGGCGATAGCCCGTTAAAATAGACACATCATTCATTAAATGCTATAAGTTCTAGGCTGGTCGAAGCAGTATTGAATGTTGTAAAGCAACTTAAAAAGAATTCTGGTTTGTGTTTATGTATGAGGTTGGATTTTGACTATGCAATTTGGAAAGTGATAGACACATAAGAGGATCCTAAACTATTTAATATTGTTTATGTAAAGTTTCAGATATCATGAGCTCTACAATGAGATATCATGAGCTCTACAATGAGGTCTATATATTGTGTCTATCTCTATTTAAATTGTACATTCCTCATAGATTCCGTCTTTTGTAAAGGTAATCCCAAACGGGTAGACCTGTGCAAGTTCCATAAACAGTTGTGAATTTGTGATTGGAGAGCAAAGGTCGTCATAGAAAACAATTCACAGCCGCTTTACACATCAAGGCCCGTTGGGCCTATCCAGTAAATAAATCCACACAATCCGGCCCACGGAGAAAAAGGAAATTATTTAATTCCATACTTTTAATCCACCTTTGCCCTTTCACTGTACCGAAACACAGAAAGAGAAAGGGTATAGAGCTCACCGCTACTGCTCGAGATTCAGAAACCGAGATAGCTTTTCTCTCCCATCTTTTTTAATCGAAAGCATAGAAAACAGCAAATAACCATACAAAACTCGAATTCTAAAAAATTAAGAAATTAATTTTCTTTTCTCCTTGCTTCAATAAATTAGGAAAAAAATCTTGACGATCTGAATGCCCGAGAAGCTCAACAGTACATAGCCCTGCGGAAAGATCCAACCACATCGTAATCCTCATCACGATCCATGGTCTTTCACCTTCACTTGTCCCATCTCAGCCGTTGATTCCACCGATCGATGAAGCGTATGTTATTGATATCTAGGGCTTCCACCATCAATCTCTACCCCGATCAACATCGTCGCCACAATATACAATGTCTTCATCGATCAATCAGAACCATCACCGGATCAACGGCCAGATTTTCCCTAACCCGTGTCCCCACCTCGCTGAGTTTCGCTCCCAAAACGGCGCCAAGCCGTTCCGGGCCTTACAGGACTGCCTCCGGGTCAAGCCGCCTGGGGGCCGCGCCGCGATTCGGCGGGACCCGGACGAGGTGCCCCGATGTGGCTTGTGCGGAGACTCGGGAGGCCGCACGCGCCTCTACGCTTGCGTGGCGTGCGCAGCAGTCCACTGCCACGCGCCCCCCGGCCCCTCACACGCGTTTGCTCACGGCGAGTCGATGCCCCCGGGACACCAGATCGCCGTGGATGTCGACCGCGCGGAGCTCTTCTGCTGCGCGTGCCGCGATCAGGTCTACGATCGCGACTTTGACGCCGCGGTCGTCCTGGCTCAGACGGCCGCGTCGACTCTCCACGCGCCTTCCTCCATGGCCCGATCACCTCATCCCGAAAACCTAAGAAAGCGGCGGAGAGTTGATTACCGGCCGTGGACGCCAGATCCAAGGGAGCGAGTTTTAATGGGAAGCTCTTCGAGCCCGCTAAACGCCAGCATTTCGGATTCGGGTTTCAACGATTTGCCCTGGGGATTACGCGGATTGAACAATTTGGGAAACACCTGTTTCATGAACTCCGTACTGCAGGCATTGCTTCACACGCCGCCGCTGAGAAACTATTTCCTTAGCGATCGGCACAACCGGTACTTCTGCCAGAAGAAGGGCAATGCGGGAAGCAGTGGCAGTAGACGGAATGCTGGAAGCAGCAATGACGCTCGAATATGTTTGGCTTGCGATATGGATGCGATGTTCTCGGCTGTCTTTTCAGGCGATCGGACGCCTTATAGCCCCGCTAAGTTTTTGTACAGGTTCGTGCCTTTATAAATCTACTTGTTTTCTTCTTTTCTAAAATGGTGCCAAAATCTCTTCCTCATGATTCTTTTTTTTTTTTTTTTTTTTTTTTTTTTTTTTTTTATAGTTTGACCTATCAGTCTCGTACGTAGTTTGTTGAGAATCAGCTGGTGGTTTCAATTTTTAGTATTTACTCTAATAATCTGGCCCACTAGATAAAATCTTTCACCTTGGGCTTAAACCTTACTGAGTCCGCAGTCTTTTTTCCCCCATTAATTTAATTACTTTTACTTAGAGGGAAAAATACCTTCTTGGTGTTTCTCTGTGGTTGTATTGCAGTTGGTGGCAACATGCAGCAAATCTGGCAAGTTATGAGCAGCAAGATGCTCATGAATTTTTCATTTCAATGCTTGATGGGATCCATGTAAAGGTTGAGAAGGATCGACGCAAACTGCAGAGTCAAGGTGAATATTGTCCTGTTCCAAATTTTTCCTCACTTTCTCTTGATCGTGTTAACTTAAGTTAGGGTGTGTTAGATATGGCTGAGAAAACCAGTCAAGTGTTTGTTGTGTTTAAGCAAATTGTGGAATATTCTGGTATGCAGGTCCCATTTGATGAAGTTTATGCATAATCTCTTTAGTATTTCCCACTGAGAATCTTAAAAGTGTTTTGGTTAGTTAATTGGTGTTTAAATTATTGTAAATGAACTGCAGAATCATCTTATTAGCAGCTGTATAAATTGCCTCACTACCGGAGTGGCTTTTGGGAAAACTGGTTGCAAACTATCATTGTATGTTGATGTTTGGCCGTTATTCATACAAATATTTGAGTTAGGTATGAAGCAAATGGGGTGTTTAGGAGCATTTTCTCGTTAATATTCAGCAGTCTTATCAGTTAAAAGCCTGAATAAATTGATCATATATTATGACGTTTGAAGTTTGGTTAACGAACAAGATCAGTATCTCTTTGTGATCACTCATACAAGACAGTATGAATATAATTGTCTTGTTTGTATCAGAAACTTTTTGGATGACTGAATTTTCCTATTTCACTGCCACTTCTGATATCTGATGCCCAGAAATTAATATTTGTCTGTAGCTCCTGAAGATACAGTAAAAAATGACAAATAGTCTGTTATTCTGAAAATTCTAGATGCTACGTTCGTCATCGTGTAGTTATCACCAGTGTTACCGTAGCTAAGAGTTGGAACCCTTGGATAACTTGATATCTTATGTGTAATTATTTTAACTGATTAATTGGGCTAGCCAATGGATTTCTAAAGCACGAATGGAACTTGCTGGCAGCTTATACTGCAAGGTGATCAACTTAAAGTTCTCTGAATGAGCAGCTGGTGCAACTCTCTTATATATTTGCATTTTTTCT
This sequence comes from Myrica gale, assembly GCA_963930655.1. Lineage (NCBI taxonomy): Eukaryota > Viridiplantae > Streptophyta > Magnoliopsida > Fagales > Myricaceae > Myrica > Myrica gale. The sequence continues at coordinate 28,190,247 of OZ005598.1, read as the reverse complement.
TTTTAACCAACATGATACTGCTAAGGTTTAAGAAATAATCTTTACATTTAACTGCAGGGTCTGGGTTTAGGTCTCCTGTTTGTCACCTTAGGAGTTGAGAAGTGATCACATATTTAGGGCTAATTTTCGACCTCATTCTGCTGGCTTGAAGGTGTTGTCCGCTTCATCCAGTAAGTCAAACTTTTCCTACCCCACTTCGTTTCATCATAGGGTTTTATTGTCTTGAATGATTCTCATTTTTACACCACTTGGCGTGTTTAGGGCCTTATTACCCAGTTGAACCTGGTCTCAAAGATAGGAGGGTTGCATTAGGTTCAGAGCCAGCGTAAAGTATTGTGTCAGTCTTCCAAGAATTTGGTTTCTCATTTCCTTCTTGATCAAATTTTCTTTGCCACCATCTGGCTGGATATTTATATCCAATGAACTTCATGAAGTTCCTGAAATCGTATGCTACTTCCCAGCTTTAACGATGTGAGATTCTTGTCTCTTGACAATGCTATCCATAGGACTGCACCTGTAACTATGCTGCGCCGATTCTTCGTCCTTTTAGTCAACAACTGACGATAACTTCATCTGCTTTTTGGATTGGTTTTTCCAGTCATGTTTTGGAAGGTGAAAAGGGTTTCTATAGTAAGAAGATCCTACACTATCCTGGGTTGGCAATGAATGCATTTACTGATCGGGATAAATTCTCGTACAAATTTGTTGGTAGCAAGTTTGATGTGACTGATTTTCTGACTAGAGAAGATCTAAGGATGTGTTCGGTTTTGTTGAATCCTCAGAATACAAATTTTTTTACAACCAAACATAATTTTTAACACCACATACAAATAACTACAACACGCATGCCAATAAAGTTAATCTCACCTAAAAATTCTCAAAACACAAAAAAATTCTCAAAATTCACTCTAACCGAACATCCTCTAAGCTGCTGGTGTCTCACAGTTTGTAATGGTTATGCTTGAAAGACAGATTACAGCACATTTTGCAATAATTAACATATATACTTTCAGCATGATGCATATCAACACATCCAGGATAGCACGTGGAAATAGTGTTGTATATAGAAGTGGATCGTATGCTATGCTTCCAGAAGTATTGTTTGTTTTGTGTATGTACTTTGCTCTCAGGAACAACATTGGCTTCTGTTATTATAATTTTTTTATGTCCTTATCTGGGTTATTTTTTTACTTTTTTTTAGTCGTCTAGTATGGTTTGAGGCTGTGTAGAATAGCAGAATAACCCCTTCCCATGACTATCTCATTTGTAGTGCAGGCAATGGAGACTGTTGTGTTGCTCACAGAGTATTTTCTGGTATCTTGCGATCTGATGTGATGTGCATGGCTTGTGGTTTCACATCTACCACATATGACCCATGCGTGGACATATCACTAGACTTGGAACCGAACCAAGGAGGATCTGCAACAATGTCTTCCACAAAGACCAATCATTCTTGCAATGGCGAGGCAGATTGCAGGAACTCTAGTCAAAACTGTGGGATATCTTCCTTAATGGGATGCTTGGACCGTTTTACAAGACCCGAGAGATTGGGCTCCGACCAGAAATTCTTTTGCCAACAGTGTCAGGTGAGGCAGGAGTCTCTCAAACAAATGTCCATCAGAAGGCTTCCCCTGGTTTCTTGCTTCCACATCAAAAGATTCGAGCATTCCTCCATACGGAAAATGTCAAGGAAGGTTGACCGTTACTTGCAATTCCCATTTTCCTTGAACATGGCACCCTATCTTTCATCTTCTATCTTGAGAAGTCGATTTGGGAATAGAATTTTCCCGTTTGATGGGGACGAGCCAGATGCTTCAAATGAGTTGTCATCTGAGTTCGAGTTGTTTGCTGTAGTCACTCATACAGGTAAATTAGATGCTGGCCATTATGTGACCTACTTGCGGTTAAGCAACCAGTGGTATAAGTGTGATGATGCTTGGATCACTGAGGTCAATGAGAACATCGTGAGGGCAGCTCAAGGATACATGATGTTTTACGTACAGAAGGTGCTATATTACAAAGCAAGTGAGAAACAGGTTGCTCCATGATATGCTGTCAGAAGAATTGGTAACCATGTTAATTTCACAAAACAAATATTTGGCCGAATCAGTTGAATCATGGTCAAGACTTGATTGTGCGTTAAAGAACGCCATGGCTACTTCTGAGTGAACAGAAGTGTTTTGAGTTGCTTTTGCCTTTGGTAAAACTACCAAGCATCTCCCCCTTGCCCTCTTTGAGGACATTTTTGAGAGGTAACTTTTTACATCCGCAGTTGGAGCATTAAGCCTGAATTTTTGAGGCAGTGTGGCGGTTGGGAAAATTAGCTTTTATAGAGGTATTGATTTCTTTAAAAATGGTTTCCGATGTTGGATTCCAGTGTTGATGAGTTGATTCTTTCCTTTGTCATTGGATTGTGGCAAAAATTGAATACCTGAAAAGATGTCGTTTACTGGGTGTACTAATCTTCTTAGATGACGGATAAAATAGAATTTATAGAGATCTTTTTTCACATACTTTCAGTGTTCAATGTCGTTGCTTCCTCTGCAGTCCCACGTATGAATATGCATGTCGCACTATACTGCAATATACTTGCGGTTTGCCTATTTTAGACACCTCGGGCTTCGTGCTTCCCTGAGGGTTCGAGGCTTAGTAGTCCACATTCAAAAAACTTTTAACTTTGTCTTACTTGATTTAGCATGGTTCCTTACATGTGTTCAGGCATCTTTGACCGTTATGGTTCATATTAGGTCTATTGAGAGACCCATAAACTTGGTCGGTCGAGGCCAGCAACAGGGCCAATTTTAATTGATGCCAAAAAGGAAAGAATAGGAAACTATTTACATTTACCTCTCTATTTCGTATACAGCAGTTTCCCCTTGCTGAGCCTATAACATTTCTAACAACGACAAACATTGGAACTAGTTAAGTCCCTCTTATGGAGGTGGGGATGGATGAAAAATCTTCTTAGCGAGTTGGAAAGTCGCAACCCTAACTGTGCTGATGACCAATTTGAAAGGCTGGCAATTCCAAATCCTAAAAATACCTGTAAAGAAATCACCGGTTGACGGGTAAATGGCAAGCAAAATTACAGATCGCAGAAAATCAGGAATATTTTGGTTGAGAAATTATTGGGGTAAATCCTCTAGTTATAAGGCCGTTGTTATGAAAATGCTCTATGAGGGCGACTGTGGCCTCAAAAACCTCAAAGGTCGTCACTGCAACAACTTTTAGAAGCTTTTTGTTCCTTCAAAATTGTTGGCAGAAATTCGGTTTTCAGACAGTCTCACCTGAACTGAGCCAAGAATATAAATTATGGAATAGTGCCGGCCATGGATCACCATGTCTCCCAGCATGGCAAGTGGTATGGTAAGCGAGGAGCCTAGTGAAGCCACCAATGGGGTGGTCCAAACAACACCTAATGCCCTGTAAGGATTTCTCAAACCAAAAAAGAAAGGAAAAAGATCAGAAACTTGGAAGATACGTCGTAAGAAAAAAAATGTACAAGACAGTGGTAGAGGAAGTCATTTATTTTATTTTTACCCACAACGTACCAGAAATAATCAGAGAGAAAACTTCCAACAAAGCAATTGGAAAAAACGACAACCATTTGAGAAGAGTCAGGAATTGTAAATTTGGGCTCAATGCCTAATGTGGTCAGCGGCCAGACTGAAAAGAAAGGCAGCAAAAAACTCACAATTAGTCAATGCTGACACCAACCAGAGAAAGAGATTTGGAGAACACTCTGCTTTGTCCCAATATATAAATCTACTAGCATGGCAGGAAAATCACTTCTGCAGAAAGTTATGATGCTTCTTAAGGTTCTAAGCATTTTCGCATGGTGCTAATTCTGATTGGTACACATTACATGAATATTGAAGAAAATAGAAAGTCAGTCAGAAGATTGGTCTTACCTAGCCACCAAAGGAAAACAAGGGTGACTAATCCAATGAATCCAAATAACTTCTGCATATCTACCTTTTCTCCCTCTTCGCCGGCAAACTTCTTGAGGAGAACTGCAGGATTGTCATTTTGTCAATGAATGATACTCTGGTTCTTCATATATACTTTCAACCACAAAGAGATCCTTTTCCTTTTACATGTTTTTCCTTTTTAGGTGAATAAAATAGAAGATTTTGACCTGTAAATAGTCCATCAGACATAGCTGAGAGCACAGCGAAAAGATATCCAGGCAGAGAACGGTATCTGTCTCTGAGCCAATTTGGAAAAATCCATGTTAGTCTCTGTAGTAAGTAAAGCTTACTCACTCATCCAAAACAGAAAACAATTTTCTTCTTTCAAATCTACTGTTAGAATATAGGGTATTTCAATCAATATCAATCCTATAGACAGGACCATTTTATGATATAATACAATTTAATTGACTAAAATTCAGAGTTCTCTCTCATATTCTCTTCTCTCTTCAGTGACTTCTGCAAAGCCAACTTCCAATAGAACCAGTGAAACTCTATTAAGGTCCAGCCTAAATTTGGCAAATAGAGGACAAGAATCCTACAAGGACGCTGTTGACTGGGATTCATCTGTCGCCCAAGTCTTCCCGTATGTTGTCATGGCAACACCAGCCATGCTGACGAAAACAGAAACCAAGTTCACAACATTTGTAGTCTCTTGTCCCAGCAATGCACCGAACAGAAGAGTGAAAAGTCCTGAAGTAGAGAATAATATTGTTGCGCTGGCTACGCTTGTTCGTGCAAGTGCTGCATTCGTGCAATACTGCAAAAGGACAACGTAAATAGATGAAGTCTTTCTGTTCTGCATAGAGAATGTGAAGTCCAACTTGTATTGAAAGTCAGGATATTAATAAATGGATCAATTTCGACCGAAGTTTAAAAATAGTGGGATAAATTAATAGGGCTTGAACAGCAAGATTACCACCGGCTTAGAAGCATTTAATGCAAAGATCTTCAGAATTTTGGTGCTGATGGATCAGATGAAAGATTCGCATTTGGGAAAATATTAAAAGGAAATAGTTATTACTATGTCTGACCTCTGATAGAAACCAGATAGGACCAATGAAAAAGCCTAATGCGGCAACTTCCTTTGTGTCGAGCATCCTGTGATGTATCAACATGTCTTCATCATCTTTGCTATAAGAAACAGTTGGATTTTCTTCCTTTCGAGGAAGCAGGTTTTCGACACATCTTTCTTCAAACAAAGGTTGCTGTTGTCCTATGTCAGTAACATAATCTGCACAATTTTCACAACGGGAATCAAGGTTCCCGGATGAATCATCCGTAGGATTATTACGACTATTGTATGAGAAGCGTCTCAGAAATTTCAGTAACCAATCCTTAAAGAATGATAAGGGGAGATAAGCTGCCAACAGAGAGATTCCAAGATATGTTACTGCAAATGGGTGCTTATAGTTGGTGAAGATACCCTGTTGAAACAATCAAGAAAAAGAATGATACAATACCAACGTGAACAGTACAGCTACAGACTACAGAGAGAGGGAGAGCTTACCTGGGTGATTTCTGCAGAGGTGACCCACGTGATGACAACAGTTAGGATAAGGAGCAACCCTCCCCTATATCTCCAAGCCATCACTACTCCTCGAAGATATCTAAGTAAAAAACAACAGCTTGAGAAGCACGATCTGCTAATTGAGCTTGAATTGATTTTGGGGTTATTACAAAGAGAGATTTATATACAGGAGGCAAACAGACTGTTGTAAAATATTTTCAAAATATTAATATATATTTCTATATACTGTGAATGTATTGGTGGACAGAGTATTACGTGGAGTGTGATAAAATATGAGTATTTCTTAATGTTAAAATAATTAGATCAAACCGTTAATATTTTGGATAGTTGTGCTATTGTCATGCTATTAAACTATTTGAAATATATGTAATTCAATGGTTAGATTTAAATTCTGAGTTGGTTGGGGAATGAATTGTCGAGATCTAGTGATCTTTGATTTAATAGACAAATTCAATCTTTTTCATTTGAAACGGTATGTCCATTAATGAAATGACATATCTTCCTTAAAGAAGTATTTGTTCATAAAAAATGTTCTTTTTCACATGAAGTGATATCTTTTGGTGACGAAGATGTATCTGTTCACGACGAAAAGATTACATATTCACAACGAAGAGGTACTTGTTTATGAAAAGTCACCTCACTTGGTGAAAAAATGTCTCAACATCTATAAATAAGCATCCTCATTTGCAAAATACACCAAATAAAAATTGTACTCAAACTCTATCTCTTTTTATGTTCTTCCTTAAATTATTAGCCACAATGGGGAAATAAATACTACAAAAATGAGGTAAGTTTTCAATAACCTCTTTTTTTTTAAAGGAACCTTCAATAAAAAATTGACACAAGTCAACTGTGTGTATATCAAAATCCCGAATATATTCGGGAATCACAGAAGAAGAAAAAAAGAACAAACCCGACAACACCAAATCTAGCAGCCATGCTTAGCTAACAAGTGCGCTTACAAATTACAACCCCTGAAAACCCAAGCCACCTTCCACTCCCGACGCTCCTCCAAACCCAACTTTGGAAAACCGCAAACTTTTGCAAACATGACACTTGCATTACCGTTGGCTCCTTTACAGTTCCCCAGTTCCAGAGTCCGTCGTCAATGCCGGAGGCTGCAGATATAATTAAAGTCTCTCCCCTGATTCAAACAAAAGTGACATATAATATGTCCCATTAGTTTTTTTTTACAGGTTAAATTAACTGCGGGGAATAAGAATGGCAAGATTCCATATGCAAGCCTGCGCAAAAAGCAAGAGACGTGTGATCTTTTCCTTCTCTTTTTTGGTGTATTATATCTGTGTGTGCAAAACCACTGGCGTTTGGCAACTACCTAATAATCAAAAGGATTTGCTCGAAAAGAAGAAAGTAAAGTCACATAAGTGGGAGCATTAATGCACACGGAGGCGGGTAGTGTCATCTTCCATATCCTTTTTGACTTGCTTATGGAACATGACGATGGAGCTTCAATTCCAAATCCTTTTTGGTTTCCTCTTCCACCATCCATTCCTTCATATCCCTTCGAATGGATACCAGAAAGAAGAAAATGGTTGTTTATGATTCATGCCTTTGGATCATATCGCATAAAAAGGTTTATCAGTCATGATTAAAGAAAGTGTGAGAATTAATGAACCTTACTCTGCATGCTGGACAGTTTGCGGGCTTTAGTGACGAGCCAAAATTCATTTTACATCAATTAGTCTCTACTTATTGTGACATATATAAAAACTTGTCACTAAAGAAACTAATAGGACGACATAATTGCTTACAAATATAGAACAACAGTGACAAGATATGAGCAATTTCACTCACACCGAGAAGATATGTCGTCGCTAAAGATGCCAACAGGTTGGAAAAAAAACAAAACCCGTCTCCTCTCCCCTTTCCAAGCCCTCCTAGTCCTCGCCAGACTGGAGCTCTTCCTCTTTCCGTCAATAAGCCCTCCTAGAGATTTATATGTCAACGTATATTGAGTGTGTGAGAGAGAAAAGTCGCCGCTCAGGTTACAGAATCCAGTGAAATTTCTCAAGACTGGTTGTGCGAAGATGGTTGTGGGAGGATGGGTTGAGAGTTTCTCTCTCTGAACCCATTTTCTGTATTAGGTGCTGTTGGGGATTGCTCTTTTAGGTCTTGCACTTCTGAAATCTGTAAGTTCTCTGCTGTGACTTCACTTTGCTTCTTCATCCTTAGCCGTTTCTTTGGGAGCTTCTGCTTTCCTGGGATTGAGACTTGGTTTTTCGTTGGCCTGTAGATGTCACACGGTTAGAGTTGGTAACTTGTGTAACTGCTTTGTTTGTTTCGTGATTATTCGTGGGAGCGCTGACATTTGGTCTGGTGTTTAAAATTTGCCCTGTGGATTTGTATATTGCCTGGAAAACAACAGTAATTGGGGAGTGCTAGAATAATGTTGTAGACCACTCTATGTTGGTCGCTTTGTCCTTTCCTCTGCTGGTTTTGTTATTCTTATACTTCCGGCAAAGAATATTAGCTTTGCCTCTTCGCTCTGTCTTTTTTTTTCGTGGCACTCTGTCATCTATTATGTTCCTTTCCTCAATTGTTCGTGCAGTTGAAGAGTTTGGGAATGCTTCCATCAATTTGTTCGCATTCTGTGAAAATTCCACTCATACTTGAAACTGGCTTGCCAATTCTTCACTTGGATGCGAAACCATACCTAACATGTAGGAAATAACCACTGTGTCTTTCATTATATTCTTTCTTTGCGATTCTAGTGGCCTTACATTGTGACAGATCTTCTGCGACATTTTTTGCTATGTCATGGATGGTATCATTGATAATCCGTGCTGAACAGTGAAAATTACTTGTAAATAATTTGTCATGTTTTTCTGTATAAAGCTGAAATTCAATATTACTGAGACATGTGGCTGATGAAAAGCCATAACTTGATGAGTGAAATGTATAGCCTATTGTGTATTTGTTATTTATTTTGTTGGTCACCATCTTGTTCTGGAAAAATAAGTCGTGTAGCTTCTTTGCATGAGTGTCTTTGATTTTGTGAATGATAAGAGCTTATACGCATTCCCAATGCCGTTCCTCTACACATGCACACGCATTTAATTGTCCTAAACTATAGCTGTCCAAGTAATCTGACATTGTTCCTCTATAAACACTTTGTCTGGAAGGAATATTGCATAAATGCGACTTGATAGACCACATGTTTTATCTTCTGGGAGAGTCGTCTCTTGCTTTCTCTTTCCTATTCTTTATATATGTAGATGTTATAATAGAATTGAGTTTTGCCAATATCTCCTAATATATTAAGTTGGGAGATTGAGGCTAGCTTGCTGGACCTATTTACAGCTTTCTAGGGGCCGTCTTTTTTTTTTTTCATTTTGTTTTTGCTTTCCAGATGTATGGGCTGTCTTAAAATCTCTTGTGTTTGCGATCTCACTGCCCTTTTGGTTTATTTCATGGTATCTACAAGTCAGCGATTGATTTTTCTTCTTGTAAATGTCCAATGGTCTTGGACCATCTCATGACACTGAATCTATTAAACCTTCTTTTTATGTCAAACTTATAACTTGTTGGCACTTTTGAGTGATGCTCATCATTTAGAGCTAGTCTCATGATATTCAAGTGGCACTTACCCGGTGACGTAAGCGCCCCTTGTGTTTAATGTAAACATCAGGGGAGCCTGAGTAGTTCTCCAAGCAAATTTAGTTGCCATGATGAATTTATTAGCTGGAAAGCAGATAGAAATGACTGCTTAGTCTGTTGTGTATTTTTTTCATAAAACAAAATTCCCCGAAATATTACTAATCCAATTGGTCTTCTACCATCAAATAGGGGAGTGCCTCACCTCCATTGACTCCCTTCCCAAAATCCTTCCTTTTTTATGGGAGGATGTTAAGTGGCGTTAAAAGAATTCCAAAGGCTCAAGCATAGACATGTCAACGAAACAAGGCTATCTGGCTAACGGAGAGCTCTCTTCCCTTTAGTCTTGGCAGTGCCATTTTCTGAAGAATTCATTTTGGTGTTCTCTTTCTCTTCCATTTCAGCTTTCTCTCTCTCCCCCTCTCTCAGGCAAGGATATATATTGTGCACTTCGAATACTAAAGGTGTTAAGGTGATGGTTGGATTCTGTTCTCAATCCTTAACAATATCCCTAGGTACTTGTAAATTTGGGTGGGCCTTGCTGCTGTTTGCTTTAGTGCGCTTCTGGGTTATTATAGGCTCTACTTTGTGCAGCAGACTAGCTGCATTGCTATCACATAAGTACAGTATAGACATAAACCAAATGTAATTGTTGAGCATTGTTGTCATCAATGGACAACTATTCTGAAGCATATGATATATGACAAGCTTCCCAAATTTTGCAATTGCCTTTCAAAATACTATTAGCTGTGGCATTCAACTGTAATAATGTTTTTCTAAAACCTTATCAAAGATTTTGTGCCCAAGTCTGCTTGCAGAGCAACAAGAAATACCCGGAAAAGGGATGATTGGCTTCTGGGTTGACTGTATGCTTCCTATATTGTTTTGCTCTTGAAGCAGTAAATTTATATTTGTTATTTAGTACCTGTTGGATGCTCTAATCATTTATTTGCTTGCAGGTCAGTTAAAATGGTTATAGGTAATGATGAAGGCAGAAATAATGAAGATAATACAGACAGAAATGCCAATCCTATTGGTGTTGTAGAGAGCTCTGATTCTTGTGTGAAAAAAGCATCAGTTTGGGAAATGGAGTTTGACACAGAAGAGCATGCATTCGAGTGGTACAATAAATATGCTAGAGAGGTTGGATTTACAACTCGAAGACAGTGGAAGAATTGGGACAAGATTAGTGGAATAATATCTAGTAGAAGATTTGTGTGTTATAAAGAAGGATTCAGAAAGAAAGACAAGCGAATGGATGTGAAAAAGCCAAGGAAAGAAACAAGAACTGGCTGCTTAGCAAGGTTGACCGTTAGTCTTCAAGCTAATGGAAAATATAAAGTCATTGACTTCGAATCAAACCATAATCACGACCTGGCTAATAAGTCATATACTCATATCTTACCATCTCAGAGACGTATTGGTAATGTTCAAAAGAATTATCTAAGGAGTAAAAGAGAGCATGATTTGAAGCAAGGTGAAGCGGGGAGTCTTTTGGATTATTTTCATAATCAACTTTCAGAGAGTCCATCATCCTTCTTTCGTGTTCAAATGGATGTTGAAGACCAAATCACTAACTTATTTTGGGCTGATGCCAAAATGATATTAGATTATGGTCTATTTGGTGATGTGGTATTCTTTGACACGACTTACCGAACCAATAACAAATATCGACCTTTTGGAGCTTTTGTCGGCTTGAATAATCATTATCAACAAGTGGTTTTTGGTGCTTCTTTATTATATGATGAAACTAGTGAGTCATTTGAATGGTTATTCCAAACATTTCTCGAGTGCATGTCTGATAAGAAGCCAAAGACCATTTTTAGTGATCGAGATCTTGCAAAGGCAAAGGCAATTTCGGTAGTGATGCCTGAGACTTACCACAGATTGTGTTTGTGGCATCTTCACCAAAATGCTCTAAAAAGTCTTAGTGAGGTATTCAAAGGCCAAGAAACTTTCGCTGCTGATTTTCATAGTTGCATTTATGAAGGTGAGTATGAAGAGGAGTTTCTTAAAGCTTGGAAGAATATGTTGGATAAATATAGTCTTCAAGATAATGAGTGGTTGCAAGATTTGTTTGAAGCACGAATGAAGTGGGCCATGGTGTATGGTCGAAATACATTTTCTGGTGGTAAGAGAAGCATGCAACTCAATAAGAGCTTCAATGCCCGTTTAAGAAATTATCTCAAGCCTGATCTAGATTTGGTGCAATTTCTCAATCATTTTCAAAGGACAGTTGATGATTTGCGATACAATGAGGTACGTGCAAACTATGATATGAGTCAAAAAATTCCTATTTTGAAAGTTAATATTCCTTTGTTAAGGCATGCTAGAGAAGTCTACACCGAGGCAATTTTTGAAATGTTTCAAGATGAGTTTGAGAAGTCATTGATGGTGGTTATTAACACTTTCTATCAAAATGGCTCTGATTGCGAGTATAAAGTTCATACTTATGGAAATTCTAGACAGCATACGGTTACATCCTCAAGTGACTTGATTACTTGTAGTTGTAAAAAATTTGAGTTTGTTGGAATTCTATGCAGTCATGTTCTGAAAGTGCTTGATGATATGAAAATTAAGGTGACGATTCCGGAACAATATATATTGAAGAGGTGGACTAAGATTGCAAGGGTTGGAATTGGTGTGGATATTCATGGGTGTGAAGGGCACAGTGATCCTAAGATAGAAATGAGAACAGGATATAGAAACTTGTGCAATGCATATGTGAGATTGATAGGTAAAGCTGCTGAATCAAAAGAAGCATGTGATTTCTTAGCAAGTTATGCAAGTGAATTAAATGCAAAAGTCGAAGAATACTTGAAGGTGCAATCTTTGAGCGAAACAGGTGTTCCTTCCTCAACCTTTTGCGATCTAAGTGAACAAGATGTTGTATTTGATATAAATGCCCTAGAGAGCACAAAGATCACGCAAGCAAAAGGTGGTAAAGAGCAATACAAAAGTGGTCTTGAAGAGGGACAAAAAGGGAAAAAATGCAAGACGGGCCATAGTTCCACACAGAGTGTACCATCTCCAACTACATGTGTTCCAACTTTGCAGCATGAACCTCAGGTATGACATCATAATATGAACTGAATATATCCTGATGAAATAGTGCTATAAGTATTACATGGCTCTATCTTGTTATTGATGTTGTGGTATTACTACTGTTGTGTTTGTTAGTATTTAAACCCAGCAAACCCTGCTATATGGAGCACTAATGAACAGGTTCAGACGACACATTCTCAGAGCTTCACTCAATTCAGTGGTGCGTATTCTTTTTATTTTCGAAAATTCGGTGAGAGTTGTATCCAATTTAAAAGATGCATATGTATTTTAAGGTGCTGAGGATCATATATGAATGTCGAACGGAGATCGTTGCACGGAATTGCAGTGAAAAAGCTGACCTGGCTTTTGTAATTAAGGTACAAGATGTAGTTTTAGGGGCACTTGTTCGAATATAATGGTTATATTTTAGTTTTAGTGCTAAAGCATTGTGATTTGGCAGGTTTTTTGTTTAATAGCTCGTTGAATGAAGAGCATTGTACACAGTCAAAAAAGATTGAACAAAAAGAGCTTTTTGATTTCTTCTTGACTTGACTAGATGTTTAGAATTTCTGTTTGTAGTGTTCTGGAAAATGTCCTTTTGTAATGCTTTAGGCATGGATCAAAGTATATTTCCAACTCATGTATAGCTTCCTACCGGCTAATTTGTAATTGCGTCTTTGATGTATGCTAAATCACATATTGTTGATAATATCAAGCCATGTTTTCTCTCAGCATCTTTTTCTGTGTTACGTTCTTTTCTTGAGAGATGTATAGCCAGTGAGTTTGGCCAAGAACCCCTGTTCTGATATTTGAAGCTACAAACTTAAGAAATCACATAGCTTTCTCAGAAGGAAAAGGACTGTCAGAATTTTAATACTCTTCAAGGCGCTTTGATCTTGAAAAAGACAGTTTTGTGGAGGCTATTTTCCTTAAAACAAGAGGAAAAGTTACAAATCAGTGGGGTGGGATTATGAGGCACTCTTGTTTTTGGATAGAGTGTATTCTTTTATTTCAGGGGGGAAAATAATTCACAGAACCTGAACATAGCTCATGTTATAACACCTGGTACACCAAAAGCAATCTTTACAAAATTTGAACCTACTACTAGGTTTTCATCTGTGCAGAACAGAGCTGGCAGTAGAGTTCCAGCTCCCATGATACTTCAGCAACTGGGGGGTAAAGGTGAAGGGTAACTGTGTTATCACCAAAAGCAATCTTTACAAAATTGAACCTACTACTAGGTTTTCATCTGTGCATAACAGAGGTAGATGTAGAGTTCCAGCTCCCATGATACTTCATCAACTGGGTGGTAAAAGTGAAGGGTAACTGTGTTATTGACTGTTTAGTAGAAAATTTTAAGATGACTACTAATATTTTTGAGCAATTGGGTTGGGCATGTATTGTGGATTGTTTGGTAGGAAGAAGTAGAAAGTGTTAGCTTATATCATCCTCTTTGTAAAGGAAAGTAGGTGTCCATGTGTCAAAGACTCCTTGACAAAGCAAAGCGGCTAATTGTAATCACATTCAGAAGTTAATGGTCATGTAGTTAGGAAATAGATAGGTGGTCAGAAAAAGTCCAATTTTAATTCATGCCGGAAAAGGGAGAAAAGAAAAACTGAATCATCTTCCTTTCTCCATTTCGTTTGAATATACAATGGTTTTCCCTGTCTGAGCCTATGACATATTAAACAACCTAAACACAAAAATAATCAAATCTTTTCAGCGAGCTCAACAATTGTGATGACAACTTCTGTGGGAACCAATCTGAGAGGTTAGCAATTACAAATGCCAGAAATACCTTCAAGAAAACCAAATTGACGAATTAATGCCATGCACAATGCAATACTTTATACAAAAGAACAGAACTGTTTTTTCAATCAACCACCAACTCTTTTTTTTTTCTCTTCCCCCCCCCCCTTTTTGGAATTTCAGGCTATTTGTAGAGGTCAAAAAATAAAATAAATAGTTTTAGCTTTGTATAATTATCTACCTTCTTAATTAAATTTTCCTTATGAGCTATTTATAATAGTTTGATAACCACACTTACAAAATCAAATTCCATTAAAAAAAGGATGTTCAATGGGTGGGTGATTGGGACTTGAGTTAAGGCATGTAGATGATGAGACTTTCTATTGGGCCAACAGATTAAGAGAAAATTACACTTTTACTATTACTTTCTATTGGACAATTAAAGTTGTCCAAATTAATTGCTCAAAATTCTCTCCATGCAAACATGACCTAATGCCTTACGATCTGATGCTTTCGCCTTAGTAGATAATTTGGTTATGTCGTGGGCAAAAAGTTCTACAAAGGTGACTATTTGAATAAAATTCTTAGAAGAAATTCAGCTTTTAGACATCTCACTTGAACTGAGCCAAGAATGTAAATGATTGAATAGTGCCGGCCATGGATCACCATGTCCTCCAACATGGCAAGTGGTATTGTAAGTGAGGCACCTAGTGCCGCCACCAAAGGGGTGGTCCAAACAACGCCCAGTGCACTGCGAAAGTGAAAAAAAGAAAAGAAAAATGGATCAGACGATAAGGAAAACTAGGATGCACAACAAGACAGTAAAAGAAAAAAAGTTGTTTTCCTCCGGCATACCAGAAATAGTCGGAGAGGAAACTTCCAGCAAAGCAATTGGCAAAAACAACAACTGCTTGTGCAGAGTCAGGAAGTGCGAATTTGGGTTCAATGCCTAATGCACTTAGAGGCCATCCTGCAAAGGACACAGCAAAAGCATAACCAATCAACGCTAAAGCCACTGGTTGAAACCACTTCTTAGTTCGGATTAGAATTTTCTGCAATTTCTCGTCCGAATTGCACCATGTAATTTGAAGAGAGATAGACAAGGATCCCACACCATTTAATGCTGCCCACATGAGTCCTAAATCAGATCTACCTATTAAGTCTATCTTTCTCCAAATTACATGGTGCAATTGACAGAAAATTGTAGGAATCTTGATCCCTTTTGCAGTTTGCTAATTTGGATAGGTGCCTATTGCATATACTAAGGGGAATAGAGAGGTTAGACTGAACATCGCTCTTACCTAGCCACCAAAAGGAAACAAGGGAGAATAATCCAATGTATCCGAGTAACTTTTGCATATCCACCTTTTCTCCTTCTTCCCCGGCAAACTTTTTAATGAGCACTGCAGGATTGTTATGTTGTCACTGAAATAAAGTATGAAGATTCGAAGAACTATACAAAGAGATTTTTTGTTTGTTTGTTGTAAATGGAATAGAAGATGTTTGACCTGTAAATAGTCCATCAGTCATAGCCGAGACAAAAGCAAAAAGATACCCTACAAAAGAATGGTTTCTGTCGCCATGATCCCACAACAGGGAGGTGAAAAAGAACGAAAGTAGTTAGTTCCTACTATGGATAAGAAATACTCAAAAAAATCAGGCAGATAGGATACATAGAGAAAAATGAAAATGAAAACCGGCAAGAACTGCAGTATGCAAAAACTTTTGAAAAAATAAGCAGCGTAGGTCCAATAGCATGGAGGGCAACAGTGCAATGACCAATCAAAATTGAAAGAAAGTGCATTAGCTTTGTTTAGAAATACATGATTGCCAGTGATTTTCTCTGTGGAAACCTAGGAAAGTAGTAGACCATGCATGGGATTGAGAGCAAAACGCATAGAAGAACAGAAAAATAAAGAAAAACAAATGAGGATTTGGTAGCTTATTTTTGGTTTGAGATTTGTTTTTTTTTTTTCCCACAAAAGATGTCTTTATGTTGTTCGTTAGTATAAACCTTAGATGATCGCATATCTCTAAACTTAATTTTAGCCGAATTTCAAAAGAAATAGAAAAGCTCGTATATTTGACAAGTGAGAGAAAAATTCATGGTAGAAACCCATAGAAGATCTAACCAATTGGCAAGATATGATCAGGACAAGAAAACCAACAGGGATTCGCTTGACTGGGGTTCATCAACAGCCCAAGTCTTCCCGTATGTTGTCATGGCAACACCAGCCATGCTGACAAAAACAGCAACACAATTTAATACGTTTATAGTATCCTGTCCCAACAATGCACCGATCAGAAGAGTGAAAAGTCCTGAAGTGGAGAATAATATTGTGGTGCTGGCAACGCTTATTCGTTCAAGTGCTGCATTCATACAATACTGCAAAAGAACATCAAACATGATGAATATTGCGTGTCTGATGTGAAACTAGGACTTGTGTAGTAGGTTATGACATTTACATGGGTAACTCTTGACATAAGCCTGAAAAGGAGTATCTAAATCGTGTTGCAGAGACTAGGGCACATGATAAATAAGGCATAGAAGCATCTAAAGCTCTAGGTTCAGAATTTGAGGTAAATGTCTTGCATAAAAGAACCAGCAATGGAAAATATTAAAGGAAAAAAAATCTAGTACTGTGTCTGACCTCTGATAGGAACCAGATAGGACCAATGAACAAGCCTAAGATAGCAACTTCCTTTGTGCTGAGCTTTCTAGGATGTATCAGGAAGTCTTCATCGTCTTGGCTATCTTAAGTAGTTGGCTTTTCTTGATCTTTTTGGGAATGCAGGTAATTAACATCCTTTTTTTTTATCAGCCAAAGGTTGCTGTTGCTCGATGTCCAAATTTCCATGTTCACGATTTTTATGCATTGGGGAATCAAGTCCCCCTGATGACTCTCCAGTAGCAGTTTTAGCACTATTGCAAGACCCATGTCTTATAAATTTCAGAAACCAGTCCTTGATGAATGCTATTGGAAGATAAGCTGCCAACAGAGAGATGCCGAGATATGTTACTGCAAATGGGTGCTTGTAGTCTGTGAAAATACCCTGTTGAATAAATATTAGTCAGGTAAACTACAAAAGCTCCAGAGTTCCCATATTTAATATTTTACATTGTCATACCAGTAGAGTCCGAGAGGGAGAAGAGCTTACCTGGGTGATTTCTGCAGAGGTGACCCACATTATGATAACAGTTATGATGAAGAGTAGCCCTCCCCTATATCTCCAACCCATCAGTACTCATAAGTTTTCTAAGAAAGGAAAACTCTCGTCTTAAATGTGCTTCAAATGAATTTGAGTTTATTACAAATGAGAAGCTTTGATAGACTAAAGGAAAGTGAATGTTAACATGGGGCTTAAATAGCCACCTCAAAGTTCTGAAATCCTTTTCCTCTAGTGGTATCCCCTGCTTAAAGTAGCCTTGTTGGGAAAAAGGATCAATAAAAAAAACTGAGCACATTTTTCAAAACCTTGTAACGTAGTGGGGCAGGTAAAAACTAGCCAAAATCCAACTTGTACAGGCAAGCGCATGAATCTACTAGCATCTAACAGTGAGAAAATGGAGAACTTGGCACTCACGACAGACAGCATCGTTCCTATTTTTGTCTTTACCTTTCCCCAGTTCTAGAGCCCCGCATCAATGGTAATGGGCGGCCGCCACTTTTTTTTCTTAGCTGAGTATATACTTGGCACACAAGGGTGGTGGAAACTTATGACTTCTCAAAATTTGCAGTGATTCAAAGCAAAACCGGTGACATTCATCCGTGTCAGGTGATATCCTGCATTAGTTCTTACTACAAATCATACTGCGGGAATGGAGACAAGATTCCAGTTGGAGCATGTGCCAGAGTAAAATCACCGACATCTTTGGCAACTTCGTGGGTGATTCAAAGGATTCGGTTTTAAGAAAAAAAGAAAGATTCACATCTGAAGGAACTTTTTGTGATCGCGGCGAAGGGGAAGTGTGAATGCGTCCTAATATTTCCAAAAATGTAGAAGACAGATTCCCATCAGCAGCATTTCTTTCCCTGTACATTTTAAGAACATGGTCCACTTTTAGTTTAGACTGTGTTGACTTCTTTCCCTGTGATCGTTGACTTGATTCCGTAGGAGATTACGTTACCAAGTTCATTTTGACTCCCACTTCCACGTACATTCATATCATCTTTGAAGTTTCAAGACTAGAAAGTGGAAGAAGAAAGAAGAAGAAAACAACTTTGATGACGAATGCGTATGCATCATATCCCATAAAGGATTACCAAACATTATTTAAAGAAAGTTCGAGACGGAGAATTCTTCACAAACTGGACCCGTCACCACCAAGTCCGTGGTTTTTGTTGAAAAATCTACGTTGGCATACAGATTTGGGCTTGAAAAAGCAGGGGTATAGTTCGTGTTTAGTTGTAGATATGCAGTCCTCCGCCAATTATTCACAAATTGCATGATATGCCTAACTCCTAATTGAATGTTAATCTAAACCCATGCTTAGCTGAGAGAAATCTACATTAGAATATGTGCTACTCTTTGTCATCGTCCTCAGCCAATAGTCTTTAATAATTACAAAAATGAATTGGCCTCGCGTTTACATGAGTGTGGTCAGACCGAACCCGTAAGCATATGCACCGAGGACAAAACAAACAGAAGTAGAGCATGCCTGATGACTAGGATACCAACAGATTTGATACCTTACTAATTATTTTAGACGTGTTTAAGCCAAACCGAAGTCTCTTGAGCCTGTTTTATCCTATAATTAGTATGTGACAATTGTTATAAACAATTACTTTGGTTTGGACATCCCCATGCTCCAATCTCGAGGGTGTTAAATCAGCTTCAACAAAAGTCAAAATTGTACAAAACTAGTTTTAGGCCGGGAGTGAGTTCCAATATCCTCAAATCAAGCTGCTCTGGTAGCTAAGAAGGGGTTGTCCTGCTTTGGTAGGGACATTCTCTCTTTGTTTTTGCCATATTTTCTCCTGTACCCACCTCAACCAAGGGGAATAATAGTAGCCTGAAAAATATTCTCTTTTTCTTTCAGTCTTTCTCTTGCTTCATCTTAGGTGTATAGGAAATATTAGAACCCAGCACAAATCTTATGAAGTTTTATCAGTATTATGACAAAATATCACTAAAGTAATTCCAAATCTACCTGGAGTCATGTCTTCATCAATCATTCCAAGTAAATGAACAGCCAGATTCTGATTTATATTACATTTAGTTTAAAATTAGCTTTCCTGCAAAAGGCCTCTAATAAAAAGACGACAGAAAGAAGTTTAGCTCCAAGGCCATACATCATCAAGGCTAAGATAGAAAAGATTGGTCCAAGGAGAGAATAAGAGATCCCAACATTTTCGTCGGTGAACTCAAGATCTGTGAAACCACTTCTGTGTGAATCAATCAGAAAGGTTAGCTACTACAAATCCAAGGAATACCTGCAATAGATGATTGAAAAATAAGTAAATTGCGTGTTATTAAGTGCTTAGGCTTAGTTTTTCCACCCTCTTAACTTGAGGAAACTGTTGTTTATGTTTGGTACCCGTACATAAAATAAGACAAAATTACAAGACCAAAGCCCTGTAGAACAAGTAATAGTGACATACTTCATTTACCTGTGCTGAACCGATAACATATATTATCGAATAGTGCTGACCATGGATCAGAATGTCCTCCACCATGCCAAGAGGTATGGTAAGTGAAGCCCCTAGTGCAGCTACCAGTGGTGAAGTCCAAACAACAGCTAATGCCCTGGAAGTAGGATAAACTCTAATCAGAAGAACAAGACCATTAAGATGCATTAAATTTAATTTAAAAATATATTTTCCTCCTAATATACCAGAAATAATCAGAAAGTAAGCTTCCAACAAAACCAATGATAAGAATAACTTCTTCCACTTCAGCAGAGGTGGGCAATCCAAACTTGGGTTCAATGCCCATGGAAGTCAGAGGCCACACTAGAAACGAGAATGTAAAAATATTAATTTTCAATGTCATGAAGGATATCAAACAGAGATAATGAGATATTGATAGAGATATATCTTTGCTTTCAAGGCGAAGCAATTCATTGACATTTGCATGTGAAACACCATGGACGCAACTAAAGCGGCATTGGCAGTGACAACCCACGACAAATAGAAGGGGCTAAAAGTTGAAGCCCCATCAGTCACTAGATTTATTTTTGACAATCTTTGTGTTACCGTAGAAAGAAGTATTCAAATGAAAGCAATGATATGATTTCATTCCATTCTTAGACAAACAGTAGGTTCTGTGCAGGTGATTTAAAAGGTACAAAAACTGCTAGTTTGACTAACTTGGTGGCCTCCACAAGATCCTTTTTCTATTACTCTTCTGGTTATTCTAGAATGAGACGATTCAAGACACGATGCTGTCTGAAGTATTAGCCACCATAGCTGCATACATAGGTGGTTTTAGATATCAAGAGGAGAAAAATAGTATAGGAACGATGGCAGGAGGGCCTTTTTTTATCTACCAACAGAGGGAGCAAAGACGTCTTTGCTCCCTTTACAATAGGAAGAAAGAAATAAGGGTTGAAGTGTAAATGTATGGATAAAGAGATGGGATCCCCTCATTTCGAAAAGTCTAGCGAGAGAGGGTCCTCCTTCTCTCTAGACTCTCCCCCTCCCCTTTCTTCTGAAACACCCTTTCAGGCCCTCTCTCCTTTTGCGGGCGACGGGAGGAGGTGCTCCTCTTCCCGTCTGCCCCCCTCCTGGTTGGCCTTCGGTCAGATAGGAGGTGCCTTTCCGGTGTTTTTTCTGCACTTTATAACTATGTGGGTTTTTTGTTATGGCTCTTGCCCCGATGGAGGTTTCTTGGTGCCCATAGGACAGGCTCCGGCGAGCTCTCAGCCCATGGTCTGTTTCAGCAGCTTCGGTGCTTCAACGATGTCCCTGTCCGGCAGCCTACCTATGGCTCTTCTTCTCTCACGCGCCACTCTTGAGGCGCGTGGATTTGACACGCTCAGCGGTGGTTGCCTTCCTTTTGGTCGAGTGTCTCCTTTGTGGGTGTTTTTGTTGCAGGTGCTGGCTCCGTTCCTCTTTCGGAGGAGGTTTCTGCCGTTCTTGGTAAGGTGGTGTTGTGTCCCGGGTCTGTGGACCCAGGTTGATGTTGTGGGTCTGTTGACCCGGGTTGGTGTTGTGGGTTTGTAGAGGCCCTTCTGACCTGTAGTTTATTGGCCTTTAAGGCCTGTTGGTGTATGACCCTTCCTTTGTGCCCCATATGATTGTCTCCGGGTTGTGGATTCGGTGCTTGTATTTTCTCTCCATTAGCAATGAAATCCACCTTTGCTTAGAAAAAAAAAGATGGATGGTGCAACTTTTCACTATGTAGGTTGTTGAAACTACAGCAAGAAGCGCAACTCTGAACTTCACAAAGATTCAGGATTTAATCAAAAGAAGGAAAAAAGTCCCATCCACAAATCCGGTTGGTTTAAAGATAAATAGTTTTAAATGATCCAGTTCTTCAATAGAGTCTTCCAATAGTTTTTTTATGGAGATCAAGGCTTCTTTAGGCGCCATTTTCCTTTCTTTATGGGCGTGTGTGACTCTTTTAGGCACCTTTTGTTTCCCTTTTATTAGCTATAGGCGTCCAGCTCCTCTTTCCTATTTTAGAGTCCTTTTTTTGGCAAGTAGGGTTTTATTTCAGCTTGATTAGGAGGGTGGGCGTCCAGCCTTTGTTACCATATTTATCTTGCTTGTTTTAGGCAAGCAAGGATTTATCTTATTTTTCTTTAGGCGTCCAACATATGTTTACTAGGATAGATTTTGTTTCCTTATTATTTTCAGTCCTTTAAATAGGAGTTTTTGCAGTGTAATTCGGCAGACATTGATTATTGAAAATTGTGAGGATTTCTTCTTTTTGGTTCTTTGAAGAACTACTCGAACTTATAGGAATTTCCAGTGGCGTTCAACTTAACTTATCAAATGGAGTTTCCATCCCCGTTTGTGACGTCTTCCTTATACCGAGGTTTTTGTTTTCATAAACAACGGGTCGAAGTTTCCATTCGAATCAGTCCTAGAACGATCTTGGGTTCCCTTTAGTTGTTGGGTCTCGTTATTCTTGGCGAGGTTCACATCATTTTTGCTGGTTTTAAGTTGGACATAAATGTTCATACTATAAGTAAAGGAGATGAAAATACCAGTCCTACTATATGAGGCCCTAGGGCTCCAAAAACATGTGATTGCCTACCCTTATAGCCATGAATCTTGCCATTGGATAATTTTTCTTTTTTGAATTGGTAGTTCCACAGTACCGCTCTCTTGGTAGAGCTTTTTGGAGGCTCCGTTCTCTCTCCTGGCCTTTCTGCCTTCTTTGTCTTCTTTGGGCGTGGTTTTACTTTTTGCGGCTGGGCCACCGTAGCGGTCTCCGTAGTGTTCTCCCCTGCTGTAGTCATTTCTTCCGTTTTCTGCTTTCTCCTCGTTCGACCTTCTCCTAGTTTGTGCGTCTCGTGCTTTTTTCTTCTTCCCTTCTGGTGTGCTACTGTTGGGTGGTTTCGGTGGGGAGTTTTTTCCCTGACTCCCTGCTTCTTTCGGTGGTTGTCATTCTTCTCGGTGTTGATGGATGGCTCTGACTTGGATGCGTTGGTGACACATACTGCGGCATTAGGGTGGGAGATGACCTCGGGTTCCTCCCTTGAGATGGTGGACGAGGTTGATCAGGCGATTGGTCTGGTTTTGGTTAGTAAACTTATTTCGGACAGGCCCCTGCATTGGATGGGTGTTCGGCAGGCCATATTTCGTTCATGGTATTTTGTGAAGGACCTGGTGATTGAAGAACTTGAAGGTGATGGGTTTCTGTTTACGTTTCCATCCAAGGATAGCTTGTCCTGTGTGTATGCCCGTCAACCGTGGAATATCAAGGGCCATCTTTTGGTTCTCAAGCAGTGTGTTCCTGGAGTTGTTTTGGTGGAGCTTAAGCTCCACCTTGTCCCTCTCTGGATTCAAGTGCATGGTTTCCCGTTGGGATGTTTAACACGCCAGATGGCTAATGAAGCTGGGGCGAAGGTGGGGGATGTGTTGGAGGTGGATTTCGGCACACAGCGGTCAGTCTTTATTGGCCCGTTTGTACGAGTCCGGGTTCTGTTTGACACCTCTACCCCCTTGCTCCCTGGTTATTTTTTCCGACGTCCGCCTAGGGCTGATATATGGATACAGTTCAAGTATGAACGTCTTTCCGATTTCTGCTTCGCTTGTGGCCGTTTAGGCCACGTCCAGGCGCATTGCATTATGCCTCCTCAGGAGTCCTCCTTGGCCACATCTTTTGATCCGCAGATGCGGGCGGCCTCCTCATCTTATCGGCGCTTTACCGCTCCAGTTGCTATCTCCAGTGGTTCTGGGGACAATAGAATGCCGATGCCTTCGGTTCCGGCGCCCTCCGTCGTGTAGCATGTCGGCTCCGCTTGCATGGCCTCTCCTTCGTCTGTGCATGCTGGCTTGGCTCAGGTGGGGTCGGATCCGTTACTAAAACAGGACGCACAATTACTTTATGAGTCTGACCCGTTACTCAAAAAGGACAAGCATTTGCTTTCTGTTCTCACCCCAGGGGGTGTCCATGTCGCACCTGGCGTTAGTGGGGTGTCTGTCCTGGTCCTGCAGCCCCGACACCTGCGATTTCTGCTCTGAAGTTGTCTGAGGTTGACGTGGCGGGTCCGCGTGGGCCACAGAAATATTCCCGCTCTGCCTTGATGGGAATGGCTGTTCGTGTGGGTGGTGCTTGCCCCGAACCTTGTGCTCCTTTTGGGGGTCCAGCCCAGTGCGACAGGGTCACGAATGAAGAGGCTTTCTATGCCAACCTTGAGTTTTTTCTGGGCCAGAGAGAGGCTTTGGCTAAGGAGTCTGGGGCCGCTGTTGGGCCTTCTTTTTTCTCTCACATCTCATTAGGTACGATTAAGCCTCCTCTTGAACCACCGGCCCATTCGGTTATTATTCAACCATTGCAGTCTGATGTTTCCGTTGCTGCCGCCTCCCCTTCTTCGCCCATTCACAGTGCCGTGTCTGTGGCCTCTCGTGAAATTGTTGTGCATACTGCACGGTCGACCTCTTCCAAGCGGCCGTTTACCGATGCTTTTGATTCCGGTGCAGATCGTCCGGTGAAGCGGTTCGTAGGGGAGTTTCATCTTCGTTCTCTTCCTCCCCTGGGGGATGCGGACGAGTCCCTTCCTCTGGCTATGTGGAGTGGGTTGTCTGCCCATTGGCCACGTCGCTCATTTCGGCGTGGGAGGACCAGTAGTCGACGTGGTGCACTTGCTGGTTTGCAGGCCCCATCTGGGAATTTGGGTTTGGCAGCAGCTCCCGTGGGGTCGACGTTGGTTTCGCAAGTTCGTATTACAGCAGGTTGTGGTGATGTTGGGTGTTGTCAGGCTGAGGAGGCGGGCCAAACCATGCCCCCCAAGGCTCCATGAGGCATCTGTTCTGGAATTGCCGGGGGCTCGCCCGAGGTCCGGCGATTCGTGCTACTCGGGCCCTGGTAAGACAATTTTCCCCTGATTGTCTTTGCCTTGTAGAGACTAAAATTGGGGATCCTTCTGAAGCAATACGGAGGATAGGCTTTCAGCATTTTGTACATTCACCTTCTAGGGGGTTGAGTGGTGGTTTGGTGTTTGCTTGGAGACCGGGTTTTGTGTTTGATTTGCTGTTTATGAATCATAATATTATACATATTTTGGTGAAGTCTGATCCTGTTAGCCGACCTTGGTTATGCACCTTTGTGTATGCTCCTACTATGGTTGGTGAGAAGCTTGTGTTCTGGGAAAAATTAACTGACCTGAGGGAGGGGTGGTCGGGACCATGGCTGTTGATTGGGGACTTTAATATGGTTTATTCTCAAGTGGATAAGAGTGGGGGGCGTCCTGTTACTGGATCTTCTTCTTATGGTTTATCCCACCTGGTTAATGGTCATGGTTTGATTGACCTGGGTTTCACGGGGGGCTCATTCACATGGTCTAATCGGAGGCGTGGGAGACATCTTATTCGGGAACGTTTGGATCGGGGTTTGGCAGATCCAGAGTGGCGGTTGCTTTTCCCGCTGTCCGTGATTCGTCATCTCCCGAGGGCAGCTTCTGATCACTCGGCATTGGTTCTTGATACAATGGGTTCTGCGAGCATGGGACCGAAACCTTTTAGGTTTGAAACTTTTTGGGCCCAGGATGCTCGTAGTTTAGAGGTTGTTCGAAGTGCCTGGACTATTTCTTGTGCTGGGTCTCCGGCTTTCCGGTTCGTTCGAAAAATTCGGCATACTCGTGAGTGTTTGAAAATCTGGAATCGCGAGGTTTTTGGGGTGATTCAGAGTCGTATTCGAGCTGTTGAGGCAGAGTTGGTCTACTTGCAAGCTGCAGATGGTGAAGTTCATGTACCCGACCGTGATGTGGCTCTCCGTAAAGAGTATCTCCATCTGCAGAAATTGGAGGAAGATCTTTGGCGCCAAAAATCTCGCACCACTTGGTTAACGACTCGGGACCTCAATACCAAGTTATTTCATTTATCAACGGTGATTCGAAGACGGCGCAACTCCATTGACTCATTGAAAACTGCTGCTGGGTGTTGGTTACATGGGAGAACTGATATTGGGCCCTACATTCTTCGCCATTTCCAGCAGGCTTTTGCCTCTGATAACCCTGAAATTTCCTTGGTTGTGGAGGAGCTTATCCGACCTTCTCTCTCTTCGGAGGATAAGGCTGCGTTGTTGACTATACCCACGGAGGAGGAGATCAAGGCGGCTGTATTTCACATTGGTGCCCACAAGGCCCCCGGCCCTGATGGTATGACCGGACTGTTCTTCCAGCACTATTGGCAGGTTATTCATTTGGATCTTGTTCGCATGGTTGTGCAATTTTTTACCTCTGGGCATCTGCTTAAGGAAATGAATCATTCCTTCATTGTTTTGTTGCCCAAGAAGGATAACTCTTTGCATATCACTGACTTTCGACCGATCAGTTTATCCAACGTAGCTTATAAGGTTATTGCCAAGCTGTTGGTATCTCGTTTGCGACCGATTATGCCTAAACTCATATCTGGCAGCCAAGCGGCTTTTGTTCCGGGGAGGTCCATCCACGAAAATTCGGTGCTTGCCCATGAATTGTTTCATTCTATGAAGCACAAGTCGGGTCGGAAAGGTGTTATGGCCGTTAAGTTTGATATGCTTAAAGCCTACGATCGTTTGGAGTGGTGCTTTATTTTTAAGGTTTTGCGTTGCTTTGGGTTTCCAGAAAAGTGGGTGGGGTGGATCACTCAATGTGTTACAACGGTTTCGTACTCATTGTTATTGAATGACAGTGCCTTTGGTTTTTTTCTCCCAGAACGAGGTGTGAGACAAGGTGACCCTTTATCACCTTTTCTTTTTATATTGTGTTCGGAGGTGCTTACGAGGTTGTTGCATCGGTCCGTGGATTCGGGAGTGCTTCATGGAGTGTCGGTGGCTCGTGGTGCTCCTTCCATCTCCCACTTAATGTTTGCTGACGACCTCCTCCTTTTTGCTCGGGCCAATGGGCGTGAAGCGCGGGAGCTGTCCACTATTATGTCTCGGTATTGTTCTTGGTCGGGTCAGACAATTAATCTCTCCAAATCTTCTGTTGCCTTTAGTGGCAACACACATCCAGAAATCAAGCAATCCGTGCTTCGTGAACTACAGCTGCAGGAGATGAGACCTGGCAGCACTTATCTTGGATTGCCTCTATTCCTTCAGCGATCCAAAAAGACAACTTTTGCTGACCTTCAAGAGAAGGTTCGGAGCCGGTTGGTTGGGTGGAAGGCCCGGGTGTTATCTCAAGCCGGGCGTACGGTTTTACTTAAGAGCGTTGCAGCTGCTATGCCGCTTTACCATATGTCAATTTTTCTCATGTCTCATGGCTGGTGTGCTGAGCTTGATCGCCTCTTTAAGGATTTATGGTGGAGCTTTGATCCCCTTAAAACTCGTCATTTTACCCCGAAGGCTTGGGCTGCCATTTGTCATCCTAAGGAGCACGGGGGGCTCGGTCTTAGACTTTTCCGTGATGTTAATCTTGCTCTGATTGCAAAACTTGGTTGGGGCCTTTACTCTTCACCTTCCAGTCCTTGGGTGCAATCTCTGAAAGCGAAGTATACTGGGGGGATCACTTACATATGGCCTCTGCCAAGACTGCAACTTCGTGGGTTTGGCAAGGCATTTGGGCAGTCCGTGAGCTTCTTGCAAAAGGGGTTTGCTCTATCCCTAGGAGGGGCGATGCAATTCGTATTTGGAAGGACCCGTGGGTTCCTTCGCTGCCCGGCTTTAGACCTTTACCCTCTCGGTCAACCTCTTCTGGGGTGGCTAATGTGGATCCTGTGCAGAATGAGCAACTGGTGAGCTCATTATTTGATTTCCACAATATGTCCTGGAACTGTGATGTTTTGTCTTCTCTTTTTGATGTGGACTCTGCCTTGGCTATAAGCCAATTGCCGTTGCTGTCCCTTTCACGAGCTGATCAATGGCTGTGGGTAGCCGATTCCAAAAATATGTTCTCTGTTGCTTCTGCCTATCGCTTGACGAAATCATGGACTATGCATGATCACCATCCCATGAGGGGCAAGGATTGGCAATGCCTGTGGTCTCTCAAGATTCAGGATCGCCTTAAACTTTTCCTTTGGAAGTGTCTGCACTCTGCTCTTCCTCTTCGTGGGGTGCTTGCTCCTTTCTTAGATTTTGACGGCCAGACAGCTGGGTTGTGCCCTTTGTGTGGCTTGGCGGTTGAGACCCCTGAACACCTTTTTTTGCGTTGTCAGATTGCACGGGTTGTGTGGAGAGGGGTGCCCTGGCCTCTTCAGGTTGACTGTCTTCCTGCGATGCCGTTTGCTGTTTTTGTGAAGCAGATCCTATATGCACACCGGTTCTTTGGCGTTACTAAATCTTCTTTGCATCAGTTTATTCTCTGTGCTGCTCTTATGTTGGATTCTTTGTGGCATATGCGTAATGAGGTGGTGCATTGTCATGGAACTCCCGACCCCTTCGTTCTTATTGCCTCCATTCAGCGTCATTTTACGGAGCATGTAGTTGCTTGGGATGCTGTGTCAATATCTTCTGGTCTTGGTTGGTTACCGCCCCCGCTTGGGGTGCTTAAATGCAACATGGATGTTGCCGTGAGGACTTCTCACTCGGTCTTGGCTGTCGTTCTTCGCGACCATGAGGGCTCCCTCTGTACTTTGTACACGGAGCGTATCCCTCACCATGACCCCTTTGTTGGTGAAACTGCTGCTTTGTTTGCTGCTACTCGGATTGCGAGTTCTTACTCTGATGGCGGTATTTTGTTTGAGAGTGACTGCAGTACCTTAGTGCATGATGTCCTGTGTTCGGAGCCTTCTGTTGGTTGGCAGGTTGAGGAGTGGATGTATTCTCTTCGGTTGTTCTTCTCTGATCATCCTCGGCACTCTCTGGTTTGGATCTCTCGTAAGAGGAATCGGCTGGCTCACCGGTTGGCCAAGTGGGCTGCTGCATCTGGCTGTTTTGGTTACTTTTCTACTGATGTTGTTCCTGCCTTTATTGTTCATTCGGACTTATTGGGTGTTTAGCTGGTTTTATTCTCATCTATAAAAAAAAAAAAGAATTGGTAGTTCCACCACATGCTTACCATCCAAGGGTGAAGTATGCATTTGCCAGAACTTCTAATGGATTCTCTTTTTTATTTGACTCATACCCCAACATTGCAGGAGAACAATTGATTTCATGTCACAGTAATGTTCTCGCCTCTGATGTGTACTATTGTTCTGGCAAGCCAGGTTATGTTACTGCAGTGATGAGAGTAACATATGAAGAAACACTGATGCAATGCAAATATTTCTGAACTCTGTCTTCAGAAGCAAACTTATCAATGGATCAAACACTACAGTAGAATAAGAGAGCTATGACAATTCGTAATTCATAACTCAAAATGAAGTCAGTTAATTAACAAGTAGATAAATGGCTGGTTCTGGAAAAGGATACATCAGGAAATGCAAATTTGAACACAAACTTAAGAACTCAAACATAGGATATAGGATGAACAGAGCTAGAGTGCCACACCACTAGAACAAATAATTTACAGTGACAGGAATTTGAAAAGTCTAGCATGCAGCTTAAGTATACCAAGCCACCAAAGAACAAGCAGCGTGAATAATCCAATACAGCCAAATAACTTTTGCACATCTACCCTTTCACCCTCTCTAGCGAACTTTTTGAGAAGCACTGTAGTATTGTATTCACAACAAAGAACATCAATATTATGTATTACACAAAGGCATAACTACTAAACAGAAAGAGAAGAGACTCAACCAGTAAATAGTCCATAGGTAAAAGATGACAGAACTGCAAAAAGATCACCCAGAAAGGAATGCTTCCCGTTGCTGAATGCAAAAAGCAATCATTAGTGGTTGCTTAAGAATCTTTCTCTATAAAGCTCAAGCTAATAAAAACAACCAGACCCAACAAAAAATCATGTATGGTAGCATCTAACTTCCTGAATTGTTCGATCTGATCTCTCACTAAAATAAAGGGAAAATAAATGTACTTGAGTGTGCTTAACTGTAATTCATCTGTACTTGAATTCTTCCCCATTGTTGTCATGGCAACACCAGCCATGCTAAAAATAACAACGATTATTTTAGCTACATCTATAGAGTCTTGACCCAGACAAGCAAGCACCAATAAGGAGAGTAAAAGGTCCTGAAGTTGAAGATAACAGTGTTGTATTGGCAATGGTTGTGCGCCAAGTGCAACATTTGTTAGATACTGCAGGAAACAAACTCGATCATGATTGTTCACTAAAATAGAAACATTTGCCCATTCTGGAAGCCAATAATGTATAAGTCCATGGAACCACATTTATCTAACAAAAAAGGTCATGAACATACATAACAACAAGCAGAAATCAATGACATATCCTTGGCACTATTATGCCACAAAGAGTATGGAAACATATAGCAGGGGAAAGGAAGAATGAAGAATAGATACCTATAGTTTCTCAAGGGATTTACAGGAAAGCAAGCATTGTTTAAGAAAAGCTTCTCTTTTAAGCAATTTGAATGACGTACATAAAGAAAGCTGCAAGAAAATATTACAGAAACAATATGAAAGGGTCTCACCTCAGTTGCAAAACGGCTTAACGTCCTCAGAATAAACGTCTACACGAGATTCCACATTTCCCAATCTTAACTGATCTTCAATTTCCAAAGTACTATGCACCCCAATTTGTCTTGCGGGAGCATCAAGTTGTGCAGGGGACTCATCCACAGTTTTTGCATCATCACAACTTTCCCAGTTTCGGCATCTCATAAATTCTATTAGCCAATCCTTAATGAATGCTATTGGGAGATAAACTATCGACAGAGAAGTTCCAAGATATGCCACTACAAATGGGTGTTTGTAATAATTGTAGACACCCTGTTTAACAAGCATTAATTAAGTGATTTGAGCAGTGAAAATGATCATTGAACAATGTAAGAATTAAGAAAAAGATAGAAAACATCTTAAATTGAGTACATTTACAAGTTTACCGATGAAAAAAATGCTATGTCTCAACTATTGGAAAAAAATTCCAACAATGACATATCACATTGCACTAATAAATTATTAAACGATGAAAACAAAGAGCAGCTCCCATCGTTCCTTCTAGATGTTTCACAAGCAGCAGAGAGAGACAAAACAATTCAGAGTTCAAGCTCGATTTTTCCAGTCAATAGACAATCAGAACCCAAGCACACAAGAGATACATAGGCGACCGGATGAAAAATCTGCTTCCCGACAAGGAGTTTCTAGGAGCAACTATTCGACCTCCCAGCATGGCAGCATAGCCAATACAGATCATACGAAACCTCAATTCCAAAAAGAAGGAAAAATAGAAAATGCATATTTCCTAAACAACACGTAATTACGTAACTGTCGAACCCATGCTGATTGCTGATCAACCTGGACCAAGGCCAAAAGGCACATTCTTTCAGGAATTTATTTACATTGGTTTGTAAATAATTGATATGAAAGAAAAGATTCAGTTCAAGTACAAAGACAAGTGCGCTGGCTTAAGGTCATTATCAAACCGAATGCAAATATATGTCCAAAAATCTGCTTCCCGACAAGGAGTTTCGGGACTTGCGTTTTTCGTGAATCAGTTACTTCAGCGGTTACTTTGTGATTTTCGTACGACTGCTGCTGAGTTGCAAACCGAGTGGGCTTCTATCCTGTCACATCGTACTGCTCTCGAGGGGTTGCTCCAGGAACTTGGGAAGAGAAGGACGAATGTCAGGGAGTTGTGGGCGTTGTGTGTGCATTGTTTTGTGCCTTAAAGTCGGAGGTAGGTGGGCTGAGGGCTGAGGTCCCACAAGGCTCACGTGGCTAGGGGGAACAACTTTCGGTGGAGGTAGCACAACAGTGAGCGGATCGGCTGAGAGCAGAAGCTGAGTTAAAGGCGAGTCTTCTGGAGGTTGATCAGCTGAGGAATGAGGGCCTAGAAAAGGACAAAAGTTGAAGGAGTTGGCCAGTGAGGTAACAACGGAGAAGTCGCTGTGGGAGGACCACTCGGGACCGCTTGCGTGCTTCTGAAAGAAAGGATAAGCTGCGGAAGCTCAAGCTGACGTAAAGGCTTACAAGCGCAGATTGTGACAATCACATCATGAGCTAATGCTGGTCGAGTCAAATCTTATGGCTGAGTGGTCCGCATGCTTCTACTCCTACTTCGACACGTTGGTGGAGGTGGCCAGGGACAGGTTTCTTGGTGTGGACATGTCGGGTTTGAAGACTGAACATTATGCTGACGAGGTTGGTTTTGAGGTGGGTTCTCTTTTGGCCGCAGGGGTGCCGGACGCGGAGTTTGGAGGAATTTGCCTTGAAGCTGCGGTTGAGGGGGAAGGAACCAGCGGGACTGTGCCATCTCCTGTGTTGACCAATCTCTAAGTTGTATTCGAAGGGGAGGAAACCAACATGGTTGTCCCAGCTCCTATGCCTGCTAATTCACCATCTCCTATTCCAAAGATTTCCCTTGCTGACCCGTTAGTTGCAGATGAGTCATTAGTCTCCATCGACCAAGCGACTTTGTCTTTGATAGTGAAATCGTTAGGGGGTCTTGAGGGTTAGGCGACACCGATTCTACGGGGAAAATAAGCAGTCGCCGGGACGCCCAGCTTCGAATTAGGAGAAAATTTCATGACACCTGCTGGGGCAGTTTTTGCTCTTAAAAATTGATAAACCGTTCGATGTGTCACATCTCTTTCTTTACTTTTCTTGTTTAAATATTGTTGGTTTGTATCTTATTATGACATTGGGACATAGGCTGGCTCTTTTCATGAGCTGTTTTTGGCAGTTATTGAACCCTGTTAAGTTTCTGGATATTACTGTGCTTCATTGTTTCTTCATCCGAGCGGTGTGACTTTGCTTGTGGTGTTGTTATGTGGGCTTCTTTGTCTTCTGCATCCGAGCGGTGTGGTAACTTTGCTCTTGGTGTTGTGATGTGGGCTCCTTTATTTTCGCACCCAAGTGGTGTGACTTTGCTTATGGTGTTATACGTTGTGATGTGGTAACCATGCCCCTTCGAAAACTAGAGTCCCTCTATGATCCTGGTGTAATCTTGCGTGCCCCTAGTGTAATGGGTGACATTTCAGTCGTGAATAATTTTGATTAGGACGTTATTTCTTTGTTGGACTGCACCTCCTGACACATCGTTGGGGGACTGGTTATTTTAACTGTGCCACACTATTTTGGTCTGCTCGCACCACGTGACTTGTGGGCTGCTATTTTCGCATTTATGTTTGTCGCGTTAACAAGCGCCGGCGTCCATGATGTCGAGCCTTAGATGACGTTCTAGCTCACTGTTTTGGAATTGTAGAGGCATGAGTGACACGTCATTCGAAGATACACGATTTAACTCCTCCAAAGCGCTTCGTGAATCGTCCAGGAAAGGGTTATCTAAACCATCATTAGTAACCTCTCTATATATGCGATGTGTGCTCATTTTTTTTCTTCCAACGCTTACTCTGTGTCTATCTTTGTTTTGCCTTAACTCTTTCTCCGTTTCTTATTTCTTCCACTTTTTATTGATCATGTTCTTCGTTTATCCATGGTCGACTATCTAACAGCCCTCCTGAAGGGGTTGGTGTAAGACATCATTATCAAAGCGACCAGGAGAACACCCTCCTAGGTGTCCGCGGGACATGCAAGGCTCTTCATGAAGTTTCAGACTGCGACAATGTTTACCGGGCCTATCGTGTAGAGGAACTTCCCAACCTTGTAACATGTCCTCTTGAGGTGGCCAAGTTTGTTAATTTGTTGTTTGTCCATCGGAACCCCGACGTTCTGTTTTTTATGGGTATTAGTATCATGTTCGTAAGGAACCATTACTCTAGAGGCCTAAGGGTTGTGGAGGAGGCTATGGATGCTGGAAACCCTAAGGCAACATACATGTTCTACATGTTGGAGTTGTTGAGGGGTTCGGACTTGGGGTATGACGACATGGGGCGAGTCTTCAGACTTCTTGATCCCTTGAGGAGAACAAGAACATGGGGTGGATAAGAGACCACGCCTTGTGGCAGTTTATTCATGAATGAAACGACAAATGGGAACTGCACGTGACGGCGGACAACTGGCTTAGGAGTCACGGCGAGTGCTAGCTTATCGAAGTGTCGGGGCTCAATCCTGAACCTGCGGTGGACTAATATAACTAGGGTCGTCCATTGGTCGGTCCGGTCCGGTCGGCCAAACCGGTCATTTTGTGGAGGGTGCATACTAGACCGGACCAGCCATTCTAACAGACCGGTCCGGTCTCCGGTTTCACCGGTTCGGTCTGGGTCGGTTTGGACCATGCCATTTTGGACCGATTTTGGGTTGGGCCATGCCATTTTGGGTTGGTTTTGGGTTTGGGTCACGTCATTTTGGGCCGGTTACTGGTTTGGAGAGGTATACTTCGGTCCAATTCCAATTTTCCACATGGGTAACCTGGAACTGGACCGGAGTATTCCGATCTCGGTCCGGTTTGTTCAAAACCGGTCCGGTTCTGGCCGAATTTGGCCAAAACCGGTCCGGGTTGGCCGGTTCGACTGGTTCGGTGGACATCCTTAACTATAACGATGAGCTTTGCATGTATTGTAGGGTTAACTGGGAGATGGCTTATTTTTTGTATAGGCTAACTGACCAGTATCTGTTGCCTTTTTGAATGGCCCGTTGTACTCTCTTTTGTTGAGTTCCCTTTGTAATGCTTTTGAATATTGGAACAACAACGCGTTATTACCTTTATGTTTTGTTCGTTGAGCTTCTGCAATTGCCAACGTCATTTTACTTTTGATCGCCCTGTGTTGCATGGGGCCCTGCACTGGTCTTGCACCGAGTTGTCGAGCCAGCTTAGATTTGTGTATCCTGAGCGGGGTTTAACGCTGGTGTAGCTTTAATCGCTGCTAGGTGCTACTATATCTTCGCTTGCACAACACGAAAATCGTATTCAGTGTTACTGATCACGAACCCTAGGCAACACTTTAGCTTCTTGTGTTAGAGCAATGTGGGTCAGGTATTAATTATGTGTCAGTGCATAAGCCTTTGAACCGCTTCGTGAAGCGTCTGGGGGCAGGTATTTTCGAAGAGTCACTTCAACTGCCGCTGGTTCGTTTGCAATATATATGTCTTGCCCTCATGTCCTGTCTTCACATCTTCATTATTTCTTCCTTTGCTCTTACTTGACGGACTACCACAGTGTGCTTCCGAGGGCGTTATTGCAAGAGATCATGATCAAAGCGATCACTAGACCAGCATGGAGAAATTCTTGTCCTATTCGACCCCGAGAACACAATGCGTACCCTGTTGAGCGTTCGGGGAACCTGCAAGACTCTGTGTGAGGTGTCGGACCATTGCGACATCTATCGAGCTTGTCGCGTAGAGGAGCTTTCTGATCTCACATCCAACCCTCTTGAAGTGGACAGATTAGTGTGCTCATTGTTTGTCCACCATAAACCTGATGCCCTTTTCTTGTAGGGCATTCGCGTCATGTTCTTGGGAGGTGGTGATTCTAGGGGTCGGAAGTTAGTAGAAGAGACTATGGGGGCCGGAAATCCCAATGGGACTTACATGTTTTGTATGCTAGAGTTGCTGACATGCCCGCACTTGGAGTCTGCAGAGATTGATCGAGTCCTGACACTTCTATAATCCCTGAAGGGAAAGGAGGATATGGTTTGGCTAAGAGCCACAATTATTAGGCAATTCGGTCTGGCCTGGAATGATGGGCCAGAGACGGAGTTTCATGCGGATGAGTGGCTTGGATGCCACGACAAATGCCACATTTTCAAAGTAGCGGGACTTAACCCTAACATTGCAGTCAACTACTACGAAGATGATCTTTGTATGTGTTGTAAGGCTAATCGGGAGAAGACCTTTTTCATATATAGGCTAACTGGCCAGAATCTGTTGCTTTTCTAACATACTACCATGTACTGCTGCCACTCGTTGTTGTGAATAAAATGAGGTTGGTTGTCCGTTGTCCGTGCATTTTCTTTGCATGCTTCCTTTTGTGCCTTAATGTGGTGACATCTTCAATTTGATTGTATTGGGTCGATCGGCTGGTGAGATCATAACTTTTGCATTGGTGTGGTGATCCTTCTGTGCTTGTTCGGAGGCAACTCCGGCACTGTCACTTCATTGTAACATTGAGGGTGCGCTTGGTGTTGTAGTAACATTAGTAGTGTACACCACACTGCAACATATCGGTGCTCTAGGCGTTGTGACATAAGGGTGTTCACGACACTGTAACATTAGGTTGCACACAACACTGTAACATAGGGGTGCTCTTGGCACTGTAAGTAAGGGTGCTCATTGCACTGTAACGTAAGGGTGTTCTTGCACTGTAACATAAGAGTGCTCACGACATTGTAACATAAGGGTGTTTTTTGCATTGTAACATAAGGGTGTTTTTTGCATTGTAACATAAGGGTGCTCACGACACTGTAATATAAGGGTATTTTTTGCACTGTAACATAAGGGTGCTCACGACATTGTAACATTATGGTGCACACAACACTGTGACATAAGGGTATTTTTGGCACTTAACATAAGCGTGCACATGACACCGTTATATTAGGGTGCTCTTTGCATTATAACATAAGGGTGCTCTAGGCGTTGTTCCATGAAGGTGCTCATGGCACTATAACATTAGGCTGCACACAACACTGTAACATATGAGTGCTCTTGGCACTATAACATAATGGTGCTCGTCATTTCTATTGATCAATTGGTTATTGTGCAATCGATCAATCATTAAGTACCACCATTCAATCGCCAATATTAAAAAGACCAAAATAATGATCGATCAGTAACGTAAACAATCGATTGTCTTCGTGCAAGTGATCCATCGATACTATACGTGACCGATTGGTGGAGAAATAGACGATCGATCATCCAACTCAAACGACTGATCCTCATCTGACACCGATCGATCAATTATGTAATCAATGTACCATCACTAACTTAATTGACCATCTAATTTATGTGATCGATCGCTAAGACAAACACGTCCGATCGGCGGTACTAAAATGATCGATCGTTTCTTTGTTACCGTTCGATCGGTTATATGTATCGATCGATCGTCATTATTTACCATTCGATCATCTTAAAATTGACGATCAATCCATGTTATTTTGCATTCGATCATTGCAAAACAAAAGACCGATTGATCGATGATCCCACCGATCGACCACTTCGGTTTCACCGATCGATCGTTCAATTATGATATTTAGTGACAAAAATTGTTCATCTCTAAAACTTTTCGTGAAAAAATTCGGGTTTCGTCACGAAATACATTTTATGACACTCATATGTTAAATAACCTCGTGACGGAAAAATTTCGTCACTAATACTTGTAGTGACAATTTTTTGCCACTAAAAATCAATTTTTTTTTGTAGTGCTTACTGAGATATTTTCGGTGTGAGTTTCCCTTGTGTTATCCCCTAGCATATCCGGATTTGTCGTATGACTCTGACTTTCTACTTTTTGAATAAATTGTTTTATTTAGAAAAAAAAAGACTTCCGAGAATCTTCATTTAATTATTTAATATATCTACGACATTTAATGTTCGCTATCGACAGGATTGTGATCCTTCTCCAGGGAGGATACTTTTTCCTTTCCTCCCAGCTACCACTTTTCTTCTCTTTCCTCTCCCTACCTGTTACTCCAAGTCTCCATCTCCCTCTATATCTGATACAAAGATCCTCTTCTCACTCTTTCGACGGTCAACCCAATGGAGCCTAGGAGTACTCCTGTGCCACGCTTGTAGAGCAATCAAGAGAGTAGGAGACGGAAGAATGGTGACAGGTGAAACTATGTAGTCCCCAAATATTTATTTGGCTTGCAGTATGTACTGACTACTATATCGTTGTCAATCACACAGCTTTCTCTACCAGGAATTCCAAAAGCATGCTTCGAGGAATTCTTTTTTGTGATCTTTCCAATTAGTCCTCGTTTTCTTCAAGTTACATTGAATGAGATCCTTGCTTAACGATGTAGTATACGTAAAAGAAATATCCAGAAGACCGTCGAAAGAGTGAGAAGACCGTCGAAGGAATCCTTCTGGAGTGTTGGGAGAGGACCAACGACTACGAAAACCAAGTGGGGCGGGCATGTAGGACAGGAAAGAAGAGCGACTTTTGGAAACTGCAATGAAACTCGAGGTTGGGGGAATTGGAGTCGTGTTCGTGTATGGCCGGGCATTATCTAGGGATATTCAGTTTTATAAATAAAATTAAGATTTTTAGAATTTTTGATAAAATTATGAATATTTAATTAAGATTGAAGTCTTATGGTTTGGTGTAAAGGTGGTAGAAAAATTTCAAGGATATTTAATTTTGATTGAAATTTGTAAAAATGTGTAGAGATGATTTGATGTAATTATTTAATAAAAATATTAATATGGAGAGAGAATATTTGTTATAATTTTTTTTATAAGATATTAGAATTTATGTGAAAAGTTATTGAAGTTTGTGTAATATTTTTATAGAATTTTTTGATATTTTAAAGTATGATTTTGTCAATTTTATAAAATACATTATATTCTAAAATATTTTTACAAACAAACGTCCCCGATATTCTCGTGAAGTCAATGAATGGGAGGGAGGACCAATCTGGACTGTCCGGCGTGTTAATCGTAGTGCGAATCTTCAAGCGCATGATTTAACCATAATCTCGGCAAGACGTTCGAAACAGCTATCTTCCTCGAATTGACAAGGATAAAAAAAAAACACCCCTGTTAAGTTGTACTCTGTTCTTCCTCGAAGAAGGGAGGTTCGTCTGGTTAACTATATGTGTCTGTTCTGCAAACAATAGCTTTCTTTGGCATTTTCCTGAAATTAATTAAAAAGACTTATTTAATAATTTGAAGTGTTTGCCAAAATGTTGGAGCATCTTTACTAGAATTAAGTGAAAAAGTATGAAAGATAATTTAAATAAATTTTTTATATTTATTATTATGAAAAACGATGATTTGAGGGAAAGAGTGCCTGTTTTATAATTATTTATTTAGATTGATCAAAATTATAGGACACAATCACCATGTTAATGTCAGAAGTTCTTCCAGGTTATGGTATCCAAATGCCGGGCAATCAAATTAGGCGCTCTGCAAACAGAATTTTACCTTGGTAATAGGAAAAACAGAGATTTATGTTTCGTTCACAAGTTGTTCTACGATATGCCCCAAACAAACATTGCTTGATGGAATGCATGAATTATCTTTGGGAATGTAGACGAGGGAAGAGATCATAAGAACCGTGAAGACAAGAGGGTTAGAGTTTGGATGCATAGTTGAGGGGTTGCTTGTGCTTATTGGCCTTATCATGAGAGACAAATGCATCCGATGATCTGTCAAATGGGCTATATGCTTGTGATGACGGATTTTTTTTTCCTTTAATCTTCGTAGATTTATGTTTTTCTCCTTGTAGAACAATTAATGGGCATCCTGCTTTTTTCCCCTTATGTAATAGTTCTTTCATTTTTCTCTTTTCTGGTTTCTCTATGATTCCATGTTACATTCATTACAGTTACATACAAATGGTAATACTTTATAATGGATGCAAACAAAGGAAAATTTTCTAAGAGTCATTGTGAAGATATTAGCCGATATACAACGTTTTAGGTCGAAAAAAATGCAGTCTTTAGTCTCTGCTTCATTTCTACATGTATTCCTTCAACAATCAGAAGTCCATATCTTCACCCTAAAAAATAGGAGTCCATAGAAATCTAATTTATGCTGGCAGGCGGTGAAGATGGTTTACAGTGTCAGAAGGCTCATGAATTACCACCTCTAAAGAGCATTCATTTACATTCGCTCTGCCTTCTGTTGTACTCGGTGTGTCTGCAAGAGTTGGAGCTCTTCCTGGATTGTTGATATGGAAGTATCTTGCTAGTCTAACCACCTTCTTCCAAAAGCTGTCATCACCAGGAGTTTCATTCCCTTCGTAAGCATCATGATCTTGGGGATGACTTGTTGATAAGTAAACTAGGGATATTAGAAGACAAATGGTAGAGGTGACAAAAGATATTAGATAGAGAAGCCAAAAGCTTTGGAAATCTAGGCTTTCAGGTTTGCTGGAAGTTATGTTGGTTGAGCACTGGTTTGAAGGAGTTAACCATTGGTCTTGCAATGATTTTAATTCTCCATTCTCGGACAACTTCAAAATGGCTGCAGAAAAATCTCTGGCCATAGGCGAGCCTTTCTGGAAGACCTGAGAGGCAAAAGAAGATGTTATTCACTTTTTTTAGTAGCAGGTGAAACAGATTTTAACTATTTTCAATTGGCTATATTGAAAACCCACAAACAAAAATCCACTATACATGTATTGCAGACGAAGCAGTGAATCTAATAAGGTGTGGTTGCTTGAATGGATACCCAACATATGTTTGTGTCCAGTTATCTCTCTAGCACCACATTTTTTAGTTTGCTTGAATATTCTTTTGTGGGGAGGGATTCAGGAGAGTGGGGAAAGGGATTGCAGGATGGTCAACTCAATAGTGTAATAAAATTCATCAAGGTTTGACCAAGAGTTCATTTACTACTCACAAAGCCAAATCCTCCAAATCTGATGGCATGTGTGGTGCTGGTGTATCCCTTGCAGTATTCATTGAGGAAAACTTTCTCATATGGGAGTTCAAGAAAGGCAGCAGATATATTGCTGCTTTTGAATTCCCCTGGGTATTTGTATTCACTGTCGACAGTCACGATATTCTGGGACTTGAACTGAAGCACATCCTCCATGTATTTTCTAACAAAAGAATCGCCATCAAAGCCGACCTTCAAGTTTTTCTTCTTCAACCACTCGATGTCTGTAACATTAGGTTGCAGTTGTTGCACTGTGAGCATTGAAGACAAACTAGCCGTGTAGCTCGAGGTTAGGATCAACACAACAAAGAGCCACACTACAATCACCAAGCGTGTGAGGTTGTTGTAGACTTTCTCCCCTGCAACATGAAACCATGTCGTATGAGCGCTTTCAACTTACAAGTAAAGCAAGGTTTCTATTCAAAAGCCTCTTAAGGATTTTTCTTAAAAAATTTAGTAAGGGAATGCATGCGGGTGAATTATATTAGTTAGACAGACTTCAACAGAGCATAATAGAATGTTAATGGCTCTATACTAAAATTGATACTTACTGTGGGCAAAGAACAGAGACGAGAAGGTAAACCAAAGTGCAGTGCTAATCTGATTCTTCCATGGGCCACTAAATTCTGGATTGGATTGGCGCTCCAGGAGCCAAACTATGAGCATGGTGTATATCAAGATGGCACCAGTAACTACCCACATTTCCAAGGTGAAAGGCTTGGTGAACATCAACGCCGAATTTTCAGGTTTTGCTGGAATTATCATCGCCAAGCCTGACTCAGTGTATGGAAGAGTAAACTCGACGTGCTGAAACCGGTCGGCTAGTATGGTAATGTCGCCAATGGCAGCATCGTAAGTCTTTCAGTGGATTCATGACAAGCATACAATCTTAATCAGAACAAAAAATTCTAACCAAGTAAAAGAGGAAAAAAAACAGAAATGGAAAAAGGACATGATACAAGTTGTGTGAGTTTTAGATAAAGATTCAAAACCAAGGAGTTTCAAGATTTAGAAACAAAAATCAGAACAAAACCAAATAATTTTCATATAGGGATTTGTCGTTTTTAATGGTAAAACCCATAGATAATTGCAGAGAAGAAGTTGTTACCTTATTATAGACACGATAAACCATATCGGTATACGTGCCCTTATGTGGGTCGAATTCATAAGGCAAATCATAATCCAAAAGTTCTAGCACCTTGTAGAAAATCTGAATGCAGAAACCATCGTATCTATTCTCATTTGGTTTCTCCCTATACTCAACTTTCACAAACTTGTCAAATGTTGTTCTACCTGGAACTCCGATCTTCAGTGGCTTTGCGTCGGTAGGCATCTCCCAACCTTTTGGGGTCCGATTCAAGTTCCCTGGCCAAATTACTGGACCAGCTAAAGCGGTTCTGTTATAAAAAATATTACCACTTCCATTGTTCTGCTCATCGTTCTCTATAAAAGGGTTATCCACGAATCCAAACTCTGGCGTCCAAAAGTCGATCTCTTTGTATCTCTTCCCGACCACGTTTACAATCCTCAATAAAGAGGTATCCGAAATCTGCCCTGCTTCAAATTGTATTTTACCACTTAAACCGGAAAAATTGCTTGATAACATATTGTCTAACAACGTCTTTGGACTACTAGAGTTACTAGGCTTTCTTTCTATCGCTTGGACAACAATTCCAATGCTATCGTATGCTCGTAGAGCATATACTCCGGGGTTGCGGTTATCTTCCTCTGGATGTTCAGCTCTGAATCTTCTGCGGAATTGGGCATAGAAATCACGATACTCAGAATTGCTTGGTTCTGAAATGTAAGTAATGATTCCTAATGCACCTTCCATGGAGGAAATAACAGAGTTGTCCGCGGAGTCCAGCAAATTCGCAACGCTATCTGCAACTATCCAAGATGAGTCTCTTGCTACAAGTCTCATCTGATTAGCTTCTGTGAACAAATAAGTCGCCATCTCTAATGAGGACTGAAGAACGATAAAAACCCGAGACTGTATTTTCAGCAGCTTAATCAGCTCTTCCCGGACAACCTTCTCCGGATCAGACATGGAAGAAAATGGTGGGAGAATCAAACGGTACTCAATTTCCGAACCAATATTTTGTAGAGCTTCGGATAGAAGTGCTAACTTGCTGGAATCACCGCCATATGGTTCATCTTCGTAAATGGCTACGACCCTCTGCCAATTGTACGAATGAACAATATCTGCAATACATTTTATTTGCTCAGAACCATTTCTGGCCATCTGTATCAAGAAAGGCCAACGAAGTGACATTAGAGGTGGGTTGATGGCTGGTGCTGCAAACGAAATGACGGGAACCTGAGCTTGATTTCCCACATCGGCTACCAGAACTGCTTCCTGCCATGTGTGCATCCCAACAAGGACTTTCACGTTCTCCTCTCTAATCATCTCTTCAGCTGTAACAAGAGTTCAGATTTACATCTGTGTAAATGTCACCAACAGTTTTGCAGAGAAGTTATAGAGATGGGGTAAAAGATAGAGATTACTAACCGACGGAAGTGACTCTAGCTGGGTGTCTAACATGAAGAGACAGTTTGTGAGTCTTTGAATTGTTGTTGAAGTTCTGAACCGCAATTTCCGTGGCGGTTTTTTCTTCTTTTCCCATACGAGAATCAACATCAATGATGGCACCTATGTTGATAACTTTTTTAGCAATGGCGGCTTCAGCTCCATGGGGGAGAATGAGAAGAAAAGAGATGAGTAACGGGAAGAGTACTCTTGGAATTTTGCTAATTTTCATCAATGGGTAGGCCATTGAGCAAATTTTTGGGACAGGGGACTAGACACTG
Organism: Myrica gale; assembly: GCA_963930655.1. Taxonomy (NCBI): domain Eukaryota; kingdom Viridiplantae; phylum Streptophyta; class Magnoliopsida; order Fagales; family Myricaceae; genus Myrica; species Myrica gale. The sequence goes on along the minus strand of OZ005598.1, from coordinate 28,147,473 downwards.
GTTTGTCTTTAGTTGGTTTGAATGGATCTCTGACTAATTACGCACCACAACTAAATAAATGTTCATAACTAGAGGGAGTTAATAGGTGAAATCTGAAAATTAATGATTCAATATTAATTTTAAAATAAGTTATAGATATATCAATCAACCAACACAATCATCAAAGCAGTAAATCAACTTGCAAAGAAATTAAACAAATGCACAAGGAGATAAGAGATTTGATGACGAAGTGAAAAACTTTTGAAAAATCATTCAAAGGAAAAACCACTTCGAACTAGCAGTCACCCGAAATCCAATAAGAAGAAATCCTTAGATCATTGATTCAGACATGGGCACCCCAGTTGTTTGACTCTGACAACCCTGATGTAATAATCTAAGCACTCCTGCTCAGACCCGCTCCAAACGACATTCACCTTAACCTTTGAGGTTCTTAAGGATCTCCACGAACAATCTTGTTCTTCAGCACGTCTTCAACACAATGAAGGAAACAAAGCAATATGATAGAAGAATAGAGAAAAACTCAATAATCTTGAAGCACAAATCTTCTAGAGTTTTTCTCTCGAGGAAGGAGACACACAATACTCTCAAAGGAAGCCTAAATAATCTTTTAGTCGGTCTCCCACGAAACCTAGTAGGGTTTCACAAGTCTTCACAAGTCCGCATGAGGTTCACTGGCGGATGGTGTGAAAGTCAGCATGAGGTTCATTGTAGGATGGTGTGATTTTATAAATTTGAAGGTGATTCCAAGATTGTGATTGATGCTATTACTGATGGTGACTCTTCTTTTGACTGGCGGATGCACTCATTTATTTCTGATATTCGTAATTTGAGTAGTCCTCATCAATTTTGGTCCTCTAATCATGTAAAGCGAAATGCTAATTCGGCAGCTCATAATCTTGCTAGATGGGCTCTGACTGAAAACACCCTGGGAAATATCTCTTCCTTTGTAATTCTGTTGATGTTCTCACTAGTGGCAACCCAAGGTTTCCTCCTCACTGGTGTCTAATAAGATCTTTATTTAGAAAAAAAAATCATTTCTTTGACTCTGCCCTTTGGTATGCAGGAAGGTAAGTAGATCACCATGATATGCTAGAACTCAGTTTTTATTTTTATTTTTATTTTTTATAAGCTAATAATTAACATAAGTCAACTATACATGCAGGAGGCATAAACTGTCGGTCTACATTAAGGACATAAGGGGGAATAAAACACAAGATATTAGAGCCCAAAATATTTAGTCCATTTTGGGGTCTCAAAATTTCCAACAAAACAAACATATTTCAACATTTTTAACTTTTACACATATATTTCAAATTTTTTACAAACCCCAATAAACTTCAACATTCAAAAGATTCTCAAAATTTTGAAAATATTCTTAAAAAATTCGGTAAACAAACATACACAAACCGGGGGCAATTTTGGTTTGCCTTTTGGAGATACAAATAAGCCTCCAATTGTCTTCCCTTGTAAAAGTCTGTCTTACCGCCTGAAGAACTACTTCCAAAGTAGACTCAACCTGAGCTTCCTCCTGTTTTTTTTTTGGTTAAAACACGTACTTGTTATATAAATAAAAGGCAGCTACAGAAGCGAAACGACCAAAAACCAAAGAAAAGAAACAAAGAAACAAACAGTAATGCAAAAAGGGAGAGAGCGTCTGCCCTCTCTCTAGAAGCCTGATCTTCACTTCGCCTGAAACCCCTCCCCCCTCTCTGTTACTGGCGGCGGGAGGAGTCCCTGCTCTTCCCGCCGCCCCCTCCCTCCCTCTCCTCCCTCTCCTCCCTGTGTCATGGCCGAATTTCGTCTTTTCCTCCTTTGTTCCTCTCCCTTTTGGTCCCTCTTCATGGCGAGTTTCCAAGCCAGATCCCAGCGTTCCTGTCGGCCGTTGGTGACCACGCGCCAAAGGGACAGGCTCAACAGCTCAGGGCACTCTTCTCGGGCTCGCTCCGTTCGCCGTCGGACGGCGCGTGCTCCTACACGCGCGGCCACGCGTGCGCGCGTGTGGGCCACGCGCCTCCCTTTTTGTGGCTCTGTTTGGGCGGTTCAGGTTGTTTTCTCGGCCAGTGGCGTTTTTCCGTGTGTTGTGCTGTATTTTTCTTGTGTCTGTGATTTTTATTTCTGTAGGATGTAGTGGGAAGGTGCACCAGGTGACCACAGCGCCGGCGGCTCTGCTGTCCCGGTGGTTTGTCACTTGCTACTTCGCCATTTTTTGTCATGGGCCTTGTTGCCCATTTGTGCTGGTGCAGATTGTCTCTCGGAGGTGTCAGATTCTTGTTCGCAGACCGTCACTTTTGGCGGTGTTATTGACAGGTCTTTGGACCCGCGTTGAATCTACGGATCTTTGCATCCGTCTTGTTGAGGCCTCGATGGCCATTTGGAATCTGGCCTTTAGGGCCATTCGATATAATGCCCGTAGGGCTTTATGTGTTGTTGTATTTGGTTGTAAGTTTCTGTTCGTTGTATCCAGCCTTGCAGGGCTGTCTGTCTTCAGCACTTGTGTTTGTTATCCTGTGAAATGAATTTCACGTTTATTTAAAAAAAACAGTAACGCAAAGGGACCATCAGTAACGCTTCCTCCTGGTTAATCAGCTCACAGGCTATAACTCAATTACCTGGACAATAGTAATGCTTTATGTTGGGAAAGCGGCACGAAAATTCAAAGAGAAAGAACACCAAGAATTTATGTGGTCCGGCCTCAATCCGGCCTATGTCCACTTCAGAGAAATGTCATTAAGAACGCTTAAGAAAATCACTCTAGCCGCTCAATATAATAGCCACACCATGCTTTTTTTTCTCTCTCTGCCCAATGTTCACGCGCGTATCCCTTCTCCTATAACATAAGCATCTATTTATAGAAAAATATACAAAGAGAAATCTTAAGAGAAAACCCTAAACTTGGAGTGTGGAGCAAATAAACTTCATCTACAAGTCTACTATTCCAAGTATATCATATATAGGTGTGGACCCTAACACTTTCAAGTACACTTGGGCAAGAAATTTGGGACCATTAACGTAGATAGTTAATAAGGTTTCGAGAAAATTGAGACAACCTAGGAGAAACTATGACAGAATTCTTTTTCCTGAAAAAACAAGGATTCGGATTTATTGAAACTTAATTAGTGATTGTTATTGCTCTAAAAATACATATTTATTTACACTTTCCTCTAAGATCTTCATTAGGAGGAAGGTCAACAGTTGAGCCGAGCCACAAATAAGATTTATTCTATGAGATAACGGACCGGACAGGTCAAGCCACTGGCCGGAAATATAGGGCGAGACGGCCATATATTTCTCAGCCTACAAAACTTTGTGATGTGGATTTGTTATTACAGGTTTAATGGGAGGATTTTCTATTCTATTTGTTATTATTTTATGGGTTTTTTATTATTATTTTTTCTTTTTTATTCCCGCCTGTTTTATATTTCTTACGTTGCTTCTACTAGTCATGGAATTTGGGTCTATTTAGTAGTTTTAAATCTTATTAGCCATACAAATTCTACTAGGGAGGGTCGGTCAGATATAATTTCCGACGACCTTGGAAGTCAAAGTCCTGCTATTAATTAATAGGGTCAAGTCTTATTAGGAATCAAGTACTGTTCAGTTCAGCCATCGATGGCTAGCTATAGAGATTAGGATGTACGTAGCAGCTTCTACCATAGGACGTTTTCTGAAAATTCTTACAACCTTTAATTTGATCCTAAATAAGTCGCGATGCCGAGAAACCTTGATTAAATAAGACGTGATGTTTTGAGGAACACGCTTTGGTATATATATATATATTCTTTTTTTTTCTTGGCCTGGTATATATATATTCACTTCTCCATTATATTCCTCCTCACGAATTTTCTAACGCGCTTTTATTCGCTTGTCCTTTCTCCTCTCTGTACTCCCTTGAACTTTTCAAAGTGAGATTCAATTAAAGACCACACGTACATTATCTTCCTAAAATCGTAGTCCTCAATTTACGAGATCCTCAAATGAGAAGAGAAGTTTGTCTTGCATAGGAGAAGACTTTGGAGTCAGTATCGGGACAAGACAAAAGACTTTTCACGTTAGCACTACCAAAATACAAATGGAGCTCTCCATTTCTTCCTATCATGGAAATCTTTGCATTTACACTAGTAGTCCGTTAGTCTATTTTTGTCCTTTTCCAAATTGCTATTTATCGGATACATAAAAAAAGTCTTGTTGTGATCAGTGACGGATCCGGATCAAAATCAACGCAGGCATTTTTGACTCTTTGTACACCCACGTTTTTAACAGGGGCAGCAGCGCAAGGTACATAACTTTGACTCTTTTTTGTCCACGGTGACGTCCACCCCTAGTTCTGTTAGGCTTGTGTTTTTTGGTTTTAAGAAGAAGAGGAGGAGAAATCGAAAACTGGAACGAAGATAAGAAAACAATAACCTTGACTGTATAAGTCTTGTAAAGTAAAAACTACTGCTTTGCGATTGTGATATCTGTTTTGACAGTTAGAAGAATTGGTTTCGTACCAAATTTTACGTTTTTCCAACTGGGTTTGAACCCCAATTCTACACTTCCAAGTTATTACGTTGCATCTCACTACAAATTTGATGAAAGCTCTATGACATGATTTAGTACGAAAAGAAAAAATCAAAAGTGTATTGTTTCTATAGTGTAGAACTTCCGTTGTCTTCTTTTAATCAAAGTAAACATGGTTTCCTGCCTATCAACGTGGGTGCACAAAGAGTCAAAATGCCTGCGTTGCTTTCCGCAACTTCTGTGAAGAACAGAACGTTGAAGGGTCAGTAATTATTCTCCTCTACCTCGCATAAAAGCTATTTTCGTTTCGTTTAGCAGCAATTGAGTTTGATATTTGGAAGATCAAGATAATTTTGTAACTAAGAGGATGTGGATTACAGGTGCGTGAGATGTCTGCAACAAGTGAAACAAGAGTACTGCCTTGTGAAGAACAAGCTTGAGACCCCCTGTTCAGGGTGAGTAGAATAGACTTTGGCTTAGAATTAATTCTGGCAAGACTATATTGTTTTTTACTTATTGTTTGGATGAATAAACTAGGAAAACTATTAACTTCAAAAATTTGACACTAATGTTCAGCTAGAGCAACAAATTGCGGCAGCCGGTGGGTCAGCAGTTCCTATGACGGAATTGGGTTTCTGACTTCTGAGGCTACCAAACTGCCAGAGAGCAGCAAGTCAAGTCTAATTGTTGGGGTTTGTTGTAGAGAAGCTTTTATATCAGTTTTTATCTGAACCACTTTTGTTACTTTATGGTTCTCTTTAACCAATGAGCCTTATGCTTGTTGTATGAATGAAAAGAGCTTTCCATCTTATGCTACTTCTCATCATGAGATTCGGACCTCAATTTTGTGGTCTTCTTTAGTGCAACGACTTATCTTCCTTTTTCTCATAAGATGCTAATTGGAAAGTCATGCTGTTGAATTATGAAATTCAGACCATTTGCAATGGCATAGCTTCGGTGCGTTTGCAACTAGGTTGGAATCACACTTTCTAGAGGGAGCTTGAAAAGCATTGAAAAGAAAGAAAAATTTGGCTATGAAAGTAAAAGCATCTTCTTGTCTGTCATTTTAGAGTGCATACCATGAAAAAAATTTTATCCTCCAGATCACTTTGTTTTATTTTGTTTAGTTTTAGTCTTTAATCTTCGATATTGTATCTCTAAGACAATTTTTTGCATTATAAAAGAAAAAAATTCTTGTTATTTCGTCTTTAAAATTCGACCCTCATGGATTTTGATTCTGGATCCGCCACTGATCAACCCTTTTGAAATCAACATTTTGCTGATCTCTGCGCAACGAGAAAAGGAAAAGGAAAATCCAAAACAACAAAAAAAAACTTTTAGCCCCGGCTAAAAGTATCCAAAAGAAAATTTTCTCAGCAGAAAAAAAAGGAAATATACAAGGATTGTGAGAGAAAGAGGGGGAGAGGGAGCTCGAATCCTCACAGAGCTCTGGCGATATCATTGAGAAGCTTCTCAGAATCTGGGTTGCTCTCATCTTGGAGTTTCTGAAGCTGTAAAAACTGAGCATCCAGAATCTCCTTCTCTCACAAACAAAACAAAGCCCCACAAAATCAAAACCAACACGTAGAAAAACATAAAACAAAAGCAACTACAAGCCAACAGATCAGACACACCAGACCAACCAATCATGAACCAAACCCACCTCCAAAGACACCCAAACCCATCTAGAAAAGAAACTCAAGGAGCATGAATTGAAGAACGTCCCACAGAAGAACCAGAAATCAGATAAAAAAACTCAACCAGCAGAAGACAAAGAAAGAAACACAACCTAGCTGGATTGACGAAGAAGACGATGGTGATCTAGTTTCAGGGTTCTCAGATTTAACTGGTTTGCCAACCAGGTTCCAAAAAACTATCATTCCCGACCTTGAGAAATTCTCAACCACCTCTAGAGCTTATCTCACCAGAGCCAACAAAGAAATCACAAAGGGTTCAAACCTATTGTCGGCAACAAACATGCGACCACCATTGCGGCGGTGGGGTGGGCGAGAGAAACGTTGGTTGGCTGGGTCAATGGGGTCGGGCTCCCAAAAGTCCAAGCCCTGCAGGCTTTACACCAAGGTTGGCTTGGGCCTATGGGGATCGGGCTCCCATAGACCCAGACCAACTTATAAACAAAAAAAAAATTACATCTAAAATTTTTTTTTGACCGATTCAATGGGGGCGGCCGCCCAGGGCCGCACCCCTGGATCCGCCTCTGGACCGTGTAGTAAATCGCAAGTAGTCTGCATCACTGGTACCAATATCAATCCTATGCATTATTTTTAGAAAAGCTGAAGACTTAAGCATCATTCCCGAGACAGAGCAGAAGACTTTGGCGCCCCCATGACTCCTACGGTCCCTTTCTTCACGTTAGTCATTAGGTCTGCCAAAATATCAATAGAGCTCTCCACCTCTTATTGAAATCTCTAGATTTGTAGTTGTACACTTGAAGTTCGTTATTATATTTGTCCTTTTCCGAAGATTTTCCTGCCAATCCTCGGACATGTTCGTTTCTTACACATTTTAAGTATTTGCATTTACTTTTTACATTTACCATCTAAATGTCACAAAAACTCACGTTCTAATACAAATCAACATTACCTTTTTTTACAATCATTATTATAATTCAACAATTTTTATACGCATGTCAATACAATTTTTACATCACCTAAATATTCATAATTCTAGAAATTTCTAAGAAACGAAAATGCCCAAATTTGGACTTTCTGCAATCGGTCTTGGTGACCATGGTGACTTCAAATGACTATAATGGTCGTCCCTTCCAGATACGCAAATTTTCAGTTTTGTCTTGCATTATCCTTGTACGTCTTCCTCCCTCGATATATGAGTAGTACTTCTTTTTCCTTGTTTCCAGCATATAATATGCGAAAGAAGACGTGACATTTAGGACCATTCAAACATGCCAATTCAGTGAAGCCCGCTTGGTTGTAAAAGGGTTCCAGCATAAAGTGGGGTTGATTATACTGAGACTTTTAGCCCTGTGATTAAATTTGCTACTCTTCGCCTTATTTTGGCCTTGGCCATTCAATTCCATTGGCCTATTCGACAACTTGACGTGTCCAATGCCTTTTTACATGGCACCCTCAATGAAAAGGTCTTCATGGAGCAACCTCAAGGCTTTATTGATTCTAACCATCCTGACAATGTTTGCAGGCTTTGCAAGGCTATTTACGGTCTCAAACAAGCCCCACGGGCCTGTTCCATTGTTTCTCTACCACTCTCTTAGATCTTGGTTTTGTGGCTTCATTGGTGGATTCCTCTTTATTTATTTTTCGCTCCAATCATATTCATATTTTTCTCCTAATTTATGTTGATGACATTTTGATCACAGGTACTTATCCCGACTCTATTCTCATGTTATTCAAAGTCTCCAACGTGAATTTCCATTGAAAGATCTTGGCCCTCTCGGGTACTTTTTAGGCATCCAAGCCACTCACACCTCTCATGGCCTTCACTTATGCCAGTCGAAGTACATTTTAGATCTATTGGAGCGTGTCAAGATGACTGGTGCTAAGCTTTACTCGGCTCCTTGTGTGTCCGGTTCGAAACTCTCAAAATTTGATGGTGACCTCCTGTCTTATCCTATTGAATATCATCATGTTGTGGGTGCCCTCCAATATTGCACTGTCATCAGACCTGAGATTGCCTATTCGGTGAACCAATTATGTCAGCATATGCATTCTCCTACTTCGGCTCATTGGATTGCTGCCAAACGTGTTCTTCGTTACTTGAAAGGCTCTATTGATCATGGTCTCTCTTATGCCCTTGGCTCTCTCTCCCTCACAACTTATAGTGATGCTGACTGGGCTGGTAACCCAGATGATCGCAAGTCCACTACAGGTTTTGGTATTTTCCTTGGTTCATGTCTCATTTCTTGGGGTGCCAAGAAGCAAGTCGTTGTCTCTCGCAGTAGCACTGAGGCAAAGTATCGTGCCCTCGCCCTCACCACCGCTGAACTCTATTGGCTACATATGCTCCTCAAAGAGCTGCATATTGCTCTCATTTCTGCTCCGGTTCTCTGGTGTGATAACCTCAGTGCCTTGGCCCTCGCATCCAATCCAATCTTCCACGCTCGTACTAAGCACATTGAGGTTGATTATCATTTTGTTCGCGATAAAGTGGTTAATGGTGATATTACCATCAAGTTTGTCCCTTCCCTATCTCAAGTTGCTGATTTATTTTCTAAGGGTCACACCGCTGCCCGTTTTCTTCAACTCCGTCACAAACTGATGGTCAGTCCTCCTCCCTTCAGTTTGCAAGGGGGTGTTAGAGTGAATCCAGGAGATCCCACTCACGACAGCTCCACCATGATTCACGCAGCAACCAACTTTACCAAAACAGAGCAATCTGTTACAAACTTACCATACAGGTTATGCGTTGACAACAAAGGGAGCGGAGGATCCTCACCTTTATAGCATATATTCCAGCCTTGTATAGCCTTCCAAAATCTCATGATTAAAGGGATCTTTATTCCCCTTTCCCCTTTCTCTACACGTTTACGTTATATATATTTGTAAACTTTGTTCAGCAACTCAAATACGAAAACTGAGAATATTTATTAAACGTTTTAATTCTTTTAAATTATACTCGACCTCAATTACAACCACTTTCTCATGTTAGCGGTTTTTTCTTTCTTGATCTCCCAAGAAACTTATTTGAGCAACCAAAAGAAGTAAACTACCGATCTCCATTTTGCTATTATTGGCTTGCTTATTATTGTATATGTATTGTGCAATTTAAAGATAGATAGATACGATTTAATATTATTTTTATAAAATTATTAGGCAGTGTGTGTCTTATATTAAAGTCTACTTATTATGTCTATCTCTTTTTAAAATTTTAGTTACGATATTGTAAAAGATCCTGAGGTATTGTGTCTATCTTTTCCTGATTGCACAATGTTGCCAAACGGAAGGTGCCAAAGATACCCGATCGTATTTTTCGACTGCCTAAAAAGACTCGCAGTAATTAGTCAGCATCCGTGGTAGCACCAACGTAGCATTATTTTGAGAAGACCAAGACTTCCGCCCCCTTTTGCACGTTACCTGTCCCAACTACAATGGGCCTCTTCCATTAATCACGGAAATTCCGCATCAGCAAAAAGCTTGTGAAAGCTTGACTCGGATATAAGAACTGCCTTATTCGAGCAGCCCTCAACTCGGTAATAGGTTGACCACCCCAATCAAAAAACGCATAGTAAAAATTTGAAGAAAATAACTCTCTTTTATTTATTTTCAGCATATGAGAAAAAGTAGATTTATGGTCAAGTCTTTCTTTGTAGTATTTGAGATCAAGACTATGGATTTAGAAACACGCTAAAGACTTGACGTTAATATAGTTCAGTGGCTGTGTTAAGTTTGAATCTCTCGTCTGCAAGTAAATCTTTAAGTTGCAAGATGGCAAAGACGATCGATCCGTTCGGATAGTTGATGGACTATTTATTTATTTTATTTTTTTACGCAAGCATCTTAAAATACATTAGGGAGGAAGACTCAAAGGAGCCTCATGATCACAAGTAACGACTTCAACAGGTAAATCCGATCGAGAAAACTCCTCAACGACATCATGAGAACTACACCATTTCGCGAACTTAAGAGCAGCCATGTTGGCATCCCGGGGATCCAAACAAAGCTCCACTGAACATGGTTCTGTAACAATCTTCGAATTGTAACCACTTCACCCGAGATATCCCAATCCAAGGCACCCACTTCATCCTGAACTTGAGTAACCAAGTGAAGACAATCACCCTCTATAGTAATTCCCTGGTCATCAAACAGGGCAGCCAGTTGGCAAGCTGGCCTTGCTGCTCTGGCTTCCCCTTTAAGAGGAGACCCTCCCACCAATCTTGTGGATTTAGCCAAAAGAATATGCCCCCGACTGTTACGGCATATAGCTGCGATCCATAGGGAAGTCGCCGTAACTGCAACATCATAGTTAATTTTGAGCTGGCCAGTATCTGGGGGCTTCCAAATTCTCGCCTGTGCCTGCTGCAAATTACCCCATGCCAGCTGATGAGATTCATAACGACGTGCCACCTCAGTTATCATCTGGGAGGGGGCTAGATACGCCTTGCCATGTGCCACCTGGTTCCTCGCAAACCAAATAACATCAAAACGAATTGCCGCCGCTAAAATCAGATCTCGCCATTGGTGTCTAAGAGATCTTATTTTAATTCTTAAAGATCTTATTTCAAATTTTTGTCCTTTTATTTTGTATTTTAGTTATCTCTTAAATTTCTAAGGTCTTAAATATATGTGTGTTCCAAGAATTGGAGGGTCATACCTTTTTAAGTATTTTTTTCACTTTTTCTGTATTTTTCTCATTTGATTTACATTCTTACCATTTAATGGGTCATAATACGATCGTCCCAACCAGTCCAGTCTATCATAGCGCAACAACCCAACTAAAATCTCACCCGAGCTCATTAGCACATTCAAGGCCTTCGGCCAGCTCACATATAAGTTTCCTTCCCCCGTATATTTTTCCGCCCAAATATTTAAGCATATGAATTTATCCCTTCATGCTTTCCCACACAAATATTCAAAGGGTCTAAGACCCCCTTTAGGACTATAACTCATTCGCATATAAATAGGCAGTTACTCCCCTCATATCATCTCAGGCTCTGATTGCTCTTCTCATCCTCAAGCTTTAATTCCTCTTCTCAGACTTAAATCTTCTTGATATCTAACTTAGGTATCGGAATCTCCAGATCCAACGCCACCCCTTTTCTTGTTCATTTTCAGGTCTGATCGGCTCTGGCCAGTGGTGATTTTTGGCATCATCACTATTTATTTTAAAAATTAATGTCTTCTTTTGAAATTTTCGTAGAATGAATTGTATTTCTATTTAATAAGAGCCTTTTGGTACACAAACTATTAAAAAAATTGGTCCGATAAATAATTATACAATACTTGCGACTCAGTCAAGTTATGGCATACACTAGCTGGTTTATTTTTTCCAAATGGGTATTTCTAGGATACATAAAAAGTCTCACCTAGTAATTAACAGGTCCTCATCACTAGTACCATCAATACTTGAATTATTTCGAGAAGAGCTAGCGAAAACTTTGGAGTCAATATGGGACAAGACAAAAAGCCTTGGCGTCACCGGTGAATCCTACGGCCCTTTCTTCACGTTAGCTCTACCAAAATATCAGTGGAGCTCACTGCTCCTTCCGATCATTGAAGTTCGCTATCTATTTTTGTTCTTTTCTAAATGGGTATTTCTCGGATACATAAAAGTCTCACATAGTAACAAGTTGTAGTCTACATCACTGTACCAATATCAATCCCTGCATTATTTTGTCAATCCCGGGACAAGGCAAAAGACTTTGGCATTCCCAGTGAATCCTACGACCCCTTTCTTCACGTTAGTCGTTAGTTCTGCCACAATATCAATGGAACTCTCCACCTCTCATTGAAATCTCTAGATTTGTATACTTGAAGTTCGTTATTCTATTTTCGCCCTTTTCCGAAGATTGTCCAGCCAATTTTGATCTGGACTTACTGCAATCCTTGGGTCAGATGATGACTTAAAATGACTATAATGGTTGCTGCTTCCAGATACACAAATTTCCAGTTTTGTCTTGCATTATCCTTGTATGTGTCTTCCTCTCTCGATATATGAATTCTCCTTTTTCTTTGTTTCCAATATATAATATGAGAAAGAAGACATGACATTCCGGACCATTGAAACATGCCAATTAGACGGGACCTCAAAAACAACCACTTTCTCATGTTAGCGTTTTTTTCTTTCTTCTCCCCGAGAACTTATATGAGCAACCTAAAGAAGTAAGCTACCTATCTCCATTTACAGAACAGACAGATGGTAAAATCAGAGTCCAGTGCCAGAGATCGACCAATATTTGCTCTGCAAGGGATAGTTTTTGATCGTCCACAGAAATAGTTTTTGATTTTCTGGCAAAGGATCCTATCCAACATTAAAACGGGTGTCAGGGGCAGGATATTGGTGTTTCTGGTTCAATTAGCATCATAGAACAACAAGAGTATACCATGATATGGGAACTGTACAGAAAGGAGGCGATGCCAAAGCAACGGCTAGCGTAATTGATGAACGCAAACTAGTTTGTTAAGCTCACCATATTTTTGCAATTCTGGCTGAAACTTTAAACTGGCAAGCTCCATAAGAGTAAAGCCAGAGCTCAGTAAGCCCACAGCCTATCACATTAATTTGAAGAATGTCCCGACCAATCCGATTAACACTCTCTTTTGGTCTTTTAAGCATTACAGTGCAACAATAACAATTAACAGTAACACGTGAAGTTTTAAGCAATAGTCATAAATGAGGAAAGAAAAATAATAAAGAAGCATCGCCTCATACAAGATAGTATTATCAATGGGAGATCATTTCCAATTACAGAGTAAGCTGCTACTCTACTGTAAAAACTTTTACCACGGTTCCTACAGTTCATATATATATATATACGTTTCCACATACTTTTTCATATAAATACGAAAGTACAGTTCTTCTACAGAATGTATCAAGAAACAAAGGTCTTACCTTGAAACACTTCACAAGAACTGAATGTATGCAATCATAAAAACTCTGCATTAAGAAACAATGTTATGCCCTTATGATGGCTTATTAAAGAGAAAACACATTTAGTGGATCAAGAAAAACACTTCCATGTTTCCATATAAAAAAAAACTTTTATTGGATATAATAACAGTAATATACTATTTCTTAACCGTTACATTGAGTATACAATTAGTAAAAGAATGTGTACTTATTCAACTCAATACAAGTACAAAAATCTTCATGTCCTTGAAATGATCGACAAACTCATTGAAATATATATTGAATTTACAGTCTTATCGGACAACAACAGGGTGTCTTTTTTTCAATTACTGTGGGTCAAAGATGTCTCCATCAATAAGAAAACACGGTAGAAGAGCATACTTCAAAAAACTGCAATGCTCTAACTTACCATCTTTTGTAGTGTTGATGCTAAATAATTGAAAAATGGTCAACCTTTTTCCCTGTAATCACATCACCAACGTTTGTGGGTGCATTGAAATGTAGAGTTGAGGTACATAACCCTCTTTTCTTAGCTCTAGCATAAGACTCTTAAGTACCGCATATATTTCAGCATATTGTGGGTGACTTCCATCTGTGGCAACAAAACTATGAGTGGTGTTGTTGATGTCAATCCAGCTGTGCCCAGGAACCTTCTGTACTTGTCTTTCTTTCATTAAACTCCGTATCTTAAGCACATTCCCCCACTCTCCAGCATCAGCATGCACATTTGAAAGTAATACATAGTAGCCAGAATTTTGAGGGTCTAATTCGAAAAGACGTCTAGAAGCTACTTCAGCAAGCTCGACATTGCCATGGACCCGACAGGCACCAAGCAATGTGCCCCAAACACCAGCATCTGGAGCAAATGGCATACTGCTTATAGTTTCAAATGCTTTATTCAACAGACCAGCACGTCCAAACAAATCCACCATGCATGCATAATGCTCCATTCTTGCTGAGATTCCAAATTCCTCAGTCATGGAACAGAAATATCGAGCCCCATCATAAACTTGGCCCACGTGACCACAAGCAGATATTATAGCAAGAAAGGTAACATGGTCAGGCAATATTCCGCTTTCCAGCATTTTATTGAAGAAAGAGAGACAGTCCTTAAGGCGTCCATGGTTCCCATAAGCAGAAATTATGCTATTCCATGAAACTTCATTCTTCCCCTGCATCACATCAAACACACAGCGAGCAGACTCCAAGTTTCCACATTTAGCATACGTGTCTATCAGTGCACTCTCAGTGATCAGATCAGAGCTGAATGAACCTTTAACCATGAAACCATGGATTTGTTTTCCATAATGGAGCGAAGGTAAGTTTGCACATGCAGATAGAGCAGCTGATATGCTCACACAATCGTACTTGTTTCCTTCCATCCCCATATGACGAAAGAGTTCAATGGCTTCTTCTGCTTTGCCATTCTGGGTACAGCTTGTGATCATTGAGTTCCAGCAAACAGTATCCCTTTCTGACATCCTTTCGAAAATACGACGAGAAAGATCCACTCGTCCACATTTAGCATACATGTCCATAATTGCACTCCCCACATGACACTTCAAGCCAAGGTCATTCTTGAGGATGTTACAATGCAATTCCTTCCCCAATTTCAGAGCAGCCAAACCAGCACAAGCGGGCAGAACACTTGCCAAGGTGACAGAATTTGGCCTCATCTTCTCTTTGAGTAACCACCTGAAAATTTCCAAAGCATTGCTACTCAGTCCATTAAGTACAAACCCTGAAATCATAGCTGTGCACATTATGACATCAACTGTGTCGCTTTCGCTGAAAATCTTGCTTGCCATCCCCACATCCCTGCACTTAAAGTATATATCAATAAGTGCACTCTTCACAAACAGATCCAAAGGCACACCGTGTCTTATTATGTAACCATGAATTTCCATACCTTGTTTGAGACATGCTGATTCCGTAATTGATGGAAGGAAGCTGGCAAAGGTGATAGAGTCTGGTTTGACACCAAGAGATATCATCTGACGAAACAAATGAGAAGCCTCATCCATAAACCCATTTTGGACAAATCCAGAAATCATGCCATTCCAAGTGACCAAATCATTTTGTGGCATCATATCAAACAACTTACACGCATCAACTATATACCTGCATTTTGAATATGTAGCTAACAATGTGTTAGCCACAGGAGGGTCCAACTCCAACCCACACTTAACAATAAGACCATGAAGCTCGGTACCCAAGCCAATCCTTGCTTCTGAGGCACAAGCTGACAATATACAAGCAAATGTCACCGAGTTGGGCCTAATTTCAGTTTTTCTCATTTCCAAAAACATTTCAAGAGCGCTAATATTATCTCCAATTTTCACATAGCCATTAAGCATAACATTCCATAGAACAACATCTTTATGCGGCATTTTATCAAACAAACATCGCGCATCTCTTATACATTCGTTCTCTGCGTACAACTTGATCAACGAACTACCCGCAAACACATCCAACTCAAAACCCATCAACCGAATCGTTCCATGAACTAACTTACCCAAACTTACATTATTCAAACCACTACAAGCTTTAATCACATGAGGAAACGTATACTTATCAGGAGAAGTACCACAACCCAACATCTTAAAGTAAAACAACAAGGCAAAATCGAACTGACCCAGCATTGTAAACCCTCTAATCATCCAATTCCAAGGTAAAGCAAAAGACCTCAGTTTAAGATTATAGAACATATTCATAGCATCCATAAAGCTGCCACAAAGAACGTACATACCCAAAACCCTGCCACCCATAAGGCCATTGTTGCCAATCGCGCTGACAACAACACGGGCATGAACTTGCTTTCCTTGTCGAAGAACAGAAGGGTCACAACAAGCTAGCAAAATGGACTTCAGTTGGCTTGCTAAAGCCGGTTCGATATCTGGGTACAACGAAACTGATGGGGGTTTAACGTGTTTGCAGTTGGTATGTACGAACTTTGCCAGTGAAATTCCGGAGAAACGTGAATAAATTGGAACTAAGAATTTGAGGTGCATTTTCTTTAAGTAGAACAACGCTCTTTTGTGGGTCGCGACGTCGTCTAATTCCCTTGCTCCCTCTAAATTTGCAAAGACGCACTGCTTTCACCACACTTACATCCCGTTCAATTTGGCTAGTGCACGCGCGGGCGGGCACCGCCATATTCTTAGGTATGTTCGAGAGTTTTAGAATGTGAAGGCTATATTTGGTTATCTTCCTTTTGAGTAAAAATTGTAGGATTTTAGAAAAGTCCTTAATTTTTATGTTGAATAGTGTTTTATTGGTATTTATGTAAAGTAAAGAGAGAAATGATTTGATGTAATTGTTTAATAAAAAAGTATTTGAGTTATGTGAAAAAGTATAAAGAGAGAAAATTTATGTTGAATAAAAAATTAAAAAATTGTTGGAGATTGTGTAAAATGTATTGGTGTTTGTGTTTAAATTCTGAATATGTTCGGTGGTAGATTTGTGAATATACTTAAAATCCAGAAAAAAGTGTAAAAATGAACATATCCCAAGGTTTATTCTCAAAAAAGTTTTACAGTCACTTTTTTATCAACTCTAATATTTTTTTACTAATCTTAATAATTTTTTATAAAAATTTCAACAACTTTTAACAAACGACAACAATTTTTAACAAATTTTTTACTAATTCTAAAATAATCTACACTACCTCCAAAAGTACAAACACAAAAAAAAATTTCAAAACCAAACTAAACATGACAGAAGTATTTTGAAAATTTTTAGGTCACGTTACAATTATATTAATATTTGCATAGAATTTTTAAGATTATTGAATATATATTACTTTTATTATGATATGTGCAAAAGATAAAAAATATAAAATAATATTGTTTATTTATAACATTTATTATAATTTCAAATTTTTTTATTTTTTATTATGATACAAATCTTTAAAAATTATTGAATACGTTTAGAAGAAGAAGACGACGACAAACAAGCTTACTGTTGAAGTACGGATGACCCACTTTAAGGTAAACAGTAGTCGCTTGGGGGAATAAAAAAATAGAGTTCAGAAAAGCTGTAGTCATTAAATTGCAGCCTTGTTTCAGGTCAACAGTCGGGGCGGGGAAATAACCGTATTTACCCTCAACTAACTCCTCACGCTGAAGAAATCATCTGGATATTCCGTTTATTCAATTCTTTCTGGATTTAATTCACTGAAACTGTGAGGCCACATGTATTGCACAAACTCATTTTACCCTTCGATTTTTATGTCCTTAACGCATTATTGGAAGATAAGTTGATAACTTTTCATCAATTTGTTGAGGGTAAAGTTAGAAACTTATTTGCTGCATCCTTCCTTTAAACATGTTCAGTTTGAGTGGTTAGGAAATTGAATACAAAATTCTCAAAATATCATTAAAACCAAAATGAATATGTCCTTAAATAAAAATTTTCCAATAATTATGTAAATTAAGCTTCAGCATAATTTCTTTACTATTGACATCCGTTATGATCTCGATTTAAAAAATAATTGGCTATATTTGTTTAATGGTCTAGAAAAAAAATTTTAATTTTAAAAAGTTATATAATTCAAACATTATTTTTTTATGTAAAAAACATTTCAATCTTAAATAAATAAAAATTGTATCTAATCATTGGCATCAATTTATATGAAAAACAACACAAAAGTTAAATTTTTTTTTTTACAAAAACCATAAAAAAAAAAATTCAAACATATTTTTTTACTCTCAAATCCACCCAAAAAAATTGATTGTAAAAATTGTTTTTATTAGATTTTGTTAAAAAATAAAGAGAAAAAGATTTGATAAAACTTTTTAATGAAAAAAGTAACGGAGTTTGTTCAATTTGGTATAAAAAGATTTGAGACATTAAAGGCGTCCCTGGCTCCCTCTATTTTCGAAATGTATGACGTGCCATCTAATTAAAAAAATTTCTTAAATATTAGTTTAAACCATGAGATATTTGAAACAATTAAGTAGGACTAGATTTTGAAATTGTAATGTTTTTTTATAATATTTTTCATTTTAAAATAGCAATTAATTAACTCTTAAATTCAATAAATGAAAAAAGAAAAAAAAAGAAATTAACATATAAATAGTAGTTAATTATATCAGCTATTTACTGACAATAAAATATCTCTAAAGAATTAAAAATAAGGTTCAACTTCTGTTTTTTTTTCAATAGACTAGACTACGAAATTGAATTCTGAGAATTTTTCACAGCTAATAATTGATACTCCTTATAATCTTGTATTTCTCTTCAGCTCAAACACAGGGCATGTTCGATTGAATGTTTTTTTTTAAGAATTTGCATCATATTTTTATATTTACAATCCAAACACCAACGTGAACATGATCTATCACAATACAAACATATTAATATATCACCTTACCAACCAAAACAAACCGAATTCCAAAGCTAATAATTGATGCAATGTAAGTCATCTGCGGTGGTCCCAGTCATGATGTTGGTATGGTGGGGGCGCCCTACATCTTATAACTAAGAAAGTAGAAAAGAAGACAACGGTGCATACCAGTAGCCGTGGATCCAGGTGTGTCTTGCAACAAGAAGGTTACGTCTTCCGCATGCGGCATGCTAGACAAGACATGGCACTTGTTTTGATCGTACTTTTCCAGACTAAACAGGAGTCCAAGAATGGAACAAGACTACTCAATAAATGATTGCAACTTCTTTTGTATGTTTTAATAGATTTAGGATTATCTAGAATTTTAACAAACTGTATCATGTAATTTGAGTAAGAAGTTATATAGAGTATTCTGATTCAGTTTTAATCTATGGTCTAAAAAGGCCGAGATAAATCTATGGGAAACAAAGGATTTTCCTTCGTTGCCAGTCCCGAGAGCTATAGAATTGTCCGTACCAGTTAGGGTGAAGTGTAATCTGAAATCCGTCTCAATGCACCGAGGAAATACCGAGAAGATCAAGCTTAGGTTCCATTGAAAGGATATGCTGATTAATCACGGCATAGTCAGCGAAGAACGACAGATAAAAGGTCTTAACTAATAAAAATGATACGCATACATTTCCAATAGCCGAATCCTACTGGAGCTCAAACAGGGTTCCAAAATTTTCAATAATATTGAAAAATTATTCATTGGTGATTCCTATTTGGACTTGTTCTACGAATAACACGAAACAAGAAACAAGAAATCTCATTTTCTATATGTTTTCCTGTACAGTCATCGCATCATTCAGCTGAACGCAAGCCTCGGCGGGGAAAGCTGGACTGCACAATTGTTTCTTTTTTTCTTCTCTCTAGGAGCTTGACTGCATACTTGCTAGATTGTGATGGCAAAGATAGATGTGGCTTGCTAGATTTCTTTGTCTTACATCAAAACTGAGCATCTTAAACAAGGGAATGGCAAATGACCTCGTCTGAAAAACCCAGATCTTTCTTTCCTCTTCTTTACGGGCAAAAGATCCGTATCCTAGTTTTAGATACAGATTGCTTTGCAGTTTGAATCCCCTCGTCAAAAATTAACCAGCAAGAAACACCATCAACAGCTTATCCACTTTCCAATGCTTCCCTACCATTTTCAGATGCCCGTCTACGTAATACAGCCTTGAAAATTGTGAAAGCCGCGACCAGAGCAATCTGCAAATGCTCTGTGCTACTTGTCTTTATGCAAACCTGTCCCATTTTGCGACTATTCAGGTTGGCATTAACCGCCACTCTTAAGCTTCTACTCAGCCGGAGTTCAGATTGTAAACCTGCACCCAAAACCACTTCTTTATTGAAGGAGAGGAGGTTCAATGTCAGACTAACATTATCTTTTCTCATCGGGTATTCACTCCCTCTCAAAGTAGCTTCAACACTAGCACCGTGTGCCACTTGTCCAGGGCCCCCCATTCGCCCAGCATTAGCCACAAACTTCAATCTCTTCCCAAGTGCTATGGTATCTTCAAGCTTTGCACCAACATAATACTTGTTCCCAAAAGACGTCAAAGAAAGACCACAGTCGGCAATATTGTGCTTCAGGGTCCTTAGCTTTGTGTTGCTGCGAACTGTGTAGATCATATCTCTACCAGAAGATTGAGCATCAAGACCAATAGAATAAGTGGGCCCTCTGGGATCCGTGTAAGCTGCAGCAGACTCCATCTGGATACTGAAATCCTGCTTGTCCTTGCTCATCTGTCCTGTGACTGAGGCAAAGACATTCTTGTTTATTTCTGCAGCTGTTTCAAGGCTTATTCCATCGAAGCCTACATCGTGGTCCATTCCTTGGGGATCAAGAACAGGTCTCACAAGCCACTGGTCACTCGTGACAAGGCAACGATATCTATGTACAGGGCAATCTGAGTCAAAACTTGGGGGAACTGCCATATCTGGTAACAAAACTGACTCTGGAGGTGCCTGCTGGGTATCAGCATTACCGCACCAAACTTTCCTCTTTGGAAAGCCTACTCTCCCTCTGCCTCTTGTACTCTTCCTTCAATTGTTTCTTCAGATAAAGGAGTTCCCGATAATCCATCTCATCAAGATAGTCCTTCTTCTGCAAGTTCGTCAATCTATCAAACTGAGCTTTTGTCAGGATTCGGATTGGCGGTAATTGATCGTATTCATCTTCTTCCTCTGTGTCTAGAAGTAAACTCTCATCAATATCATCATCCATTCCATTTGGACTTGATATAGAGTGGTGCCGTAGAAGAGATGACAGGAGATGGGGCAGAGATGGCAGTCGAGGATTACTTAATGGTCCTAGTTCAATGCTGTTTTGAAACTTCAAAAGGGAGTTGACATCACCTAGAACTTTAGTACAAATGCATGATAGCAAGAACTGAGATCTCCAAACTTGTCCATTTGGAAGTACTCTTTCCCCCATAACATTTTTCTTACATTGGGGATGGTTCTCAACCAAAAGTACAGGGTTTTCAAGTCTTGAATCAGATACTGCCTGGTGTATATGATGCTGCACCAACTCTGTACATTGAGTCACATATGACTCATAACTAACAGGATAACCATTAGGTCCTTCAGGAAGCACTGAGGAAGAGTGAGTCATGACAAGAATGGTGTTGAACCAAATTGCAGTCCCAAAAACTTCAGTCATGAGTTGCAAAAGGGGGAAATCACCATAGCCCATATTGAGGACATCAAGGCGTTCAAAATACAGAACAACATCTGGGGGTGACTTTTTAATGAATCTTTTCACAGAGAGCATAATCTTCTTATTTCTTCTCACATTAGTGGAAGAGTAGGGCAAGAGACCTGGGGTGTCAATTACAGTAACTCTAATCCCATTAACATTTCCCACAACTTCTTGGATGCGGTCAGTAGCTGGTCGAAATGCATCAGTGATTGTTTTCGTTTGATCAAACAAAGAATTTATCGTAGCACTCTTGCCAACCCCTGTTTTCCCAAGGACAAGTATGCTAAATGAGAAATCCAGTTCGGGCAGGCCAGCTGCTTCCTGTTCTGCTGCTCTTGCTTTGGCTCTATTGCACATGAGGTTAACTCTTTTCAAGTCTGATTCCCCTGCTCGTATCAGGGTTGCTAGGTGTATTCGATATAAAACCTTCGCAACCAGAAGATTTTCCTGTGACTGCCCAAGCCGTTTGAGAAGACGGAATAACTTAACTTGGAGACCCTCAATCTTGATCAATGGATCCTTCTTTTTCTTATCAGAGCTATGAGGAGGCAGGTAGGAGTCTTCAACAGAAACCTGCTGGAGGGAAGGATCATGCTGATTCTCTAGATTACCATCGGAAGTGTGTAGTGCATCAGGAAGTACTGGAGGAGCTCCCAAACTGGCTGTAGGAGCTGCTCATAACCAAAAAAACAACCATAAAATAAGCTTCTTATCTGAGAAGATGCAACAAGATAAGAGAAGTTCAATTCCAATACTGGAAACTGGTTGCAGCACTAGAAGCAAATTTTGAACAATAATCAAGTCGATGATCAACATTTCATTACATCATTACATGGATCTCTAAGGCCTGGATGAGAACCATGCTATTAGTTTCATAGTCAGTTCCACTGTTTACTATAACTCACTAAGAAGGCCGTTTACATGACATCCAGATCCAGGATTTATACTGAGAGGGACCCAGGTAGTAAATTCGAGGGTCCAAACCAAACAAAAATGGCCAAAGAAGATTAGCTCAAGGCTAAAGTCAACGAAAGCAATTTTCCTGTTCACAACATTGCAGCCATTGTACAAGATGTAATGGTTTTCTCAGGAAATTGAAACGTTTTCGTGTAGTATGCTATTTACTCTCTCCATCCTAGCCACCACAAATGAGGTGCGTATCTACTGTCTCTCAGAAATTACTGCAGATGTGACAGAGAAGCGGGGAGGCTAGTACATTAAATTTTTTGGTCTTTTTTTTCCTCCTATCCCCCTATAAGAAGTAGAGTGGCATAACTTAACCAAAAAAATAAAAAGAAGTAGAGTGGCATAGATTAATCTTATATCTGTGATTTGATAGTGACTTATTTTGTTTGGTAAAGTGCCAAAAGGCTACGTCAATTTAGAAAAGAAACAGAAACTCGACAGGTTTGTGCTTGATGAGCCTGAACTGCGAACCATATTGTACTGGCAAGCTTCGTTTAAGTATGGAAAGCCTCTTAACCTCCACTCATCCCAACAATCAAAATAACGTCCAAAAATTGAAAGATAACACTAATAACAAGTAGAAGTAGTTTTATCTTTCTATTTTTTTCTCTGCCTATTCTCATAATCATTCATCTACAATTACAACTAAAAATTCAATCTTCAACACACACAAACTAAAAATTCAATCTTCAACACACACAAAAAAGGATTCGAGACAAGGTAGTACCTTGGCCATGAGATTCTTCATCCAGAAGTCCCTCATTGAAAAAACTGTCACTGCCAGACAGTGGTCTAGATGAGACTAAAGACTTGGAAACCAATTGAGTAAACACCCAATCCCTAAAACTCTTCATCCTTCCTGCAAAGAGTCACAAATAGCTATCACAATCAGAATCACTGGTAATATGGTATGAAAAGAACATAAGGAGTATCCAAGGTACTCCATGATTCAAAACCTTCATGGAGCAGATGGAAGAGAAGATGGACCGAGCTAAAAAGTTTGAGAATCAATCCCAAGAAGTCTAGGAAATGAAATGGGTAAACAGTTCACAATAGAGGTACATCATAAATCATGAATCAATTAAAAGTGTTGGTCTATCCAATCAAACAACAAGAAAATTTCTTCACCATTTCAGTTTCGCAACCAACACCAAAATTATTGAATATCTTCTTAAACCTTTTCATTGAGATATTGGACAGACAAATAGTTGAGCTTCTAGCTCGACTTCCATTTTCCCTTACTTTCTACAGAATGCAACTTGGAAAATATTTTCCCTCCATTGGTTATCCATTCAGCAAGAGCTGCCACATATGCAGTCAACTAATATTAGACGCCATCTTCAAATTTCCTAGCAGACTTGACTCCTTTATTAAATTGCCAAAAATGGTAGCTAGTTTCTTACACAGTATGCAACAGAAACTCGAAAACCGAAACCGAGAATCATATTTGATCCCTCAACTTCCACAGAAAATTAGACAGCGAGAAGCAGAAAATTAAATTGAGAAGCATCTAACTATAGCCTCCTAGGTCTGCTGCTAAGCGAAGTCTAAATTTGATAATATACAACGATTGCATTTGCATATATATATATAAAATTCAATCGGATACCAAAGAGAACAAAGTCACCGCACGGTAACAAATGTCCCATTTAATACGCGTTCCGCCATCAAGAAATACAAAGTTCAACAAAAATCTTTTCTAGGGAACACTAAAACTTGAGGTAAATGTTTACCTAAAATCTCAACTGACTCCGAGCTAATAACCCTGAATTGGACAGTGCCAGGCTGCCAGCCTCAGCGACCAATGATCATATTCGTAATGGAAACTTGACGGCTTCGAAACCCTAAGAGAAAGTACACAGTCCTGGAAGGCAACCAGGTTCACCACAACATGGGAAACGAAATATGGGATACGATTATGGTTCCGAATTCCAACTTCGGGTAACGTCTTTGGTGAAAATGAAGAGCGAGCGAGGCTGAGGCCGAGGGCTGAGGCTCTGGAAGACGAACCAAAAAGCGATAAGACAGAGATAATAGAACCTTGCTTCTGTGTTTGCTTTTTTGTTTTTTCTTGGGGGGTGGGGTTTCTTTTTGTTCCACGTGTACAACGAGGACACTGACCATAGTCTACAATTTTTTATTTTTTTAAATAATTTTCAGTTTTAACCTATAAATTACATTGAAATATTTAAAATATGTTTCATTTTGGAGATTTATTTTTTAATATTTTTATCCCTCAATATTTTCAAACAATCATAAAATAATTCATCTCTACTCATTAAATTATAAAATAATATTATATTATTCAATTAAGGCTGTGTTTGTTTTGTAAAATTTTAGTGTTGTTAAAATTTTAGGTATTGGGTTTAGTGAAAAAGTGAAGAGAGAGATAATTTTTTATATATTTTTGTAGTAAATAGTAATGATTTGATGGAGAGATAGAGATTATATTGTAATATTTAATTGTGTTAAAATTTTAGAGGGGATAAAATTTTTGAACACAAACGCACCCTAAATCTTCTCCCTCCACACTTTTCCATAAAATACTATATTTTTTCACAATATATTTCCACAAACAAACACCTCCTTTGTAAAACGTAACTTAATTTTCTGGGTAGTTCAACTGTGAGATTTTTGACAAAGCCAATATATGTATTTTGAGAATTAAGAGTGATGTTTTTCCTTTTAATTTTAAATGCTTCGAAATTGAAATTTAAAAATTGTATTATTTTGAAATAAAATCCTATGCCCTCGTTATAAAACGCTCAATTCTTATAATTTCTAAGATAATGAAAGTTTGTCTCTCAAATCTTGTTCCAAAAGTAAAAAGTGCCTAATACTACAGGTACTCTAGAGATATCTTACTAATTTTAATAACAAATAGAAAACACGTTTGATAGTGTTCTAAAGTATTAGAACATATTTCTGAACAGTGTTATAATCAATATGTATATCATATGCAATGCACGATCCAAAAATGGAAAAAGTGCGCGCTATATATATATGGGAAATTTCACTTTGCATTCCCGAGCTTTGGGGTCATTTCTAAGGTGCACCTATTTTTATTCACTTTGTTAGATTTAAACATCAAACTACCCGTTTCCGTTAAAAAAGCATCATCCGCCTCAAATGACCTTTACATCTAACGGCAAACGCATCACGTGTCGTCCACGTGACCAATTATAATGTGAACTTCCCGTTTTGCCCTTGTTTAATGAATATAGACGTAAAGCTTAACCCCACCCGATAGCAACTATTTCCGTTTGAAACTTTCGAGCCCTTGCGAGCAATGAGTTCTCTCCCATGACATGCTTTGGCTTTATCTTCTTTCTTACAAGAGTCAACAAGGAGTTCGAAGTTTGTGTCCAGGTTTTTTCTCGTTATCCGAACATTCCCACGTTTTGTCTGCTCTGTTTTTGCTTCAAACTGAATAAACAGATTGAAGGCTTTATTTCATGGTTTCCTATGAGAAGTTTGTGCCCGAAACCAATTCGACTTTGTCAATATAGGTTACACGTGAGGGAAAGTTTTATACCCAAAGATAGTACATTTTGCTGGCGTCGATTTGGCCTCTGTTTCCAGCCTTTGGTTCACTCTGTTCTGTTTCCTAAACAAAATCTTCCTCAGGTAGGTCAATACTGAAATTTGGCTTCAAGGCGTCGTACCAGTGACTAATTTGATTTTCATTTTTCTTTGCAGACATGCAAAATATACAGTTCAGCAAGGCAATGATGCCGGAAACCGTGGCAGCTGTTCTGTGGATGGTGGCAGACATGCTGCTGCTCTCCAAGTCGCTGAAGAGTTTCGAACACAGCGGTGGTTGGATCAAAGCACTGCTGGAGGAAGCCGAGAACGAGTGTATGCACCTCATGACCTTCATGGAGGTATCCCAGCCCACGTGGTTGGAATGTGCCCTTGTCATCACTGTCCAAGGCATTTCTTTCAATGCCTACTACTTGGGCTACGTGATCTCTCCCAAATTCGCTCACCGCATGGTAGGTTACCTGGAAGAAGAGGTCATCCACTCATACACAAAGTTCCTCAAGGAACTGGACAACGACAACATCGAGAACATGCCCGCTCCAGCCATTGTCATTGATTACTAGCAACTCCCTGCCGACGCCATGCAGGACATACATTATCAGGGATGTCAGTTGAGGGAGGCTCCGCACCCACGTGTCCAAAATTCTACCACGCCAAACTATAAAAGACACTTAACTCATCTGTAACCACCGAAGCACTTTGAATGAACTTGCAATCGCTCCCAGTCCCATATGGACATCTTCAACCAGTACTCAGATCCTCATCCTTTTGGCTCGGATAGAATCTCCATCGACAATACAAAGACTTCTCCTCTGTCCAACGAAGGCTCCTCCACAACTGGGTTTGTGGGTTTGTGAAGTGCGAAAATTAACCACAACTGTGAAAAGAAGATTTCCATGTCTAATAGCTCATGCAGCGTAGTGTTGGACTTCTTTCCGTGGCAGGAGCACCAGAAGTTGTAGTTGCAGAGGAGCTTCTTACTGAACTTGCGCAGAACCCCAACGTGGAGGGAGTCGATGTTGTCAGGGGGAGGAGAGAGGCGCATTTGCCATAGTGCCATGCAGCGTTTGGAATTCACGGACTTAATATGATATTTTTACATGAAGGTACATGCAGCGTTTGGAAGTGATATGATGTAAACCTCCATACGGGTCACCTCTGTCTAGCATATGGGTAGACAGAGGTGACCTGTAAGGAGCGGTCAAGAAGGAACTTGTTTGTACAGTCAGGGTGCATTGCAAGATCATCAGATTAATGAGTTTGCTGCAATGATTCATGATCGGTGCAGAGACAGGTGCAGGGGGTCGACGAGGTGCTCCCACCTGTTCCGTACTTGTCATTCTGGAAGCCAAATAAGAGGGCCAACATTCGAGAAGGTCCACGTGAGGGGAGGGCAAAACGGGAAATGAGAAATTAAGTTCACGTGGACGCACGTTGTTGGTTTGCCGTGAAAAGTAACGGCAATTTGACGTCCATGGGGAAATCAACATAAAAATAAACTTTGGTGTACTAATCTATCAAAATCGATAAAAGTGAGTGCACCTTAAAAATGACTCCAAAGTTCAAGGGTGCAAAGTGAATTTTCCCTTGTATATATGCAAGGTAGGATTCAATTTGTATTCATCATTTTTTCAAAAATTCAATAAATTTTGAGCTCTAGGTTTATTTTTCTTAGAACAAAATATATTTTTCGTTTACGAATTACCATAGGTGATGTTCGTGTTGAAGAATTTTGTAGGATTTGAAGAGTTTTGTGAATTTTTATGTGTTATTAAAGTTGTATTGATGTTTGTGTAAAGATTGATGATGTGTAAAAAATTAATGATAATGTTTAAAGTTGTTTTTTTATATTTAGAATTTATTAATTTTTTATTATAAATAAAATATTTAAAACGTATTAAAAACAAAATAAAATAAAAAACGACAAAACGACAAAACACATTAACGAAAAAGTAAAAGTCAATGAGACAAAGGTTGAAAGGAAGTTAAAAAGCAGGGGACAAGGGGCAGGAGACGGGTAAAAAAAACAAAAACAAAACAGCCGAATCCATGCTTTTGCTGAATGCACAGAGCTTCAGGCGACAACAGGGGTACAAAATAAAAAAAAAATGTCAGAAAAATCCTAACTTTTTTTAGTGACTGGCCGAACATGAATGATTTTAAATTCGAATCCTACAAATTTGGACAAAACGAACATTACCAAGGTTGCGTTTGTTTGTCCAAAATTTTTAACAAAACAAACACATTTCAAAATCTTTAATTTCTACATATATATATTTTAAACTTTTTATAAACCTCAATAAATTTCAACATACAAAAAAATTCTAAAAAATTTAGAAATATTATCTAAAATTTGTAAACGCCACGTAATATTCTAAGCTATTAATCTTCGCCGTTGGTGACATGGCAAGGCACTTTTTGAAAAGCGAAAGAGGTGCCAACGGTCAGCAAATACCATTACCTCAGACGCCATGATTTCATTAAACCATACTACCATAGACCACAGTATATCGGTAACGGTGTTGAATTGTTTTTTTTTTAATTCTTCTTTGTTTTCTTAACAAATTGTGTGTTTAAGTTTGATAAACTTTGTTTTGTTATTTTATTGGTTATATTTTTTTGTCACATATTAAAAAAAGTGTAAATACATGTTTCACTCACAAATTACTATAGATTTTATAATTTACACTCTAAATTATTATTTTTAAGACATCACACCCTTTAATTACTAATTTTAGATATTTTGAGAAATTTTTAAATTTTTAGACACTTTGCATAATCTACCAACCAATGTTAGATATTTTACACCATTCTTCCGACAATAATACCACCAAGAATTTAATAAATTGACAATAATATTTTTAATATATGTAAAATGAGTGCAAAGTACAGAATCTAGGTAATATTCGTTTTGTCCAGATTTGTAGGATTCGAATTTAAAACCATTCATGTTCGGCGAGTCACTAAAAAAAGTTAGGATTCTTCTGACATTTTTTTTTGTACCCCTGTTGTCACCTGGGGCTCTCCGCATTCAACAAAAGCAGGGATTCGGCTGTTTTATTTTTGTTTTTTTTACCCGTTTCCTGCCCCTTGTCCCCTGTTTTTTAACTTCCTTTCAACCTTTGCCTCATTGACTTTTACGTTTTCGTTAATGTGTTTTGTCGTTTTGTCATTTTTGTTTTTTATTTTATTTTGTTTTTAATAAGTTTTTAATATTTTATTTATAATAAAAAATTAATAAATTTTAAATATAAAAAACAACTTTAAACATTATCATTACTTTTTTACACATCATCAATCTTTACACAAACACCAATACAACTTTAATAACACCTAAAAATTCACAAAACTCTTCAAATCCTACAAAATTCTTCAACACGAACATCACCTGTGGTAATTGAATACTAATTTGTCGTGGCCATAAGCAACTGCATGCATTCGTTAGAATTCCCTAGACTTGACATTTCGCAACGGATTCTGAAATTTTCGTAAACCCATACTGTGAGAGAGGTCCCATTTGGTGAGCCCTACTCCCTAGAAGTGGTGCAACTGGAATTTGGAAAGGTCCCATACTGTCAATCTGATATTGCAAATCTGTTTTGTATCGTGCTTAAACATCAACAAGTACATATAAAATCAAATAAATTGTACCAATCTAAAAGGATATGTTCGTTTTCACAATTTTTTCAGGATTCTAAGTATATTCACAAATCTACCACCGAACATATTCAGAATTCAAACACAAAAATCAATACATTTTACACAATCTCTAACAATTTTTTAATTTTTTATTCAACATAAATTTTCTCTCTCTATACTTTTCACATAACTCCAATATTTTTTATTAAACAATTACATCAAATCATTTATCTCTCCACTTTACACAAACATCAATAAAATACTATTCAACATAAAAATTAACAACTTCTCTAAAATCCTACCTTTCTACTCAAAAAGAACATAACCTTACAACATGATTCATATTTCTTTAGACAAAAAACAATGCAATAGGGTACTCAATCCTAGTCGAATGAAGTGGACATGTAAACTGACGCAGTGGGGTCTGCAGTTAGGGGAACTGAAGGAAGTGACAGAATGATACATTGGGGATGCTTGTTTGCCAAAAAATTGGAGAATATTCCCGAAATTTTGAGAATCTTTACTTTATTGAGATTTATTGAGGGTTTGTGAAAGGTGAAGTGTCTAGGCGTAAAAGTTAAAATTTTTAGAGTTTGTTTGGTTTGTTCGATTTGCTGAGCATGCCCATTTTAAAGTGTTGGTAAAAGGAGGGACACGTGTCACATCAAAATCTTCATGCCACCTGTACGCTACCTGTCTGCCACCTCATAAAAAAAAATCATCCTAAGTTGCCCCTCTCCCTACAAGCCACCCCATTCTTTCCCGTTGTTACCATCTATGGTATTCCACTCCTTGAATTCAGATTAACGACGCCCATCATCTCTGTTGGCCGGAAAAAATGGCAGAGTAACCACGAACAGAAATCAGTCTAAGTTCAGCATTTTTTCACTCTTAGTTAAAATTACGGCATTGCAATGGATTCCCTGTGTTTTTTGTGTTCATAGCAGCTGCCGCGTAATCCCGCACCCCTGTTGTTTGATTTCTAGCATATATGCTTAAGCGAAGACCTCTGGAATTCCATAGCTCACATTAGATGCCCCTCGCTGATAACATATGTGACAAACAGGGTGTGTGCCATATTCATGGACAATAAATTTGTCATCCAATTACCATAGCTCCATTTCACCTTGTTTGATTACCATTGGGGCTTGCAGTCAATTTCTCAAGCTGCCCAACCTGTAATTAACTTCCTACCCAACCCCAATTTCTCAACCTTCATCCTTGATCTCGACATCGAGCTCTTTAGCTTCTCAGCCCTACTTTCTCCTGCACCACCCGTTGCCTTCAATCCCATCTCTATCCTTCTCTCTCTCTCTTATCTTGCTCCTCCTTATGCTCGCAGCTCTCCAAAATCTCTTCAAACACAAAGATTCGGTTACCAGATTTCTACGGATATTACCCAAAAAAGCTTCGATCTTCACGAATTTCCAACTTGGAAGGAACACACAATGAAAACGACAAGATCTTCCAATTCATTAACGAATTCGGATTGAAAAGGAAATAACAGATTTTGGAATTAAAATCTCCTCGCGGATCAGTGGATTTTCTGCTGAGAGATCTGTACGAATCGTCGGAGAGCCGAAATCGCCGGAGAGCCCCACCCTGAGAGTAAACAAAAGCGAGTACAAATGGAGGGTGAGGTGGCAGACACGTGTCACGTGTTTATTGGTGGTGACATGACTTTAAAATGCAAATAAGAATTAGTAGTTAATGGGGATGATGGTGAGTTAGACGGAGGGTTCTCGTTTTTTAAGAAAACTAACCTGGTGGAGGTAATAGTTGAAATCATTATCCGAGAGGCCTAGAGCTTGTTCGGTTTGTTTGTATTCTCATGATTTTTTGAATTTTGAAAATATACAGACCGAACATATTTTTTAACATCACTTAAAAACAACTACAACACGTATATCAATACAATTAACATAATCAAAAAATTCTCAAAATACACAATAACCGAACATCCTCCTAATTACAACATTAAGTTACCTTAGAAGTTGCGAGTGTAATTAAGCCTTTTTTAAATTCAATGACCTTTTTATGAAAAAAAAGTACTTAGGGATGAAAAAATAAAATTTCTCTAATAATTATGAAACTAGCCACTAAAAATTGATCCTTGTGATAGAAATTATATTCTCTAATGATATATCCCATTTGTCATCACTGGTGACTATCTCCACTATAAAACGTAAAAAACAGAAAAAAGAGCAAATACCCTAATAAATGCTCTCTCGTCAGTCTTATAATATAGGCAGAAACTCAATTTACATACGTAGATATTTCATCTTTAGGTTTGGACCTCTTTTGATAAATATTTTTTCTATTTTCAAATCGGCATAGAGGTCATTGAGTTTATAATTTTTGTCAAATAAGTCTCTCTTAAAATTTTAATATCAAGCTTAACTATTCATAGGTCAGTTACCATCATAAATCGACATGTATCACCTACAACTAAAATCATGTAGTTTATAATTTTTTTAAAATATTTTCCTATTTTTTTAAAATATTTTCAATTGTTTTATTTGTTAAAAAGTTAAGAAAAAACTCAAAAATATTATAAGTCATATGATTTTAGTTTTTGGTAATACATGTCAACATATGATTAGAATTAAGGTGTGAATAGTTAACTTTATATACAGAAATTTAACAAAAGAATTTATTTGGTTAAAGATTATAAACTGAATGGCCTTTATGATAAATTTAAAAGCTAAAGAACTATTTATTAAAAATGAGTCAAAACTCAGGTAACAAATAGTTATATAACCCTTTTAAAAAAGGAAAATTCATTTTTTAGTCCCTAAGTTTTGGACACTTTTTTATTTTAGTCTTTCAGTTTCAACTTTCAAATTTTTAGTCCTTGAGTTTTCATTGTTTGACGAAATGGTCATTCCGTCAGTATGTCGTCCATATACTTAACGGAGCTCTCTGATACGTCAGCAATTTTGACCCGGTCGACCGCTACATGAAGCTGTAGCGGTCGACCGCTCACTTTTAACACATATACTCGTTCGACCGCTACATGTGTCGTTAAGCATATGGACGACAAACTGGCGGAATGACCATTTCGTCAAAACAAGAAAACTCAAGGACTAAAAATTTGAAAGTTGAAACTGAAAGACTAAAATGAAAAAGTGCACAAAATCTAGGAACTAAAATGTCAATTTCCCTTAAAAAAAACTAACTATCCAAGATAATGAAAACGACATTTTTTGTGAGTTTTGAATTGATAAGTGACTTCTGTAGCTTATTAACGACTAAGCAGAGAATGCTTATGCCATCAGGGGACTTGGCTTTGGTCCAATGTTGAGAATTGTTCATGTCAGCCAGCCTATATTTTAAATCGGAACCGGGGAATCATGACCACCTCGGAGGATTAGTCCAATTGGTTGGCCATTCGCTAGTTAGCAATTTATTATTATTATTATTCAACTAGTTAACACAATTCATACGATACAAGGTCCAGCAGTAAAAAAACTTGGCCACCAATTTCCAACCTCAGATTTGCAAAGAAAATAAAAACGTCATATGAAAGGAACGTCCTTTTCACTAATTGCTATTGTTTTTGTACTTCTCGTACCTAGGCCTAGGGAAGTTTCCCAAAAGTGGATTCAGGACCAAATTCTGGAACATTGGCTCTTGCTCAATAGCATATACCAATATCCGGTTACACCACAAAACCCCAGTCAACATTTTTTTCTGTCAAATTTTCCCCCTTCCCAAGATAGGGGTACTCAAATTCTGGAACATTGGCTCTTGCTCAATAGCATATACCAATATCCGGTTACACCACAGAACCCCAGTCAACATTTTTTTCTGTCAAATTTTCCCCCTTCCCAAGATAGGGGTACTCTTTCTTTTTTTTTCTAAGAAGCTAGGGATACTTTGCAAGAAGAAACCTTCACAAAAGCATAGACCCTCTTCTTTTAAGAATATTCACTTGATATCCGATAATAATCCAGTTAACCAAATTCCCCCTTGTCGATCCCCCATCCATTAACTCTGCTTTCCTCCCACACAAACAAGAAACTTTCATCGATGCCAAACAGTCGTGTCCATCCACAATAACTTTTGCAAAATGGGGGAGCAATATAGGCTTCCAAGTTCCAACCCATCTCTGAGCAAAAAGAATATCAACTAATTGTATCAATAATTCTTTAATCAACAATTTCTTTACAGAAGAAAATAGATACATGTCTACTCCACAGAAGGAAAGAAAAAGAAAATCAACTACATGTAAAACAATTCAGTTCTTTCATGTCCATCCCAACTTTCCCACTATCTAAATTTCTTTACGATATTTCAAGGTGAAGATCCCCATAAAACCTCAGCAACAATGGTTGCAGCTTCAGCGTCAGAGAGGCAAGCTTCTCTTACTCTGACCAATATCTCCTGCTTGAACGCCCTCT
This sequence comes from Myrica gale, assembly GCA_963930655.1. Lineage (NCBI taxonomy): Eukaryota > Viridiplantae > Streptophyta > Magnoliopsida > Fagales > Myricaceae > Myrica > Myrica gale. Next base: position 28,113,767 of record OZ005598.1, on the reverse strand, counting down.
TCTCTCTCTGCCTCAGCCCCTCCCCGACCTCCAACTGCACTGCAAATCTTGCCACGCAGCTCGCAAATGGATGGCTCTCCAAGAACCTCCTCTCCCTACTCTCCCTCTTCCCTTCCACCCCACCAACACCCACCCCAACACCTTCATTCTCTGTCCCATTATCGGTTCCATACCTGCCCATATCAATCAGAGCTCCACCCAATTCTGACCTCTGCAGTTTGACGAGCTTTTTTATCAACCCTTCTGTAAGCATTGCTTCGATGGCATCTTTGCGCCCGAAATACCCAATCTCAAGCACACAATCCATAGCCAAGACTCGCAATTCCAGGTCTTGTGAACACAAGAAGCTTATGATTTTGGGTATTTCCCCATTGGACTCAATCTCGTCCACTAGCGGAGACTTTATAGACCTTATCAGAGAACATAGAACTTTGATAGATGCCGAGGAAGCCATTGTTACTAAGGAGCCAATTGCCCGACCCATAAGTACTTGACCTACGAACACGTCCTTGTTGAACCTCATGAGTGCGGCTATGGCCAAAGCGCAACTCTCGCGAATTCGCTTCGAACAATTGGGATTGCATAGAATGGATTCGAGCAACGAGAAGAGCTTGGATTTGAGGACTATATCCTGCAACTCGTGGTTGAAACCTCGGGAGACTCTGTCTTCGAGCTGATTCAGGAGCTTGATCAGCTCGTCCTCGTTCTGGAACGGCTGTTCGCGCAGGAGACGGGTCAAGTTGTCGATGCTCTCGCGGTCGATCCAGGCCTGGATTTCGTACTCGATGGAGCTGGCGACCCGGGAGATGCAGTGGGTGGAGACCCGGCGATTCAGGAACGATTTGAGGCCGTGGCGGCCGCCGGATATCTGGAGGGTGTCGACGAGGGTTTTGAGGGTGGAGAGATGCTGGGAGAGGGCGGAGAGGTTGGGGTCCTTGGAAAGGATGGTGTCGGACTCGGTCTCGAGCTCCAGCAGAGCTTTAATGGCGGAGGACGAGTTGAACTTCTCCGAGTTAGGACTGGGATGGGCCTGTAATTCGTGCGAGGCTTGTTTTAGAGCTTCGAGGACTTTGAGGATTCGTGGGCGGTCGTCCTTATACGATGGGTCTTCCATGGCGCCGGATAGAACTTTTTGAGAGAGAGCGGTTGTATTCCGTGTTTGGTTTTCTAAAGAGAGTTTTCACTTGGAAATGCCAGTCGTTTGTGTATTCACTGTATTGTGCTAACCACTCTTGCAAAGGTAGACACGGCGCTTCTGAACTTGTGTGTTTATAAACAACCTGGTATATTCCACCGTTTTTGTTCCCTTTCTCTTCTTCTAGAGAAAAAATACCTCCTATTATTAATAAATTTAGATAAAGTTTTATTTCTCGTCTCAAACTATTATTCAAATATTATTTATCAATTTAAATTATTAATTTCATTATATTTAATTCCTAAATTATCAAAAAGCATTCCCTAAATCATAAACTTTAAATATATTTTTTACTATATTCGTTTGGCTAAGAATTTTAAAATTTTAATCAAATTTTTTAAATTTATACTTCTAACATTACTCCTACACGCATATCAATACAACTCAAACATCACCTAAATATTCACACTATTCTTAGAATTCAACAAATTTTCTCAAAACGAATATGCTCTTTTATGTTTATATATCCTTATAATAGTTCCTTAAGTTATAAAACTAAAAAATATATTCCTTATGTGTTGGGGACTTGAAAAAAAGTCCTCTAGTAAGCTATATTTGTCTTGCACATAAGCTCTTAGCAAAAATTCAAGTTACACATTGTCCACCTGTATCCCACAAAATAATTGTTTCTACTCAAACCCATTCTTCCAAAACTACACCGTTTCACTTATCACACAATTCTTAATGGACACTACAAAGAACTGACAGGAGGATTTTTTTTTTAAAAAAAACAACTCAAAACTCCAGGTCTAAAATTTTCAATTTTACAATCTAAGCACCTGTTATGAAAATGCTATAAAAATTAAGGACTACAAGGTTTAACTTATCACACAATTCTTAATGGACACTACAAAGAACCGATAGGAGGATTTTATTATAAAAAAAATAACTCAAAACTTCAGGTCTAAAATTTTTAATTTTACAATCTAAGCACCTGTTATGAAAATGCTATAAAACTTAAGGACTACAAGGTTTAAATTTTAAAACCCAATAACCTCTTTATGAGAACAGTGTAAAATTCAAAGATCAAAAATGATTTTTTTTTCCTAAATTCAAATATCAAAACCATTCCTGATCTAATGCCGGTTTAACGAAAAATTTGAATCTCCAACTAACTAGATATGAAAAAGACGACATATTTTACTTCTCAGTTGAGATGGTTTTAAAAGGACTTGCGAAAATTATAATAATTATTAGTTTAAATGATTAATGATAAAGGTGATATTTTTCAGAAAAAAACAAAATGTAATTAACATGGTCCGAGGTGATTCGCATGTTTGCGTTTGTCCCTATTATATAAAAGGCATGACTGTACGCTGTTTGATTGATGGATCCGTGTTTTCGTGGGGCTTTGACGTTGGCTTGGTTGGGATGCTCGGAGCCCCGAGGAAAGGTGAGAACATTAGAGATGGCTAGGACTTTAGCAGTGACCAATTTCACGAACACATGATACTAGCTGGATACAGGATACAACATTTTTTTTTTTAACTTATGTACATAATAAGCTATTGACTTACAATCACCCGTTGCTATGGGGTTTACATGCATGTGCAACGCCGAGTAATTAGGAAGACCTCTATTGCAAGAAGTTAAGGGTTGGCCATGAAGAAAGCCATCTCGATCTAATAGTCTTGTCTGTTTTTTAAACTGCTAAATGTGGACTACCCACATGATAAACAAAATTGTGCTGAGCTTCCTTTCCTCGAAAGTACTCTTAAGAAACATGCATGTGACCCAAGTCACTCGAGTCTTCGTCAATTTACGCTAAGAGTCTAATATTATTCTCCAAAGAAACACGTAAAAAGTTGACCACGTAACCGATCAAAAATCAGCAAATTGCATGAAGAATATATAGGAGGTGGCAATGTGGCATATTCGGATCTAAGCATCTCAGCAGTGGAATATGTCATCCTCACCGGAAACGTCTACGTTCACAACTGGGGCTTCCACCTACCCTCCACCAAATATTTTCTGGTCCGAAACATATGCTACCTCAGCTTAATTAATAAGCTTCTCCGATCGCTGTCTTCTCGTCCGCGGTTGGCCACATCATCGATCAATGTGCTCGATCTATTCATTTTTTAACCTGATCTTTTCCCGGCTGTACTCCTTTCCCGAACCTGTAAGTAAGGCCGTAGATTTGTGCCGGTGCATGTTCTCCAGAAACTTGGGCAGTCTCGAACTTATTCCTGTGACCCAATCGTACTACAAACAAGTTTAAATTATCTTTGTGTTGTAAAAATTTTGGTATTGAGTTTAGTGTTGGTATTGAGTTTAGTGAAAAAGTGAAGAGAGAGGTATTTTTTTTTATATTTTTTGTAATTTTTTTATATTTTTTAATGGGAGAGAGATATTATACTATAATATTTTATTAGGAGTTGGTGAAATATTTTGTAAAATATTTGACGCAATCGCAGCAGCCTTAAATCTATTTAGAGAAAGCGAGTTTCACCTATAACTTCTCTTTCAAAGTAAAAAATAAAATAAAAGTATTTATTTATCCGGAGGAGGTTTTGTACATAATGATATTATGATAGACATCTGATCGAATCAGCTCCGGGAATAAAATATGCCTCGTTACTTCAAAAAAATCCAAAAAACATTAATAATCGTGTCAGCCCCACTAAAATTTGGACAGTCTCGAACTTATTCCTATGTTATAATTGTTAGGGCTGAAGGTTTGAGACACAAACTTTTCTCCTTTTTTTTAATTATGATTTATTAAACTTTTATTTTAAAGGAAAATTTGACACTTTATTATCCTAAATTATCACTTTATTTATAATTTATCCTTTAAATTATAACTTTTAACAACTGCCCTTCTTTACCATTTAATGATTATTATCTACAATTTCTTACTCGAATTGCACGGTATAATTCGGAGAAAGATAAACATAATAGGTGAATATCATTGTAGAGCTCATACTAGATAACATTAGATGATGTAAGATATACTTGTTATATCTATTTCTTTTCAAATGGCACCATATAATTTGAACAGGACAATAAATTACAAAAAGAATCCTAATGACACCTCTAATAGAAGATATATCTTCTAATAAATATGACACCCGACACAATCTTAATATCTACATTTTTAATTTGAGAGTAAATTATAAAGAAATAATAGTTTGAATAGTCAAAAGAGGAAAAAATTGCAAACAAAATGGTAACTTAGTCTTAAGATGTTAAAGCATATTAGGGCTTGTTTTTTGCGGGTCGTGGTTCTAGTTTTGAAGGTTCAAAACACGGTTTGAACCCAAATTATTCATCCCGCGTTTGACTTGGTTCACCTGTACAGTGACACAACACGTGTGACCGTCTAATTGGTCATGTGTTCTCAAAAGAACCTCAACGTATATACCTGCACTGCCAACTTATAACCTGTACACTGAACACTGAGGTATATCCCTATCATGCTACAGTACAGAGCTTAATGAATCAGGTCGTCTTCGTTATTTGTCGGCTGGAAGCTTGCACCCTTTTGCCCTGCTAAAAAGAATCAATGTATATAATTGCACTGCCAACTTATAACCTGCTCACTTGTTGTTGCTCCGCGCGTCTGAGCTCTTTCAGAGACGTTTCGCTCGATAGGAGCGGGCCATCTCGCGCGAGCCTAACTGAGTACCTGTTTTTCGGAGTTTTCAGAGTGCATTCGCTAGACGCACATTAGTCCACTTCGCTCGCGTGCACAAGAGAAACAGTTGCCCAGGTGTCGCCCTTCATTGGTGCCCATGGGACATCTCACTTTCCAAACAAGACACACTCTCTCTCTCCAAAAGCTCATCGGCGTGTATATTTCTCACATGAAAGCCCTTCTGATTCTCTCAATATCTCTCTCTCTCTCTCTCTCCAAAGAGGCATTCATTTAGTCCGTAAGCCCCTCCCAAGCACTTGTCTTAGCTGCTTCATTCCATAGTGGTTTCTGTATTTATTTCCTTACATAATCACCTGTTCTTTCAATAGTCGGTCTTCGAAGAAAAATCTATGTGTCTGTCTCTAAAAATATCTACAATCACTCCGTGCTCAAAACCAAAAGCTTTTGCTTCCAAAAACCATTCGTTGAAACAAGTTGTTTAGAACGAGAGAGAGGGAGACAGTACAAAATCCAATTGAATTTAACTCCATAAAAAACGTCGGCGCTTTCTTCATTTCTTTCCATGGTGACAGTAATCTTGTATTCTTTCTCGGACTTGTTGACCTTGAGTCTGCGCGTGTTAGGCGTGATTTTACTGCCAAAGTAAATCTCCGCAGCCTTGTAGATTTGGTTGTTGACGAGGTCGTCGAACTCGTTGATGACCATTGTGAGTTGTGACGAGAAGTGGCTAAAGAGACCGCGTATGCTAGAGAAGAGGACGTCTTGGACTTCATGGGGCAAGAAGTCTTGTGCTATTGACCTAGCGAGCATCATAGTGGCAAAAACGGAGGCTGCTGTTGAGAGAGGTATTTGCCTTGGCTGGCTTGCTTTCCGCAGATAAAGAGCTCACCGTGTTTCTGCGCCTAGCTAGCTCGTGTAGAGATGATGATTTTGTGCTTTTTTTATGGGAGAGACTTTTTTCTAGTGTCAAACCTTCTTTGTGCCGAAGACAACAACATTAAAAGGGTAACTATTATGTGGTCGTAGACGACAAGTTGAGTTGTATTTCAGTTCGTTGGTATCAGATTAATTAATGAACCTGTCAGGCAATGGTGGGCTGTGTACCATCTGGCAGGGTGAGCGGCAGAAAAACCGCTGGGTAGCCCGAGTCCAACTTATATAACCAAAACCAAAATCTTGACCATGAACTATAACCTGTACCGGCAACCAAACAAATCTGTTTGTCAAACTAAACTTTGGGACAAATTCATAGTTAGCCCCTTATATTTGGACAAAAATTATAGTTAGTCCCATATTTTTGAATCCAACAATTTAATACTCATAACTTTTAAAGCCTATCAATCTTTACCCTCGTCTAAATTAGACGTTAAATCAGACGGAAAAGTATGAAAAATGACCAAAATGCTCCTCCAAAATAAAATTACTAAAAAAATAAAAAAATCATTAAAAATAAAAAAATGATATTTTTTCAAAAATTAATATTTTTAAAATAAAACTATATTGAAACTCTATTTCAATAATTTATTTATTTTAATTTATTTCTTAAATTTATATTTTATTTTATTTTAAATTTTAGCTTTGGAAGGGCATTTCGGTCATTTTGCCTGAATCTCCGTCGGACTTAACACCTGATTTAGACGGGGGGCTAAGTTTGATAGGTTGTGAAAGTTATGGGTCTCAAATTGTTGGATTGAAAAATAGGGAGCTAACTTGATTTTTGCCCAAACATAAGGGGCTAACTATGAGTTTACCCCCTAAAATTTTCAAACCTAAAATTTTATCATGCTACAATTCTTTCTCTCTCCATTTTTTACAATTTATTTATTCATTTTTTCACCAATTTTTTCTTTCTTTATTTTCACATTTTTTACTGGTTCTTAAAATTTTACAGTAAAATTGTACTCCCAGACACTGTTAAATGTTTTAAATATAATATTCAGATTACTAAAAGCTGCTATTGACGTTTTTGTTTGTCCAAAATTTTCAACAAAACACATTTCAAAATTTTTAATTTTTACATACACTTTAAACTTTTTACAAATTTAAATAAATTTAAACATTTAAAAAATTATCAAAATTTTGAGAATATTCTTCAAAATTTCGGCAAACAAATTCACCAGCGCGGAGAAGGTTGATGTGACGGTCAGCATAGCTCTGAAATTGCTCGAGCCAAGTGCCAACTTGGGTCGCAGTCATCTTCACTCGCACAACTTGGTTTGGGGTAGGCTGGCTCGCAGCTCGACCATGGCCCCAGCCAGTCTACCTTGTCCAAAGCTCCAAATTGATTACCCACGAGAGTGAAGCGAATATGTGGCCTGCGTGGGTAAACCAAATAGAGAACAACAAAAGCCCAACTAAAATGATCCAAAATTATTAAGACCCAAGTCAACGCTGGGCTAAATTTAGTAATTCAAAAGCCCAAGTTAGCATCGAGCTTGAATTTTCAGGTTTGTACCTCAAATTCAGCCCATTATGACTGCTGCATCACATGCCCACAGGCCCATATTTTGGTCCGTTTCGTTTGTGAGAGTTTAGGATACAAAAATTCAAAGCCCAAAGGTTAAACTTTCAACTTTACAAGATATTGCTTTTAGATTTTAAAAAGGCCAAAAAAAATATTGGTTTTTTAAAATGCTATTGCGGCGACAAACGGCGACTACTGTTTTATTATCCAGGAGGCTGGAACCAATTCACATGATCAATTTGTCGGATAATCTGACACGGACCATAACCTAGAGAGTCACCAACAAAGATCTACCAATACCGTACCGCCACCTACATGGATAGCCCATGAAGAATTATTCCTCTTGTTTACGACAAAAGCAACTATGAGCCACGCGACAAGACAGTTGATGTTTCTTTCTAACACACTCCACGTCGCCACGTCACACCCCTTCTCGGCCGGCTAACCTACGCCTCCCCACTCCACCAGTCTTATTTAGCTCTCGACAGCAATCTCGCTCTCTTTGCCCCTCTCCCTCTCTCCGGGGAAAACTCTTCTAGGTTCTCTCTCTCGCTCTATCTCTGTGATTTGTGCATAATGCAGATATCATATTTGTTTGATGTTGGGCTGCGAGTTGTTTTCTACTTCTATTGCAATTAATTCTTCATTCAGCAATGTTACGTTAACATTAATTAGACGGTTTGGAGTGGCAGAACAATTAATTCAAATGCGTTGCTTTCAGGTCTCAGATATTGATTTGAAGAATGATAGTTGCGTTTGACTATACGAAATAGTGCTGGGTTTTGATTAAAAATTTAGGTTTTTGGGTGCTGGGTTTTCTTTCATTTTTTATTTAAGAAATGGGTGCTGGGGATGCTTGTCCTGTATCGTCTTTGTTGGACCAGGAATTTTTGGGCGGCGCTTTGAGAGGGTTTATGCCAATTTGCGTTGATTCTTGGGCAAGCTCTCTAGTGGAAATGGATCATAAGAGGTGTAGTTGTGGTAGGGAACCTGGGTTGAAGTTACTGAAAGAGAAACTTCAAATCTCTACGAGAGTGTAAATTAAAATTTGAAGTTGCTTGCTAAGCTGCCCTTCTGCAGATAAGGAACTGTCTCTTTTGTAATTATTTATGGATTGTGCTCGAGTGTCGACTGGTTTCCTTTGTTCTTCTTATATCATGCAATTTCTGTAAGAAAAAATGGCTTGGGAATGATGGCAACTGTTTGGAGACGACCTCTAGAGAGAGACTGAGAGAGGGGTCTACATTTCTTCGAAGCTTTATTTAAATTATGTTATCTTCAATGTCAGTTTCATGTTTAAATGGGATTCAACATGTTCGAAACAGAAAAAGGAAAAAGTGATTTTTTCCAACTTCTTCAAAAAAATTTATGTTTTTTATTGGGGGGTAAGTAAAATTTTTAATGTTCTTTGATGCTTTTGTATTACCATTTACTGTTGCACTACTTTAAAGAGTGCATTTCTTAGAATATATAACACTGTTCATTTATTAATGTTTTACATAATCTTTCATTATTTATTTCACTTTTTTTGTTCCAGTTATAACGTTTTTGTCGTCTGCCTGACCAAGAGTTATGCCAGAGGTTTCCAAGACGCAGGCCTTGTTGCTTCAACTTGCTTTAACGTCCTTTGTCTTCTTGAGCTCTCTGAATATTGGGAATGCAGGGATCACAAGTACTTTTATTCGTTCCGAGCGGCCTTCTGTTGACATCCCTACTGACAATGAAGCATTTGCAGTCCCAAAGGGTTATAATGCACCGCAGCAAGTAAGCATTCATATATTTGGCTATTTGCGATAGCAAGCTCTGAAATACCAGGAAAGTAAAGGTGGAAATATGCATCTTGCATTCCAGATGATGACATTTTACATAAGTCAATGGTCATACACTTCTGCAAAATTGAGAAAGAGCATAATGCATGTTTGTGATCGTTTTGATTTTTCATCTTTTCTCTATCTCACTAGAGGCACCTACTGGTAGACCATGCTTTGCAACTGAGTAAGGACTTCTATTGTTTTTACATATATGCCACCATCAGGTTTCCTTTTGCCAGCGCAAATCGAAGGTGCCATAAATCAGTTGGAGAAAACAATCTGGGAACCAACTAGATATTGGGGAATGCTGAACACAAAGGCTTCTTTTCCATTCATTGATGTATTTTCCTAGGAGATAATTTAGTTCACTTATTGCCAGACGAACCGACTCGCACTGCCGGTCATGAAGCAGGCATTTCTTTGTTAGATGGTTGATATTCTTATCTTGAAATGATAATCATATGGCTTACAGTGTATTCATGAGAATATTGTGATCCCTTCTGTTCAAACAATCACATAACCCATTTCTTTCCGTTTCCCCCTCTATTTCACTTAAGGAGCCATAATCTCCTTGTCTACTTGCAATATTCTATTTTTAGGTGCATATCACCCAAGGCGACTACAATGGAAAGGCTGTAATCATCTCTTGGGTAACAGCTGATGAACCAGGGTCCAGTGGAGTAGAATATGGTACATCAGAGAATAGACATGCCTTTACTGCTGAGGCAACAGTGACAAACTACACTTTTTACAAATATACATCAGGTTACATTCATCATTGCCTCATTGATGGCCTCAAGGTAAAGACTTGTTTCAGTGAGCAAAACATTGTTGTCATCAATGGCACAATCTCTACAGGATGAAGAACACCAGTTTTTGAAAGTCACACATGAAATTTACTATATAGTTGCATTTATTGTAGCATCATGTAAACACCAAGGTTGTTTGTTATTTATAATAGTTTGATGTGTTATTCAAAAAGAAAACAAAAATGTAAACACCAAGGTCGGTTTGTCCCAGGTAATATACTGGACTTCTTATGTATAGTAATCAAAATCGTACCTTTCTGGTCCTTCTATGATGCATAACTCAATAGTAAGAATTGGTGCATGAGGCACAATACACTGTCCTGGGTATGCCAAATTGAGATAATTACAAATTGGGACTGTCTAGTGGTTGCAAATTTACTTTTCTTCCCTTTCATTCTTGAAGCTATTTCTTTAGAAGTTTAATGGTTTTTCTTTTCAGTATGACACCAAGTACTATTACAAGATAGGGAGTAGTGATTCTTCTCGAGAATTTTGGTTTCATACACCTCCTAAGATTCATCCAGATGCTCCTTACAAGTTTGGTATTATCGGTAAGTTATTTTCTTCCTAGATATGGTCATCAAATTGAACTTTGGTTTCATTGCACTTCTTGATGAAGATCATACATTTCTTGTTCTTTGTGCGCACGATCAGCTGTGTAAGATGACTTTAATTCACATTTTCCTCAATGGGTACCATCTCTAGCTTCTAGAAAGTCATTTTCTTTAATTCTGCTTTTGCTGGATACAGTCATCTTGAAGGGTTCTTGACACGTCTCTTCAACGTTCTCAACTTATCATTTTAGCAATGAACCTCAATTTTCCTGATACAGGAGATTTGGGCCAGACATACAATTCTCTTTCCACTCTTGAGCATTACATGCAGAGTGGAGGGCAAACTGTCTTATTTGTTGGAGATCTTTCTTATGCTGATAGATATCAGTACACTGAAGTTGGTCTACGGTGGGACACATGGGGTCGATTTATTGAAAAAAGTGCAGCATATCAGCCATGGATTTGGTCTGCAGGGAATCATGAAATAGAATACATGCCTTACATGGTAAAGGGTTAGACATATACTTCCATTGAATTGCTCATTTCTTTCTTACACTGACCCTATTGCAATGATTTATATTGTTTGTGTCCGTCATGAAATGGTCTACACATTGATGAAGTATTGAACACCTTAGGATGCATCCCAATCCAGACCGTGGTTCTATTATATTCCTCTTGTTTTCCCCTCGAACAACTTTTATTGGCCGACTCATGGAAAAAGGGTTATCCAAAAGTTAACCAACAGCATAGTCTTGCAAATTGCAAGGCAGAAGGGTGTAATCCTGGTGTGATGTTACCACCTTTGTAATGCTTAGGCAATTATCAGCTCCTGCAAACATGGTTATGTTTATGTAATTTTTTTTCTTTTCAATTTTTTTATCTGAAATAAATTTTCCATCCAAACAAATTCTAATCACTAAAAACATTTTTAATCTCCCAAACAGAAAGTTATTTTTTTGTTTGGCTCGCTTTCATTGACAACAACCATACTAACTAAAATTACTTTCACTGTTTACCCAAAAAATCTCATCTCACAGAATTTTTCTTCTCAAACATACTTTTTGTGGATTCCAGCACTTTTACAAATGCCTAAGAAACACATCTCAAAAAAATTTCTTGATGATCACAAAAAAATTGAAATTTTTTCCTATCCAAGCATGATCCATATTTATATTGAGAAGTCACATAAATCTTAGGAGTGAGTTCATATCTAATGAATCCTTACAGGCAGTGGCATTCGTATCAAATGACATTTCCTCTCCTGTACAATAGGCAGCTTGAGTTAAATAGGGTGTGGCAGGTCGCTGCTAGTTCTGTGTCTGCAAGTTTGCCCAAATGAGCTAATGATATTTCATTCATATTTTGTATTACTCTCTAGATTACCAGCCTCAAAGAGACAATGTCCTTCACTTGTCAATTGCTTAGCATAGTCAGTTCACCTCAAGTGCGTTGTTTTGAAATTTCCTGAAATATGATCTCTTGTTCTTTTCTCATGCATGTTCTGTCTACTATTAACATCCAATCTTCTTTGCTGGAAAATTGTCCTATTCTTAGAACTACAACTGATTAATTCTTCTTGTAGAATGTCTACTTACTCTTTCTTTCTGGAATTCAAATGCTTAGGGGGAAGTAATTCCTTTTAAATCATATCTTCATCGATATAATACACCTTATCTGGCCTCCAAAAGTAGCAGTCCTCTTTGGTATGCCATCAGACGTGCTTCTGCTCATCTAATCGTGCTATCCAGCTATTCACCATTTGGTAACTTTTCATTCCCTTGTCTATTGTTAATTTGATGAGATTATACAGGCTAATTATCTTATACTAAGCTCAATGAAGGAACATTTTCTGTCTCATTTTATTTCCTCCTTATAGAGTTGGAGGTTTCTTTACCATGAAGCAAATTGATTTAGCATAGAACATGAATTTACTTGTTAGTCCCTTTTTTCTCAATCCATTATCTTGTACAATCTTATTTTTATAGCCCCAACAATATTGAAAAGCTTATACACCTAACCAGTTTGATCAAAAGCCATTCTCAAAAAGTAAAGGGGAAGAGAAACTTAGGTACTGATAATATAAGTGAGAGTCAAGCTATGGTGAATGATTAAATGCATGGATTTATGACAAACCTATTACATAGAGTTTTGCAGAGGCCGTGCTGTACTTCAGGCCTCCGAGCGTAGGTAAATTCAGAAATGGGGGAAAACTTTTCATGAGAATCTGGAGCATAATTTTCTTTGAATTTTAGGAAGTAGTTCTATATTTCATAGAATTTTAAAAAATATAGCATGCTCTTCTTGGAGAAACTTCGCATTAAGGTCAGCAAAGTGTGAGGACAAAATTTAAAAACAAATATAATGCTATTCTTTTATTCACATCATATGTGGTTCCCTCCACTATAATGTGGCTTTGCAGGCTAATGGTTGCATTGAGAATCCTCGCGGCTTGCTTCTGTACAAGTTTTAGGTGCTATATGCATGCTGACACCCTTATGCAGGAAAAATAGAGAACTAGCTCAAAATGATCTTAGCATTAAATTTAGCTCCTTTACATACCCAAAAAAAAATTAATTCCTTTGTCCTCTGTCCTGTGACAGCAATATAGGAGCATTCTTTAATGCAGGATAAGAAAGAAAGATCTAAAAACTAGATTTAGCTATTGCTTTATTTTTTGTCATTGAAGAAAGGCACCTTTGGGGACCCCAGGTCGCTGTTAGTGATCAGTCGACCATCTGGTTGTCTGCTTAAATCAATCACATAGGCTTGGTGAGTTGTGATGATGACTTGAAAATCTTTGCTATCTATTGCTTGCTGAGTTGTAATGATCACTTGAAAATCTTGGTTATCTCTTTATATCAATCACCAAAGTATGCTGATTTGTAATGAGTATATGTTTTCTTCAAGTTAGAAGGAAGGATGACTACCTTTCTCCTCTGTATATTCTACGTCTATCTTAGTTATGAAAATATTTTCAACAGTGAAGTACACACCTCAATGGAGGTGGCTCAACGAAGAATTTAAAAGGGTCGACAGGGACAAGACCCCTTGGCTTATTGTTCTTATGCACGTACCTATATATAACAGCAATGAAGCACACTACATGGAGGGTGAAAGCATGCGAGCTGTATTTGAGAATTGGTTCATCCGTTACAAAGTAGATGTAGTCTTTGCTGGCCATGTCCATGCCTACGAAAGATCTGTATGGTTCTTTACCTCTATTTTATGTTGTTTTGCATTATATGATGATGCGTGAACTGGGGAGGTAGTGTTTGCAGTCTGTCCATTTCTGTACCTGGATGTCATTTATTTTATTGCTTTCTGCAGATTCATTGTATTAAAGATGAACAAAGAAACAGAGCATACATTATTTAACAACGTATCTTTTGTGTTTTCAGTATCGCATCTCAAATATACACTACAATGTAACAAGTGGTGACCGCTACCCTGTACCAGACAAATCAGCACCTGTGTACATAACAGTTGGAGATGGAGGAAATCAGGAAGGTCTTGCTGGAAGGTGAGTTGAACTGCATGATTCGGTAAATTCCTCTCCCTCAGTGGTAGTGATGGATCATAAAGAACAGAACTTCTTCGTCTTCTAGTCAGCTAGAGAGATCATTACTGTTCTCTTGTAATCGAGTCGTGTTTAACAATTGTTGGTTGGTGCTGCAGGTTTGTAGACCCACAACCAGATTATTCTGCATTCAGAGAAGCCAGTTATGGACATTCTACACTGGAGATTAAAAACAAGACACATGCATTATACCATTGGAATCGTAATGAAGATGGGAAAAAATTGGCAATTGACTCATTCTTACTGCACAATCAGTACTGGTATGTAACCATTCCTTGCTTTCGTTATCTGATGCAAAGCATCTATCATATTTAATAGAATGGGATCACCCAGATTTGAACCAAGGACATTATGAACAACCAATTTCTGACACCATGTTGAAAACCATCAGTTCCACAAGCTTTAGCTATAAGAAGTGAGCCAACAATGTATAGATGGTTCACACACACTAGTCCAACAACAAAGAGGTAGCAAGAACATCAGTTTCCTAATACATCGCCTATCACTCATGCCAGTATCCATAAGTTGTTTTATGATAATAATTATTTTTAACATGTTTGATTTCTGGTAATAAAGGGCAACCAATACTAGAAGGCGAAAATTGAAGAAGCATTATCTATGGAGTGTTGTTGGCCAGATTGCCACATAATGATGAGAGTTCAAGCACCTCAGGTATGGATGGCCTTAAATAGATTAAGTGTGGAATGGAGTCGCGGAGGACTTCATTGACTCGGGCCTTGTATTCTGTACGAAGAGACTCTGGTTTTTCTTTGCTAATGAATTATGGTAGAGGATTTCTGAATATCTTAATTGTGGAACTTCTAATTGCATTGTTCATTTTGCCAATCTCCAACAGTCTCATCTCGTGAAAATGTGCAATTCATGTGGACAAGTCACCGCATGTATTCGTGTAATAACATGCTGTTCATTCTGATCCCCAAAAACAAAAAAACGTGCAGTTCATATATGCTTTCTTAAACTGTACCATCAAGCTTGTTTAGAGCTGTGACAGGAATTGGCTTGCTCCTATGGTTCTCATCTGAAAATGATGAATTATGGCCCCCTCTATTCTCCTTTTTCTTTATGGTTTTGTTGGCTCCGTTTGCACACTAAAATTTTAACATAATAAAAAATTACAATATAATCTCTTTCTCCCCATCAAATTACTACTTTTCACTACAAAAAATATAAAAAATTACCTCTTCACTTTTTCATCAATTCCAATACTTAAAATTTTAACAATCTTAAAATTTTACTTCTCAAATTAAGTACTTTTTCTTTTCCTGTCGAGCATATACATTCTATTCAGTCTGGAAAGCCTACTTTCTTCCCCAACTCGTATGGAATTTTGTGGTAAGCAAACCAGGTATAGACAGACCAATTAGCTTCACCATTTTTGAGTTACAATAAAAAAATGGCTCTTAAACTCAAGATGCTAGCTTGTCGATCCCATATCGCAAGTGAAAGGCCAGATGAAAGCAAAGTTCACCTGGAACCAAATGGTGGCATACAGCAGGAGATTGAACTACGCGTCCAATGTGGTGAAATAGTATCTCAGCTAACTTAGTTGAGTTCAGTCGTGTGGAAAATAATTCACTGGAAAATCATTTTTGACTTGGGATGTGCATCTACAGGACTCACAAGTCATGAATAAATATTTGGATAGCCATGCTCAGCCACGCGTGTTTTCCACAGTAGAAAGCCGGTTGGAAACTGTCCACAAGATCTAGCTGGGTGCTATATTTAGTAGTGGCAAAAATTTCAGGCAGGGTAATCGAAGAACAAGTTTTTTCGAAGAGCAAAAGAGAGAAGACTAGGTAAAAAAGAGTCAAACACAAGTCCACAAACCAGAACATTGCTAGGAATGTAAAATTTCCAATTCTTTCCATAGGTCTGCTTGCATTTTCTTCAAAACATCAATAGTTTACACAGCCTTGTGTTGTGAAACAATTATGTACATTGCTCTACTTTGTTCTCAAAACTACATGGTACAAGGTTTATTAATCTCTTAATTTGTATCAGCAGCATTGTTCTTTGCATACATCTAGCAGGTGGTATGTCTACTTTGATTCAATGTCTTGTCATCAGCTGCAAAATAGCACTCAAGAATCACGGTAAATTGACTGTGGCATCCACTTGAGATGCAAGTTCAATTTGCCCGATTTTGCTTCATCTAGCTGGAAGCAATCCTTGAACTCCCCTTCCAATATAACCCTAGTTAGCGTCAAGATGCATCTCCCCATATAATCCTGCATGATTTAAGAATAAGTGTTGGTACGAACTACAAATGTATACAGATATAGCCACCAAAACTAAGTTGTTCGCAGCAACATCAACATCCAGCATGCTTGGACAAATGTCTGTTTTTACACCTTCAAAGGTATAAAACACTGCTAAGTGCTAACATTAAACAACCTCTCTAATGGCATACATAGGATATATAAGCATATGCACAAGACCTGCATATAAACCTTTTTTGTTTCCTCCTACGATGTGAAGCACATGCATGCATATTTACAGTTGTCTAATGATCCTTTTTCATGATATGGCAAATAGGAATCATTAAACTGCAATACTTTACACAGACATCACCAATCAGTGTAATTAGGCCTGCCAGTTTATATGCATCCACCTTGAGAAAGATCATGTGATCCTCAACAACTATGTACAGCTAGTTACACAGTGACTTCGTGTACATAGTTTGTCTAAATCTTTCACTGTGGACAGAATGATGCCTCATTCAAAAGCCATCCACCTGTTTAGTTACTAAACAGAAGAACCAGGTCCAACAAAGTTTAGGTAGTGTTTGCGTCCCAAAATTTTGGTCTAATAAAATAACTATAAAATAATCTCTCCTATCAAATCATCCAATTTTATTACAATAAAAAACTCATTCAAATCATCTCTCTCATCATTTTGTCACCAATTCTCATACCCAAATTTTGGTTTAAAAACACCACATTGCTTAGTGTAGAACTCAATGTAATCACAACAGCATCTTGATGGAAAAAATATAGAAAGATGTAAAATGTTTGTACCTTGCCAAATGTGTCGTGGTCCCAGACTTCAAGGATTAGCATTTCATGTAATCCGTCCTCAACAACGAAGTCAAACGTTTGATTCCAAACTGGATTCAAGCTGTCATTCACAACCTGAGAAACAAAAAGATTCCTAACATAATCGAACTTACCCCTGTATAGCTGGAAAGAACTCCACTGTGCTCACACAAATGTAAGAGCAATAAAGGACTTTTTTTTTTTATAAGTAAGCCAATCTTATTAAAGAAGAAGAAAAATGAAATAAGCTAAGAAGCTAAGAAAATACAAGCTAATCCACTAAAGATACCAAACATATGTGCAAGAAGAGAAAAGCACAAAAGAGAAGATATGAAGGCTAAAACAAAAAGAAGGTATTCATTTTCATTTGCACTAAAAAGGCATTTTTGCGCATTTAGGTCATGAGAGAAAAAAAGATGGGCAACCAAGATGTTACCCGAGTTTTATTTCTTGTTTCTGCTTTCTTCATGGTGAGTACCACATAGGGATCGGCCTTCCCCATCAGATCCACCACTGGCAAGTCCTCAGCAGATATCACAGTAACAGAAAGAACTCCTCTAACAATAACATCCCTTTTCTTCTGCATGATTGCTTTCTCACCATTTTTGAGAACCCTCTCCAAGGAGGTCATTGAATCGGTAGGGGCAAAAGGGTTGGGCAACCCATTTTCCATCCCACTAGGGCAGTACAAAAGCTCCAAATGCACCTAAAGCACAAAGAAGAAAGGAAGTTAATATACTTCAAGTAAACATAAATATCCATAAAGCATCCTAAAAAGAAGGAATTATTTTCAGTTCTGAGCCGCTGTCTTCTTAATGCATACTTCTGCTACAACAGATGGGCCCAACTGACTCGAAAAATGACCCCCAAGTTGTCCACAAAAAGTCAAATGTATGGATCATGAAGGTCAGGTTCGATGATTTCTAAGAGGGGCCTCCTTTTCACAGAGAGAATAGAGAGCGTGTCCAGAATATCATCTTCAGATAAGAAGCTTGTTCTGTGAAACTTCACCAGAACAGCATTGCCAGTCCGGTTATGATTAGCTGAATCATTTAAAACAAAATGATTCCAGAAAATATACCTCAAGTGAAATACAGATTTCAGCTTGAAGACATACTTCTCTTGACACAGATTGGTAAGCCCTATATGCTAAGCTTCAAAACAAGAAAATCATGGAAAGAATGACAGCTTTATGGGAAGAAATAAATAGTTAAACTACAAAGACTGTTCTCCACCAAATATAAGAGCAGTTGGCAGAGAAAACGGATGTTCCATTTTTATATATAGGGACACTGCAGTCTGTGAAATCCTATCATTGGCCAACTCATGTAAACCAGTGGCCTTGTAGCATTGGAAGTCCACTACCATGGCAGGTGACGCGGTCTTCACTAGCAGCATCACAGACTGGCCTGATAATTATAGGGCAGCTTCAAACATACTCTAAAACTTAAGTTGGTAATTGTAAATCGAGAGTTATCCCAGTACTTAACAGATGCAAAGAAAGCAACATAAATTAGCGCCTGCCCTATAATTAACACCTTACACAGCAGTCCTAAACAAGATCATTCTCGAATACATCACCCTCAAAGACAGAATTTTGTGTTCTCACCTGCCCCCTGTTTTTATTATCTCTCTGGACTTCCAAATCTTTGACAAGCTTCAACCACACATCCTTCACTTTACCAGGCTGAAGCTTGTTTAGCTGTATTTGAGCACACCCGAGGAGCTCAGACGCCTGCAAACCCTCACTATCGTAGACTTTTACCACCAAATGTTGAGTAGTTGCATCTTCAACAATAAATTCAAAGTGTTCATTCCAGATTGGGTTTAGATCATTACTCTGCATCAACAATATAGATTTTCTTTCAAATCCAAGAGAAGAAAACACAAATAAAAAAAAAAAGTAGAAGCACTTACAATAGTTTTGCTAGTCTTCATTCTGTCAGGTAAAGGCCGTACGTATAATACAGCAAAAGGATCTGACTTTCCGATGAGATCTTTATTTGTTAGCTCTTTGGCTTGCACAAGCTTCACCTCTAATATCCCGACAGGTTTCAACTCCAAGTCACTAAATCACCAAAAACACAAACTACTCAACCACATGAACTCACATTATGCATCAATGAGCAAAGACCACTACACATCTATTTTCCTCTTCCTCTCTCCCTCTCTCCCACTCCAGCTTAATTTAATCACCTATGTATGTATAACAAGGCAGCTAACATTCAATGAGCAACAACAACCTCTCTCTCTCTCTCTCAGTAACGACCCAATAAAAGCACTAGCCACATTTGTGCTTTGACTTCAAAGAGACTAGTCAAGATTGCTCTTAAAACTCCTTGGATCATTATAAAGCCCAGTTTAATCTAGTAAGGTCCTAATGTGGGACTTGACATCTCTCATTCCTTTCTCTTCTCCCACTCCAAGTGGGATTCGGGGTATCATAATCAACCCCCTTTAAATCCTTGACGTCCTCGTCAAGACCCACCAAGTCCACATTGGTGGTTACTAGGACCGCTTTGATGTCATTTGTAACAACCTAAGGAAAGTACAAGCCATATCTGTGTTTTGACTTCAAAATGATTAGTAAAGGCTGCTCTTGAAGCTCATTGGATCATTATAAAACTTAATTCAACCTAATAAAGTCCCAATGAGACTTGGTCATCTCTCATTTATTTCTCTTCTCATGGGATTCGAGGTATCACTCTCTCTCTCTCTCTCTACAATTTAATTTAGTCGCCCATGGAATGTATTGTAAGGTCACTAATTTAATGATAACAATTATCATCAGAAAAGATCACTGCCAGAATCACCTAGGTATATGTATGTGCAAGCACACACATGTGTGTCACGAGGAAGCCATTTAGAGGCATCAGTACGTATGTCTATTGTATTCATGGTATGCATCATGATGCCATTATCAGCAAGAATAATAGCAATTCTGAAAAGTTTAGCTCATATCCTTGTCCATATGGTGGCCTACCTGTAATCCCTAGCCAAAATAGGTACGATTTTTCGAGCAGGCCACATAAGAGTATCTTCTATAGCATCCCGTATTGTCCCCTGTACAAACACACGTCTCTTTGTTATGCTTGGGAAAAATGCTTCTTTTTTGTATCTCTTGTGCACACAATTTTGTAGACAGGAACAGAGGACTCATGGCAATCAGGCAAGATCTTAGCAACTGATGACGTAGCACAATCATGCAAACTTCCAAGAATAGTGACGCATGATGGAATTTTTCTCAAACCTCTATTGCATCGTAAAGCCCAGGTATTGTTGATATGTCGCTGCCAATAACTTTGAGTGTAAAATCCAAATTTTTCTGCAAGAAAACATTTAAATGTTCACAAATCAATGTCATGCTTTAAGGTATATGTGTATTCATTTGTGAGTGGGTGTCTGTTGCAAGGATGAGAGCGCGAGGGGGGGGGGAAGAAAGAGAGATAAATAAAACTCTAAGCAACCCCTACTCCCAAAGAAAAAAAAACAAATAGGAGTTAAAATCCAAAAGATTACCGTCTTTTGAACTGATTACATCATTTAAAGCTCAAGGTATTTTCTTGATATTGGCTAGGATAAATGACATTTGAATTGCAGTTGGGCGAATAACCTACCAATTGACGGTAGACTTACTTACTCCCATCATTGAAACATTAGATATTCATATGCCTAGGGCATACATGTGCATGCATTCGACTACATCCGAATTCTGTAAAGGTTTTTTTTTAATGCATAATATGCGTGCATATAAGTTCCCTACTTCTAGTTTCTTACAAGGATTGCTTTAGAAGGACATACAGCACCTTTTCTCTAAGAGAACAACATACTGCTCCAAAGCACGGAAACTCCTCCACCAGTGGCTTAAAAATCAACCTAAAAACCCCTGTGAATCCAATATTTTTGACCTAAAGAGAGAAAAGAAAAGTTAAAATGAAAATCGAATCATTCAAGGAAGAAGCTCATCAACACTGATGGTGTACCTAACTAGGAAACCAATGTCAGAACATTCCAGAGAGCCTCCAGTGATAAGCATTCCATTAAATTTCTTAACAGATTCATGAAAGAGGACAAACAAAAAACAATTTTTTTTAAGATTGCACATTGGTCAACATGCTGTATTCAGAGAAGTCATGCTTCCGAGAAAAGCTGAAATTCTAATATTGAAGAGCTACAACTATTTCGCCCTTTGTCAACACATCCAAATAGAAGAAAATATATCATAACCTAAAAGCTGCCCCTTTGACTTCCACATCTGAGAAAGAGAAGATGTGAAGAGAAGTTCAATTGTTTCTTAAATGAGAATCCAAATTAAAGGTGCAGATTTCTATACAAAAAGTTAGCACAACATCATAGAAGAGTAGATTGCCAAGATGCAACAGACGTTAAATCTGCTTGCATCTGATGTGATAATCAAGTTGTATCGGTTAATGGTGCTTGACTTCCAGGACTACAAGATCAGTTTTCCAGTTGCAGATACCTTCATTTCAGAATTAAAAAAAAAACAGCAGGAATTCAAAATGGAAAAACAGAGCTTTGACAGCATTGACACCAGGACCAATTCCAAAAAGAATATGCAGCGCTCTAAGCTTAAGAACAGACAACATCAGGACTACAATCCTCAATAGCAAAATAAATACAATGCGCCACACAAAGGCAATCAACAATTACTTGTTAGCAGAAGCAAGTTCGTAGTAACTTTTACATTACCTGCACCGGAAGTGCAACACCAACTCTGGTCTTAATATCAAGTACTATATTGGGGTTCCCATCCCAGTTCATCTCCAACTCCATGGTGACACCATCTTCATCGCTCTCAATGATAGAAACTCCTAAATAATAACATCGGTTGGTAAAAACCTCAACTCATTCTTATTCACAATCGATAAGCACGATCAGATGAACTATTGTTCATTTTGATTACTAAAAAAGTCATAAAACATCCAATTGATAAGTTAATAAGAAAAAATCATAGCTTTTCTACCAATGGGATTTTGTGGCGACGTTGCATATGCCAAAATTAGTGTTTACACGTTGCATTAACCAAGAGTAATCAAAAGAGTAAGTTCAAAAAACAACAGATTTGTGTCTGAATTGCACGCCCTGCAAAAGCATAAATGAAAAGACATTAAAAACAAAAGTCGCATGGCATAATAAAGGTAGTAAAGTAACCTGTAAACTGTGGTGCCACAGTACCGAGAGTGAACTTGGAAAATCCGAGCGAGGACAATATAACCGGTCGATATTGTTCCAGAACCGGCTCAAGCGAAGACCTTATCAGCTCAGAAGCTGCCTACATTAAAAAACATTAAAAACATTACAAAGAACGAGTGCGTAGTAAAATCACTCTCACTAAAAACATTAAAAAAAACGAAGAAAGACAAATCATAAGCTGAAAACAATACCTCATTAACATAGGGCCAGATCTTCGTGAGATGAAGATTAAGCCACGTCAACTTTTGGCGCTGAGAGAAGACAACCCAGGAGGGGTAGTACTCGGGAGTAAGGATCTTTTTGGAATCAGCGACGGTCATCTTGGCAAAAGCGGCTATTATGGTGGCCAGTGCGGACCGGCGCTTGGACCGGTCGTTCTCGCACCGGACGAACCCTACTATCAACGCCAGTCCTACCGCGATTCCCAATATCAGCCCCACAAAGAAACCCATTTGGTCTCTTCTCTTCTTGCTTCTGCTTCGTGCGGGATTACAGTACAGGAGGGAAAGTCTAGCCTGTGCCGAATAAAATAGGAAGCCGCGAGGAGACAAGATTAGTGTTAAATGGCCATGTGGATTCTCGTAGTAATTAAAAGATTTGGGCAGACAAATCGCGCTTTTCTTCTTCCTTTTCGAGCGTCGGAACTCGTAAAGTACGCGCAAAGTAGTTTGCCGACAACAAAAATAAAATAAAAATTGAAAGGTAACGACGTCAACTTTATTTGGGCGTGGCGAAAGTTTTCAGGGCGCTTGATGTAGACCCGGACGGCGGACGGATAAGTTTAATAAGTACGAGGCCGATCCAGCTTACACATGTCAGCTCACGTGGAATTCACTTATTTTTTAGCCCAACCCAACTCCAACAGCATGTAATTTCATATTTAGAAAAAATAAATTTCATATATGATTTATGGGCGTGTCTCCGCTGCAGCGTGTGAGAGGAAGGTGTGGGTTCTATCCGGGATTCACACCTGTCCGAACAGTACAATACTGTTCAGGCGGGCGTGGATCTCGCCCGGAACCCACGGCCCCCTCTCACACACTGCAGCAAGATTTGCTGTCGAACTACACCAAATTCAAGCCCATAATTTATTACACGAGTAAAAAGAGGCGGTGCTTACAGACAATTTTTAAAAAAAATAGATATATAAATAAAAATATTTAATTTAAAAGTCTAACAAAATTGTCACTTGTAAAAAAAATTGATCTAAAATTTTAATAAAGAATATAAAGGCTGCGTTTGTCAACTTAATTATCCCCAAAATATTATCTCACGCCTAATAAAATAATTCAATATAATCTCTCTCTCCTATCAAAAAATATAAAAAAATTACAAAAAAAATATAAAAAAATTACCTCTCTCTTCACCTTTTCACTAAACCCAACACCAACACATATTCTCATACTAAAAATATTACAACACAAACTCAACCAAAGTTGATGAATATAACGTGACAAAAGTAATAGATTAAAGTATGAAATATTATATTCTCATAATTAGAGAATGTAGAGTGTATTTAACTCAAAAATAAATAAATAATATATGTGTCACAATCTCAATGATTAAATTCACACATGTTTATAATTGATCATTTAAAATAGAATATGTCAAATTTGATAATTTAGAGTATAACTTACAAAATGTGTAATAATGAGAATGAACATAAATATTCCGGGGAAAAAAAGGAGAATGGAAAATAAATAGAATAAGGATATTAATTAGTTAACCGAATCCCAAGTTTGATTAGTCTTAGGCCGTCTTTAAAGGGAAGAGTCACAATCGGATTGCTTTGTTTTGCATACTTAATGAAATTGATTCTTCAGATCGCTATCATAAAAAAGAACCGCATTTAATGGGTTGGATAATGGATTGTGCTTTCGCTTTTTTCCACATGGAATAAAACTAACATCCTAAAAATAATAATAGTAATAATAATAATAATAATACAGATGTTAACTAGTTATATGTACAATATATGCTTTCTCTGTTTGTATGTAAGGGATAAATATACTTTATGTTCTCTATTTATAATGTCTTCAAATTTTACACTCTAAATTCTTATTTTTATCATATTATATCTATAAACTATTGATTTATAATAATTTATATTTTCTCCTAAAATTTTCTATTAATTTAAATGGAAAGTTATTTTTTTAATACTTGAAATGATAATTTTATCTTCCAATTTTTTATTTGACAGTGACATTTTTATGAGGGTAAAATTACCTTTACAAAAGCAAAAAAAGGCAAAAGTTATTGTGTGATGAGGTTATTGTGTGAGTGGACGGGTGAGATTAGAAGTTGAGAAATCTAATGGCTGAAAAAATGTCACGTCATTTAATGATCTCGACCCACGAACCCAACCCGTGAAACCAACCTGGTTTCATTAAATGACGTGGCATTTTTCAGTCATTAGATTTCTCAACTTCTAATCTCATCCGTCCACTCACACAATAACCGGCCTCGCAAAAAAAATTATAATTAAAAAAATTTAACAAAAGTTGCAAAATGTTTGCAATCACTAATTGAAATTGATAAGTGTAATATGATGAAAATAATAGTTTGCAGTGTAAGATGTCAAAACTACCATAATTGATGAAAATTTATAGGTGCAAAGTGTATGTTATCCTTAGTAGCAATTAATATCATATTAGGCAAACAAGAGATTAGTCTGAGTTAGTCGTTTAAATTTTTTAAAAACAATGAATAATTAAGCCAGGTTTTTTTTGTTTGTTTAGGTTTTACTGGACTACGGCTGGCCTTGCAGTTTGAAGTCACAGAGTGATAATATTTGTTCTACTCCATGTAAAGCCCATCAAGTAGCATATTTACTTTCAAAAGGGAAATCCACTACTTCTGGGTACTCTTTGCATGGCCCAAAAGAATCCGAAGATTTACAAAGTTCAAATGCACAGGTTACTAGCCAGGCAGGGAAAAGGTACATAGGCTCTAAAGGTCCGCGTCTTTCAACAATAGTTTGTCCTTTTGTATCGGCAAATGTCCAGCAAATACTGTTGAACAGTGATCCTCTATGTGCCTGGCCCATAAAGCTCTCATTTGATCTTATAAAAGGTGTATTTCTTGCTGATAAGAGAATAATCAAATTTGTACACAGTTTTAAGCTAATAAAGTGCTGAAGCCCATAATATATGGGTAAATGGTTAAGGGACTCGATATTTTACTCCCTCTTAAGGTTTTAATTTGAAAATCTTCTAAGTGCTATCAATCTTTTGAAACTACTATGAGATTAGTGCACATGAGAAGACTTGAACACCTAATTATAAAAAATTAAAATCTAACTACTTGGTGTCTAAACCAAACATATTGACTAAACCATAAATGCACAAGGCCTCATCGCTTTCAAATATGTCAGCATCATTTGTCCGCAATTGTTGGTTTATTCAATATGCAGTGAGGAAGCCAGAATGATATGGTAGTGAGATGTCCAAAACATAAACTGTAACCCCCCAACAAAAAAAGTAATCAGCAGTACTCAACCAATGAAGAAAAAGAGGTCATTCTTGACACAGCCATCCACAATCATGATTGAGATTTTGATGAAGACAATCACCATAAAAGTAAGTTTGATGCTGCCTAAAATCATTCGGTACTGTATGGCAGTGGAGAGGGGGAATATGCCCTGCTTAGTGCTTTTAACTTTCTGGCAAACGGGGCCATGCGTTTTGGCTGATTCCCACTGCAGAATATAACGCGCCCCCCGTGCCTTTCCAGAATCGCTGATACTGATTGCAAAGCCTCCTGGCTCCCAGTAATCCTCATTTTTGTTTTTGGCCATTTTTGGGCACTTTGTGGTAGCTAAATGGTTCCCATGAGAGTTCTGCAGAATACATCTTCTTTCGGGAAGAGGCTTCCAGTCATTTATTG
Source organism: Myrica gale (assembly GCA_963930655.1). Taxonomy (NCBI): domain Eukaryota; kingdom Viridiplantae; phylum Streptophyta; class Magnoliopsida; order Fagales; family Myricaceae; genus Myrica; species Myrica gale. The sequence continues at coordinate 28,087,604 of OZ005598.1, read as the reverse complement.
CCATCTAAAAAGCCATAATCTCCGTACTATTGTCCTCCATCCACGTGCATACTGTGCACCAACCATGGGTGATCACAGATGCGCACATGCAAACGACAGTCCACCAATGAATCTGGCGATCCTAGCTAATTTGTTAACCCATTGTTTAGACACAGCTAGCTAGCTAGCTGCCATGAGAAAAACATAGCACTCACTTCCCTGGGCAAGATTGCAGCATCTAGCAGCTGCTATCACTTCTCTTTCTTTTGGGTAATCCCAACTGCAGGGATTCTAAGTCGAGGATGCAATATTATGAGTGATCAGGAATCTACCATTATATTCTGTTTGGAGCCTGGGAAAATTACTTTGATGCATGCAAATATATATGCAATTATGGAATTACCACCAATTTAGATCACTTTCATGCTATTTTAATAACTTTTTCCTTAGTTTATTGGGAGTAGATTATATATTTATATACGACGATGGAATCATGGATTGAGTACTGATTTAGGGCCACAATAAGGAATTGTTTTTGCTAAATCTGGTGCAGAAGACAAAGAGCAGATCCCTCTTCTTAGAAATAGCTAGAAAAAGGCAAACAACTTTTATTGAAAGCATATCCACTGCTTACCCTAACTACAAAATACAGCCAGTGGCGGAACCAGGACCAAAATTCAGGGGGGTCGAATTCTAAAGATGAAATGACAAAATTTTTTTTTCCTTTATAATGCTAAAAATTGTCTTACAATTACAATATCAAAAATTAAAGACTAAAGCATTAAAAATATTACAATACATGTACTGTGCTATGTACTGCGACTGAGATGTGACAATTGCATCCTACGATTTTGCATCTTTTGAAAATGTTACAAAACAGCTTCGTTCTCTTGTGACAAACTTATTCATTATCTAAATAAAATAAAATAAAGTGAATGTATCAATATATTATATTCCAGAGACTAAAGTTGTGTTTGTGTTGTAAAATTTTAGTGTTGTTAAAATTTTAGGTATTGGGCAGAGGCGGAAGGAAGGGGTAGCGACCCTGGGCGGCCGCTACCCCTCACACCACCCAAAAAAAAATTTCATTCCTTTTTAAAAAATAAAAATAAAAATAAAAATAAATTAAGTTGGCCTGAATTTAAAAAAAAAAATTAAGTTGGCCTGAACCCGATACCCCTGAAGCTCAGGCCCAGACCAACTATACATATGTTTTACACATAAAGCCTGGCCCGATACCCCTGACCCAGGAAAACTGCAATAACATCGTCTGACATTTTCTATCAGTCCACACAACAGAAATGAGCTAAACTGGCACCATTAGTCCTCACTCCTCTCACTCTCTCATTTTTCGCTTTTTTCCCTTGTTTTTGCATATTACATTAGAAAAAAAACTTAAAAGCTCCGATTGTAACTTTTTGCATTTTTCCACGTAATTTTTTGCAAAAAAATATTGTTCAATTATTTGGATAGTACGGTTGCAGGTTGTTCCCGCGACCAACTTTTTTCCTTCCCTAGGCATACCCTCGCTGAGTGTTTGTGAAAGTCTCGATGTCTGATCATAAGGGTCAGATGTTGTTTCCTCTATTCAGAGGTACAATAGTATGTGGACTTAGATCGCCACTATGTATGAACGTTAACTTAGTCAAAGAATGAAAGAAAAAAACAACGAAGAAAAAGTTGATTGCCAAAATTTGCAGAACAAATGCAGGGTCGCTACCCCTTCCTTCCGCCACTGCCTCCTGTCTTTCTCTTTTCTGTTTCTCACACCTCTCACTTTCTCACTCAGCCACTACCGCACTAGCCACCGCCGCAGGTTTGGGCACTCAGCCATGATTTAATTATATTTACAAATTTAATTATTGTTGTGATTTTTTGATGATTTTTATGAATTATGGATTTTTTAATTAGGAATTTGATGAATTTTTTGAATTAGGAATATGTGAATTAGATATTTGATGAGTTTTGTGAATTAGAGATTTTATGAATTTTGTGAATTAGAAATGTGTGAATTTTGTGGGTTGTTGGAAGTGCTGGAATTTTTCATGAAAGGTTCCTTGTGGAATTGACAATTGTTGTACTGTTTTGCTTTTGTGGAATTGATTGCCATCTATTTTTCACTGTTTATTTGCATCTCCACATGTGTTTATGAACATGAGACTTCACTTTGCATCTCCACATGGTTTTGGGTGCGTTTGTGTACCAAAATTTTACCCCCTCTAAAATTTTAACACAATTAAATATTACAATATAATCTCTCTCTCCCCATCAAATCATTACTATTTACTACAAAAAATATAAAAAAATTACCTCTCTCTTCACTTTTTCACTAAACCCAATACCAGTGGCGGAACCAGGACCAAAATTCAGGGGGGTCGAATTCTAAAGATGAAATGACAACAAATTTTTTTCCTTTATAATGCTAAAAATTGTCTTACAATTACAATATCAAAAATTAAAGACTAAAGCATTAAAAATATTACAATACATGTACTGTGCTATGTACTGCGACTGAGATGTGACAATTGCATCCTACGATTTTGCATCTTTTGAAAATGTTACAAAACGGTTTCGTTCTCTTGTGACAAACTTATTCATTATCTAAATAAAATAAAATAAAGTGAATGTATCAATATATTATATTCCAGAGACTAAGTTGTGTTTGTGTTGTAAAATTTTAGTGTTGTTAAAATTTTAGGTATTGGGTTTAGTGAAAAAGTGAAGAGAGAGGTAATTTTTTTATATTTTTTGTAGTAAATAGTAATGATTTGATGGGGAGAGAGAGATTATATTGTAATATTTAATTGTGTTAAAATTTTAGAGGGGGTAAAATTTTGGTACACAAACGCACCCAAAACCATGTGGAGATGCAAAGTGAAGTCTCATGTTCATAAACACATGTGGAGATGCAAATAAACAGTGAAAAATAGATGGCAATCAATTCCACAAAAGCAAAACAGTACAACAATTGTCAATTCCACAAGGAACCTTTCATGAAAAATTCCTGCACTTCCAACAACCCACAAAATTCACACATTTCTAATTCACAAAATTCATAAAATCTCTAATTCACAAAACTCATCAAATATCTAATTCACATATTCCTAATTCAAAAAATTCATCAAATTACTAATTAAAAAATCCATAATTCATAAAAATCATCAAAAAATCACAACAATAATTAAATTTGTAAATATAATTAAATCATGGCTGAGTGCCCAAACCTGCGGCGGTGGCTAGTGCGGTAGTGGCTGAGTGAGAAAGTGAGAGGTGTGAGAAACAGAAAAGAGAAAGGCAGGAGGCAGTGGCGGAAGGAAGGGGTAGCGACCCTGCATTTGTTCTGCAAATTTTGGCAATCAACTTTTTCTTCGTTGTTTTTTTCTTTCATTCTTTGACTAAGTTAACGTTCATACATAGTGGCGATCTAAGTCCACATACTATTGTACCTCTGAATAGAGGAAACAACACCTGGCCCTTATGATCAGACATCGAGACTTTCACAAACACTCAGCGAGGGTATGCCTAGGGAAGGAAAAAAGTGGGTCGCGGGAACAACCTGCAACCGTACTATCCAAATAATTGAACAATATTTTTTTGCAAAAAATTACGTGGAAAAATGCAAAAAGTTACAATCGGAGCTTTTAAGTTTTTTTTTTTCTAATGTAATATGCAAAAACAAGGGAAAAAAGCGAAAAATGAGAGAGTGAGAGGAGTGAGGACTAATGGTGCCAGTTTAGCTCATTTCTGTTGTGTGGACTGATAGAAAATGTCAGACGATGTTATTGCAGTTTTCCTGGGTCAGGGGTATCGGGCCAGGCTTTATGTGTAAAACATATGTATAGTTGGTCTGGGCCTGAGCTTCAGGGGTATCGGGTTCAGGCCAACTTAATTTTTTTTTTAAATTCAGGCCAACTTAATTTTATTTTTATTTTTATTTTTTAAAAAAGTAATGAAATTTTTTTTTGGGTGGTGTGAGGGGTAGCGGCCGCCCAGGGTCGCTACCCCTTCCTTCCGCCTCTGTATACAGCGGTTTCCATCTTGTTGGCCTTTACCTTCCTTTCAAATGCGGTCTTAAACCAGTCAGTATATAATAGCCCCCACCTCAGAGTGGGGAGTACGACTGGATTAGTCAGTCGGAGAGTGTCTTATTGCGGAAGAAACAGCATTCTTTTCTTAGTCGAAGCTCTTTCTCCCGAAAGGGAGAAGAAATGATGATCGATGGGAGGAAATGGCGCTCCCAAACCGCAAGCCACCAACCAATATTTGGCTTACATGCAATGAGCCCCACATCGGAAATTTCCAAGCTTTGTTTGGGAAAACCGTACGGGAAAGCTGAACTGATGTGACAATTTAAGGGGAAGAGATCGTTTTGACTGGACTACTACAACATTACCCCCATTTGTTTTAAACCTTTGATTACTAGATAAATTGTTTTCCCAAATTCTTGTGATCTCAATAATTCGTTAAATTTTTTAATTTTTATATTTATATATTTTATTTTTTACAAACTCTAATAAATTTTAATAAAGTAAAAATTACTAAAATTTCGAGAATATTTTTTAAAATTTTGACGAACAAAGAACCCATAATAAGAAAGTGATACTTTGAAAATATTAATTTTCAATAAGATGATAGTTTTGGATGATAAAGTTTTTTAATTTTTTTGAAATGACACCACTTAGGCCGTGTTTGGGAAATAAAATTTTAGAGTTGTTTGAAAAATAATGATTTGATGGAGAGAGATTATATTGTAATTTTTTATTATTTTAAAATTTTAAGATGAATAAAATTTTAGTGTTCAAACTGAGCTTTAATCGGATAGATATTGTAGAGATTGTATAATATATATATAATCATATAATGATAGCACATTCTCAGAGCAGGAGTGCGTGTTATTAATTCCCAGTTTCTATGGATGGTTATCCAACTGGCAATCTATCTGGCTAGCATTAAGCATTTATGACTTCTACTATTTTTAGAAGTCAATCCTCAAAAATTAAAAAAGTAGATTTTTTTCCCGTGTTATTTCCTTTTATGGCCGAACTGGCAACTGCTCAATTACCTATCTAACCTTTTTTTTTTTTCTTGGGATGTTTGGGTGAGCACGTTATCCACCTACCTCTTGAGAACCAGACAAGGCAGTTGGATACATATATGAAACCGGGAGAACTTTTTGGTGTTCTCTGTTAAGCCCGTGCCCAATCATGTGTTGCCACCGCAAAGTGAAATTTTACTTGGTGACGACTAGCGCTGCCACCTCCTCCACACAACTACCAAATTGACGTCCTCTGTATCAGCTTTTGACTCTTCTTCCTTCCATTCTCACTCTGCTCAGACCAGATGGTGGTGGCCAATTGAAGCACTCCAAAGAAGCATGTCCACAGCCACAGCCGAGCCCAATGTGGACCAGGACACCATCGCCGTCCCCTTGCTCTCTGCCCACCGATCCGTCCCCAACTCCTCCTCCCAGGTCGCCATAGTCGGAGCCAATGTCTGCCCCATCGAGAGCCTTGACTACGAGTGGGTTCCGACCACCTCTTCCTTCTTCTATAGGGGACAGTCGTAATTGAGTGAAAAAAATGTGATTTTTGTTGTGGTGAAAAAATGGATGGTGACTTATGTGGTGGTCGTGTGTATTGCAGGATTTTTGAGAACGAGCTGTTCAAGCAGGACTGGAGGAGCCGGAGCAAGGCACAGATATTCCAGTACATGTTTATGAAATGGCTCTTGTGCTTCCTCATTGGCCTGATCGTAAGCATCGTCGGCTTCTGCAATAATCTCGCCGTCGAGAATATCGCCGGCATCAAGTTCGTCGTCACGTCTAACATGATGTTGGAAAAGAGGTGTCATTTGATTTTACTCTGGATTTTGAGATCTGGTGCTGTTTGCTTTGGTGTAAACTGTTAAATATTAAAAAAAAAATCACTGTTGAAAAATTGGAATTCTTCTCTTTTTCGCTTTGTTTTGTTGTTCTAAATTTTTGGGGACGCTATTAATGGGATTGGGAAATATCGTGGCAGGTATGGAATGGCATTTCTTGTATTCTCAGTGTCTAATTTGGTTCTGACTCTGTTTGCGTCTATAATTACGGCTTCTATAGCGCCGGCGGCTGCTGGTTCGGGTATCCCGGAAGTGAAGGCGTACCTGAATGGCGTGGATGCGCCTGGAATATTTTCTTTGCGGACGCTGGCTGTTAAGGTACAGAACTTTTTGATGTTCCTCGGATCGGATTCTATAGTTTGCTTTGCCTTTCTTTTCCAATAAGACTGGAGTTATGGTACTGCTGATCAATGTGAAAAAAAAAACTTATGTCGAGTTGTCTAATAAACACAAATCGAGGTATTTTGCCTACTATCTTGAATCAGCTACTCCGTGAGATTAAGCATATGAGCGGTTTTCTTTCCCACATGTATAAAATTATAAATAGATAAGAACAATTTCTCCAGTGCTCAATTCATGTTATCTACTTGTGTTTGATGTTTTGACTGCGAGACAATCCCTCAAATATTTAGATTTTAGACCTTTCAAGTTACATACAGAAGGCATGCGTTTTCTGGGATTGTGGTCTACAGCAATCTGGGTGGGTTTGCTGTTTGAGTAGCTTAGAAATTCAAGTACCAGCGCTCTTTGTACCAGGGTGGCATGTGGGTCGATGTTTCCACACCACGTCAGGGGTTTATCTTGCCTCTGGAGTTGAAGACGTGGGGTAGATATTGGCGTGATGTAGCTACTACAATATTGTGCGTTCAAATGTTGTGAAACATCAGCTAGTTGAGTACTTGAGCGCTCCAAACACCTTAGACATTACTCTGAGGTGTTCAATAGTTATCTTTTTTTTTTTTTAATCTGTGCCAATGAGTGCTCCATATTTATCTTACCGGAACACATCTGGCCCTTGTTTTGGAGAAGGTTGATAGTCTCTTCTTTTTGTCTTCTCAATTGCCAGATCATTGGTAGCATTTCTGCGGTCTCGTCATCACTGATTGTGGGAAAGGCAGGGCCCATGGTCCATACTGGTGCATGTGTGGCATCATTGCTGAGCCAGGGTGGATCAAAGAAATATGGTTTAACATGGAGATGGCTACGTTTTTTCAAGAATGACAGGGACCGGAGAGATCTTGTAACTTGCGGATCAGCAGCTGGAATTGCTGCTGCTTTCCGTGCCCCTGTTGGGGGAGTGCTGTTTGCTCTTGAAGAGATGGCATCTTGGTATATTAACCTATTCAGCTGATCTTTTGTGTTCTCTTCATCAGAAAAATTCAGCATCTCTCCATTCTTTATTTGAGGACTATATCTTATCTAAAACCTGGAATATTACATTTATGTCATAGGACCTTGGAATTCAACTGCTTGTTGTTATTCCTTTATTTGTGGAAAGAAGCATATATAGTTAAGATTCTGATGGTGGTTCACAAAAATTTTCTACATGCCATCATTAATAAATTTTTTTTAAAAAAATAATTCTCATTTTTGGGGTACACCTTTTAGCTTAGTTTTATAAACGAAAAATTGGAACTTGTTACCTGTATGATACTTAGCAGTTTTTGCTGCATCATATATCAAATTGTTGTTGTTTAGGAGGTAGCCCCTTCTGAACAATCTTATAGAAGTACACACAATGTGATACAGCTAGCACCAAGTAACTCATTAGTTCACTACTCACACTCCATCATCAATGTCCTAAATGGGGCGAAAATTTCCATTAGTTATTAGACTCGAAGCTTTGGTGCAGCTGAAAGGAAGAAAAAATTGACAGTAAAAGCACCTTTATTCCATATAATATTTAAATAAGTCCCATTTCTACAGGTGGAGAAGTGCCCTTCTTTGGCGTACTTTCTTTACGACGGCTGTTGTTGCAATTGTACTCCGCGCTTTCATTGATCTTTGTTTAAGTGGCAAATGTGGGCTCTTTGGTAGGGGGGGACTGATAATGTTTGATGTCTACTCAGCAAATGTTTCATATCATCTTGCGGATGTGCCACCTGTGCTTCTCCTGGGAATTATAGGGGGCATATTGGGAAGTTTGTATAATTTTCTTCTAGATAAGGTTCTCCGGATATACAATCTCATTAATGAGTAAGCTCCCTCTTCAGCTTTGTGATGTCTGAACTATGGTATTATGAAGCTTCCGAGAGACATACTTGCTGAATCACTTTTTAATTGATTTTTCCAGGAAAGGCATTTTTTACAAAGTTTTTCTTGCTTGCTCGATCTCCATTTTCACATCGTGTCTTCTTTTTGGATTGCCATGGATTGCAACTTGCCGACCTTGTCCAGCTGATACATCTGAAGAATGCCCCACAATAGGCCGCTCTGGTAACTACAAGAAGTTCCAATGTCCTGATGGCTACTACAATGATCTTGCCAGCCTCATTTTTAACACAAATGATGATGCTATCAGAAATCTTTTTAGTAAAGGCACCAATGATGAGTTCCAATACTCCTCAATTCTCATATTCTTTAGTACCTGCTATTTCTTAAGCATCTTTAGCTACGGGGTTGTTGCTCCTGTTGGTCTCTTTGTACCTGTTATTGTTACTGGTGCATCTTATGGACGTTTTGTTGGAATGTTAGTTGGTGCACGCTCAAATCTCAACCATGGCCTCTATGCTGTGTTGGGTGCTGCCTCCTTTCTTGGTGGGTCTATGAGGATGACAGTTTCTCTCTGTGTAGTTATCTTAGAATTGACGAATAATCTTCTATTGTTGCCATTAATAATGCTGGTACTTCTTGTTTCCAAGACTGTAGCTGATGCCTTCAATGGAAATATCTATGACCTTATTATGAAAGCCAAGGGATTTCCTTATCTTGAAACTCATGCTGAGCCATACATGAGGCAGCTGTCAGTTAGTGATATAGTCACAGGACCACTCCAGCTCTTTCAGGGCATTGAGAGGGTTGGTAATATAGTACATGTTCTCCGGACTACAAAGCACAATGGCTTTCCTGTAATTGATGAGCCTCCACTCTCTGAATCCCCGGTTTTATTTGGTATAATCCTAAGAGCTCACCTTGTGACATTGTTAAAGAAGAAATCATTCTTATCTGCCCCAGTCCTGCCAGGATGCAGTGATGCCTCAAAGCAGTTTTCAGCAGGGGATTTTGCGAAGAGGGGTTCAGGCAATAGTGACAGGATAGAAGACGTAGCGTTGACTGAAGAAGAAATGGAAATGTTCATAGATTTACATCCTTTTACTAATGCTTCACCTTTTACTGTTGTGGAGACGATGTCACTAGCAAAGGCTCTCATGCTTTTCCGAGAAGTCAGTTTAAGGCACATGCTGGTGATACCCAAGATCTCTAGGGTAAGTAATTTAGTCTATTCTTGTTTGCGCATTTCGCACCTTCATGGGAAGTTAGGTGATCTGAGACACCTGCAGCTTTTAGAATTGATACACTAATATTTGGGGCTATAGCATAATTAGATTATTTTCACGCTTGTTTGTCTTGGCCTTCTATCTCCACATTGTCTCCTTTGGTTTTGTACCTCCTGACATATAGACTATGTTTCCATTGCTTGTCGTATATTTCAGAAATTTTCCACTTATTTTCTCTTTCCGTGGAAATTGCATATAGTTCCTCTCTCCCTAGTATATTACCTCTGATTTGGTATTTTTCTTTTCATCTGCAAATTTAAATTTCTTTGGCATTTATTTTCGGAGAAAATTCAGTTTTTTAAACTTTTTGCAATAGTTTGCCTAGTTATCTACTTAGTTTCGTCCATTTCTGGTGTCCATTTTTTACTGGTCTCAGTATTGTCTATTCATTTTTACTGAGCTGTTGGCCGGTACTGCCAGTTTTGGCTGATATGATGTGTAGTGATGTCTATACTGTCTAACCTGATATTGTTTACTTGGTCCTTGGAATCTACATTTTTTCATTATAGATACTTCTCAAACGTTCTATCCTCTTGAGTGTTTACACTTACTAGCTGCATCTAAATGCCATGCTTTCTCAATTGCAGGGATCTCCTGTGGTGGGTATATTGACACGGCATGATTTCATGGCAGAACACATATTAGGTTTGCACCCTCTGCTGGTAAGGAGCAGGTGGAAACGATTACGACTCCGGTTCCCACCTCTCAGTAAATTCTTTTAGGTGCATCTCAGCTAGTACGAAGCTTAAGATGAGAATAAGTTTGTAAATAGTCACATTGGAGATGCTCAGATTACAGAGCTTTCAGAGGACAAGCAATGTTTGTTCGTTTTCAGTATTGCTACAAAATTCAAAGATGAAGATGGGCCGGCCAGACAAGGACAAATCATATTCTGTTATCATAACGTGTGGAGTCATGAGCGAAGCGATTGTTTCATGAAGTGGTATTTTGTTCGGGCAGCGCCATTGAAGGCCATTGGACGGCACACGATCAGCTTTGTATGACATTATCCTAGTAGTTCATGGACCTTACCTCCTTGTGGGCTGTTGTCATATATAACATTCCGATAAGGCCCTTACCCTCTTCAATTTTGTGAATATCTATGAAGCGATTAAAGTTAAATGATTTTCCAGGGAAAAAAACATGAAGTTAATGCTGTTCCTAAGCGTATTGGGTATCTGTCCGCCACTGTAATTTTAGTTTTGGAGCACATGCTGGACAACTCATGCAATTGCCTTCTCTTCTGTCTTTTCGTTCTGTCATTGGGTTGCCTTGGACAACTAATACAAATCTTGTCTTGGTAGTTTTGGCTTTTGAAACTTCCATGTGAACTCCACTTGTAGAGGAGGAAATTGAATATTGTCCAGTGCATGGGATTTGGACGCATATATTTCGTTTGTAATTCTAAACAGTGAGCCAGTGCTTGTAAAGAAGGAACTTAGGTGATGTTTGGCTATCAAATATTTTCAATTTTTTAATACAACTCAAGATTTTTCCATGTATCTGGTTCAGAGCATGACATTATAAACAGAGGAATGGCGTTTGGTACTGAATACTCTTAAGCCTAATACTCATATATAGCTCCAACAGCATAGGAATAACTACCAATTTTAACTCAGATGGGTATTTTCACAAGTATGCATTCTTCACCAATAATGCACCGATACTTGATATGGCTGGTAAGCTGCTTGAATGTAGAACCCTAAAATATCACATGGTCAGATGTTTTAGGGTGCATGGCATTTAAACGTTCTAATCATTTGAAGGCTCAATGTAACCTTGCCCTGGTAGTTTGGGAGTTGAATGTGTGTTTACTTTCTTAAAAAAGAGAAATTTTCTTGAATAATTTAACCTTCAATCTGTACAATTAGGTTTATAGTTTCTCTCCCCTGCAACCCAAACCATGGCCCTGCTATAGTGCCATTGGCTCTTTCTCAGGAAAGGGTTCTACATGAAGATACTGTCGATCCTTATATAATAAGGAAAGAAGCAATGCCTTAAAACGACAAGTTGAAAATTGATACATATCCTCTCTCGTATGACGAAAAATGCAGAATAAAGCAAGCGAAGGAAGAAAGAAAAAGGCCAAAGTGGCTGTTCAAGGAAAAATCTGTTTTACAGGGTAAGCTGAAGCAAACACAAATGATTTACAGAAGACAACTCTCCAATTTCAATCAATGTCCTCTCTTTGCACTCTTAAGGTAGTCTGCCCTTATTGCCCACAATTGCTCTCCCACTGATTTCATGTCTGGGCGATCTGCTCGAATCGGTGCTGCACAGTGGAATGCCAAAGAGAACATTTTTGTAACTACATCTGAATCGACAACTTCCTCCATCAAAGGATCCACCAGTTCCATCATGCTTCCTTCATTGAACTTCTTAAAGGCCTGCAAAATATCATATCCACAAGATCTGAGAACTTAAGTAGCTGAAATAAGTCGGCAATAATTTTGATCCACAGGGAAAAGATAACTGAGCAAGAAAGACACCGAAAAATGACTTTGTTACCCTACTGTTGAGTATCCATGTGTGCTCAAAAGTGGAAATAGGAACAGATATAATTATTACCCATCAAAACTTTTGTTGACAGAGCCAATCATTAGTTCCCAGCACCAAGGCGGTAAGAATTCTATAAATAAATCAGATAATAAAAGCTTGCATACAAAGAATAATCCCCCACAGTAAAAATATGTTATAAGAATGGGTGGTTAATAGCATGATCAGCATAAACCAATAAGCCAAGGTTTTTGAGTTGATTGGCGTCTCATTATGTACGTTTCACAGAAAGACTCCTAAAGGTTATTATGTCTTCAACACGTGTGTTGATGGGCTGTATAAATTAGGGTTCCGGGAGTTTCATTTAATGAAGGAAATAGACAGAAGACGGGATGAACAGGCAATCATGCATGCCACTAACTTTTACTGTCTATAGCCTATAGAATACATCTACAAGGAAGGGTCCTAAATTTCCCCACTCACGCAGGAAATTAAGTTTGAACAGTTGTGGAATAATTTCTCAGCAAATCTCAAGGCCAAATATTTTCTTTTACAGACACAAGCTTGCATCTGAAATACTATAATCACAGGAGCAAATCAGGACTCCTACGGTGAAAACTATATTATTGTTTTCTTACGTTTAATCCTTGGTCATCTTAGGCCAGCCAACATGAGTAGATATTACTGGGCAAGGTCGTGACCCTTTCTGAGGATTAAAACTATGCATGGGAACAAGCAGGGACTTGGCCTTGACAAGTCTATGGACAGCTCAATTTACAGATTCCAGTCACACCCAAAGCACAAGGTTTGGGTCAATTTCACATTGATCTCCACCCAGCATATTTCAGCCCAAGTTACACGACTGTGTCAAGAATCATTTGTGTGAGACATGTCATCCAATACCAATCCTGGTGTTGGCAAAGTTCAAAGGAGGTTTCCGCTATTTATAAACCAACAAATTGGGGGTGCTGTTGCATGTGTCTTGAATGTAAGGGAATCTTCAGACTAATAAGAGGTTCAATGTCACTCAAGAAGTATCCACAACTTCCCCAGAATAGAAGAATCTGTAAAATGGAATGGAAAACAAGCTTACCCATCTAAGCGTCACCCGTTCTTCAGCAGATTTCTTCAAATCCACAGGACGGTGGCCTGTCAGTATCTCTATGAGCAAAACCCCAAACGAGTAAACATCACTCTTGGTGGTGAGTTGATAGGTCCTCATGTACTCAGGATCTAAGTAACCAACTGTCCCTTTCACTTTGGTAGAAATGTGTGTTCGATCAGACTCCATTGGACCAAGCCTTGCAAACCCGAAATCCGCTACTTTGGCTCTCATGTTGTCTGTCAGAAGAATGTTGGAGGATTTCACATCTCGATGGATTATCTGCTTCTCTGTTGCAAAAAAAAAAAAAAGCAAAAGATTGGACACCGACTAGAATCACAAACATAAAGAATGATACCTTTGTTGCATGAATGCGTGAAAAAGTCCTAATCATAAACAGAAGATTAGGGGCTTATTGGAAATAACAATTATTTTCAACAGGCTGTTATGAGGCATGCACCCAAAAAGGCAGGACTGAAAGAGGAAGAGAGGAGCACAGATCAAGTCACATGAGGTTTCAGGTAATCATTACTCCAAGAATAAGGCAATGAATATCTCATTGTAAGCCATTGGCTGTCAGAAAATAGTAATTTGTCTATCTAATATTTATTTGTATAGGCTGAAATGAATGGACCATTGCAGTCATAAAATATTCCACTCCAAACAGAGACTATACAAATAAATATTTTATGACAGTCCATCTCAAAATCTTTTTTTTGATAAGTAAGCCAATCTCATTAGAAATAGTGAAAACAGTACAAAGGTTATACCGGAATCACTGATCCAAACAAGCAAGAAAGCTAAGAAAATCATCTAAATCCACAAAAGGGCATCTAAGCATAGAATTAGCCCAACAAAAAAGGGAAAACAACAAAGCCCCCTGCAATCTGTCAAGAGACAAGGAACAGTCTTCAAAACATCTACTATTGCGCTCCCTCCAAAGACACCACCAAATACAGGATGGTATCAATCTCCAGATAGCCTTCGCGATTGGATTGGAAAACTTTCTCTTCCAACACCATAGCACTTCCACCACCTTCTCAGGCATAACCCAATGAAAATTCAGAAGACAGAGCACATGAGACCACAACCCCCGCGCTAAAGGGCAATGCAACAAAACATGGTCAACAGACTCCCCGTCACATCTACATAAGAAGCACCAATCCACAACATACAAACCCCTCCTACGAAGATTATCAATAGTTAGAATCTTCCCAAGAGAGGCCTCCCACACAAAAAAGGAGACTCTGTAGGGACACCAAGACCGCCAAACACCCCTCCACGGGAAAGGCAAAGAATCCCCACCCGAAAGCAACCCATACATAGACTTGACAGAAAACACCCCTACCTTAGTACCCAACCAAACCATCTTGTCAACCTCCCCTCTTCTTAAAATCTTCCCATATAACAACGCAAAAAAGGAAGAGAATTCCTCCAACTCTCAATCATTTGCAGCTCTAGAGAACGAAACATCCCAAACCACATGATCACCATCAGCCACAAGACAATCAGCCACCATAGCCTCCTTATACCGGGACAAGGAAAACACACTAGGAAAAGCGAGACTCAAAGGCTTCTCCCCACACCAACTATCATGCCAGAAGCTCACTCTAACTCCATTTCCCACTCTAAAGCTAATATCCTTGCTGAAGACATCCCACCCTTTACTAATGTACCTCCAAAGACTAACACCATGAGTTTAGAGGGTCTCCTAGTTTTGTGCTCAATCAGAAGCTTAAAGCTTTGAAGACGGATCTGAAAGTTTGGAATAAGGAGGTTTTTGGGGATTTAAACTTTCGTAAAGAGGAGTTGTTGCATGAGCTCTCTTCTTTGGATGGCTTAGATGAGGGGGGTATGCTTGATGAGGAGGGGTATGCGAGACGGTTGTCGGTTTCTCGGGAGTTAGATCATTTGCTTGATTTGGAAGAAGTGAGTTGGAGGCAGAAATCACGGATGTTATGGTTGAAGGAGGGAGATCGTTGCACAAAGTTCTTCCATAGGATTGCCAACTCTAATCGGCGAGCTAATTGTATTTCTAGCTTGCATGTGGAGGGAGATGTTGTGGAGGACCCCTTGGTGATTTCTGATGCAATCATTAGCTATTACTCTTCGTTGTACCAGGAGCCGTTTGAGTGGCGCCCTTCTTTGGATGGGCTGGAATTTGACTCCATTTCTAGAGAGGATGCGGAGTGGATGGAGAGGCCTTTTGTGGAGGAGGAGGTTACCAATGTGATGAGAAGATTGAATGGAGATAAGGCCCCAGGCCCGGACGGTTTCTCTCTTGCGTTCTTTCAATTTTGTTGGGATGTGGTGAAGCGGGATGTCTTGTTGATGTTTGATGAGTTTGCTAGGGAGGGGAAATTTGTTAGAAGTTTGAATGCTTCTTTTATTGTCCTCATCCCTAAGATTCCCAGGGCTGTTGAGCTTAAGGATTTTCGACCCATTTGTCTTGTAGGAGGCGTGTATAAGATTCTTGCTAAGGTTCTTGCGAATAGGTTGAAGAGTGTGCATCTCAAAATCGAAAATGTATTATGTTGGATTCGGCTTGTTTGTAAAGAAGATGAGGAAGAGCATGGAAAGTACGGACTGCTACAATACTTTCAACACACGAAAAAACAGAAAGAAAAAAAGGAAAAAAAAAATGAATGGATCACTTCCTTCAGTAGTCTGCAGAATTACTATCTTCCAATAAATAAGTCAACAAAATGGAAACATTGTCACCTGCATATTGATGGAGATAAGTTAGGCCATGAGCAACGTCAATGGAAATTTCAAGGCGCTGATTAAAATCCAGGATTCTTCCACGATGACCTGCCAGTTATAGGAACAAAACAATTAAGATAAATGTTGCCAGATTGATAAACCATTTTCCAATTTAAGGAACAAAGTAATCTCACCATCCAAATGTTCTCTTAGGGTACCATTTGGCAAATATTCCATGATGATAAGGCGTTCATTTCCTCTGTCAACATAACCCAGTAATTTCACTAGATTCCGATGATCAATTTTGGCCAGAAGCTCAACTTCGCTGCTGAATTCAGTATGCAGATTCTCAAAGAGTTCCTATGCAATTATTTTATGTTAAAACAAAGGAACTACTTTAGAATAACATTATTAATAGAGCCAAAGATATCAGATGAAAACTGAAATTCCCTTAAGCATTTTATCGAAAGGCCAACTTGAGCTTGAAGTGGCACGGAAATTATTAATTCCGAAGGCATTATCCTACATTCGAATCCTAAACCCAAACCGTACCTGAAATCCCACCTTCAGTATGTCAATTGTGCTGAATGAGTCTCCATTCTAGAGCTCCCTTCATTAAATAGAATTCATAGAGCATAATACAGGCCTGAATTTTAGCTATTTACAGCTACCCAATATAGCTAATTGTGGTAAATACCATCCCCTGCTAATCACAAATATATACAGCACATATACATAGGATATGCCAGAAACATATAGAATAAATACGGCAATAATCATGGTTGGATATATGCTGCCTAGGCATATCCTAAGAGGGACATATGACAAACGTTTGAGTCATCCAAATTCTGTTGTTTTGTCTCATTTGTTTTGAACTCTGGTTTGTTGGGCAATAAATATCAATTTTATTCTCAGTCTTTCTTCTGATTGCTCGACTTGTAAATTAGGTAAGAGACTCTTCCTTTTTCTTTTCATGATAGTCGTGCATAAAAGTGTTTTGAAATTATGCATAGTGATGTGGGGAATTACACCTGTCATTTCTCATTCTCATTATAGGTACGTTGTGACGTTCATTGATGATTACAATTGGTATACCTAGGTTTATTTCCTTCGTTCCAAATCTGAGATATTTTCTGTTTCCAAAACCTTTGTGGCATATGTTGAAGTTTCAATTTCTACAGGTATTAAAGTGTTGAGGTCTGACTCTGGTAGGGAATATGTGTCTCGCGAGTTTCACATCAGAAAAGAATTGTCTCCCAATGCTCCTGTCCTTGTACACCACAACAAAATGGCGTGGCAGAGCGAAAGAATGGACATATGTTGGATGTTATTCGAAGAACCTTATTGCTCGAGTCCTCTCTTCCTTCTAAATTTTGGGTTGAGTCTTTGTCTACTGTAGTTTACTTAATTAATAGATTGCCTTCTCAAACCTTGAACTTTGACTCTCATATTCTCATCTCTATCATCAGCATCCTAGCTATCTTGATATGCATACTTTTGGCTGCATTTGTTTTGTTCATTTACCTTCTCATGAAGGTCACAAACTTTCTGCGCAGTCTATTAAATGAGCTTATATTGGTTATAGTATTTCACATAAGGCTTATGTTGCTATGATCCATGCTTTCATAGATTTCATGTCTTGTAATGTTATTTTCTTTGAGAATAAACATTTCTTTTCTTCACATGTTAAGTCATTACCCGAAATTAATATCCTTCCTAATTTTGATGACTTTTGACTCCTTCCCCTGAGTAGTTCAAACCTAGATTTGTGAATGCACAACGTCGAGCAACTGCACCCCTTCCTGAGTCTGCCCCACCATTTTAGACTGTTCAGACAACTATTTCAGAGACTGACTTGCCATATGAGATTGTTAAGATTGCTCCTCCTGAACCTGGCGCGCCTCTTGAAATTGTTTCTCGACGCTCTACTAGAGTCTCTCATACTTCTGATCGTTATGATTTTCCTCATACATCTCTTAATGCTAATTTGTCTTCTATTCTCATTCCCACATGTTATTCTGGGCTCTTTTGGAGAATCATACATGGGACATCGTTCCTTGCCCTTCTAATGTTTTGATGTGACTCTGGATCGTTATAAGGCACAGTTGATTGCACTTGGTAACAAGCAAGAAAATGGAGCGGACTATGAGGAGACATTTGCTCCGGTGGCAAAGAAAACTATTGTGCGCTAGGGGTGAAAATCGACCCCCTCAGTTCGATTTTCACCCCAAACCGAGAATGGGTTCGATTCTCTAGTTCTCCCAACCGACAGTCAAAAGTTGATTGGGAGAACCGTCCGGGCCGACCAGTTTCAGTGGTTGGCCCGGTTTGGTCAGTGAGAGGCTATTCGTGACTCGCGCGAGAGAGAGAGAGAAGACGCTGGCGATGGGGGTGACTGGTGAGGCCGTGAGCAACGTGACGGGGGGCTAGGGTTTCAATGATGTGTGAAAGGGGAAGGGTCGTGAAGGGCGTCGTCTCACACCCCACTATTTTTTTTTTTAAGGCAAAATTATCTAAGGGCCCTCGGTTCGGTGCGGTTCAGCGCCTTGGGCCCCAAAACCATGGGCCAACTGAGGCCCTCGATTCTAGGATTTTCTGGGCCGACAGCCGAACCAGGCTATCCCATAACCGGCCGGGCTAGGTCAGTTTCGACCTAAACCTGTTCAACCCTATTGTGCGTACAGTCCTTTCCATTGCCACTTCCCAAGGCTAGCCACTTCATCAAAAGGACATCAAAAATGTTTGTCTTCATGGTGATTTCAATGAGGAAATTTACATGGTCCCTCCACCTGTTGTCCTCTCCTTCTTCATAAGTGTGTAAGTTGAGTCGGTTTGAAACAGACTTCTCAAACATGGTTTGAAAAGTTTCAGTCTACCTTGCTTCACTTCCCATCAATACAGAGCCAATATGGCTCTTCTCTGTTTATATTGATGATATTGTCATTACTTGCCCATATTCTTTGTTGACTGCCTGACTTAAGCAACATCTCCAGATTCTTTGCCTATGAAAAATTCTGGTCATCTTACATATTTTGGGGGTTGGAAGTCTATACTTATTCTTCAGGAATATTTTTTAATCAACACAAATACAGATAGGATTTGATTGCTTTGGCTGGTCTTCAGGATTCTTCTTTCGGTAGATACTCCTCTAGAAGTTAAGGTGAAGTACCATCGTGGAGAGAGTGATCTTCTTCCTAAACCTACTATGTTTCAACAATTAGTTGGCAGCTTGAACTACTTGACTATCACAAAGTCTGATATCTCCTTTGCAGTCCAGCAAATTAGTCAGTTTATGCAATCTCCACGCTATCTTCATTTAGCTACAATGCGACGTATCTTTTGCAGGAGTTATAATGCCATTCCTTGCGGCAACCACTGGAATATTATAGAACAATCTAAAGAGGGTCATAGATTATTCAACTTGCAGATTTGGTATCTCCGAGGATCTCCTAGCCATGGATTGTTCTTTTCTACTGGCTCTCATTTTCACCATGTTGTCTTTAGTAATGCTGATTGGGTCGAATGTCTAGATACTCGCCATTTTGTTACAGGTTGGTGTATGTTTTTGGGAGATTCCTTGATATCTTGAAAGAGTAAAAAGCATGCTCGAGTAAAAAGCATGCCGTTTTGTTACTGCTTGCTTTTAGATTGTTTGGCTTTGTGTGGCTTCATGGGCTCCTCGATAAGCTTGACTTCTCTCAGCCTGATCTCCACAATGACAACACAAGTGGCACTTAGATTGCTACTAATATTGTTTATCATGAGCGTATGAAGCATATTGAAGTGAATTGTCATTCTATTTGGGAAGCCGTGGATACTCGAGTCATTTCTCTTCCGCATGTTTCCACCGACCTTCATATAGCTGACATGTTTACCAAGGCCATGACCCAGTAGCTCCATCATTTTTTTTGTAAACAAATCGATACTTCTTGATTGACCAGTATCAATTTAAGAGGGGATGTCAGTCGAATATGCCTATTAAGGCAGCATATATCCACCTATGGTTATTGCCATAGTTATTCTATATAATTATGGCATACCCTATGTATATGAGCTGTATATATTTGTAATTAGTAGGGGATATGATATACCATAAACAGTCAGATTTGTTACCTGTAAATAACTAAAATTCAGTCCTATATTATGCTCCAAGAATTCTATTTACTGAAAGGAGCTCTCAAATAAAGACTCATTCAGCACAATTGACACAATATTCCCTGAACAATACCAACACAATGTCTTCATAGGTCAAGGCAAGATTTTATACAACCATAGAGAAACCAAAGATTTGCCGTCACAGCCCCACAAACATAGGTGACCAAATCCATTCCACAAACATCCATTAAATTCATAATCCTCGTATGGGAATAAACTTGAAAGCCTCTAAGAAAGTCCCCAGCTAATCTTAATCAACCTTCAAGAAGGACTATTGGTCATAGATTCTACCTAAAATTCTTCAGTGAGACCTTTTTTTTAAAAAAAAATTATAAATAGAGAATCCAACTATTTCACTATTTAGGCGGCCTCTATTATCAAGTAAAAATTTGAAGCATGCACAAGTTCAGCACGTTTCATTCCTGTTAAACACATCGTGCACAATATATCACTCCTTTTCACAGGCCATTAGGCACCACAGTTTATACTAAAAGCTTCAACAGTGATCTGGTTGGAACCTCCCTAGACTGCTCCAGCCAACCAAACAGAACACCACAAAGTTTGTGCCTTGTCTGTTCATTAATGAAAAGAACCCAGGAACGATAGATGGTCTAGTTTAAGGTTCAAATACATGGTCTGCACAAATGACTAGCTTCTAGAAGTCGCAACTTGCTTGATAGAGAAAGTTGCATCATAGTCTATTAAGATTAAATGCCGTTGACTTGAAAAATCTAAGGGAGATTCTAAATGCACGAAACATCCCACTAAATGATGTTCACTAATCCTTTACTTACTTATTGTAAGTAGTTCCTCTTAATTTATGTCCTTACTTCTTGTAAGTAGTTCCTATTCTAAATTTATGTCCATATCGAGTTCCTCAATAGCTACAAAGTTCTAATGTCAAGTAGAATACTTTTCTTGCTCTGAAAGCGCGACTCATCAAATAGTTTAAAGGTCCCAAACAATTTCTTCTTGAGTACCCAGAACGTAAATCCCAGTAGTTAAATAATTTTTTTTGAAATGCTTGCAAACCAGATATGAGTTTACATGTGTTGAACAGTCAAAATCATTTAAAGGAAACAATGTTACCTTCTTTGCCCGTTTTACAGCAACCACCTGGCCGTCTTCTAGCTGCGCTTTGTAAACAGTTCCAAAGCCTCCTTCGCCTATCTGTAAAGTTGGTGAGAAATTGCTGGTTGCTTTGGCAATTTGACTCAAAGTCAGATGGAACGATCCAATTCTAGTGAGTTTTGGTGAAAATGCGAATCTGGAAGGACTAGGTGGTATTGGCACCCGATGTGGACTGGGCAGAACCTTTTCAGGAGCAGGATTCGCATCAGAAGAAGATGCTGAATCCACTGCAAGAACAGAAATATTCATTATTGAATGATAGCATTAAAAAATAACCGAGAAGATTTTTCATCAGACCAAGCTAGCAATGATTTAACAAATGCCGCAATTGCAAAACACTGTCAATAGGCGAACTGTACAAGTTTGAGAAGATTTTATTGACTACTTAGATTTTGGGATACCATATTATGGTTGGGCAATTTAGCCATACAAATTTACAGGTAAAAGGTTTTCAATTATCATAGATGTCCTGATATTTAAACAAGTGTACTCACCTGAATTTCGGCCCTTATCAAGAACGCTGTGGGAATTTGCTTTCCTTTTCTTCTGGAAGCAAGCACAGAGGAAAACACAACAAAGAACCAAAAGTCCAGTTGTTGCTATGTCAACTATCTTCTGTGTTGACACAGATTTTGAACCATGGGGATGATTATTCTGAATGTGGATTTTCAATCTTCCCTTGACTTCATTTTGCAAAAGTTTTCTTCCTATCTTAAAGACCAAACCAGCTGCAAAAATAGTAACACTTGATAAAGGTTCTTACAATTTTTCTAAGAATTCTGGAAATGCTTTATAAAGACAGATTTATTTTTTACTAAAAATGGAAAAAGATTTTTGGACCAGAAATTGGAACCATTCGTAGTGGTGCATACCTAGCGAAAGGTCTGAGTCACATTGAATATTTCCAAGATATCCCTCGAATATGCAACCCTTTGCATGATAAAGTTGGAGGGCCTCACAGAACAAAACTTTGCCAACCGCCTTCCCATTTATGTTAAAAAGTTCAGAACCGTCCGAATATGAATAGGCTACATGATCAGCACCACAAACCTTTGACTGGGCAAACTCAGAGGCGAATATTCTTGGAAATTGCGCCAACAACAACAGACTTAATACAATCACGTCCATTTTCAGTGAAATAATGCACTCAATTTCTGAGAGTGAGAGCTAAATGATCATTCGAGGCATATCTGCTTTCCGTTCTTCACCACCAAGCGAAGCAAGAAACGGAGATGCAAAGATAGAAACCTTTATCCTTTCAACTACTGCATAGCTATAACATTAAAGCAGATAAAGAAGAGAGCTGGAAATTCAGTCTATACCCTTAATCTTTTAAGTTCAAGGGTTCGAGTGCACCTATCTTGCGACTATCATCGTGGAAATCAACCCAGTGCTTCAGTGCACAGTTCACCAAATTGACAAAGAAGAAAATCCCGACAGGGAGATGAAACTTCAAGTCTCACTGACAACTTTAACACACGGCTTCAAATAGCTTCAACAAGGCAACTTCAGTCTCACACCATCAATGCGAAACTTCAAGACCCAATTTATCGAATTTTCAGTGTATCAAAACTCCGATTCCAAACATATTACAAGCGAGTTTCAAGGCTTCAAAAGGCTTCCTGTATATGTTCGATTTTTTTCAAAGCATGCGAACTCACTTCTTTGCTACCTCCTGAAAATTCAAGCAAAGCCTCCACTACCCAGTTCACGAAATTGAAAAAGAATCAAAACCAAGTCGGCGCAACTGCTACAGAACCAAACCCAAGAATAGAAGAAGCCAAATTCTCAAAATTGCAGCGAATTGATTGTACCGCAATTCACCAAAGCCAGAAACGGGACAACCTGACATCCAAGAACACTTAAAACGCAAGAATCCGCCACATACACGTTGAAAACAAGAAGGTCCAACAGGCGATAATTTTCAACAGCCTCCAAAGAGTCTAAGCCATAACCAAAATCTAACTGGACTACATGACAGATAAGCAAACCTGCACGCACAGAGGTAGCTGAAATTGGAGACAGCCGGGACGAAACTGGGGATGGATTGTCCTCAAGTATCAAAAAGCGAGCGCCATAGACGGACAGTTAGACCGGCCTAAGAAGTCGAGGAAGCAGACGGCAGTCTTTGATTTGAAGCCCATGGCTGTCTCTGCTCTGTATCGCACAATATAAAAAAACAAACGCAATGTTGGACAATGTTGACCGTTGGGAAACTAGGCGGATACAGCTGATGGGCATTTCAGTCATTTGGTTAGGGGTTTACTTGTGTGGTTTTGTAAAGTGTGATCACGTATAGCTAATTTTGATCAGTCATTTTGGTTAGTGGTTTACTTTTGCATATCCTCGAATCTTAAGGGATGTCCAACTGTCCAAGGCGTTCAAGAGGGAGTCTTTATTAAGAGAATGTGAAAGTACAAATCATTGCTTTGATCAAAATCTCATGATTGTTGGTACCATCGGTCAGCTTATCGCAAAACTTCGACTTATTACAACAATAAAACTCGCACTTAAATAACAAATGTTGTGAGAGGCCTCACATATTCAGAATCTACGTGACTTTAAATTTTATAGTGCCAAATCGGTCTGAATCTAATATAGAGGAGGTGATACCAATGATCTTTTGTTATTAAAATAAGAAATCTCATAATTTTAACAAGAATAAAAATGGAATGGTTGATAATATTTAAGTATTATGGATTATTCACGCATAAATTTTGAGAATTCAAGTGCGTTTGGATACTGTTTTTGAAAACAATTTTCTATTTTTTTTTATTTTACGCGCATAGGTGTTTGACTGTTGTCAGCGCTAGAAATTTAAGTCTGCGCGTCAGACCTGTCACGCAACAAAACCTAAGTCTGACATGCAACAAAACATTTAGTGTACATCACAAAGTGGGGACGCACGTGGCTTTATGAAAGATTTGAAGAGAAAGATGGCGATGTGATTGTGAGACGTCTGGAAAGAAGCTTCGTACAAAGCCACTCCACAGCCAGGGACGGAGAGAGGGGGCGGGGGGCAGCCGCCCCCCCCCCCCTCCCCCCCCCCCTCAGTTCTAAACAAAAATTATTTATGGGTGGTCTTATGGGGTTTTCTGGCTCTTTGTTCAGCGTGGTTCATTGTATGCCCCTCAGTGAGGTAGTTTTGTGCAGTTTGTAAGCTGAAACTGTTGTATGTAAGATGTGAGTGTTATTGCATATGTTATAATAAGCTGAAACTATTGGGAAGTTTGCATCCTCATCCTTTTGATTTGTTAATAGATGACTTATCATTTACCTAAAAAATAACGAAAAAAATAATTTTATTCTCAACCCAACAAGTCGTTTAAATTCTACTGGTTTGTTGTTCTTCTTTCAGTGCAACAAAATTATTCCTTTTAGTTTAATTTGTTCTTCCCCTTATAAAAAAAATCTTAGCACGTATACAAAATTCCTACCCCCTATACAAACTTTCTGTCTCCGCCACTGTCCACAGTTGTACTCAAATTTCTCTTCAAGTTGTTGTCAACCCGTTCACATCAATTGAGCTTCTGCTGCGTGTCAGACTCAAGTTTTTTTTGCGTGACAGGTCTGACGGGCAAACTTAAATTTCTAGCGTTGTCAAGCACCTATGCGCCTAAAACAAAAAACAAAAAATTATTTCCAAAAAAAGTATCCAAATAAGAATAAAAGTGTTCAATATAACAATTTGAGTGTTGTAAATTTATAGTGATGCTCAACCATATATGTTCCTTGTTCAAGTGGCATTGGCTTTGGAAAAAAAAAATCAGTTATTTTTTTATGCTTTTTTGAATGAAAAGCTCAATGTATGCTTAATTTTAGAGCTCCTAATGTTCTCAATTATTGGGCTGCGTCTCTGAAAACAGCATGGACACTTAAGATTTAATGACATTATTAGCAGTTGTTTTTGTCACCCATAGAGAGACGGAAAGTGCCTAATATTTCCTAAATTGCCAACATAAGACCAATAGTTTTAACTCCCCATTTTTTTCAGTACTATTGTATGAGATGTGGCACGTGTATGGTTGATAATGATTAGGACAGCGAGGAGTTGCTGTGAGAAACACATCGTATCCCACCTCAAGTTGCTTTTTTTTAGTCACCTCAAGTTGCTTGACAGGGTATAAACTGGTTTTCGCGTGTCGTTGAATACTTTTTTTTCTAAGCGTTGTCGTTGAATACTTGAATTGTGTTCGTCCGGGAAAAAGAAAAATATTTAGATTACTTCCTGGAAGATTCTATCAAATGATTTTTTTAAAACGAATAAAATAATTAATTAATTAGGAATCTTTCATTGTATAGTGGACTGTTTATTTATTTTAATCATCCGTACGACAATGATTTGGATGTTTTTAGTAAAAAAAAAAAAAAAAAAAAGATAAATGCAAAATTAGTCCCTGTGTTATACGCAAAAATCGATTTAGTCCCTGTGATATGAAAAACATCAATTTAGTTCATGTAATTTCAGAAAGTGATAAAATCAGTCCCTGATGGAGGACCAATAACAAACGAAAATATAATCACAGGGACTAAATCGATGTTTTTCATATCACAAAATTGAATGATAAAGTGTAAAATGTCAGTACTCCATACTTAGGGTGCAAAGTATATTTTCTGCCTTTTTTTGTAATAAAAATAACCTTTTACAACAAGTCAGTGGGGGATCCCCCCATTGGACAACCTAAAAAAATTATGTGTTTATTTTTTTAATTTTTTCTTATAAGTTGGCCAGGGCCCGACCCCATGGGCCCAGGCTAACTAGAGCGAGGGTCGGGCCCAGGCTAACTAGAGCCTAGTGGTTTTGCAGACTGCACGGCTTGAGCCTGTGAGGCCCAAGTCCTTTTTATTTTTTTACTATGCAGAGGGTAAAACAACGTCATTTCACCCTCTGCCTTAAAAAAATTCAAAACGTGAAAAAAAAAAATCAAAACATGGTGGAACCTTCTGTTCCACCCTGTTTTGAAAAACCCCTTCTCGCTTCTCTTGAACCCCCTCTCTCTCTTCGAATTTTCTCTCCCTCTCTCCCTTCTCACACCGTCACACTTCAGGCTTCACTCTTCAGTCGTTGCCCGTGCCCTGTTGCTCGCTGTCGCGCTAGGCCACCAGTTTCTTGTTCTCCCGCGCCAGCCACGCCCACGACCACCACTCACCAGCTTCTGAACGTGTTGGCGTTGCTTCGCTTGTGCTTCCCCGCCACACGCCCGCATCGCTCTTTATCATTTCGCCTTTAAAATTCGACCCCCTTGAATTTTGATAATGGATTCGTCACTAGTGTTATCGCCAAAAATGAGTTCACCTCACGATAAATCCCAAAGAACTAGTGCGGTGCCTTATAGTCTGTAATCCCTACTTAAGTTATCCATTTATCTTCAAATAAAATTCGTCCGTCGCTACTACCATCCTTAATTTGCCCTAACTATTGATATAATTCGAGATGAGTTAACACCAAAACACATGTTGCGAATGTAACGCGCGGGCATGGTCAAAGTTGAGGCCCTCTTTTTCCACACGATTGATCATATGATAGCTTTTTATGAGTCACCTGAACAATAAAAACATTTATGGATATTGGCATCTTTTCGATATAGAGCAAGACCCATAACTTTCAGCTATTATGATTTGTGAACAAACAAGAAGTAGCTGTTTATTTATTGAATTCTTTTGGTCTGAGCAATGACACCTAGGAGCTGATAATGACGTTTTCTTAATTCAGGGGGGGCATTTATTTTATACGACACAATTGGTTTCGTCATTATACAATGCAACAGCAGCGTATTAGTAGGGATGGTGGGGAAGGGCCACCACAAGATGTCGGCATACCAAAATAGACACGACATGGAGGACAATGCACGAAAGGGGAACACCGGTGGATCGAAACCCAACTCCACGCCGATTGAAGTGCTAAAAGCCCATTTTGATGATGCAACTCGTGGGTTGGATTTGGGTCAAATGTGGGCTCAAGATTCGAGTGGCTGGGCCTAGTCCCAACTAGTCGGTTGATAGTTAACTTGCTATTATTTTTTTTAGGGAAAAATACATTTTTCACCCACAAACTACCATAGATTTTACACTTTGCACCATAAACTATCAATTTTGATACGTTGCACCATTTAACTACAAATTTTTGACACTTTACACCCTATGTCAAATTTGTATATTAAAATGACGATAATACTCTTGACCCATTTTGCATATATTAAAGATATTGTTGTCAATTCATTAATTTATTAAGAGTATTATTATTAAATGGAAGGTGCAAAGTATTTAATATTAGTAGTTGGAGTGTGTAATGTGTCAATATGGATAGTTTAGGGTGTAAAATGTATAACATTGGTAGTTTGAGAGTGCAATGTCTTAAAGATGGTAGTTTGGGGTGCAATGTGTCACTATTATGGTAGTTTGTGGGTGGAAAATGTATTTTCTCTTTTTTTAAGTAAAAGGGGAGGAGGCAACCAACATAACAATCATTCTTAAGCGTGATCATAGGGATACTCCCGTTGTAGAATGTCTGTTTTAAGTTATAGCTAATGTCAACCAGATGAACACGACACCACTACGCCAACAAGACCACCAAACAATGCAAAATTTATCTATTAAACTCAAGGTCATATTTTATTTTCGCAAAGCGATTTCAAATTATGTCTTAATTTAAACTTCTTACCTTAGAAATTGAAGATAATGAATTAGTAGAAGGTAACAATTATACTACCGACATGCTGCTGATAGCTAACTTGTGATGTTGGTCCGTCTACGCGTCATCTTTTATGGACCACGAGGGTATTTCATACCCTTTAGCTTATCCAACTGGCTCGACCAATCTATTGTGTGGTGTGGCTGGGTTTGCATGATTGAACCCGAAAAGGCTAGAGGGCGCTCTACTCATTTTCCAGCAAAGATATATCTTTTTCAGTTATTGGATAAAAGTAGATATTGCCATATTTGATTTATTGGTCAGAAATTGGTCTAAATCTCTCAGGATAAGTCAGGGTTTGGACAGCTTGTACAGTTGTGGTCGACTTCTCGGATAAATATAAAATCAGTTTTTTATGAAATAAGTAAAAATTAAATTAATTCTTATAATAAAAAAAATATAAAACTAATCCTCAACGAAAGATTAACTACAAACGAAAGTAAAATCAGAATAATTAATTTAATATTTTTGTTATTATAAGGACTAATTCGATTTTCGTATAAACTGATTTCACATTTATCCTTAATGTAAACTAAGCTTATCAGTGACAATTTAATGGTTGACTGCTTGGTCTGGCCTATAGTTTTGATCTCACGATCGGTCGAATTACACTCCTGTCCGGTTGATTATTGAGTGTTCTTGACATATTATTGGCACAAAGTCCCATGCCATGAGGTACCCAAGGTTTAAAATTTAAATGGGTCTGAATTATAATTCTACTATGAGTACTTTTTTTTGTGGAAAAAATCTATATACTAAGCTTCTTGGTAGGAAGATGTATTCGCTAGTTCGGTGTATTGCTTCTCGGTAATTTTTCTCATTAAAAAAAAATCAGTCACAAATATAGGAGGAAAAAAACCTCCCCTCTTTTAATTTTGTCATATTAAATAATATAATTTAAGGAAATTAAATTAAATTTGCTTATAAATTTAAGCTTTTTATTAGGGTCTTGAAGCTTGCAAATACAAGGCTAGGCCTTGCGACAAGAAAGGGTTATTTGATATTGACAAGGTTAGATATTATGGAAATGGCCACTACGTGTTTGATAATGACACTGCTTCTTTATCATTGTGCGTCACTAGGCATTAGAATGGACAAAACAGGATATTAAAAAAAAAAAATACATGCATGCGGAGTATGATAAGCCAGGTGGCTCAATCCTAAGTTTTTATCTTTTAAAATATAAATAAATGTAAAATTAGTTCATGTGCTTTACGTAAAAATCGATTTAGTCTCTGTGATATGAAAATCATCGATTTAGTCCTTGTGATTTTAAAAAGTGATAAAATCAGTCCCTGATGGAGGACCAATAACAAACGAAAATAGAATCACAAGAACTAAATCGATGTTTTTCATATCACATAGGCTGTGTTTGCAAAACTCAACATTTCCAACATTTTATCTCTCTCCTAATAAAATACTCCAATATAATCTCTCTATCTCCTATAAAAAATATAAAAAATTACAAAAACTATAAAAAATTACCTCTCTCTTCACCTTTTCACTAAACCCAATACCAACACATATTCTCATACCCAACATTTTACAACACAAACACAACCATAGACTAAATAAATTTTTGCGTATAGCACGATGACTGATTTTACATTTATCCTTTTAAAATATTAAAGTAATTAATGAATTTCAAACGATGTTGACGGATCCGGTAACATCTTCTCTGTTAAACAATTATTTTCATTAGCTGTCGTCTGGACCCTCCTCTTCGTCCTTTTCCAAACTAAAATAATGAACGTCAATTAATAAGAAAAGCTCATTCGCTAAAATAAAATAAAAGAGAGAGAGCGCATTTTGGCTAAAAATAAATAAGAAAAAAAAAGGCAAGGCAGAAGAAGAAGAGGGCAGCTCGTTCATCAAACAGCGTTTGCCCCTAGCGTCCTCAGATGTGGGAAGAAAACGAACAAAAACAAAAGGACAAATAAAGGTTGCCTCTTGCATAATAATAGTAAAGAGGTACCATGTTTTGCGGGTTTAACGTGCCACGTAGGCATGTGTCCGCGAGATTGCATGTTCGTTTAAAAAAATTTATTAAATTTTAAGAATAATATAAATATTTAAGTGATATTTTAATTTTATTAACATGCATATAAAAATTATTGAATTATATTAATGTATGATATGCGTATAGGAGTAATATTAGTAGTATAAATTTAGAAAGTTAGATTCAAATTCTAAAATTAGAATGAGTCCATTTGTTTTTATTTATTTATAAATATCTCTTTTTATTTTTTAAACAAAATCAATCGAGTAGATGCGAATTCATTTATTCATTTTAGTGACATGTACGAAGCCATATAAGATTAAAATGGGTTAGATCATACTTTTTCATCATCAGTTTGGCCAAAAATTGGGTAGAGCCCTAATTTCTCTAACAGAGATATAGCACAAGTGCTGAAATAAAAACATTTAAAGCATATGAAAATTAAATTATATTTAGGGCATGTTGTATTTTTTTAAAAAAAAAACTAATCAACTATAATAAGAAATTAGAAAGAATCGGAAATTACAGAAAATTTTAAAAAGGAAAATTTATTAATATAAAAGTTTTAAAGGATAAAATCAATTAATTCAAAGCATATGAAAATTAAATTATATAATTAGACAAGATCCCGATATGGTTCTAATATATATATATATATATATATATTTTTTTTTTTTCTTTCGTACTTTTTTCTTCTCAAAAGCCAAAAAGTAGAAAACGCCAAAAGCGGGGGTGCACTTGTCAAAGGAGTGGGCAATCGGAGCTCCTAAGCATATTACCAGAATAATTCCCCTAGCAATTTCACTCCATAAATTATTACGGCTGAGCGCATGATGATCGCGCTGGCACAGATCCCACATTCAATTCGTTTTACAAAAAAACAGGGGTATGTTCGTTTTCACCATTTTTTCAGGATTCTAAGTATATTCACAATTTTACCACCGAACATATTCAGAATTCAAACACAAAAATCAATACATTTTACACAATCTCCAACAACTTTTTAATTTTTTATTCAACATAAATTTTCTCTCTCTATACTTTTTCACATAACTCTAATACTTTTTTATTAAACAATTACATCAAATCATTTCTCTCTCCACTTTACACAAACACCAATAAAACACTATTCAACATAAAAATTCACAACTTCTCTAAAATCCTACATTTTTTCTCAAAACGAACATCACCCAGGACGTACTCTCACCACTTGCCTCCCTACTATTGGACCAAGACATCCTAGGGTGGGTTTGTGTGGTAAAATTTTTGTTATTGGATTTAGTGAAAAAGTGAAGAGAGAGGTAATATTTTATAGTTTTTGTAATATTTTATATTTTTTGATGGAAGAGAGAGAGATTATATTGGAGTATTTTATTAGGAGAGAGATAAAATTTTAGGTAAAATTTTAGTGACAAACGCAGCCCTAGTATCATACCACTCCCTCGATGGTTATGATTCTCCTTAAACTTTGCTATAGCTTAAATAATATTTGAGACTTTGGTGAAAATAAGAGTTTATCGGAAATTTAAAATTACAAGATAATAAAGTTTCTTAATGTGGTTTTGATAATACCAAATTCAGGTCTACTCAATCAGATGGTTAAAAGGCTCACTTCGGTCCAGCTAAAAAGGTTTTAATTTTTATGACACTTTTCAGCTCAGCATTCGATAAAGATAATCAATTGTACGAGTAAAATTGTTCAGGTAAATAAAACTACTAGTAATTACTGGATCAGGCTCCTCAGTAATACTTATTATATTGCAGAGAGAGCAATAGGTGGGAGAGATGTGAGTCCTGAACAATTCGGTCACCCAAATTGCATAAGAGCCTGATCTGTAATTACTTTAGACATAAAAAGTAAGAAACGTATATGACATCTAGATATGAATCAACATATTCATCAGGTTTAATGTTAGATATACATAATTACTATCAAGGTATAATATACATCCTTGTAACAAATAATTATGTCAATAATTGAGTCACCCCATTTATATATACCATATTTGGTCATCATACACTCAATTTTTTTCAATTAGTGTTTCATATTATAATTCGAAAGAAGATAAACATAAAATATAAATTTTATAATATTTAAATAAAATGTTAGACAATATGGACCTTATAATTTTTAATATATATAATAGTTACTGTATCTATTTTTATTTTAATTACTTTATTCAATTTGAGCATAAAATTAGATGAAATAATAATCCATATCATGTCCCTATGTAAGTTGATATCCACATTGCGCAGTGTTTTTTTCTTAACCGATGCTATTATATATTCTAGTTCAATTTTATATACATTTTCTCATCTCCTAGGTAAAGAGATTTTTTCAGAATTTATATACATAGAACTGTCCAAAATTAGGAAGTAAATGATTTTATTTTCTAATATTAAGAGAAGAACCTGTGCTTAAATAGGCATTGCACCATATTTGTATACAAATAAATCCAGAGATTTTGAACTATCTCACCTATAGGCTTTGTTTGAACAAGGAGATTTTAAAAAGAATAATTAAATGTTTTTGAAATGTGCCAGAAAAATCTTTAGTCATATAATTTGAAAATATTAATTAATTTTTGACGTAAGTATATATATATATATATATATATATATATATATATATACCTTCTAAATAATCTGGCATCACAAACTGGAAATGGAATTCAAATCTCGCAGGGATTCGGGATCCTAAATCCTGTCATTGTTTAGTAACCGACCATGGGATCCTAAATCCTGTCATTGTCTCCTGGAAAATTAGACAGGTTGCATGGTACAAATCTATCCAGTATTAATTATCGACCAAAGTACCTCCGAATATTCACCGTTTATTTAGGGTATGTTTGAGGGTGAAAATTTTGGGTATTGGGTTTGAGAAATATTATAAAGTAAATAAATGTTATGAGAATTGGTAAAAAAGTGAAGAGATAGAAGATTTTTAATAAATATTATAATAATAAAAAATTATGTAGTGAATTTTTTAGTAGTAAACCTAAAATTTTGAGCCCAATTAATTAGAGCTCAAACATGCCCAATATCCTATATATATATATATATATTTTTTTTTTCAATTTATTTATTTCTACCGAGAAGCCAAACAAGTGCTATGGAAACACTTCCCCATGTATAAACGCCACTCTTAACTGTCTCTCTCTCACGCCGACGGGGTCGCTGAGTCCTCAACGTAACAGCAAGAGCATCGAAGAAAAAAACTCGTACACGGACTTTGTTGTCTGTATCTCTCTCCCTCTCTGAGTCTCCTTCTGTGTTTTGAAGTTGGCCGTGGCCAAGCCAGCAGAGGGGAGGAAATCGAAGGGAGGTCGTGTAGAATGGCCGGAAACGATTGGATAAACAGCTATCTTGAAGCAATATTGGATGTGGGGCCGGCTCTGGACGACGTCAAGTCCTCCTTGCTTCTCAGAGAGCGAGGCCACTTCAGTCCCACCCGCTACTTCGTTGAGGAGGTCATCACCGGCTTCGATGAGACCGATCTCTACCGCTCCTGGGTTCGGGTCGGTTCAAAGATCTGAGACTGCATCATTCATTCTTTCTCTCTGCGTTCGACTATGTCTATGTGTTTCTGTGTGCTGTACCATTGATGGTCACGTGTGTGATGTAGGCTTCGGCGACGAGGAGTCCGCAGGAGAGGAATACGAGGTTGGAGAATATGTGCTGGAGGATTTGGAACTTGGCTCGCCAGAAGAAGCAGGTTCGTTTTTTTCTCAAAAAAATTCAAGAAAAAAAATAATGGTTTTCCGTCTATGTGAGCTATCAGGCTTTACTTGCTCGGTTGCCGTGATTCAATTTCCCAGAATTAAGTGACTATTTCTATCTGTTTCGCTGTAAATTAAATGTTGTTTGATATATGAGAAATGGAATTGAAGGTGTTTGACGAGTTCTTGCGTATCTCTGTGGTGTTATTTTTGTATCTGTAGTTTGAAGAGTTAGTGGATTATATAGTGTTTTATGTTTTCTCATGTAAAATTTTGTGCGCTGCTATTGGTTCCGATTGACGGTTAATTCCTGTTACAAAAAGGAGTTTGATTTCATTGTAATTGCATTAATTTTTATTATTTAAATTTACCCATATTCTCCACTTTGGAATTTCAAAGTGCTGACCCGCCCAACACAAATAGGATTCTCTCTGCCAAGAACTTGGTAGTTTAGTAAATTTTGTTGGGAAATTTGAAATCTATTAATCACTGCTGGGAATTCAGGATATTGCGTCTGTTGCAGGATCACAATTGTTCGCAATTGCTTGCATTTGAAATGTATTTCTATTAATTCCTGTTTTTGAGTGGGGTGTTTAATTATACTCATTTTTAATCTATTAATTATTACGTTGCCAATCCTTAACAATTTAAATTATTCTAGACTAGACGTTAGGATGTTTTAAGTTGGAGATGGTACATGTTGATTTTGGTTGATAGATGGGCGTAAAAGAGAAGCAAAAGGATTTCATCATTATCCCTAGAAAACTCAAACTTATTCTCAACTATTGTTTGACAACTATTTTTGTCGAATTCTTGATTTCCTGATTGTATTTAGAGAAAACATCATGTTCCTGTCATATCAATTGTTTTATCTTTATAGCTTGAGGGAGAAGAAGCCCAAAGGATGGCTAAACGTCATCTTGAACGTGAACGGGGCCGCAGAGAAGCAGCTGCTGATATGTCTGAAGACTTATCAGAGGGTGAGAAAGGAGATGTAGCGAGTGACATATCAACTCACGGAGAGACCAACAAGGGCAGATTGGCGAGAATCAGCTCTATTGATGCAATGGAGACATGGGCTAGTCAACAGAAAGGAAAAAAGCTGTACATAGTACTAATAAGGCATGAACTAGACTTCAATGCTCCAACTTTCAATTTTAGCCTGCAACAGGATTGTGCATGAAATAGTTGTGTCATTGTATCACACTGCATTCCATAAAACTTTGATTTCTATAGAGAATCATAACTTTCTTAAACCCCAATTGAGTTGCTGCTGAAGGGAAACAAAGGACGCGAAACATATTGTAACAATAATTCTGCTGTATGCATAATGGTCTTTAAATATTATTGACGCCTAGTATCTGTGCAGCCTTCATGGTCTCATACGGGGTGAAAATATGGAGCTTGGTCGTGATTCTGATACGGGTGGTCAGGTAATATTTATTGTACAAATATTGTTGTCAATGTGCTCCTGATCATCATTAATACCCTTTCGGGGTGATATCGAGTATCTTAAATGGATGCTTACATTGATACCTGAATGGTCTTGGTTCATTTTTCCTTTAGGTTAAGTATGTCGTGGAACTTGCAAGGGCCTTGGGCTCGATGCCGGGGGTATATCGGGTTGATTTATTGACTAGACAAGTATCTTCACCAGAAGTAGACTGGAGCTATGGTGAACCCACAGAAATGCTGACACCTAGAAACTCGGAAGCTCTCATGGATGACATGGGGGAGAGCAGTGGTTCCTATATCATTCGAATACCATTTGGTCCGAAAGATAAATACATTCCGAAGGAAAATCTATGGCCCTACATTCCTGAATTCGTTGATGGTGCACTTAACCACATAATACAGATGTCTAGAGTTTTGGGTGAGCAAATACGTGGTGGGCAACCAATCTGGCCTGTTGCGATCCATGGGCATTACGCAGATGCAGGTGACTCTGCTGCGCTTCTATCTGGAGTTCTAAATGTACCGATGCTTTTTACTGGCCACTCACTTGGCCGAGACAAGTTGGAACAACTTTTAAATCAAGGCCGCCTATCCAAGGAAGAAATAAACGCGACATACAAAATTATGCGTCGGATAGAGGCTGAGGAAATATCCCTCGATTCCTCTGAAATAGTGATAACTAGCACTAAACAGGAGATAGAGGAGCAATGGCGTCTGTATGATGGTTTTGATCCAGTACTGGAGCGCAAACTAAGGGCAAGGATCAAGCGTAATGTCAGCTGTTATGGCAGGTTCATGCCTCGCATGGCGGTAAGTAATAGGACACTTATTATATCCTTGTGGAAGTACCAGTTACTTTTTCTTGATCACAAAATTGGAATGTTGGAATTTCCTTTTCTAAAGCATCGAATCAGAGATCCTTAGTTGCCTTTTCTGTGACTGAGTTAATGAACACAAAATCTTTGGGGGGCTCTTCATTAAATTAGTAAAAATACATAGAGGGAGTACACTTTTTTATTCTTTGCTTGAAAAAGGAAAAAGAAAAAAAGAAGCTTTAATGTGAAACATATGAACCTAGCGTGGATAAATGTGACAGTCTGGCTGGTTTCATTTTCTGGTCACAAATCTGTTGTGGAGGACTAAAGATGCTTGCCCAATTAGAGTTGGGCAGACATGCAAATGTTTTATTGTTTATCACCCGATTCAAGGTAATAGTGGAAACCTTATGCATCCATCATGCATAGATGGATGGGTTCATATTCTGTCGTTTTAGGCTGGTATTTCCTAGGTAATTTTCTTGCATATATATGATTTACGTTGTTTCAGGTAATTCCTCCTGGAATGGAGTTCCATCATATTGTTCCACAAGATGGTGATATGGATGGTGAGACAGAAGGAAATGAGGATCATGCTCCTCCAGACCCACATATCTGGTCCGAGGTTCATATTCATATTATTCCTTTAACATTTACTTTGGTGGACCTAGACGGAAAGCCAAAAGATCTTTGAAGACAAACTGCTTTGTAAATGGGTTGCTTAAGGAGATGTTGTATTTTCCTAGTTTATTCTGTGGCTGAATTAGCACCATTTTTTAATTTGGTATGTTACAGATAATGCGCTTCTTTACCAACCCTCACAAGCCTATGATACTTGCCCTTGCTAGACCAGATCCGAAAAAGAACATCACCACTCTAATCACAGCATTTGGAGAATGCCGTCCATTAAGAGAGCTTGCTAATCTCGTATGTTGAATCATCTCGTTACACTTGTTTGGTGAAGAAATCTTCTTGACTGCGCTGATAACTCAGCTGGATTTGTTCCTGATCTATTTTCATATACCTCTTCTCTTTTGTTATGCAGACATTAATTATGGGTAATCGAGATGGAATCGATGACATGTCCAGCACAAGTGCTTCTGTTCTTCTCTCAATGCTTAAGCTTATTGACAAATATGATCTCTATGGGCAAGTGGCATATCCCAAACACCACAAGCAGTCAGATGTTCCCGACATATATCGTCTAGCAGCAAAGACAAAGGTACTCCTAGTTTGTGCATGAGATATTCACATTGAGATGGTAGATGGCTTGACCTTAAGCTTTAATTAGGAAAACATAATTTTGTTAGAGATAGTCTGTCTTCTACTAAACTGGTATAGTATGCAAGAGTAAACTACTTTTATTGTTTATCTAGTCTTCTTGAGTGAAGTCATGAGGCCACATGGTCACCAGTCCTCCCCCCCCCCCTTCCCCTCTCCTCCTCCTCTCCCTCCCTTTCGTTTTTTTTTTTAAATCTCTGGGACTCTGTATTTCAACTTCTCCCAAGTGTACTATTTTTGGTATCTAGTAGCAAAAAGAATTTGATATGACCACCATGCTTCCATGTTCAACAATATAGTTAATTAGTGCTCTCATAATGACACGTGTCTTTATTATATGAATTCCTCCTTGATTGCTGTTGGTATTGGTTATGCATGGTAAATGGTCAACGGATACTCCCCCCACCCCTTCTTACTTACATACACACCCATGGAGATGTTTGTGTATCATAAGTTTTACCAAGTCTTTTCTTTCATTCCGATCCAATTTTAATGCAGGGAGTTTTCATTAATCCAGCTTTCATTGAGCCATTTGGGCTTACGCTAATTGAGGTGCTCATTTTTTACTTATAAAGCACTTTTCTTTCTCCGTTAATCACAATTCAAATCATATATTACTCCTGCTCTTCTTTTCCAACAGGCAGCAGCTCATGGTCTGCCTATTGTTGCCACAAAAAATGGAGGCCCTGTGGATATACATCGGGTAAGCCTGCTCGGTTCTATAAATACGAAGATCTGATTTTAAAATGTAAATGGGAGAGGTTCCACCACCGCATTCCATAACTGATTGGAGATGCTTTCACAGGTACTTGACAATGGTCTTCTGGTCGATCCCCATGATCAGCAGTCCATTGCAGATGCTCTTCTAAAGCTTGTTGCAGATAAGCAGCTTTGGGCAAGATGTCAACAGAGTAGTTTAAAAAATATTCACCTATTTTCATGGCCAGAGCATTGCAAGACTTACCTATCTCGAATAGAAAGTTGCAAACCAAGGCATCCACAGTGGCAAAGAATTGATGACGGAGATGAAAATTCAGAATCAGAAGCAGGAGATTCCTTAAGGGATCTACATGATCTATCTCTGAACTTAAAATTTTCATTGGATGGAGAAAAGAGTGGAGCTAGCGGAAATGATAATTCTTTAGAGTCTGAAGGAAATGCTGCTGATAGAAGCAGTAAGTTAGAGAATGCTGTTTTGACATGGTCAAGGGGCATTTTGAAGGATGCACGGAAGGTCGGATCCATGGACAAACCAGACCAAAATAATAGTTCTAGTAAGTTTCCAGCATTGAGGAGGAGGAAACGTCTCTTTGTCATTGCTGTGGATTGCGATGCTGATGCAGATCTTCTAGAAACGGTCAAAAAGATATTTGAAGCTGCAGAAAAGGGAAGGACTGAAGGCTCTATAGGGTTCATACTGTCAACATCCTTGACTGTATCTGAGATATACTCATTTCTGGTCTCAGGGGGCTTGAACCCTAGTGATTTTGATGCTTTTATCTGCAATAGTGGCAGTGATCTATACTATTCTTCTCTTGAACCCGAGGATGATCCCTTCGTGGTTGACTTCTACTATCACTCACACATTGAATACCGTTGGGGTGGAGAGGGGTTGAGGAAGACTTTGGTTCGTTGGGCAGCTTCTATTGCTGGGAATGAGGAGCAGCTGGTTACTGCTGACGAAAGAATTTTAACTAACTACTGTTATGCTTTCAAAGTTAAAATGTCGGGAATGGTAATTTTTTTTCTCCTGTCCTTTTTTTTGGTTGGGAATGCTGGATCAAATGATTAATATCATATACTCAAGACTGACATTGAATCTTTTGATTATATTATTGTAAATTCCTCCAATGGCATCAAATGTAGAAGGTGCAATAGATTTAGTCTCTATAATCATAAATCTTCTCTGATATCTTTTGATATTATTTTGTAGGTACCTCCTCTTAAGGAGCTAAGGAAGATGTTGAGAATTCAGTCTCTCCGCTGCCATGTTGTTTATTGTCAAAACGGGACAAGGCTTAATGTAATTCCTGTATTGGCATCTCGTTCCCAAGCCCTCAGGTATGGTGTTTCTTTTTTGGTTTTATGTTATTGGTGACATATCGATTTTTTAAAAAAAATTGTGGATCAAACATTTGGCCTCTCTCTCTCTCTCCTTTGTGAAACCATTTTGTTTTAGATTGCAAGATCCATGGTTGAAAGACTCTAGAAGATAACTACAGGGTCCTATTGATTTTGCCAATAAACCTTTTGCTTACTAGATTCAGAGGTAATGCATGGCAAACATGGCTTGTAATTTGTTAGCAAGGCAATGGATTTTGGCGGAAAAGGCCACACAATGTGAGTAACCAGTTCACTATGGTTTTGGTAAATCATGTATAATTTCCGTGTCAAACAATGTACCTATTTCTGAGATTGTAGTACATTCCATTTACAAAAGTGAGGAAAAGAAAGGTCATTTGGGAAACTGGTTGGTTAAGTTGAACGATTAAATTGGCCATCATGAGCTGTTTCTTCTTATGTGTTTTTTCTTTTCAATTCCACCATACCCAAGCCTGCAACTTCCTTGCATAATGCCCTTAACCACAATATCCAAGCCTGACATATCTTCTTTAGGTATCTTTATGTTCGGTGGGGTGTGGAGTTCTCGAAGATGGTTGTTTTTGTTGGAGAAAGTGGGGATGCGGATTACGAAGGATTGCTTGGCGGGCTGCATAAAACTGTAATTTTGAAGGGAACTTGTAGCAGTGCCATCAATCAATTTCATGCTCACAGAAGCTACCCACTTTCAGATGTCTTGCCATCTGACAGCCCCAACATTGTTGAGACAACTGAAGAGTGTGGCACTGATGGTATCCGGGCTTCCTTGGAAAAATTAGGAGTCCTTCAGGATTAGTACTGCAAAGTCCTCAATAAGCAAGCAATGTACCCCATCACTTGTCAATGCAACTCTGGGCTTCCTGTGCGTCTACAACTCGCTCAGAAGCTTGCTCGTATTCTTTAATCTTGTATTTTATACTTTTTCTATATTTCCTCGTGTAATACCAAAAGTATATCCACTTCTTTTGGTTTATTCCAGTAAAAAGCGAATTCCACTGTCGCTTTAGTGGGCCTGTTAGTTTCTGAATAAGAAGCCTATTTTTCTCCTACTTGTACAGCTCTTGTAAGTTTGTGATGTGTGAACGGTGGCTGTGCTGCTAGGGTGACCTTTTGTTATTCCCGTTGGAAGTTAACATTGCTCAAACAGGTCACTACAGAACTCTCTCTCCCTCAGTGTTTTGTAAAACAAGCCATTGAACAAAAAAAGGAATTAATAATCTCTAACCTTACAAACTAGTATCTCATTTGCTATGTGCCTCTTAAGGTACATTGTTAGCAATTTAGGCCTTCCAAAAAAACTTCATCTTTTCTTTAGAATTTGTTCCCGCAATTAATTAAATTATGTCTCGAAATAAAATTTGATGGTCAAATTCTTGTTATATCGCTCATTTATAACGTACGGGACATGAGTTTAATAGTTGGATCTTTTTTAAGATTGCAAATTGATGAAATTTGATAGTTCTTGAGCGCAATGTGTCAAAAGTAGTACTTGAGACCTATGTTTGAGATTTTTATTTTTTTAATCAAACTACTGAGAACCTTTATTAGCAAAAAACAAAACAACAAAATAGAAAGTTAGGGGGATCAGTCCAAGCATAGATCCATAAGAGGTCAGAAAAGGCTAAAAAACAGCGGGGTGACCTCCAGAAACAATCTGAGAGGCAGCCCAACGAGTAAGGTGATGCACAACTTCATTTGCACCTTTTAACAAAACTAAAAGCATAATAACTAAAATCAGCAGCACTACGCGAGCTATCACCAATCCAGCTATGAACTCTCCAATCCAGTCGAGCAAGGAAATTGCGAAGAGCATCAATAGTCAGGAGAGAGTCCTCTTCTAGAATCACAACGTTGAAACCCCTCCCTTTTAGCTTCCGCAACTCCCACCTGGGCAGCACAAACATCCCCCTCCAAAGAGTCTTGCATCTGGAACTGTTGAACACTAGCACCAACAATCAGTCCCAAAGTGATATCTAATAACAACAGTTCCCACAACAAAGTTCTCCCGCACAGAGACATCAAAAATAACTTTGACAAAGCCAGGTTTGGGAGGGATCCACCTTGGAAAGATATCAGACAACTTCTTCTGCCAAACACATAAGTGCTCTCCACATACTCTCTTAATCCTAGTGAGCAACTCTCTTAATCCTATTGAGCAGCTGCAAAATATCAAGCTTAGCGCCATTGTGGATAATTTGGTTCTTGGTCCACCAGAGTAGGTCCCAAGAGATTAGAGCAAACAAACAACTGAAAGTGGAGATAATCCTCAGGAGACAGAACACTCAAGGAGGACAGATCTATGATAGTTGTGAGCCAAAAGGATATAGGCCTATCAAGGAAGGCTCGAATGTTCAGACCCCAAGGAGAGTGTCCCCAAATGATTTGGCTCACCAAACACTCAAACAACATGTGTCTGGTGGTTTCAACAGCATCCCTACATAAGACGCATTGCGCCTCCAATATCTCTTCATTATATCCAACTCGATCAGCAACTCTGCCTTTAGTGGGAATGACATCCCATAAGAGCTTTCAAAGCATACTTTCAACAGCATCCCCACATAAGACGCATTGCGCCTCCAGTATCTCTTCATTATATCCAACCCGATCAGTAACTTTGCCTTTAGTGGGAATGACATCCCACAAGAGCATCCAAAACATAACTTTGAAATGTTCATGAACCTTCAAACGCCAAAGCTTCGTCCACCATCCCAGGTCATCTAAGCAAGAATAAGCCTCTCGCTGTCTAATTAACTACATGTACATAGATTTGACCGAGAAAACCTCAACTTTCTCTGGAATCCACAGCAGCTCATCCCTACTTGCCTCAATGCTAATATGAAGTTTAATAATTGCTTCCGTATGCTGCTGGCTGAAAGTTTTCCAGATTAGAGAGCGATTCCATTGGCCGATATCCTGGTCAATAAGCTCAACCACCGTAGTAATCTCCCTGCTACGAAGATTAGAATCATTGGGAGAGGGTATAAACCCCTGAATTGATAGAATCCAAGGGTCATTCCACACAGAAATCGACATCCCATCACCCACCATAAAACAAGAGCCCAATTTTAAAAGATGTTTCACCTTCAAAATGCTTTTCCAATCCTAAGAAGCTTGCGAATTACTAACAACCTCTCCAAAGCCAACAAGCTGGAGGTATTTGCTTCTTATATGCTGCACCTATATACATTGGCTATTTGTGGCGACTTTCCAAGCAAGCTTGGGGACCAAAGCTTTGTTGTAATCTGCCATAGCACGAAAACCAAGTACACCAACAGATTTCGGAATACAAATAGAACTTCAAGACTTCAAAGTAAGGTTCCTTGTTTTCTCCGGTTTGAACTCCCACCAAAATTTTTTCAACCCCCTATCCACCTTTGCACACCAGACCTCAGGAGCAGCAAAATAACTCAGCGAATAGGCAGACAGTGAAGTGGCAACGCTCCTAATCAAAGTGGCTCGCCCAGCTTGAGAGATCAATTTTTCTTTCCATCCTGAAAGCTTAGAGAACACACGCTCCTTCAAGTCAGCCAACGCTTGATACTTAGACTGGGGGATAAGAAGAGGCAAGCCAAGGTGCTTTGCCTTTGCTGGTATTTTTTTCAACTGTAGCAGGTCGCAAATAGGAATAATAGCAACACCAGAAAAATTCTTGCTGAAGTGTATAGAGGATTTATCCTGGTTAACTTTCTGGCCCGATCACTTCACGTATTTCTCCAGACATCTAAACATAGCTGTGGCATTGCTAATCTTGGCTCTCCCAAATAATAGAAGGTCATCCGCAAAGAGAATGTGCGAGATGATAGGAGCTGCACGCCCAACCTTAATCCCTCTAAGATGCCCCGTAGCCTCCTCCCTTAACAACGATCTAGATAGGACTTCAGAGCAAAGAAGGAACAGCAGTGGGGACAACGGGTCTCCTTGACGGAGTCCCCCTATACGGTGAGAATCTCACAAACAAACCTTCATTCAATAAAATCGAAAAACTCGAATAAGATATGCATTGTTTTGTCCAATTTACCCAAACTGGATGAAAACCGAAACTCTCCAAAATTTTGAGGAAGAAAGCTCATTTCACTCTATCGTACGCCTTTCCCATATCATCTTTGATTACCATCCAACTGCCACTCCCACGCTTATGGTTCATCCCATTGAAGATTTCGGTAGCTACTATGTAATTATCTTGAATGAGTATATCTGGCACAAAAAGCAAGCTGATATGGATAAATAAGCTTGGATAGCACAATCTGAAGTTTCTCAGTCATGATCTTGGATATTAGTTTGTAAACACGTTACACAAACTAATAGGCCGAAATTTCCCTACTATCGATGGGTTATCAACTTTAGGGATCAACAACAGGTTAGTATGATTAATCTCAGGTAGCATACAACCTCTAAGAAAGAAGTCTTGCACTGAGGATATCACATCAGCCCACACTATCTCCCAAAAGTGTCTAAAAAATAATATTGTCATCTCATTGGGTGCTCCATGCTTTATCCGGATTCATTTTCTTCAAAGTCTCCCAAATTTCAACCACTCGGTATGCTGCTAAGCATCTCTTTCTGTTCAACCAAAATAGTTGGCTTAATCAAATTTTCCAAATCAGGTGGTATAGAGGGATTTTTAGTGCTGCACAAATTGAGTAAAATTGTACCAGCTCTGCACCCAAGCCACTTCTACTCGAGATCCACTCCCTCTCCCTACTCTTCAATTCTGCAACTTGATTGCTTTAATAGTTTGAGGGCTTATAAAGTGACCTTTTAAAATCTTCATTTTAACTCTTGAAATGTCACGTAAATATTATTTGCTAGTTTAGACCGTAAATTTTATCACATTTAGCTTTCAAATTACCAAAATACATTACTATTAATCAATCTCTAGTAAGAACTTAAGAATTTAAATGGGTAGAAAATAGGGTACGCGACATAATATGGAGGTTAGATCGTACGCCAGAGCTAACATTGATAAATTTTGATAATTTGAGACCTCAATACTACGAAATTGGTAATTTGAAGGCTAAAAATAACATTTGGTCCATAGTCAAGGATAAAAAGTGATGTTTCACCTAATACTTCTAAATAAAAACTGTGGATGAA
This sequence comes from Myrica gale, assembly GCA_963930655.1. Taxonomy (NCBI): domain Eukaryota; kingdom Viridiplantae; phylum Streptophyta; class Magnoliopsida; order Fagales; family Myricaceae; genus Myrica; species Myrica gale. The sequence goes on along the minus strand of OZ005598.1, from coordinate 28,043,507 downwards.
AAAAATTGCTAGTATTAAGACCTTAAACCTTCAAATCTTAATTAAAGGAGTACGTTATATAAAAAAGTATTTTTATGTGGTCAATTAAGAAAAATGAAGATGGGAAAATACATTAAAAAAATGGAGCGATAAATTTAATAAATAAACTGTAATTTTCGAACAACTGTTCCCTTGCTGGTCGCTGGTTTCTTCTTCTGCGTGTGTAATTTTCTAGCATGCTGGAAACAACTAATGTCAGGGACTTGTAAGCATCCTCGTTAGAATTCAGAACTTACCCAAAAGAAATAATAAGAAAAAAAAGGGGTCTATACAAGAGTAGTTGTTGGAAAATCAGAATATTGTGGCTTCGCTCAACCAGATGAAGCGTGAAAACTTGCAAAATATTGAGCATGCTGAGGACGCATGGGGAAAATCTACAGGAGAAGACGAGCAATCAGAAGTCAGCTTCAGTTGTGCAACGAATTTGAGCTCAATGTTTAGGGTTTGACGTGCCTTGCACAACTGCATGCTTGCCCAGAAAAAAAGAAAATGATCAAATAGCCTACATGTATAGGCCACCTGTCTGCATAGGCATCAGAGGAATGCCAGATGGTGCCGCCTACTCGGCCAAGAGGAATTTTCAAAGGAGCGGGATTCAGTCCCGACGGTACGGGTCCGGATACGTCCGGACCCGTACGGTCGGGACCGAATCCGAGTCCATTTTCAAAGGGACGTGACAAATTAGTCCTCTTAATAAGAAAAATATAAAATTAATCTCTGTAATTCTATTTTGATTTGTCGTTAGTCTTCCATCAGATTTTATCAATTTTTTTATAAGTATTTTATCCAATTTTTGAAATCACATGAATTAATTTTATACTTTTCTTATTACGAAGACTAATTCAATTTTCTATCCTATCACATGAGATTTTGTATGTATTCACAAGGGAAAAGCAAATCAGGTGAGAAATAGGGAAAGCTAATGTCGGAGCTACCACTTGATCTGTTTTGTACCAGAGCCTTTATTCCTATTAGTCTTCGTCAAAGGGGAATAAATAATATGCTATTCCAAGATACAGCCTTGATTACACTAGAAAAATCATCAATCAGAATCAGTGAATCGCAGCTTATTTTAGAGTACTGGCAGATTTTCATATCTTTTCCTAAAATCTTGCCAAATTTAGTGGGGAAAACAGATCCTAATGGAAGTTAGGGTTGCAGAATCTATAGAGGTTTTAAGGAAGATTCACAAAAGCAAACTACAATAACTGGACTCATCATTCATATATAGGCAACAAGGGGACTCCAATTTAAGCTTTAGGGGTTCAACTGAGGAAGAATAGAAGGGTTTGGCAGAGTGTTCTTAGTTCTCATGCTGTTGACCCAAAAAGAGTGGAAGACCAGAATACCAAAATCCCATTTACCATATTTGTGTACAAGGAAATTGGCTTAATATTGGACATTATACGCTATGCCAGAACATCACTTTCATTACTTTATGGGAAAAGGTCATCCAAAACTCATGGGTTGCTTTTTCATGGTGTAAAAGTTACTTCTGGGACAAGTATAAGCAACCACATTTAACATTGCATGCTCTACGCAATTTCCACATAAAGCACTACAGAAGCTCAAAATGCATATGGTAATTATTTGGTTAATTAGGTGGTTAAAGAGGATGATCCTTTAAATGGTTTATAAAGTTCCGTCACCTTTTAAAAAGTTAAGGATTTTTAGAGATGGTGCGTGAATTAGTCTAATAAATATATTTCTTAAACTCTTACCTTAACCATTCTCCCAAGAAAAATACAAGCAGGTGGGTATATATACAGTAGATTTTTAGTCCTGTAATATTCTTTCCCATGTTTGAAAGAAAGAACACATTAATTAATTTTAAGCAGCTAACCAACTATTCATGCTGGAGCTGCACGTTGGCCAACCCAAGACAGAGTCTTTTATGTTTGGCAGTTGGTTGTTGCGTGTCCCCTTGGCACATAAATAACTCAAGCAAACATGTGCTTTCACTTGTAATTTTACAAGGCGTTGAAACCAACCATCTCCCATGTCCCTCCACGCCTTGCGGTGAACTGTGAAGGCGATGAATTCCGGCGAAGGAGCTGTTTGGAAGAGAAAAGGGAAAGAGGCGGTGGATCAAACCCTCCACCAGGCGGCCTCATCGCCTTATCATGTCACAAAGATGAAGAAGACAAAGAAGAAGGATCGGGAGAACCAGGAAAAACCCAAACATTACGCTTTGGTGTCATTCTGGGAGTTGCCGGATTACATGAAGGACAACGAGTTCATACTGCATTATTACAGAGCCGACTGGTCTCTCAAGGCGGCTTTCTTCAGCATATTTCGTTGGCATAACGAAACGCTCAACGTCTGGACGTACGTCAAAAGATTTCGATCCCCAAAAGCGTGAAATTTTGTTCATTTCTTCAGTTAACTAACCATTTTTTGTTTTTTTATAGATTCAATGGGTTTGCTTATTGATTTGGTTAGTCTTGCTTGTTTGCTTTCTTGTTACGTGCTTGCAGGCATTTACTTGGGTTTGTTTTGTTTGTGGGGTTGACCATGGCGAATTTGATGGAAGTGCAGGTTGCCGATCTTCTTGGATTCTTTACCAGGTCTGTGGAAAATTTGTTTTGAATTTCCAAGGAAATTTTCTTTCTGGGAAAAGAAACAAGTACTTAAAATAATAAAAACCCAAGTACCCAACTCCCTGTACTGCCATAATTTTCGAATATACCAATGCAGCAATCGAATCTTTGATTGGAATATCCCCACGCACGCAGACAAATTAGTCATTAGTTGTTTCATATTTTTTTTTAAGAATGCATACCTTTTCAGTAGATTGAATCACAGATGAGAGATCAGCGTTTAGAATGGAGAACTGCTGCAGGGATGCTAATTGATTACTATAGGGTGTGGTAGGTAGGTGCGAATTTTTCTCTATCTTCTCTCACAGACAAACCTGCAGAATCCATGTTAATCTTATTCAAATCTGGATCAGTATCATATCACATGGCCACCGCCACTTCTCTGTGACACCTCAAAAGGATTAATTACACTTGGGAGTTTTTTCCCCCCACTTATTTGTCTCATAGAAAACAATTTCATGAAAACTTGCCAACATGTAAGGGTAGTGCAATCTCTTCTGTTGAAGTCTTGGGGATTTATTTTCCCCATCTTCTTTACTTAACTGAAGTCAAATTTGATGCTTGGGAAATCTCAATCAACGACTAAGATCTTATATGAGTACTATTTCCTTAAAACTGATTTGCTGGTGCCAATTTACCTTGGGACAGTGCCAATGGAATTAGTCTAATTTGAAGTCACATGTCCCTCATTTCCTGCATTATGCTCTTGCAGGTCCATACCTATTAGTGCGGGAACACATATTTCTCATAATGTAAGGGACTTCATTGCAGTGAGTCGCCTCATAAACTAATTAAATCATTTTCTGTCATTTTGACAGAAAGCATATCCGAATACTTTTTCTGCTCCTTCTGCTTGATCAAGAAAATAATTGATAATATGAATCTTGCAGGAGACTACAACGCTGATCGATTTGAAGCATCCAACATCTCCGGAAATGGATATCAGCATGAGTCAGATGGCCACACGGTGGCCGTTCTTTGTCTTCTTGAGTGGCTCTATGTTTTGCCTCCTGTCGAGCAGCATTTGCCACCTCTTTTCATGCCACTCTCACCCTTTGAACCTCTTGTTGCTGCGGATAGACTACGTCGGAATCACCATCATGATCATCACCTCCTTCTTCCCTCCAGTCTACTACATTTTCGAATGCGAGCCTCACTGGCAATTTGTCTACCTTGGTGGCATCACGGCAATGGGAATTTTCACCATTGTCACAATGCTTTCGCCAACGCTTTCAACCAGCAAATATCGTCCGTTTCGTGCCATGCTGTTCTCATCCATGGGGTTGTTTGGAATCATCCCTGCAACCCATGCAATTCTTGTGAACTGGGGCAATCCCCACCGCAATGCTACCTTAGCATATGAGTTAGCCATGGCTGCATCTTATCTGACAGGAGCATTCGTTTATGTTAGCCGGATCCCGGAGAGGTGGAAGCCCGGGTGGTTCGATTTAGCAGGGCATAGCCACCAAATATTTCATGTTTTTGTGCTCATGGGTGCATTAGCCCACTATGCTGCCACGGTTGTAATCCTGGATTCTCAACACACTATCACTTGCTGAAGGATTATTCAGTGGATGTTTCATTTAGATAGGGACATTATTTATTTGTTTGAATTGAATTTGAAGGTGCTGCTGTAGAAGAGACACCATCCAAGAAAAAAGGAGAAAACCCAGCAAAAAGGATTGACAGAAGGGAAATGAATGCTGTCATTTAAGAAAAGATTATATTTTATTTGTTTATCAAATCTTCAGATGAAGAAATGGGTAGGGTGTGGGGTTCTATGGGTGTAATTATGTCATCATACTGTGAGTTGATTTGTTCATGTGTTGTAAAGTTCTACCATTTTTTTTCAAGTTCTGCAAATTCATTTATATAGAGAACATGTAAAATATCAGGTTATGCTTCAGAACAAAACAGAGTATTTTGGTGTTTTTCTGTTTTCATAAATTTCTGTCGTGCATTAGAAGCTCAATATTAGAGCTGCACAACAGAACTTGACCTCTTCCTTCTCTAAATAAGCTTCGATTTCAAATCTTTTTCTCTTAAAGTCCTAACAGAAGAATCTTGTACAGCAAATCTATCGAAATGAGTCTACCTAACATGTAAATCCCCGATCAGAGTAGCCAAAAACTGTTCACGGCTTCCACTTAAGTTATCAATTTTATCTCAAAACACCAAAATCCTTCTTACCAAGATTGAACCGGAATCTATCTTTCAAATGCACAGAGATAAATTCTTCACTTCCAAAAATTATATAAACTAAACTTTTAAAATCAGGGATGATTTTCATGATAACCTTTTAAAGGTGTTTATTGTAATTTGCACGGTTGAAACTCCGCTGAGAATGTCTGGTAGACATAAAGAGAAGCTTTAAAAGCCTTCCAACTCTTTTGTACACCCAATGAAGGCCCTTCCATAAATGGAGTACACGTCGTCTCCAGCTGTGTTTTTTAGCAGCCTAGTGGCCCTAGCATGACTTTTCTTTTATTGACTTACACATTCAAGTTCAGAATATTGCCCTTCCTTTGTAATCCATTTTTATTTCCTCTGAAATTAAGACTTTATTCTCATAAAAATATCACCGTTGAAAAAATTACCATTTGGGCTCGGTCTAGCCGCTCAGTTGGATTCGTTTTAAGTTAGAGGGCTTCCAGGCTTGGGGTGGGGGAAGATGATGGGCTACCTTTGTAGCTACAGAGGCTTGGTTTGTGAGGGCAAGATGGGCCAACTTTGCAGCAGCACAAGTTGCACCAAGTGTTTTAGTTTGCTCCTTTGGGCAATTGGTTGAGGCCCATAACCCATACAGATGGTAACGGGGATCTCCAGTCAACTTTCAGGACCCAAAAAGAACGAAAAATCTCAGGTGACCTTTTGGTGGGATTCAGAATCAGGGAACTGCCAATCCTTCTCATGCAAACACACTCCCAACAGCCGCCCAAAAGAAGAAGGCCCGACTTCCTATTTTACTTAATATTTAATAGGTTATATATTTTTAATTTAAATATTTTAACTTAACAAAAAAATAAGACTCAAACTATCGTTAATTTTTTTTTGAAGTCTTCATTTTTATTTAATATTTAATAGATTATAGGCTTTTTAATTTAAATATTTTAACTTAACAAAAGAAAAAATAAAACTCAAAATATCGTTAAATTTTTTTGAAATCTTCAATTAATGTAAATAAAATATAATTCAAAATTTTAAAGGAGATGACTTTCAACTTTAAAATTCAAAAAAAACTATTGGAATTCTAATTTTAAAATTGAAAAAAAAAACTATTAAATTTCCAATTTTTAATCTTTCCTTAATTCTTATTTTTCTACTCTTAACTTCTTCCTTCCTTCTTTACAGCTCAATTTCAAAGGGGGCGTTTGTTTGTGGAAATTTCGGGGAATATTCCCGAAATTTTGGGAATCTTTACTTTATTGAGATTTATTGGGGTTTGTGAAAAGTAGAGTGTATGTGTGTAAAAATTAAAAATTTTGGAGTGTGTTTGTTTTGTTGGAAATTTCGAACCCCAAAACTTTGGAGAAACAAACACCCCCACTATTTTCCAAATGTAAGTATTGCTTATAGAATATTATCAACAATACATGTAACTCAAAAAAGTTTTTTAAAACTAAAACTAATAAAATCATGACTTAATTAATCCACTCGTCCTTGGGGTTTGAACTTTTTCCATAATGGTCCTTAGGGTGGGTTTGTTTTGTAAAATTTTAGTGTTGTTAAAATTTGGGTTAAATGCATGTCATGCCCCTGTGGTATGCGGTAATAGCAAATATGCCTCTGAAGTAAACAAAGTCATTTTCATACCCCTGAGGTAAACATTCAGGAGCAAATATGTCATTTCGTTAGGTTTACCTCAGGGGTATGAAATGACATATTTGCTCCTGAATGTTTACCTCAGGGGTATGAAAATGACTTTGTTTACCTCAAGGGTATATTTGCTATTACCGCATACCACAGGGGCATGACATGCATTTAACCCTTAAAATTTTAGGTATTGAGTTTAGTGAAAAAGCGGAGAGAGAGATAATTTCTTATATTTTTTGTAGTGAAAAATTATGATTTGATGGAAGAAGAGAGAGATTATATTATAATATTTTATTGTGTTAAAATTTTAGAAATGGTAAACTTGGAATTCAATTCGTGGTACATGACGTTTGTAATGAATTTTTTTTCGTCCCTCACTTAACTCCAGCTCATAAACTTAACGGATCTACGTGACAGAGGGACCCACATCACACTCAAATGTAGTTGTAACGCGTGTCCTACTATTTCTTCGTTATTGCCAAGCAATGTAAAACACAACCATGTCGTAATCTCTCAAAAGCCACGTCGTTTCCGTTACTGCAAAGTACGACTTTTGTTTCTGAAATGGTCAATTGTCTTCGACCTTCGGGGATCTGACGGAGTTGAGCCACTGCAAATCCTTCCCGAGCAATAGGTTATACTTTTCGGTCATCGTCGGTGGTTATTTCATCCTTTGAGACTAACGAAGATGCAACAGAGGCGGAGGCTTTCGAAAATGTCGTTTTTAGGCTTGACTACACCGGAGATCTTCCCAACGAGTGCTTGGCCAGCATGTTTCAAAGCATATAAATCATCCTCCTTAGAATCAAATTGAAATTTTAACGTAACTGTGTACTCTTGTGTTACAAGTATATTTCTGCTACAAATGCCGTTCCGTGCATGCTACTTAGAAGTAAATTTATGTCCTCTTATAATCTGAAATACTTTTCAGAAAATACAGTTGCAACTTGAAACCAAAGTATTCGAGTGCTTCCGTTGTCACTGGTGGCAGAAAATCAGGTTGGGACTGACGCTCGGAAAATGGATTTTTCTCTGATGGGTCTGGAACCATTTGTTTTACAGAGGAGCTTCTTCTTGGGATATTAAGCAGCTTGTCCGGTGGATCACTTTGCTAGTGACTTTTTTCTTCTCTTTTCTTTTTGGTTTACATTCCTTGTTAGCAGACTTTTCTTCTACTACACCAGGACAGAGTCCACAAACCTTGGTTGTGAGTTCTCCACCTGTACACCGTTCAAGGCGGATACCTCCAATGAACCATACAATCCGTATTTTCCACTTCCTCCAGGACAAACCTAGAGACAAAACTCATGATATGTCATAAGCTGTTCCTTTTTTTATGAATAAATTTGCATTAAGGAGCAAAAAAGAAGCTAATAGCAGAGGAGTAAACCAGTCAAAGTTGCAGCTTCGGAAAGAGAAAGGTAAAAGAACAAGGCATGGGCGGATTTAGGGGTGCGGGCGGGGGCGGCCGCCTCCATTGGCTCCAAAAATTCTTTGTAATTTTTTTTTGGTTATTAAGAAGTAGGCCCGCCCCACTAGCCCAGCTGCTTCGGCCTGCTTCCAAGGCCAGTGGGGGCGGGACTGGGCCAGCGGGGACACACCCACTGGCCCAGTCCGTGTGGCCTAATTGCTTACTTTTTTTAAAAAATCAGAGAGTGAAATTACTCCGTTTTAACCTCTGATTTTTTTTTAAAAAAAATTACTCACGCCTCTCTCTCTCACTTTGTGATCTCTCTGTTTCTCCCTCAGCCCTCACGCCTCATCAGTCCCTCTCACTGGTCCATTATCACTTTAACTGCACTAATACATAAATTATGTAGGTCCTCACTAATTTATCATTTGCCAATTAGAAAGGAAAGCACATGAATATTGTTTTTTATTAATCTAATTTATTACTGAGGTTATTTTTTAACGAGAAATAGTTAAGTGCACCAATACTTTTTGACAGAAGAAGATTCCTTATTTTCATATAGGCATCAAGCTCCATAATTATTGATGGGTGTTAAGAATTGTCTCCCTCATATGCTGATGGGCATTTTTTTTTGTTCTTTTTAGATAATGGATAGATTTTTTATAAAAAAAAAACCTCAAAGCATGGAGTCGTTTAATACTCCTAATGTGACTACTACTTCTAATGAGGATTCTAGTTCAAAAAGATCTCGCCCTTTGTTGAGTTCGGATGATATTATTTCTGACCTAGGGTTGCGTAAATCTATTGATTTGTGCAGCACAGACCACACTTGCTATCATTAAAGACATTGGGGATGAATTTTTTTGTCTTATGGTTGATGAGTCTCGAGATAGTTCAATGAAGGAGCAAATGACAGTGGTTTTGAGATATGTGAACAAAAGTGGATAGATGATTGAACGATTTCTTGGTGTGGAACATGTTACTGACACATGCTACCAGTCTTTAAAAACTGCTATAAATAAATTGTTTGCAAGACACGAGTTATAAATTGTTTCTTAGTATGGATAAGTGTATTTTATTATTTTTAATATTTTTAGTTCTTAATTTGCGATATTGTAATTTTAAGACACTTTTTACGTTATGTGGAAAATTTTTTTTGATTATTTTCTCTTAGAAATTCGACCTCACTTATTATATATCCCAGATAGAACAAGGTCCAAAAATCTAGAGCCTTAATTGAACTATGAGGTCACCTTCAGCGTAGCATTGCTCCCAACCCAATCGGGCACGTATCAGGAAAATAACCGACCCGACCGAACCCAGATTGATGCCCTAAAACCCTCGCTCTAGTCTCCGTCTGACGCATGTGCTCTGCTTCCCTTGTCCTTGTCTCGGACTCCACGATTCCTTTGCGAAAGCCACCCACTAAAGGGTATTTGACTCATTTTAAGCAAGGAACCTGCGAAGACAGACACAGTTTAGTTTCTCAGGGGCTCTGAGAGACTCCGAGGCACAGAGGACAAATCTTCAGCCATAATGGCCGAGAAGGGTGCAGAGGAAGCTGTAGTGGACGTTTGCGTAGCCCAACGCACTTCCATTCCTTCTGGCGAGATCGCGGGCTGGGCTGACGTGTCACCCCTCCTCGAGGCCGCATGCAAAGGTCGATTCCTTCGTGCCTTTAAATATTAGAGTTTTATGATTCGCGGGTCGTATCGCCTTTGTTAATTAAAAGGAAGAAAACGAACTCGACGTTAGTCCAGCAACGTCAGTTGCTTAATTTTTTTCTCGGCAGGCAAACGGATGACTAAGCTGCGATTGGTGCAACGAAGATCTGGGACATCTCAATGCGTAATTAGAAACAACCAAGTAGTGCTAGGTTGTTGGGAAAATGGAGAAGCAGCGGAAAGATATGGAAAATTGTATTTTTGTCTTACATTGTTCTGTGGGAAACGAAATAATTAGTTCAGTAGAGAACTGACAGAACTTGACTGTTGATTGAATCGGTATAACTTTGATGCCAAGAGTGTGTAGAAATAGGAAATGATGAAAAATTGTTATTTGGGTACTTGCTTCGCCAGAAGCATGGCTGTGTGCTGAACTGGGGGCATATTTACTTATTTGGTTGGTTAAAGCCTTAAAGGAAGGTTAAGTATGTTTACTTATATTTACTTTTCTTGTTTTCACAAATACTATATCTAAGGGGCGTTGTTTGCTGCTATGGTACAAATCTTAAGCCTATACGCAAAATTATTGGAAGCGTAGGACCATCTTTTCGTTTTTGAGTATTGTGTGGTAGCCAACAGTTAAAGAAAGGTTAAGTATTTTTCTTTCTTTTTATTTGTGTGTTTTGGTTGCATGCATATGCATACATAGCACGATGGTACTTAGATGAACCGGAGATGAAACTATCTTCATTGGCATTTTTACCGTGTGGATATCGATGTTCCCAATCGATTGGCCATTAAAAGATGATAATTTGTTTTTCAGAAATATATACTGAAGCCTTAACACATGAGGTAAAAAGGTGGATGGGGTTGGTCTATGTGTTCGATTAAAAATCTGCAAAGGAGAACTGAAATATAAACTTAAGTATGTGGTGCAAATTGCAGTCTTCTGTGTCTGGCAGGATAACTTCTGGAATTTGATTTTAGCGTTTTGCGACTTGAGGACTGTTCCTGCCATATCAGCGTGATGTGGGCTATCCTTTTGATTCTAGCTCTTTTTGTGATGTCTGTCGCAGATCTTGGAGATTGTGATCTTGTTCATGGAGATAATTTTAATCTCTTTGCTGCCATGTCTGCACTGGAGGTACTTTCTGTGGCTGAAGCTTGGTTTCTTTTTTTTGGTTTCTAGCTTTAAGCTCTAGACATAAGCTATGCAGAGTCGTATTGAATTTTTGCTGCATTAAATATTTTTTCGTGAGTTCCTTCTCTGTTTGCTAGTTTGATGTTATTTTCCACCTTTTTTGGGTCCGTTAAGTTCACATTTTCTTAGGAAAAGGATGTTAAATTCACATTCTCTTCAGAAAAGGAGAACAAGGGTAAAGTGCTAGTTTGATTTTATTTTCCACCTGTTTTTGATCGTATGTTAAGTTCACATTTTCTTAGGAAAAGGAGAACAAGGGTAAAGTCGGAGCTAATTGGAAGCAGGCAGGTACTGGCCCAATTAGAAGTGATTACTGCTTGAAGCTAAGAATCAAAGTATCTGAATACATTGGCCCAATATGTTTTTTTTTTTAATTTCGTTGGTTCAGTCTTTACCTTATTGGAAAGCGTTCTGTTTTGTCTGGTGTGGCCCACTTGTTCTACGCGACGTGCTTGTTAGATATGACTTGAAACGGGTTAAAAGAGTAACTTTCATCTATATTTGACAGAATTACTTTATTATTTTCACTTGCATCTGTTGCTATGTGGGATCTTGAATGCATTGAGTTGTATAATTTAACTGTTATTATTATTTATAAAAAAAAAATAACTGTTATTATATGTAACAATGGTGTTGCACTTTGGTTATGTTTTATCTTGTCATCTATATTTTCATTCTCTGCTTCTTAGTTTGTAATTGTTATTTTTACAAGATAATGGACCCGAAGATGGATTCTGGTATGGTTGGTAAATACTACTCTGTGGATGAAGCCATTGAGAATGGTGCTGCTCCAGTTCCCATCAGCTTTGAGAAAACTTTTGATGTTCAATGCACCATTGACATCATGGACCATCTTCTAGCATGTGAGGTATCGGCAATCTTTTGTATGTAGTACAGACCTTCCATTGGTCTTGATTGATTTACTGAGCTCTATTCCAAATTTTTTTCTCCACTTTGGATGATACATGACTGGAATAGATTCTGCTTTTTTTTTTTTTGATAAGTAAGTTAAACTTTATTGAAGAAAAGAAAGATGACAGTACAAGAGATTATACTGACAGCAACTAAAGCATACAAGCTAAAATCTGAGAAAATCCGGAAAACCCACAAAAGGACCCCCTAAAACTGAATTAGTCATCAGAAACAGAGAATGCAACATAGACCCCCCCAAAGTATCCAAAGACAAAGCCCCGTCCTCAAAACATCTCTCATTGGAGAAGGCAAAGGATTTAAGGTTTGTTCCACCTAAAAGAAGAGTCATACAGTGACAATAATAATGAAAGAGACGCATAACTTCACTTCTGTGGGTGTGTATGTTGTCTTATACAAGAAATCTACACTCTTTATAACAAATATTGTTTTTGTAGACTGTCCACACATTTCTTCTTGGGGTGATTTTTCTCCTATCATTTTTAACCTCTGAAGTATACGGAGCCTGGTACAAAATTCAGTTAGGCATTGTTCAGTTGTATTCTTGTTCTTTTTGTGAAAAAAATATCACTTGTAGTTATTGCATGCAAGAATGCATATGCTTATACATATATACATACAGGGGTTTAGCTGTGTTCTGTTATATAGCTTATAAACGTGTCCTTGTCTGGCCTGTGTCCTGTTACATGTTTTCATCTGAATTGTGATCTTCCGTGTCTTGCCTAATCTCTGTGCTATCTTCTAAGTTGTGATCCTACATTGCAGGCGACATGGCACAAGGGTCATTCATTGGCACAAACTGTGTTCTCTTGTATCTATCTTTTGAGGCCTGATAGGACATCTTCACATGCCTTGCTCCATTCTTATTGCAGAGTCATACGTGCAACCTGCAAGGCAGTTGTTTCGGTTGTCTCGGATGCACGCACACATGAAGTAAAGTATTTCAACAACTCTTGTTGCCTCTCTTCATTTTTATGCAACAATTTTTTTGTCTCCTTTTCCCCCTAATTTTTAGAGCTTACCTCTGGGAGTGGTTTAATTCTCAGATCAATATATATATATTTTGAAGTACAGACAGTTGGGAGGTCTTTTCTGGAACTGAAACAATGTTGTAGTGATCTAGTGTTACAGTTCCCTGAATCATTGGAGGAGAAGAGGAAAAGCGAGATAGTAACACTAGTTTAGAGTACTAGTACATAATTGTGTTTTTTATGTAGCATATTTTTCCTATATCCTCCTAGCCAAAGAGTTCCCTTTTGATCAGCTATTTCTAATTGTATTTTTTTTTACAGTAATTTTCTAGAAGTACTGTTGATTTTATTTGTTTCTTTGGCAGGAAGAGGATCTTTTTACGATGGCATATGGCCTTCCTTTGGATGGTGATGGAGATGAGAAGTGCTTGTCATTACTAAATGCGGTTGAAGAAACAATTTCTCGCCAGTTGCGTGCTTGCAAAGCCCAATCATCAAGAAGAAGAGTGATAGAAGGTAATTGTTTACTTGCTCGAGCATTCTAGTTTCAATTAGCAAAAACTATTTTGTAAAGACCTTAGACCAAAAAAAAAAAACTTATGGTGAACAGAGGTGCATATCCTTTTGAGTCCACATTTGCTTGTTCTGTGAGGCCCTTTAACTTATAACGTATTTTAAAACCTTTTGCTCATGAGTTTTACATTGGTGGTGGGGGGTTAATGATTAGGTATGAAACATCACTTACTAGGTCCCTATATATGGTGTAGCTAACTTATTATCATTAGGAAACCAAATCTGTAGCTATGTTGTGAAATTTTAGAGGTGGTCATGGAAGGGGTCTGATAATCTGGTAAAGGTATACTAATTTAAGTAGAGCAGGCTTCTTTTCAAAAAAAAAATCAAGTAGCAGGCGTAGGTGTCTTTTTGAGCCACTTGGCAAACGTAGCTGGTCTATCTGGTGCATCTGCATGTAGATTAGAATGTTCAGAAATGTGTTTCTTCATGTATGTGCTGGCTATTTTGATGCAGATGTAGAGCCATTACAAACAAATCTTGATTTGGAAGAGGGCTACTGCAAAGCCTTGTTGTGCCGCTTACGCTTTCGTAAGGTCTTACCCTGTATAGTCTCATATAAGTACTGTATTCGGTATATAATTTTGTAATTGTCTCTGCATAATCTGTGGATATATATACGTATCCTCTGAAAGTCAGCTCACTAGCATCCCTTCTTTTGTTTTTTGCATCGGGATCATGTGCATGCATCAGTACATAGTGTATTGGATATCTTTGGTGCTTTGAGTTTTTAGTTTGTCTATGGATAAAAAAAAATCATTCAGTTCCAACATATTTTGTTCTTGTAGCTCTGTAGTTCCTCAGGAAGTTAACAGTATCATTTGTTTGTTGTTGTCAGTAATATTCAGATACAAACAAACTTTAGTTCATCACTCATTTGTATTTTTGGGTATGATTTTACCCCCTTGGTTTTAAAGCTTTATGTGAATAATTCTGAAACTGTTGGCTTGAGATCTCTGCTCTGATATGTATACACTCAAGAATTGATTCTCCCTCTGCATCAATTTTCTAGCAAATATTTTTTGGCCAATAATTGGCTGTATTCGGTGTTTTCTTCAGCCATTTTATTTGTATAATGACTATGGTCTACTTATTTCTTATGACTTTTGTTCTGTTTCATCCGGCAAATCCAGTATCACTTTTTGTTGGATTAGTATTTCCAACATTTTCCCTTTGTTTTCAGCACTTTTATCATGTTCTTACATCTATGAGGCGGCCTCAAGGGAGAGGTTTGGAGTTGGCGAGGAAGCACATAGCCTCCTGCATAACAGAACTAGAATGCATTCATAAATCGTCAGAATTTCTCAGAGCTATTGCCTCTGGAACATGCGAAGATGGAATAGAGGACAAAACGACTGCTTCTGGTTCTCAACCAATTGGGTTTGATGCTAGCTTAAATTGTAGATTATCTGCTCCCACTCCTCCACGTTCTATTAAAATTCTTAGTTGGAAAAAGGTAAGAATATTGAAAATTACTTGAGTTATGTCTTCTAATTTAGCTCCATTAATCAAAAGTAGAGAGAAATTTTTAACATGATTTTGGTTCTGCCAGGCCATTGAATATTTTGCAAAACTTCTTCATCATCTAGGCATTATATGTTCCTACTCCTTAGAGCCGTTGTTAGAAGGAGTTTTGCAGTTTGTGGTTCAGTTCCAAAAATCTCAACCTGATTTGGTTGCCAGAGCTCATCTCCAGGTTGGTTTTACTGCATCTTGCATCTTGCTTCTTTTTTCTCTTTTGTAATTTAACGATTGGTACCTTTTTACGCTGGTAATTGAGGAGTGTAGCTATTGATGGTCATAGCGATTATTGCTTTATTTAGGTAATTAAATCCTTCCACTAGGCAACCAGGCTTCTATTTTCCCCGTGAGAAAATCTTCTAAGTTTCATAGGCATATGGATGTCTTCCTATTGGTTATACCATGCTTACACTTAGTGGTTATGTAATGTTAACGAGCATAACCAAAGTGGAATTGCTGCTTGATAAGAGCCATTCCACTTTGGAAAAAAATTGTTTTAGGCTCGAATTCTTCATGTTACGCATTATTAAGCTCATTTCGTGTGTGGGGGGAGAGAGCTGGTTATAGTACAGGAAACTGAAGCTGATGTTTTGGGTGATGTCAATTGTTATGCTGCCAAACTTATGACCAGAGGAAAGTTGTGAGTGGATTATGTCTTAGAAGACCACAGTAAAGCGAAGGGGTCCTGGTGATGTGTGTATACACTTAAGCATTGACCTGATTATTGTGCATATTTGGAAAAGTGCATGGGGGATAAAGATATTGTGATCTCATTGACCTGTGAGAATTTCTTCTAAGTTTCATAGGCATATGGATGCCTTCCTATTGGTTATACCATGCTTACACTTAGTGGTTATGTAATGTTAACGAGCATAACCAGGACTTTTTCTGCATGTCAAGTGGTGCTTCTCCCTCTTTACTAGGTGGAAAGGCATGGGATGGAATTGCTGCTTGATAAGAGAATAGCCATTCCACTTTGGAAAAAATTATTTTAGGCTAGCGAATTCTTCATGTTACGCATTATTAAGCTCATTTCATGTGTGGGTGGAGAGAGCTGGTTATATTACAGGAAACTGAAGCTGATGTTTAGGGTGATGTCAATTGTTATGCTGCCAAACTTTTGACCAGAGGAAAGTTTGTGAGTGGATTATGTCTTAGAAGACCACAGTAAAGCGAAGAGGTCCTGGTGATGTATGTATACACTTAAGCATTGACCTGATTATTGTGCATGTTTGGAAAGTGCATGGGGGATAGAGATATTGTGATCTCACTGGCAAATTCCTCATTTGTAATATATGCTCCTATATGTTGTGTATGATTTGCATTGGAATGATTGCAATTCTTGTCTTGTTTGTATTTTTTGATTCATACATTGCTTCAGATACTTGATGCTACGTGTATGTTCTATACATATGGGTTCTCAACTCTAATAACTTGTAAACAGCTTTTGCTAGTCCAAGATGGGAAACTGTATGGACGGGATTCTATATTTTCTGTGATCACCAGAGCTGCAGCATTGCCTGATGTCATGAAGAACCATGATATTCAGAAGAATGAATATATCATGCAATTGGGACAGGTGAAGACCATATTATTTATTTTTAAACCGAACTTTCACTTTGCTATATATTCCAGAGTCAGTGAAGTAAGGATAAGCCCCACTCTTCCATCTTTCTTAGCTATTCTATATTGCTAGTGTGTTTCAGTTCAGAAACTGGGGATTGTTATTGAAACCTCTAATCAGAACATCGCTACCAAATACACAAGCAGACACAAAAAAGCTTTATCATGAGAATATTAATGTTAGTGTTACTGCTTACACAAAAAATATTATCATTACCTGTTTAGATTAATTCTTTGCATGAAGGTAGCATAGTTAAATGATAGTAATGTTGTCATTCAGCATGCGTGCAGCTGAGTGTAGGAGTACAGCTTTTATCATCCTTTTGGTCTTTTGCAGAAGGCACTTAACCTAATACGCGCATTGTCTTTATGGAATGCAGTTGGTGATCAATATGCTGAAAATCCTTTGCACCAATGCTGCATGGCAAAGGCGTAAGTTAGGCAAAATGCTACAAGATTGGCGTGTTATCCACGTGCAGGTGTGTCCCATATTTATAGTCTACATTTTTGTGAGTTATCGTATTGTTTCTTTCTCTCTGTAATCCATTCAGTGTGATTAATCATAGGACAGGCTACCGATTTTTCATTCTTCACTACTGTTGGGATTTCTCGCTATGTTGTTTTTTATTGTTTTTTTTAATTCATCACTTAACCAGACCTTATATTTTATTATTGTTTGCCCCTTGCTATCTTAGTCTGTCAAATTTCCTTAAAGATTGCCTTTTCCACTGAAACGTCTTTTATAAATACCCGATGTTTGAGCTGTCAACTGTTAGCTCAGTGATTTGTAGCCACCCAGATATATATAATGCAATTTGGCAACATGACTGACACGTTTTTTGAGGAATTGTTACCTTTTCTACATTGACATTTGGTGTACATTGTTGATTTTGACTTAAGCCGTGTGTATTGTGTTGGCCATACGAGAAGAATCAGGCTTGACAGTTGATATACCTATATTCTTTTATCATTGGCAAACAGCTAGAGCTGGTGTTTAGAAAAGATTTTGGAGAAGTCTCGAGCATTCCAGATGACGAGGTATGTTAGTCTGCTTTGGGTCTAACTGAATTGTCTTCTACCTGTATAGTAGCAGTGTCTGCATCTGCTTTTGGTGTGGATTTTACAACTCAAATCAATATATGTATAAGATAGGAAAAGAGAAAAAAGCATGAATCCCGTTATATATATATGAAACCTTGATGATCTCACCCTAGGGATCTCATTTTAATCCAAAACTGTGTGGTTTTGCAGAATGTATGTATGACAATATTCCAACATATCCTTGTTTGGGTGGAGGAGCAAACATACTGGATAGCTTCTCGTTTTCTTATTTTGGGATTTGAGTTGGAACTCTATTCTCCAAGTGAATATTGCATGGTATACTGGTACATTTATGTTGTCTTGATCAAGCTTGCGGAGAAAAAGCATATTAAGATGGCAGCAAGGAATGATACTAGTAAGTACGCTGGTAAATTTGGCACTTGGTACTTTGTAAGAAGCCTATCGTATTTGATGAATTGAGATGCACAAGCCCCATGGGTTTTCTGGTCCTTTAGAAATCAGGATAAAAAGAACATTAATGGGCAATTCCAAGCATGTAATCTGCCGTGTCCATTTAGAGGTTAGGAATTTGGCAAAAGTAGAGTCCAGAGAAAGCACTAATAGGGTGAGGGGATCAAACTCTTCAGCAACCACTAATAACTGAGACGAAATTCATTATTATCTGCATGTGATGGTATCACTATTGAAGAATTTGTACCAAAGATTTGATATCCTTTGAGGTGATCCTGTGCTTCTATTGAACAGGTAAACAAAAGGTAAAGAAAAAAAGGGAGTCCCCGAAGGATGTGGCCAGGGAATATCGAGATCCACCAGCAGTCTTGTTTGTTCAATGCCAAATATTTCTAGTTGAAGGGCTCACAAGGGTAATTCTGCTTGTTTTAATTAATAAGTTATGAGATCATAAATGATAACCTCTAGTGAATGCCACTGAGGATATTTGGGAGTAAAAGTCGACGTCCTGACCTGTTCATGGTTTATGGTGTTCATGGTGTTAGAATCTTATGCTGCACAGGTTTCTGAAGAAAGCCTTTCTGATTTAATTTATGCAGGTCATTCTACATTGTGGATGGGATATTGATTCTGCCCCCTTTTTAAATTACCGTTTTGCTTAAATATTTTCCAGCCAAATGCTCTAATTATCATGTGTCGAGAAAAAAAAAGGCACAAGAAGTCCTACTTATCAGTTGAATCTTTCCAGATGCTTGCAGCTTTGAAGAATGAACACATGATCTTACAGAGTCCCAGTCCTTTTAACACAGAGCAAGAGGTATAGCTTTTAATCCTATTTTCTATATATTTTAATATCTAAAGCATTCTCACCAAGGTGGAAGATGTGAGAATGCAATCATTAGTCTGCTGATCGAGGCCAATTTCATGTCTTTCCTCCCTTTTGAACTTCTTGATGTTGATGGAAGAAACAGTCTCTGATGAGATACATCTTCAGCACCCTACTGTTGTATATGAAATTGATTAATTTAAGCCCGAGATAAATTCAACCGCCTGACTCTTGTCCGAAATTTCATTAATTTAATGCCATGAGCAGTCTTGTTCACCCGATTGTTTTTTGCTTCTTTATCCGTTTTTGACTTAGCTGCATGGTTTTGACTTCGATGCGTATAACCAACCTGATTACTTCTTTTGCAGAGATTTATTCAGCACTTTGAACTTTTACAAAAAGCCTGCATTCCTGATCACGTCTCATACCCCTCATTCAACGAATCAACTACATATGCTCGCTTCTCTGTAAGTCTTCCTTTAAACACTGTACATGCTTTTGTAATTCTCTCTCGTGAAGACAATAATGATCTCACCCTTCCTCTGTTTAGACCCTGGTTATGTATAATTACTTTAAAGATGCTCAAAGGATTGCAAAGGAGGTGAAGAGTAGTTTTTCCAATGATCCTGAGAAATTGGCTGAACTCAGAAAGATAGAGCAAGTGGCAGAGCACAATAGCATTGCCTTAAATCTCATTTGCAGGATAGGAGCCCTCGACCGTAGTCTGAAGGTTTCTTTCGAGTTTAGCCACCATCCTTACTTTGCTACCGCGGTTGTAAAGAGATCTTGAAGGTGTCCTCCACTGATATACTCCAATTTTGAAACGCTTTACAGGATTCAGAGCCAATTGGGTCGTCGTGTGGTATAGTACTTGTAACATTACTATTTGTTCAGTCAGTTTTCTTAAATAATTTATTACATTTATCTTGTAATGGTCATTGGAAAACAAATAAAAACGTATTGTTTATGTACAGCTCTCTGCGCTTCTATTTTCTCTTGGATTGGGAGGTGTGTTTGCCAAAGTTCATCTAAGTGTGGGGATCTTCCAGCCGGGAAAAGTTTTTTTCCTAAATTTTCAGTCCTAACAGGTTTTAACAGTGTTACGATGTTGCCTACCTTCCAATTGCGACGAGTCCCCGTGCATAAACAATATGTTTAATTTGTATCTATTCGAATGCTTATTAATAGAAAAAACTATAAACCCAGAGGTAAAAGTATTACTGGTATAGCAAGTCTTCAAAATGTTTTGCATCTCAGCTTCCAGACTCTACATTGAGCTGATCTTGACAGTCTGAACGAAGTTGCTTTGTTTGGTGATTAAATTCTGTTAAAAAATCATTTTCCCAACCCATTCCGGCCTGATGGCTTAAGGAATTTAGAATTCTCCCCTAGGAATAATCTTTGCCCTTGAGCTTTCAGCCCTATTTGTTTTGTTTTGTTTTGTGTCTCTGCCAAGCAAGCCCTCTTGGAGTGGGAGAACCTATTAAATGTTGGATAGAAAATTACGAATCGTGAAAATAAATAAAATTGACCCTCTCTTTTGCTAAGCCATTCTCTAGGGATTTGTCTCAGTCCCAACTTAATGGTATGCGTATGAATTACTTAATAATTTGAAATGAGAAACATTTGTCCAAAAAATCATGGTATGCTAGAAATGGGGAGGGAGGGACGATGGGGAGTTGGCCATTGTTTGTTTTCTCATGAAATGAATAGGCTCTTGAGCTAATAGATAATTAACACACGCAATGTGATGGGTACACGCAACATAGGGTTTTTCTTTAGGGAAAGAAGAATCCTTCACCCGTCCTATTAATATCAATATCGTGTTAAACCTAAACAGAGCAATGTCTCTCTATTTCTTTTCTTGCCGGACAATAACAAAGCAAAGGCCAGACATCATATACTCCGGGTTAATGATCTCTCATATTCAAACAGTATGCAAAAATCCGGTTTCTCTGGTCTAAGAAGATCAAAGTGAGGCTCAAGGGTTATGAGTAGAAGTTGATCTTGCTAATAGTTGTGTAGGATGACCAGCTTTCCAAGATCCCATAGTAACATCTTGCATTTCATGGCGCCGTAGTGAATAATTCTATTTCCATTATTTTCTTGACAAATTCGAGGTGAATTGTTTCCGTGTTTAAAGCCCCAAGATAAATTTCCTGGTGATAGAAAACTCGTAGGAAATATCACCTTAAGAGTCTGAAGTTGTGGATTCGAACCTTTGCAAGGCCCTCTATTGTTTGGGAAGTTTCACACGATCTAGCTATGCTTATATTTAAGTGGGGTCGGGACAAAAGACAACAATTGTATCATTGTCTAGATTACAGTTGTCTGGGTGTTTACCAAGTTTTAAGGAATTGGGCTATTGTTGTTTTAGTTGCTTGTTTTTTTAAGGTCTTGGGAAATCCCACAAGGGTTGAGTTGGAAGCAACTTTTTATTGCTTCCTTTGTGTTTTCTTCCGAGTGATTTTTATTGGGTTTCTGGAGTTGCTTGGCAATCTGGTTTTAGGGTTAGCTGGCTCTGAGGACAGTTCAACTCTTCAAGTTGAATAATGATGAGCAAGGTCTCTGGGTGGGTAGTTGCGCACTTGCACTTGTTAAAGTAGAGCAGTTCCGTTCAGACGAGAGTTGTTGGAAGAAATAAACACTGAACTTGAGGAAAATGTGGGGGCTACATGTGGTCAAAGTTGCCATTAATAGTAAGCCACAGCTAGAGGGAAGGGTAGAAGAAGCAAACTATAGGCTAACGAAGTAAATGCTGCTCTTTCCTATTCCTTCCAACTCTTTCAAAGCTATTTTACATTACACAATTTATTTCTCCCAAAGACTAAACAAGACACCAGTATATACTCTCCTCCTTACCAACAAGGTACATGTTTATATATATATATATATATAATGAGGATGAATTTGCTGCACCCACAAGTGCATTGGGCTCGGACTGAGCTGACTAAGGTGGATTGCATGAGCTTACAAACCCTGAGGGAGTTAGCAAGACGACCCACAATTTATGAAACCCCACTTTAATTTCTGGTATAATTCTCGTGAAGACTCGAACCTGCACTGTGCACCGAAACCACCGAATAACTATGATTTCCTCAATAACTGAGCCGATCAGAATGGGTTACTAACTAAGTATATTATTAAGAAGAAAATAATAATTTAAATACCCAGATAACGCCCGTGCAATAATAATATGAGCTCCGAAAGCAATATAATTTACTTGAGGAAATAAAACCTCCGAATAAAAAACAAATGTTCAAATTAACAGACATAATCCCTTTTTATGTGGATGATAAAGTCTTAATCGGCAACCAAACAAGCGCAAACGTCGATTCTTGAAGCATATAGGCACTCTGCAGGAGAGAAGTCTCGTAACTTGGTAGGTTATCTCACGGTCCACATATTTAATGAATTTACAAAAGGACCCGTGAGGCCAGCACGCCCCAAATCTTTTGGTAGGTGGACCTCACCAGTCACAGGAAGCCAACTGGTTCCCAGGTTCGATGTGGGTCCCGGAAAGGTGCATCACCATTGGCTTCCATGGAAGTGCGAAGTGCCACACCAAAAACCTGACTTTAAAGAACGTAGGAAATTACCCTCAACTTCGTCCAACTGCCATGGATCTACGACCTGTCGCATTCTTTTGTTTTCTTCTTTCTCTCGGTACGATCGTCCTTTATTGGGATACGCTTGGAAAGGTGTCATTCATATGCCTACGGGTGGTTAACGGTAGTGTAGCTGACGGTTTGGTAAAAATCGTCACCGTCACCGCAATTGACGGAATCACATAATTGACACCGTCACCGCACCGCTAAGGCACAATAACCGCCCTTGCCGGTGACGGTATTAACGGTAACGGTTATACGCTAACCGCTTAAACCGTATAACCGTGTGCCAAAAAAACAGTTTTTTTCCTTGAGTTTTTTCATTTTTTCCACTGTTTTTGGCTGTTTAAATTTCTAACTTAATATCATAATCAATAAGCATATCAAATGGACAAAGATCATAACATATTCAAATATAATATCATAATCATAACAATTATAAAGTTGTTCAAAAGTATAACATAATATCATATTTAAACATAAAGACTAAAGTCTAATAAAAGTGTTCAACAATGTGACATAAAACAACTAACATATTCCAACAAAAGTATGCCAAATAATCAATAATCATCTCAAGTCTCAATTAGGGGTGGTTAACGATAGTGTAGGTGACGGTTTGGCGAAAACCGTCACCGCAATTGACGGAATCACATATTTGACATCGTCACCGCACCGCTAAGGACAATAACCGCCCTTAGAGGTAACGGTACCGGTAGTGGTAACGGTTTTAGCGGTTAAAACGGTAACCGCCTGTGTAAATGAACACCCCTGCACATGGCTTAAACTGTTGGCAGGTCAGCTTCATGTTCCACGTGGCGCATAGCTGGACGTGATGTCTCCGATAAAATAACCCGGCGATCTGTGACATATCACAGTTATGAAGAATATTATAAATTATATTAACGAGACAAATTAATATTATTAATTTGTTGGGTCCCGTAGTAGAAGCATGTCTGAAAATTATTTCGAACTGGTCGTTTTATTTTTATTTTTTTTACAAAAAGGATCTGTGGACCACCGGGATGAATCATTGATGTCGTGTTTGGAGTGACTTAAAATTTTGTGTATGATTAAAAAAATTATAAAATATTTTATTTATTTTTTCACGAAATTATTTTTTATTATAATATTTATTAAAAAAAATTTCACCTACCTCTATAAAATTATCTTTACTTTTTCACCGACTCTTATACACCTTTTAACAATCAAACACCAACTTGAGCCAAGTTGAGCCTTTGACTCTTAAATCCGAGATTTAATGTGACATCATGATCATCTAGATAGAATAGACTTGCCAATGTTCGAACTTTTACCGGTCATCATCCCTGGGTCCTAACAAAAACTCAATACCAATAAGCCACTACCAAAAAATAGGGGTGAAAACTGACCCCTAGGGTTGGTTTTCAGCCCATATCGGCAACATAATCAAGGGGTTCGGTTGCTGAAAAATAGGGACAGACAACAATTGGTCTCGATCGGTCCATGTTTTTCAAATGGGCATCACGCAAAATCCAAGTTCGATATTAGAAAAACAAACCAATCAGTGATGTGTGCTCGTAATGGAGACGGAGAGACTCCAATTTTTCTTGGCTGCCCTCAATGGTAAAAAAGAAGTTCTCCTTTCTCTTTAACATCTTTGCAGCCAAGAAAATGGAATATTGGATCAGGGGTACGCCTATTCCAGGAGGAGAAAGAATGGCGACAATGGGTCAGAGAGAGAGAGGGGGGACGTGAGTCGACAAGGGTGGTGCGACGGCAATAAATTTTTCACAAGGGGGTGCGGCGACAATGCTTTAGAGAGAAGTAGTGGAGGGGTGAATCCGGAAAAAAGGACTTAGGGGTGGGGGTGGACGACATCGTCTCACCCCCCCCCCAGGTAGGTGTAATATTAAAAAAATAACGTTAAATACTCAACATAGTCTCAATTCAGTTCGGCCCACTGAGTATTTTTGGGCCGATAGCCCAACTGGTAGGCCCAATTGATTCAGACCCATAAATGTTCAGCCCTAATCAACATAGTATTACAATTTTAAATTACTTCCAAAAGGCTCTTATTTCATATATATATATATATATATCTTTCTTTCTTTCTTTAGGTGATCAAGCAACCAAACATCTTATTTAATATGAAATTTAGACTGACATCTTATTTTTCCATATGGAAAAATGAAAACCAAATTTTAAAACCTTCCCAAATACCAAATTTATTTTTTAATCAAAATGACTTTTCAGCATGTATATGGTTCATATTCTAATTTTCAAATACGGGAGTGTTGAAAATACTTAAGTTTTTAAAAAATATAGCCAGGTTGCGTCTATCATTCAAAATATATTATTTAAATTCACGAAACTTCATTTCAAAATAATTTATTTTAAAGAAGTCAGTCTCGTTATAATTCATTAATTTACATGAGAAGTCAAATTATCGTAATAAAATATTTTTTTATTAATTTACTACTTTCGGGGTTATCTTATTTTTTTTATCAGGAATGAAAGTACATTTAAATTAGAATTTTTTTGATCAATAATTAGCGTTTTTGAGATTAATTTGAAGCAAAGACAATTTGCAATTTCTCCTTGAGAATTTAGGTTCACATTTCTTTATGTGCAATTCACTAGATTTACCTGACATGTGTGATTTGGAGCCTACACAACTCGAGATAACCCAAACTCCTATTTAAATCACTGATTTCAAATTAAAATTTTAAGCATTTTCTTGTAAATTTATACAAGGAATCTAAGGAGGTCATTTGATTGTCCATGGTGGGCTATGGGCCCCGAAACCTTTTAGCATCATCTGTTATAATTGACAGTTTTTACTTTTTACAGCATTTGATTCCTCTAACATTGCAGGATCTAACCCTGCATGTAAACAACTAGAAAAAAAAAATCCTGAATATAAACTTCACAAGACAACCCATAAAATTAAAAGAATATTCAGATAATTGAAACAAATAAATTATAGCCATGTGAAAACCCCACAAAATGAACGATTTTTTTTTTTTTAAATCATTTATTTTAGGATAATGATGAACAATTCGAGACACTCCTGTACACCGATTTCAGACCAACATCATCCAATTGAATTATAGCTACAATCTTGAACACATGTCGACCCTTCACCGCAAATATTATTTAAATGGTGGAGTTTTTAATTTTATTAGTGCCAGATTGGAAACTGACTGCCTCGCCAACTCATTTTTTTTTCTTCTAAGTAATACTGGCCAAGTCTGCGGGAGGGATGAGGAGATTTGAATCCTACTCCAGGACCCTACATATATGGGCACGTTTGAGCCAAAATTTTAGGTTTACTATTAAAAAATTCACTACATAATTTTTTATTATTAAAATATTTATTAAAAATCTTTTCTCTCTTCACTTTTTTACTAACTCCCATAACATTTATTTACTTTATAATATTTCTCAAACTCAATATCCAAAATTTTTAACCTCAAACATACCTAGAAGAGGACATGTCATTTGAGTCGTAGCTCAATTGGCGCCCCCACCAACTCATCTACTTGGGTAAAAATCTTTCCAATTCATCGTGCCAATAATGCCACTTGTTTATTCATTTATTTTAAAAAACAATTGTTGGCGGCAATCATTATTGACTATCTAAAGAGGGGTCCCTCCGATTTTGTTTTTTTGGGTGAGAAAAAAAGGTACTCGAATAGTGGGCCTAGAAAAACAACAGTAATAATAATAAAAAAGAGTAGTCTGTTTCTGTAAATAGTAAAAAGTCCCGTCTCGCAGCTTTATCAGAAACCAAGGGCAGAATATGACAGGAATTCAAGAAAGTAGGTGTCTTCGGCTAGCTGGCAGCATCGGTTAACGTTTCTAGATAAGCAACTTCCCTTTCTTCTCTGGTTCCGAGACAAGAGTTCAAAAACTGGAGTCTATAAAAGTACGCCTAAAGCTATATCTCGTCAACTTAGCCATCACTTTCTTAGAACAACCTACCGGAAACCTATAAGGAAGCCAAACCTATAGATTGTCGTCTTCCTCGAGTAATAGTGTTAGGTTTGTTACCGGTGATGTTCGGTTAAAGTGTTTTGTAAAGATTTTTTTTTGTGTTTTGAGAATTTTTATGTGATGTTAATTTTATTAATATGCTTGTTGTCGTTATATTTATGTGGTGTGAAAAATGATGTTTGGTTGTAGAATATTTTAATCAGAAATAAAGTAGATTATTTTAGGAGCGGTTCGTTTAATAAAAAAATCTTCAGGATTTTTTGAATTTTTACAATACAAAAATTATACAACCAAACATCATTTTTAAACTCACATAAAAATAACTACAACACGCATACCAATAAAGTTAACATCACCTAAAAATTCTCCAAACACAAAAAAAATTCTCACAACACTCATAACCGAACACCCTCTTATAATTGATGAATTTTTTTTGTTAAAAGTTGTTGGAATTTGTTAAAAAAATTGTTAGAGTTTATAAAAAGTTATTGAAGTTTGTAAAAAAAAAATATTGAAATTGATGAAAAAGTGACTGTGAAAAAATGTTTTGAGAAAAAATTTTTATTGTCAAACATAGCTTTAAATTCTTGCAAATTAATTTTTAAAATATTATAAAAATTGAGTTAGATTATAATTTTATTAGATTTTAAAAAAATAATTTTTTTTGTAAGAGTTGGTGCAGATATAAAGATAAATGATTGAGTGATTTTTGTATGTTTATTAAAGTGAAAATTGATAATTTGACGACGAGAGATATTATTTTGAATTATTATTTACTAAAATTTTGAGTTATTTATATTTGTAAATGAGAATTTTGAAATAGAAAGAATTTTGTTCAAAATTTAGTTGCAAGAATGCCCTAAAAGTTTGATTTTCTAACATAATTAATTTAATTTTGATCA
The DNA here is from genome assembly GCA_963930655.1 of Myrica gale. NCBI lineage: Eukaryota > Viridiplantae > Streptophyta > Magnoliopsida > Fagales > Myricaceae > Myrica > Myrica gale. Next base: position 28,016,338 of record OZ005598.1, on the reverse strand, counting down.
AATAAAATAGTTTTAAAATAATTCCTCTCTCAATCAAATAATATTTTTTTATTATAATAAATATAAAAAAATTCACTCAAATTATCTATTTTTTCAAATTTTTTACCAACTATTATAAAATTATTATTTCTAACAATTTTTTTTTTCAAAATTTAATAAAACTCTAATACATCTCATTTTGTTTACAACATTTCATAAAAGTTTAGGCTTTGAATCAATTTGGTTAAATTCATGTATATCTGTTTGACATTGATTAGTCTAATTTGTACTCTTATCCTCTTAGATCAAAATGGAAGAATTGGTTTGAATAACAATTGGGTCTAAATGCCTAAATTCATTGTATTTCTTTTCTGACTTTGACCACCATTAAATAGTCTAGGATATGGGCCGACCTACCATATCATAGGTTTAAATAACGAGGTAATCATATGTATATTATCAAATAAATTAGCTAATATATTATATGTTAATTTTATAAAGTTCATTATTTAATATATGTCCAATGGAATTATACTTGCAGAAGTGACCATAATAATACATTTACAGATGTGACACTTGTCGTAATAGTCCAAATGGACCTACAATGTGGAATTATACAAGATGGAATTGGGATTTACAAATACTTTTGAAAGAAAGATGGAGTGATATGTTTATCAAAAATAATAATTGAGAAAGAATATTTTTGTTTCAGAATGCATAATGCTAATGTTACATGGGGTATGGGTAGGTAGATCCATCGAGAGAGGTAATAAATAGACACGTGGCGAATTTTGGGGTGAGAATTGAGTAAGACCAAAGCATAAAGACACCGCAGAGAATCGGGTCTCGCTTCAACTTTACGGGGGGCTGTACAAGATGTCAAGATCCTTCTTACATTACCGTATTCTCCGACGCAGACGGGGAGAGAGAGAGATTTATTTTTAAATAGCGAATAATATTTTAAAAGGGAAAAAAATGTTGAAAAAGTAGCAGTCAGTAGATAGATATACAGTGTAAGACGCCGACGACTTCCCAAAACCGAACTCATTTTGTGGTCGACTTTTCGCTGCTTGCGGACAGGCCACTCTCTGCCTCTCTGAATCTCTCTCTCTCTCTCTCTCTCTCTCTCTCTCCTTGATTCAGGTATAGGTAAATTCCAGCTCTTTGATCTCTGTTTCTGTTTGGTTTTATATTCTTTTATATTTTTCGTGGTCGAAATTTTAGTGCATCACATTATCTTGATTGTGGAATTGTTTCCTGGGTTGCGTGCTCTTTTTCTGTTCCGTTCTTGTCGGATCTTTGAGAATTATCGCTTATGCCTGTGTCTGCTTGTACTCTTTTGCTTTTGTTGCTTCGTGTTCTTGTTTTTCTTTGATACAAATCGTTTTCTTATTCACGTTATGTTACGGTTTTGTCGTCTGTCACGCCCTGCGCTGAATTTTTATTTCTTCCTCCTCTAGAAATTTGAAAGCGTATCTTTTATAATTTAGAGGACTTGTTGAATTTTGTTGTTTGATGTAAGCATTATATAGTAATTTTTTAAAATGCTTTCTGGATTGGATCTGAATGGAGTGATGATTCTCGAATTATATCGAGCCTTGGATTATTTTTGTGTTTGATGTCATTAGATTTGCCTTTTGTTGAAGGGGAATCCGATTTAAGTCTCGTTTTAAATTCTAGAATTTCAGGGTTTGATTGGGAGAATGTCAGGAGCGGGTACGCAAAATAGCTTGAGAAAAGCTCTTGGCGCCCTCAAGGACACCACCACGGTCTCCTTGGCAAAAGTCAACAGTGATTATAAGGTACACGTAATTTACATTCGGTTCTTTTTAGGCTTCTTTCAACTGCGAATTCAATCTTATTATCTTGGCGAGATATAAAATTTTGCAGGAATTGGATATTGCTGTAGTTAAAGCCACAAACCATGTTGAGCGCCCGGCAAAGGAAAAACACATCAGAGGTCGCTGCTCTCTCTCCTTCTCTAAACAAGATGGGATGCATTCTATATATTGACGTGGCCTCTCTAATTTATCTTTTTTTTGGTGCTCTACTGGTAGAAAAATGTTTTTGAATGGGTAGCTGATATGATTTGTTTATGTTTGCAGCTGTTTTTGTTGCTATTTCAGCTACAAGACCCCGGGCAGATGTTGCATACTGCATCCATGCTCTTGCCCGACGGTTATCGAAGACACATAATTGGGCAGTATGTGCATTGCCTCATTGATACTTTGTGATGAGATGAATTAGCATAGCGTTAAACCTGCATGATCTGAATCAATTTAAAGTTGCACCATTATGCTATAGATTGTTAGGAGCCTTCGCATTCATAGCTGCATTGTGTATGGATTAGAAGGTGTAGTACTCTTGATGGGAAGCTTTAGTCTTGTTGTTAAATTATTTGCAAGCTATGGTCACAGTAGTGCTGCTCTTGATCATCACTGTCAAACAGTCATAACCAACAAAAGCCACTTTAGGCATGATGTTCATGTACTTTTCCTCCATACTGGATTTTGCTTGTGGCTGGAAATGTTGTATATGATATGCATGTGAAACCAATAAATGATAGATCTAACAATTAGGAATTGCATGAGTGGTTGATATCTTTCCTATTGCAGTAGTTTATCTTTGTTATTATAATTTATTCTGCTTATATCCCCCATACTTTGGTTGTCCATAGCCATTTATTCTGCCTCATTATTGTTCGGTTGGATTGGAAGATTTGAAATTTCAAAATTCATAAGACAATTGTAATATGATATTTAAGTACTTTGGATAACATATATGTGGTTGTCGTGTGTTCATGTTCTCTTCTTAACAACAAAAAATAAAATAAAGACAAAAAAGGACGTAAGCACTTTAGAACGGTGATGAGTTGGTTTCCTCTGTCGTGTATTATTTGTCCAATATCAAGAAAGTCCATGACACAAATTTGATACGTTCCCTAACTCATAACCCTTTACTAGAGAAGTCAATAGCCGTTTTCTATTTCCTTTATTTGAATTTAAATTAAGCAGAGCCATTATTGAAGCTAGTATTTTATTTGTTCTTTTCAAAAACATGCATTATGATGTTTGCCTAGAAATTGATCATCTTAGAGGGATGAGTGTCGGAGCGGTTAATAGTTGTTGATCCTGTGGTTAACTTGATGGTCGCTGATATATGAATGACTTGTTGGCTTGAACAAAACTTTTTGTTTGTGCTTGTCGCTGAAATTTGGTTTGCTGAATTGATTTTTTAGGTTGCATTGAAAACATTGCTTGTAATTCATCGTGCTCTGAGGGAAGTGGACCCCACATTTCATGAAGAGCTCATTAATTATGGCAGAAGCAGAAGCCATATGCTTAACATGTCTCATTTCAAGGATGATTCCAGTCCCAATGGTACCAACTCACTCTTACCCTTCCTCTATTGCATGAAAGCATATTTCTATTGAAAATTTGAATTATTTGTTTACAAGATTCTTTAATCTGCTGCCAGCATGGGATTATTCTGCTTGGGTCCGCACTTATGCCTTATTTTTGGAGGAGAGGCTGGAATGCTTTCGTGTGTTGAAGTATGATGTTGAGACCGATCGCCCTGTAAGGAGTTTATTCCTTCTTATGGTCTTTTTTGGCATATGATTTCTTGTATTTTTTTTTTGGGAAAGCAATCATGACTTCCCTTCTGAATATCGTACTTCTGGAAGACGAGAATAGCAGGGGATTAAAAATAGAAAAAATTCTGTCTTTAGGGCCGTCTTGCTTTCTCCTGCTCACCTTTTTTTCCCTCTATTGCGTGCTCGTTTTATCCTCCTCATGGTAACTTTTCTTTCCAAGTTTGTTTCCAAACTTGGAAAATTCTTCAGGATCCTGTCAGAAGATCATTTCCATGTTTGTCTTCCTTGCATTACATTCATCTTCTGAAATTTAAGTTTGGTGCTCTTATGGGGCGACTAGAACTGATAGCTGAAAATTTGATGCAGAGGACAAAAGATCTGGACACTGCTGAATTGCTTGAGCAGTTGCCAGCTTTGCAACAGCTACTTTTTCGCGTGCTTGGTTGCCAGGTAATTTATATAGTTCAATCAGTCCAAGATAGGGGGTTAGCTAGATGGAAATTATTTGGACCTACCACACGTCAATTGTAGGTCAATTTCTAGAAATATATTGGGCACCATTATATTGGCACTGATAGAATAAGTTAACATCATCTTTGGCTTCTGATGGGGAATGTTGATGCCAATTTGTGCAGCCACAAGGGGCAGCAGTTCATAACTTTGTGATTCAGTTAGCGCTTTCAATGGTGAGTTAAAATTGATAACCATTCTAGTTATCCTTAGTTTAGCTTCAATTGACTTGATTTCATTCTCATTTCCACTAATGAATTTTATTACTCAAATAGGTTGCTTCAGAAAGCATTAAAATTTATCAAGCTATAAGCGATGGAACTGTCAATTTGGTTGACAAGGTTAGATATGATCTTGGGTTCTTAAATAAGGAATAGAGATATTCAGGATAAAAGTGTCCTTATGGTACTCTAAATGTGGCAGTTCTTTGAGATGCAACGCCCTGATGCTATGAGGGCTCTGGATATATACAGGAAGGCTGGGCAGCAGGTAAGATGTTCTGTGAATATTTTCCCAATGTAGTCTGTTTCTGAGAGTTGTAGGGACAGGAATTCACTCTCTGGCGCTCAATTTTTCAGGCTGAGCGATTATCAGAGTTTTATGAAGTATGTAAAAGTTTTGATATTGGGCGTGGAGACAGGTTTATTAAGATCGAGCAGGTTGGGTGTCTCACTTGTGGTGCCTTCTAGAGCGGCTGTGATTGATTTTTTCAGTTTCATTTGATCTAAATTTTTTTATTAAGTGAGCTATTTGTTTTTTAATGAAGCCGCCTGCATCATTTCTACAAGCCATGGAAGAGTATGTGAGAGAAGCCCCACGGGGTTCAACATTTCATAAAGATCAAGTATGGAACTGCTCTTTGTTAAACTTAATTAGTTTGGATTAAATGATATTAGAAATAAACATATATGTGCATTAAAATTTAATAACGGGAAAGTAAAAGAACTTCAGATATCACTGACCCTATAATGCAGGCAGCAAGAAGCTCCAAGAAGAGCACACTAAAACACCGGGATTATTTGATATAGGAGCTTCTTGTTCAGTTTTAGCGGTTTCAAACAAGTCTTATTAAAGGACGCATAATCTGCAATTTCTTGATTAGCTGGAATAGGCTGTATATCCAATAGTCTTCTTGTATGTCTTGAGTTCTTTTCTATTTTGCTTTTGCAGTTTCCTAATTGGTTTATAAATTCTTTCAACCATCTCTTGGCTCCATTTAGAATATCCTCATCTCTGTAGGAAAATGATTGGGAATAGCTTATATAAAGGCTTTCCTGTGTTCTAATCAACATGCTAGATTGAGTTGAATAAAGTTTAGAAGCTCTCTTTAAAGCGTTTTGTGGGTGTGATTGTTTTCTCCGTCTTAGGTGTGATTGCTGAAGAAATCTAGGTGTGCTTGCCTAGATTTTATCTTCCCTTTTTTTTCCTTCAATTCACAGTTTACATACCAAATAAATGTCAAATGCCTTCAAGCTTCAGTCTTTTCCATAACCTAACCCTCCCTAAATTGTTAAACATCAGACTCTATCCAAGAAGTCTTCAAGAACTAATGAACAAACATGATGTAGTGCTGAATCTCTTAAAGATCCTGCAAAGTGAAGAAACTAAAAGTCCTGTCCAAACTTAGCCTATGGATACATCAGCAAAAAACTAAAAAAGAAAAGAAAAACTACAGAAATTTGGCATTTCATATTGGGGTTGTCTATTTTTGCCTGCATGCGGGCGACCTCATTGTGTGATGTTTGGGTTTCCTTTTTTAAGAAGCAAAATGACAATGCAACCAAACTGTTCAGGTTGGAAAATTCGGCATAATTTCGACTTCACTGTTTGATCATGTGACATTTCCTATTGGGTTTCTCAAAGTGTCTTCTTGTTACGTTTGGAATGCTTAGTACTGCTTTGCTCTATACGACACATACTGATTGCTTGAATGGTATCTGTTTTGAGAGAACTCTATCTAATGAACTACTGCAGACTAAAAACATCACTACTTTGATTATTTAAGGAAATTAATTTCATTGGAAAGCTCAAGAGTTATCCCATTACCTAAACTTTTTTCTTTTGGTTCAATTTCCCCCCCCCCCCCTTTTTTTTCTCTTCTTAGTCAATTAAAAGAATTATTATTATTTTGTCCTCATCCCTCTGAAGAAAAAGAGAAAATTCTGACAAAATATTCCCTAAATTTTTTATTTTAATCAAGCAGGTGGTTGACTCTAAGGATGCCTCCCCGAAGGAAGTGTTGGCAATAGAATATAAAAAGACCCCGGAGGTACAGGAGGAAAGTCCACCATCGCCACCTCCACCTCCACCTGAACCAGTCAAAGTAGAAGCACCTGTTGCTGAACCCGATCTGTTGGTAATTCTCTAAATCTTGCTTCGTATCATCTTGAAACTTTGTAGCCAATGTTTCTTACATGCTTTTGTGCATAGTTTGATCTGAAGCACTTTGTGTCATGGTTGAACGCTCCTTTACCATCTGAGCATGCCCATCATCTTGCTTAGTCCATATAGTTCCTAAGGTAATTTCCTTTTTGTCGGGTGCTAGGGCTTGCATGATCCCAGTCCAGAAGCTTCAGAATTGGATGAGAAGAATGCTATGGCTTTGGCTATAGTTCCAGTTGGTAAGGAATTTTCCTTGTGGAATATAACTCCAATAACTTGTATCGTCTAGCCATAGTCCCAGATCAAAAGTCAGCTTGAACAGGTTCTTTCGCAAGATACTGAACTTGTATATTCGAAATATTGAGTTTTAGATATTATAGCTTTAGAGAAAATTGGCATATAATTCCTAGTTTTTTCCACTGGATTAAGTTTGTTGAGATTCATAGATTTGTCCATTGATTGGAGTGAGCTCCCATGTTTCATTGTGGTGGTGGTTGCAGCTGATCAACCAACGTCTGCTGCTCTAAATCATGTAGATGGAACTATAGGCTGGGAGTTGGCACTTGTTACAGCTCCAAGCTCAAACGAGAGTGCGGCAGCTGCTAGTAAACTGGTACTTGATCTTTTCTCTCCTGCATCATTTTCCCTTGAGGTCTTTAGGTTCTTTTTGTCATTTAATTCTTCTAGCCAGATGTTGTGGTTGTCATCTCTCTCTCTCTAGTACACCCACCTACCCATGCACGCACATAGACACATGCGAACTTCACTGTTCGGCATCGAAGTGCTTTTCTGCTGTTCCACTAATGACTGATCACTCTTTGACTTTTGAATGATACTTACGGAGAATACCTCCCATTTCTATTGATATTGAAACTAGGCGGGAGGATTAGACAAGCTTACACTAGACAGCCTCTATGATGATGCCATGAGAAGAACCAATCAGAATGTGAGCTACAACCCATGGGAGCCAGTCCCAGCGGCTGGTGCCATGATGCATCAGACTGCACAAGATCCGTTTTTTGCATCCAGCACTGTGGCTGCACCACATCATGTACAGATGGCAGCAATGGCCAACCAGCAGCAGGCTTTCATGTTTCAGCAGCAGCAGCAGCAGATGGTGATGATGACAGGTCCACAACAGCAACAGCCTTTAAATCCTTTTGGAAACCCATATGGAGCAACTGTCCATCCCTATGGCTCAGGTATGCCCGTTCAAGCCTACAATCCCTATTCGGGCCTTATTTAGTTGTCTTTCCAAAGATCAGCGTTCTATATCAGGAAACAACGGGAAGTGAGAAAATTTGGAAGAGAAGTTGGTTTTCGGTCGAGCATGCAATAGAGACAGATGTGTACCATATATTTGTGTATGTGCAGTGGTTAGCTAGGGTGAGATTCTTTGGGTAATAATTAGGCAGAATGGGGGGCTTTGGGATATTTTGATTATTTCATGTCAATGAAGGTTGGTAATAATGCGCTCCGGATGACTTTTAGGATTCTTTTATACCTGTTCTGCTTAATCATCCATGCTTAAGCAGGAAACATTTTTAATTCCCTCTGGTTTTCCTTCTTTTTCCCCCTTCCCTATTCTTTTCTTTTGGTCTATCACGATTTTATTTAGCTGATAGGAATGATTTGTAATCTACTACTGCTGTCTACTACATTTATGTAATCATTAGACAATTCAATTTGGGCCTCTTGGTTTGGTTTGACAATTCTACCTTTTTGGATATCAGTGATCTCTTTGTTTTTCTTATTCGCTTTTAGGCATTGTGTTCTGATTAGGAATGTTATTGGACACTTTTACTGCCCTATGATGGAACGATTTAGTTGGGTTTTCTTCATTGTAATTTCCACTGCATGATTAAGAGAAGGATTGCACTTAATAAAGAAAATTTTTAGTAGTAATTAGCTGCCATCTATAACCCCATTGGTGTTAATGAAAACGTGCTGGGGAGAGACCAAAATAGTCAGAGCTGAAGGTCGTTCTCCCCGTGTTTTGCACGTGTAACCCCTTGTAGGTAGACAGCCCAACGCCTGTAAACAGAGCTTGGGACTGGGAGGGGGATTGATGTTTCCTATGCAAATTAAGAAATTGAGGTGGTTTGCCTCGGGAGGGTCGAAAGTCAAAACTGGCTGTCCTATGCGCGACAAAAGCTGCCTTGGCAAAAATTCTGAAAGGAAGGTACATTTTCATGGCCTGCAGAGGACAGGACAGCTACTGTTTCAGAGCTTTGACCCTTATTGAGGGGGGACAACCTCTCTGACCAGCTGACCTTCGCCCCCACCCACCGCGTCCTCTCTCTCATAATAATCATACGAGAAATGCGTGTTGTATTTGATGGGTTTTTCTCGAGTTCTGAAAAAATAAAGCGTTAAATGCATGTCATTCTCTTGTGTTATGCGGTAATAGCAAATATGTCTCTGAGTTAAACAAAGAGGCTGTTCGGTTTGGGTGTATTTTGAGAATTTTTTGTGTTTTGAGAATTTTTATGTGATGTTTACTTTATTGGTATGCGTGTTGTAGTTATATTTATGTAGTGTGAAAAATTATGTTTGGTTGTAGAATCTTGAGGATTCAAAAAATCCTGAGGATTCTACCTCAACGAACAACCTCAAAGTTATTTTCATACCCCTGAGGTAAACATTCAGGAGCAAATATGCCCTTTCATACCCCTGAGGTAAACATAACGGAAGAACATATTTGTTCCTGAATGTTTACCTCAAGGGTATGAAAATGACTTTGTTTACCTCAGGGGCATATTTGCTATTACCGCATACCACGGGCATGACATGCATTTAACCCTAAAATAAAACGGCTCGGTATTCATTTTAGATCTGAATTTACATACCGTCAAATTTTTCTCAAGAAGAATTTGAAAAGAATCTAAAAAATACACCAAGTATTTCTATACTCATAGTAGCACTGTATTATCTTTTGTAGTCCATTTTCGTTCTGTAATTTGAGAATAAAAAGGTAACAAAAATAGAGAAATTACCGAAATAGAAAAAGGGAAAAACAGGTATCGGACGTGCCCAAAGAAACAAAACAATTTATGTTGTGTTTCCTTCCTACAATTAAAAAATTGTCCACATTCATGTTTGGACAACGTTATATATGTAAGTTCAAAGAATGATATTAAAACAAAAAACAAAAAAAGATATCCGGTTTTTTTTTTTTAAAAATAACGCTCAAGGAATGATCCACCGAAGTCAAGTAGCAAAAAAAGAAAGAGGAATTAGAGTTTAAAACGATTTGAGGCAGATTTAATTAACAACGCTTCAATTTGTAGTGAGATTAGCATGCTCCTCCGGGGTGTGCATGAGTAAGTCATGATTACCAATGATCAATTGGTTGATTATGATTTAACTCCTTACAAAAGTAAAATTCAATTCGCGTCTTAAATGATGAGTGATGGGTGTATATGTTTGGAGTTTGTCTTGATATTTTAGGTGATGTTTGTTTCCCTAATAATTCGGGACATGACAATTTTCAACAAAACAAAAAGACACTTCAACATTTTTAACTTTTTATATCTATACAATTTACTTTTCATAAATTCAAATAAATCTCAATAAAATAAATATTCGCAAAATTGTGAGAATATTCTCCAAAATTTTGACATTATACTATCTAAATAAACGAGGTTCTACTTGTTTGCCCAATTATTTAGAAGCCCAAAATTTTCACTCCACCAACACATATTTCATAAACTCCAATAAACTTCACACTTTTACACATACATTTCACACTGTTCACAAACTCCAATAAAGTTCAACATTCAAAAGATTTTCAAAATTTTAAGAATATTCTCCAAAATTTCGATAAACAAACGACACCGGTATGCCATGAGAACTGCCAATTCACTCATTACAAAAATAAAAATAAAAATTAAAACATATAACAATTTTTTACTACTTTTAAGAACAAAGCTACAAAATTAATTCTTGGGTCAAACTATAAGATACAACTATTGATGACTATTATAAACAAAAATTTAAAAAAGAAAAAGTGTGAAATTGGTATAAACATTACTGGGTACGAAGCAACAACCATTGTCATGGTCGGCACGACCAATGACGTGTCACTTGCCAGGATCATATCCTATCCTCCCGGCCAACTCCACCCCAGCGACCGTAACCGGAGGAAAACCTCTCTGGGAACACACTTCTTAGGGCCAGAACGATTCCGATGAAGCAAAGCAAAAACCGAATCCGATAAAAATCCATAACACTCGTAGCGGTTCCCGCTTTACATTTCAGACAGAGGGTGATATTTATGTATTAATTTTAACCCAAAAAAAAAAATCCAAAAGCAGACTCCGACTCCGTAGAAGAACGAATCTCAACTTCAAGTGCCTACCGGAGCCTCTGATTCTGTCTCAAATTCTTCAGCCTCCGCATGTTTTCTTTCAAATTGCAGATATTACGATAACGGTTCAATCACAATGTCTTGGTTATTGAACACGTTCAAATCCGATGGCCCGGATTCCACCGAGTCACCCAGGCCGTCCTCGCCGGAACACGGCCCCTCCACGACTCCAGGTGGCGTCAAAGACGACCTCTCCGTCCTCAGCCAAACCCTTGGCCGCCAATTGCGCGGCGTCGCTAACTTCTTGGCCCCCCCACCTCCTCCCGCCGTTGTTTCCACCGATCCCTCATCTTTGTCGTCTTTGTCTTCGTCGTCGCAATCGCAAGCTCAAGCGCTCCTTGGGATCCGCAACGATCTCGTCGAGATCGGCGGGAGCTTCAGGACCGGCCTGGCCCTTCTGTCCAGTAACAAGGCGGTGAGTGAGATCTCAAGGCTCGCTTCGAACTTGTTGCAGTTCGAGGAAGACAAAGTTAGGAACGAAGAAGCTTCTGGAGAGGATGACGACGATGTGGTTGGGGTCACCGACGAGATTCTTGGTTTTGCGACGGAGATTTCGACGTGCCCCGAGCTTTGGACCGATTTTCCTATTACACTGGATGATGGTAACCTTTATTTTACCTGTTTAATTAACTTCTGATTTTCTGTAAACGTTTCGATTCTTGCTTTCTAATTGCGTTTCATTATTATTGCTGTTGTAATTGCTAGTGTTTTCATTGATATGCTTGAGAGATTTTGGAGTCGGGGTGATCATTAGTAATTCAAGTAACACAGCTAACCTTATTTCTGGGGTTTTTTTCTTTTGCAAAAAATCAGGAAAAGATTATCAAGATTGTTTGGGGGAAAAGCATATCATTGGCTTGTTTACACTGCCTTTTCAATTTTGTTCATTGCCGGGAATCATCTTTTTATCTATGCAAATAATCTTATGCGTTGCTTACCATTTGCGACGGAGTAGATAGTAAGTTAAACTTTAGTGGTTACCCATTTGTTTTCTTCACTAGGATTCTGAATTGCTTACCATTCTAGGTGGTCATTTAGAACCAAGAACTGGGTTTTCTGCAGTAAAGAAAGATCTGAAAAATTTAGAGGATTCTCAGACTGTGGAATTCGTTGGACAAGATGAGATGTTTTCTTCTTAATGGGCACGGCTTGAATGTCACCTGTCTATTTAGCAAGGTCTAATGATGCCTGTTACAACCCTATTGATGTAGAAATATATACCAGCGATTATAAAAAAGTTTGTGGACTGCTGATCACAGAATTTGTGTTCATGAAAGTAGAATATCATAGGCAATGAATCAGTCATTTGTGCAAAGCCGTTGCATATTGGATATGCATCTCAAGTTTCATGTTGTGGGTTTCAGTTGTATTTCTCCACCTCAATGACCCATACCCACAGAACCCTCCAAGAAAACCATAACTATTATGTTTGCACAGTGATAACCTTGGTCGATTCTTGTAATAGGTAACGCTTCCATAACTATTGTTTGCACATTGATAACCTTGGTCGGCAAAGTTATTTTATCAATGGATTAAATAAATGTAGATATTTTTGCAAAGTGATAAAATTGGTTGGCGGTCAGGTGCTATCTAAAGACAGTGGCTTAATGAATGGAGATGCTTTTGCACTATGATAACATTGGTTAACAGTGCTATCTAAGACAATGGACTAAACGGATGGATATGCATGGTAAAATTATTTTAACATTGGGCTTGTTGTATTGCAGATTTCAGCATGTCTGATGCGCAGAGAGAACATGCTTCAACTGTTGAACATTTGACCCCAAGTTTGGCAGCTCTTAGAGTTAAACTTCAGAATTATATGAGCGAAGGAAAATTTTGGATGATCTATTTCATATTGTTGCTGCCAAGATTTAGTGAAGATGATTGTGAGTTTCTGGCAACGTCCAAGGCAAGATATTTGTTATCATGTTCTGTTCTTTATTTTCAATCGTGTTTGTTTGCTGTATGTCCCAGATATAATTTACCATGATAACCCATAGGTTTAGTGGCCATATAATCAAAAAGTCCATTCCTTAACATGTTTACTTCTTTGCAGATTGTAGAAGCAAGACAGGCACTTTTGCAGAAGCTGCAAAAGAATGCACTGGTGGAGAGTGACAACACGAAGACTCTTGATACATCTCAAGGAGTCAGCAAGGCCGGCAGAGAGCCGCAAGGTGAGAATATATCATCCGAGAGAAAGGAGGCTTCAACTGACGTCTTAAGTGTGGGAGTAGAAATGGCTGATGAAGCAGCCACTTCTTTGCGAGCCCAGAAAAAAGTTGAAAATGAGGACGACATTTCATTCAGTGATCTGGAGGACGATGATAATGATCTCTCTAGTAGATCATCAAGAGTAAACTCAGGGCAGGAGACCAAGGTTTCTTCACCCAGTGGATGCAGCAATGACTGGGTTCAACTGAAGGGAAGTTCTGAGACTCAGGGTGGTGGTGGTGGTGGCCAGTCAAACTCTCGTGATAAAGATTCATCAGGTGAGGAGTCAAATGACTGGCTTACTGTTGATGATTTCGATTAGAGTTTGGCTTGTGTATTTTGTTCTCTGATTTATTGTAAAGTTTTCATAAAATCTTTTCTCTTGATGGTTATGTACTTGAGAATTACAAGCACAACGATAAAGTTCTTTGTTAATAATTCAGGCTTCGTTTGAAGAATCATCTATGGTTATAGTGCCAGATTTAAAAAAAAAGATATTCAGATGGGGTCTGAGTTAAAATTATCCAGTTCTTTCATCTCTAGCTGTTGAAGCCCACATGCTCAGACAAAATACACCCTTTTGAGACATGCTGGAATCTTTGAAGAACACCGGCGTCACCCTTAAATGGCCAGCCGGGAAAACTTTAAGAACCCTCTTTGAAGGGTCACTTAAAGCTCAGAGGTGGACGGGATAGAACTAGAAGCATAAAAGTGGTGTTTTCGGCCCAGATCCACTTCCGTGTAACGAAGGACTAGCTGACATGATCTAGGCCGTTCGTTCAAAGGCCCTAACTATGGGGAAATAATTAGAGCTTTGGAGCCCGCCCAAAATACTAAACTATAATCCATCGGGAGACCCAATTACGATCCAGATATATAATTTTTTTGTTCATCATCGTTTGATCATGCAAAGAAAGAGCCTCGTATATATAATTTTAAAAAAGTGGAATACAAAATAAGTTGGTTCTTTAATTTATTCTTTAAATCACAACAGTCGTCCGTCATTTCGCATGATTTTACACAATTTATTTTTGCACAAAATCCGTTCTCGTGCAAAAGACTGCTTGAAGACTCCTGATACTAGACAACCTATTTGAAACGTCGTACCATAGATGGCAAGACGTTAGGATTTCGTATAATTCCTACCAGGAGTCCTCAGTTTGCAGGATCTAAGTACGCCCAGTTGCCAATCTTATTTTTTAACGGATACGCACGTATTTAGAAAAAAAAAATATCAGATACGCACGCATACCAAATTCCATGCTTCAGCAAAGGTGACCCACTGACCTACATTTAATATCAATTAGTGCAGCTGCATTTCTGTCGTGATGCCGCAAAAGAGTAAAAAAGTATACGCAAGCTCAAACATGTCAGTATCTTCCTTTCATCTGAGAGCATTGTATGAAAAAAACATCGATGAAAAACAAAGTATAGGGGAAAGAAATCTCAGCATGGACGACCCTAACATGTATTCTAACTTGCGACCTATATAAATATGTACAACTTGACATTCATATAATCATGCTTCTCCAATTCTTCTGTTTCTCACCTGACGCTGGATTCTCTACCATGTTTTGACTATTTCACATACTGGCTCAAAGGTATCTTTGACTACCTCTGTTGTTCTCTACTAAGGCTCACGACCTCCAACTTCTCGAACCGGCAGGACAGTTGGGAAATCTGAAATCAAATGGGTTTGAGTTTGGTCTTAGAACTGGCTTAGAATTGAATCGAATCAAAGAACTTGGGCACCTTTGCATGTATTCATAGGCTGGTCTGGGCTGCAAAGGTCTCACGGTTCCTGTATTGTGGCAATTATATGCAAGAGGCAATGCCTGGGTAGAAAATGGCGGATGGATAGCTACCAGATAAGGGGAAGGCAGCTGAGGCCTTGGAGGACCTGGGGAAATCTGAAACCTTGAGATAGGTACTTCCGAGTCGATCACAGTTACTGCTGGTCGATACGTTTTTTGAACCGATTGCTTGTGTAGCTCAACATCTGGAGGGCGCCATTCAGGCATGTCGTCATCATCTTCATGAAAATGGTTCTTTGGACATGGAACAGTAGTGCAGCTGCCAGGTGTGGTGACACCTATGGTTTGGACAGTGTGGTCCCAAAAATTCTTTAGTGGAGTCTTCTTCTGAATGGCACCTTGTCGAAGCTCTGCGACATTTGTATTTTCCAATCTTCTGTGATTGGAAATTAGTGATTCCACGGCTGGCACAACTGGTGGCAGCGACCACTTCAAGTTTCTAAATCCTTCCGCTGGAAGTTTCTTGTGAGTTGTTAAAGCATCCTGCGGCTTGAATACTAGTGTATGACAATCCCCAGATGGAGTCCCAAAGTCAAATTCAGGAAGATCGTCATCATCAGGCAGAGGTGCAACTTTGTTTATGACATCAGATGGCAGAGACAAGAGAGGCCCTTGAAGTTCCAAAGTTGGTTTAGGCTTCTCTAGTGCAGAATCGTGCATCTGAGGAGCTTCAGCTACCAATGACTCTGCCAAAGAACTCTGATGAGAGGCACCATCACAACTCGATATTTTAACTCCTGCCGAAACACACAGAGAATTGCTTGGGACCGTTGGCAAGGGTTTAATGACGGTGGGAGGATTATGAACTTCAAGTTGGATGCTACAAGGCTCAGCATTATTTTTTTGGACACTTTCATATTCTCTAATCTCAGGAGTGGAGCAATCTGTTCCTGATGCAACTAGGATGGATGCCTCATCTGGTTGTGTATCAGGCATATTAGTTTCATCTACTCTTTGGGTAAATGAGTCGGATGGGGAGTTCACAAGTGGCTCAGTCAGGGAACAGTTCTTTTTCTCAAATTTCTTTATTACAGGTCCGGAATTTCCTCGGTTCCTTCGCCACACAACACAACCAATCAAGGAATTTTGGTTGTCTTCAACAGCAGCCATGCCCTTGAAGAACCCATGTTTAGCGAGAATTGTGATTATGGTCTCACTGCGAGGACAGATGTAAAGATCAATACCTGGAGAGAGTTGCGCAAACCCTACCCTCTCTCCTTCTCTGTACCCTTTGGCAACCTGTTGGGATAAAAAGAGAGAACTTTCATCTTTCCATCAGAATATCTATAATGCAATCACATAAGATCCATGATGCTGCTAGTAATCTCCAAGACTGCCTCTCTCTGACTCACCTTTTTCATGCCTGCCAGTCCACTTTCAGAAGATCCTTCTTTCCAGCAAAGTGAGATTACCTGACAATGAATGCAAAGATTTGTTAGAACTTGCTTTGTCTTTTCCTGTATAACATGCAAGATATAAGTTTTCAAGTGCAAGCCTGAAATACATCCATCTGTCCAAGGTCATAGGGGATAGAATCAAGAATCTTATAACCAAGTAATACATAACTGGGTAAGTAGTTCTGGAATTATACGAGACAAGGACTAACTCATTTATCAGGAATCATAATCTAAGAACCTTGATTTTTATCACTTAAGCTGCCAATACGTGTCAATCAGATTAGAAACATAAACCGATTTGTTTACTAGATTAGCCAATCGATGCTTAAGAAACATTTTCTTTTCTGTTTCAACCATACGAATCTCTACTGGTATATACTCTTATAACCCCTGGATATCTGGAGCACAAGTAGCTGTTGCACAAGATCTCTCATGGTCCAAACTTCAAGTCACTGGTGGCGGTGGTTCAAGGACTGGACAAGTTACGTTACAGGACTTATCCATGTCCACCCAAGTTGGTAGCGGGAAAGATGGGGTCAGATTTGCTACAAGTGGAGTGAGGAAATTGGAAATAATTAAATTGGGAATATATCAGCTTAAAAACGCATTCACGCCATTGACTTAATCTCTTTATAAATAAAATTACCAAGCACAATCAGAAATGTAGTTTCTATATGACAAAATATGCAAGTCTGCCATATGTGGTCTTGCATTGCCAAAAAGGTCAACAAGTCGACACAAATCCTGGCCAACATGTTTGCCTGCTTCCTGCTTCGGGAAAAAATGTACAAATAACTGGTAATATTTGACCTTAAGAACTAGTAAAACCCAACCCCATCCTTTTACAGTCCAAGACAAACCCCAAGGTATAAGTGTTTCCCTGCCCTTGTGTTGTTGAAGGATATTCTATAATTCATGTGTACCTACCACTCAAATTGACACAATTCATAGCAAAAGTGGATATTGACATCCCTCAGTATCTCTACAATTCCAAAGCTCTCCAAGATCACCCCATTGGTCCTCTTATAATTGAGACGAGAACTTTCCAAACTCCTTTTTGTTTATCGTTAAGATCTCTATAACAATTTTGGCAAGATCACCCCTTTTCCTTTCAAGCAGACACACTAAGAGTACCGAGATGAAATCTTTCCCCTTCAGTTTGGGGGGGGGGGGGGCGAAGGGGGGTAGGAAACCAACTTTGATCAGTCACGAATCTATGTCAACGTCACCAGAATAAATTCCAACATCTGTAATGTACATTCCTGTACCTCCTCCAAGTCCCCTTGGTTATGAATATCTTCTAGTCATGGAGTTAAAAAATAAATGACTTTTCCCTTTGGCCAGTATGAAGTGCAAAGTAAAACACAACCCCTGCCCCGTCTGCTAGCTCTTCATTTTATACTGAATTTGGTAGCTCTTCAATAATAATGAATTCACCTCAGGAAGTCTGGTTCTCATTGCCATAAATGCTCCCAAAATTGCAGGAATGCATTACTTTTGAATCCTCATATAAAGTCCAATGCTCCTCATCTATGTCGTTTAAGACATACTAGGGAGTGAGCATGAGTTAAAGATCATGGTTGTTCTTATTTTGTTTCTTGAATCTTATATATATTGAATGTAATGTCGTTTCTGTTTTTTCTTCCCCCTCCCACATTTAAAAGCAGAAAACGGTTTAATTTTTTTCAATTTTTCATAGGAACGGTCGAACAGGACCCACTTAAACACCTATATGCTGAGAACAAAAACGCATAAGGTGACACTTCTAGTGATTATTCTTTCGTATTAACAAGTAACACCATTTTAATTTTTTCTCATTGAAGCAAATAAAACACACCATCCAGTTGCCTCAGGGATTAATCATCATCAAATTAGTTGTATAAACAAGCCAGCACTTGAACTTATTTCCATAAATCTAGTTTCGAACTCGAAACATAATTGGCTATTTCACACGGAAATGCAGAAGTGAGAGACCCATACCATCAACCCTCGGTTGCGGGAACGAGGAAGATCTTGAATATATTTCTCAAAAGCCTCTAACTTCACTTTCCCTTTGACTTCTACAGATTCAGACCACTTGATATTAGTCATCTTCTCACCACTACACAAAAAAATCATCATAGACAAGGTTAAAAATAAAACTTTTACCCTTCAAACATTTCTACATACATGTGGATGTTTTGTTTTGTTTTTTCTTTTACTAGGAAATGTGGACGTTTTGTTTGGTTGTACTTCATCATCCCAAAACAATTGTTGGTATACATGATGCATTGCTTGACTGCTACATTGTGCAAAGAGACTTTTTCTTTTATTAAGAGTGTGCTAAGTGATCAATGAGCTTGATGTCCCACAAGGTCACCGAATCTATGAGCAACGACTCAATCCAACTGCCAGCAGCAATCAGAGGAGTGAAAAAAAGTCAACTTTAAGTTCAATCACTGGATAAGGACTCCAAGTAACATTGGAATGTTTTATCTCAATTTCAATGATAGCGATACGTCCATATCAGTGCTGTAAATTATACAGGGACAAAGCACTTTTAGAAGGAATCCATTTGTCTCAGAATATTAATTTGCATACACTACACTTCCTATAAGAATTGTGTCTGATTTCGACTGAAGATAAGAATGGCTGCTTCTGAAAAACCTGGTATTAAGAGAACCTATGGTGCTCCAAAAACTTTTAGAGAGCTCACTTACTGTTGTAAGAAAGCGTCGTTTTAAGTGCTATACATAGGCAACAAGGCTAAAAAAAAAAATTCCTTGTTGTTCCCCAAGTTGCTTAGAAGTATCAAGATTTCCAAAAATAGAAGAAAATCTACGTTCAGACAACTAGAAACAAGTCAGTAGAAGGATATGTAGCAGGTTACCTACATGAAAGAGAACACAGACCTCTATTGAGATTAAGTAATTCTCATTTTGGCAACATACAATCTTTAAAGTTAAAAATTTCTGATGACGTTGGTTGCATCAACAAAAACAACTTAGAGAGATTTATTATTGTTGACTACCAATGAGAGTAGGGATCAACTTGTGAATTGTTCGAGAGGAGAGGAGAAAGAGAGGGGGGTCATTCAGTCTGAAAGAATAGAGAGGCACATTGGTTCTACCAGATAATAGTGAAGGAATTTCAATTGATTACAAGGAAAGCTAGTCCTTTGCATATTCTCTCAAACCAGGGAAGTAGATATTAGAAATATATATATCTTCTGTTGCATTATGTAAATTATCTTTTCTATTCTCCATCACTTCCCTTTTCTCTTGACCTGTAGTATCTCTCCTCCCTTCTATTGCATTGTTCTTTTCTACTTAGAAGAAGAAGAAAAAAAAGACCAGGTGATGCTGATAAATATCCTTGTTCATTCATATGGAATTATATTTAATAAAAGAATTGCAAATATCTATCTAAATACTGATTAAAAGAAGCTGAATGAACCTCTTAAAGAAGGCAACTGCAAACACAGTTACAGAAGAATTCAACTGAAGGGATCCATCCCAGAGCTTCTCGGCAACTTTCGGAGCTACTTTTCTCACAGTGGATTTACTTTTGTTATCAGATTTAAAAGAACCAGGACTTGGATGAAGCCGAATATCCATGGTAGCAGGCCAATCACCATTTCTAGGTGCAGTTCCTTCTATGAAAGAATGCTTCGAAGTCTCAACTTCTAATCCTTCTACTTCCTCCATTATTTGGATATTTCCATCTCCATGACCTCTATCATTTTCCATTTTACAATCATCACCCAAGTCGGTATCTAAAGAGCCACTGCCCAATAGTAGCCCAGTTTGTTGTGACACATACTTTTCACTGTGTTCAAAGCATGCAGAAGAAACTGAAGTGCCTGTTCCAACAGTTGAGACGACATTTATTCCTACAGAATTCGAAGTCTGACCAGTTTGTTTCAAATCACCAGAAGTTCCATCTCGACTTCCTTTGAAAGAGCATTCTTTTCCACCCAAATCTGCAGTAAACCTATCATGCTCCCGGTTGTGCTGCAAAGTTCGATTTTCTTTGACCAAATGAGTTTTAATTTTGGAAGGCATTCCAGCTTGCAAACCAGGACAAAACTCGGTTTTTACTGCAGGTTCATTATCTTTTTTCATCTCTGACATATTTTTGTGCTCTCTAGCTTGGATGAACATCTCAGATTTCTGGGATTGCCAGTTTGAACCAGTCAGGGTTCCCCCACCTACAACTTTGCTCTGTATTGATCCTCTATGGGAACATGCATTGCTTATTATCTCAGCTGCAGTTTTGCAGAAATGGCCATTGCTTGTTTGCAGACTCACTGGTAGATTCTTCCGACCATTAAATGGAGTTTTCTCAGATCGCTGCCGGAAGGTAATTGGCTCCATAGACTCAGGGATTTGATTTAAGAACAATTCAGGAGAATGTTCTTTTACATTTCTAACCGACAGTGGACCAGTTTCATGTTGCTGGCATTCAAGAAAACCATATTCAGGATCTGGTTCAGAAATAGGGAGCTTCTTATCCACAGCTATTAACTTCCTCTTTCTTGATGTCTCAGAAGCTCCTGCGTGAGCTGTCACAATCTTCTTCTCCATGTAGGCGCCCTGTCTAGGCATATGCATTCTTCTCTGACCTGTTATGCTAATACACTACTTTTTCTCATGTCCCAATATGTTTGATATCCAATCCACCAACAAAGATCAGCCCATGCAAATAGTCTTTCTGGCCCTAGGTCTGCATTAAGGACATACAAAAATCAGGGCCAAGAAAATATGAATGCATTGATTCTGCATTTTTAAATTGGGCAGTGAGTTATCTACAGTTTGCTTGGGGGAGGTAGCTTCCATTTGTACTTTCAGTTTCCCTTCAAAACCAGGTTTACAAGATATAGAACCTCATATCCAACTAAAACAAATAGCTCTTGTTAGATATCCAGTTTTTTAATTCCTTATTCTATCATCTGCAGAAGATTATGAAAGAAGATAAACCAACAAGGAGGGCACAGGTATCCCTTTCCAAAGTAAGCAAAACTTGCAAATTTCAGTTAGGAAAAGTCTGAAGTATTAATGCCCTCGAACTGTCTGAATGCAATAGGTCAATAAGTACCTACATAAGCCTTGTTGAACTGGCTCGCCCCATTAAAAATAAGTAGCATTGAGACTCTTCTACCCTCGAGGAATGAAAAACTCGAATTGGGTTCAATTTTATTTCTCAGTTTTTCCAGCAGCCCGATTAAAAGAATCATCGTTTTCACTTAGATGTACAAATAAAGAGCCATTTGTGCGTTCGGTACCTATATCTAGAGGATAGACAAACTCTAAACATTCAAATAGGAGACCATTCTTGAAGCCATCTGCAAAGGAGGGAATATTGTGTTGATTTTGCGTTACATCAATTTTTTTTTGATAAGTAATTTTGCATTACATCAATTTATTAGCGCCATGCCAAATGTATATCGTTATTTCAGTTTCGCTTAAGAAGGATGCCAGTAATTTTTATTTTCTGAGTCGAAAGGACTCTTAATTCTTTTGGGATGTGTTGCTGACACGTCTTTTTGTGATACTGTGGGTTTCTTGATATATTCACGTGGCTCCGTCATGTTTTCAGCTCAAGATTTTGTCCTTTAGATGATCGGGCTAAAAATCTGTGTTCTTTCAGTTGAACCTAATTGTCTTCAACTTCAGGCAGATTTAGCCTTTTTAATACAAATTCCATTAGCGTCCTTCTTCGAGCGAATGTGTTGCTCAGATTTGATTGCTTCGTGTCTTTTTACACGAAAGGCCATTTCTTTAGTGAAGCAACTTCAGCAAGTAACCAATGTTCGTTGTGATTCTTCTCAGGCGCATGTCTATTTCATAATGAGTTTCGGAATGAATAAAAGTGTACACTTGGCTATTCCAATTTCATCATCCTTCCACATCTATGCGGAAGAAAATTCAAAGCAAACTTTGAAACTCTAAAGCAAGTATGCTTCATATACTTGTCAAGGATTAGCAAACGAACTTGACTGTAGACTACGGGATCGAGTGCCAAAAAAGTCGTCTCTTTTCTTAAGAGACCATCAAATATAGATACCACAATTATTATGTAAATACGTTATATCTTTAGAAAAAAAACAAAAGAAAGAAAGAAAGAACCATCATACGAATCTACATGTTAACATTGAGATCGTTGGATCAAAAGGGGAAGGGATCTTTTTTCTGCAACGGAAGCCTTCCCCTTTTCTGCAACGGAAGAAAATGGAGCAGATTTTAATCGTTTCCCGTACTTTATATTCATTTTATGAGGACAATTTTTGTATTCGGCATGCTGCTAATCAATGGTTTGGAGTCTTTAACAAAGATTATATTCACGTTTTCTTTGGGCATCCTTCATAACAAAAAAAAAAGTATGCTCTAAGCATGCTACTGGGGATCTCCAGAAAACTCTGTGGACTCTGATAATCAGCACTCAGGAACTTGCTGGATTCTAAACTCTATCAGAATTTTTAATTTGGTGTCTTTCTATCTCTACTAAGCCCAGCAACTTGTCAGTCGGGTTTAAGTTCTATTTAGGCGTCCAGTTATCATTCTTGATCAATTTTAAGGAAGGCACATATGATACCAGCTTCAGCCATCCACTTTTTCTGCAGCACATCTTGTTTTATGAACCTTGTGTAAACTGGCAACTGACATTTACCCAAAAAAAAAACACCCCTTCATCAGTCCAGTTCTTAGCTTCATCAACCTGGCAACTCTGCTCAGCTTCCAAGTTTACTCAATTCTCAAGCTTTCTGCTGCCCGAATGATCAATAAAAAACGACAGACTCTTGTTACTGCTTAGTTGCACGGGGAGGTACCATAAATTGGATATTCAACACACTCTCTATTGAGTGTGATACTAAGACCCAACATATGATGCCTAGATTTCTTCCGGTTTTCACAACCCTCACCCCATTTCCCCACAATAACGAACTCCAATCCATATGTTTCCCCCTATAAGGCACCCCCCATTCCTCATCCCCTACAATCTCTACCTTTCCCTCAGACTGTATTTTAACTCTTAAAATCTCCCCCACACTCAGCTAAACATAAACGCCTCTACCCCCTTTCTTTTGTGCTGAACACTACCCCATACCAGCATTACCCACCCAGTGCAAAAGACTACCATGTTGGTTGAGATTACACCAAAAAGAGTTCTTCCAATCCAAAATCGACTAACTGAGAATTGAAGCTTTCCATCCATTTGAACCTCCATTAATGGTACAAAGTCTAATCTCCACGAAAGATTGAGGTTAAAATTTCTGGTAGAGTGAATGTGGGGCTTTCATTGGTTCAGTTATAATCCGTTGGAGATTGCTTTGTTATGAGATATAGGCTCTATAATTGGATGTCCACTGGAGGTGATTGACAATTGTGATTGAATTCGGCGAATTGACAATTATGATTTCCTGTTGGGTCTAATTTCGTAGGCCCAATTATTGTTTCTCCAAATTGATGGCCCAAACACAAAATTATGGTCCCTGATTAAAAGTTAAAAAGTTTTTAATTTGGGTTATGTTTGTGTTGTAAAATTTTTGGTATTGAATTTAGTGATGGTATTGGATTTAGTGAAAAAGTGAAGAGAGATAATTTTTTATAGTGAAAAGTTATGATTTGATGGGAGAGAGAAAGAGATTATATTGTATTATTTTATTGTGAGTTGGTGAAAAATTTTGTAAAATTTTTCATGCAAACACAACCTTGGTCATCTCATGACCAATCTGATCATAGTAACTTGACGATTCGCAGATTTAATTCTATTACCTTTGATTGGGGCTTGTCGATCAAATAAATTTTGGGTAATGTCATAGTCCGTCCTTAATTATAGATCAAAATCAATCGTCCCCTCTAATTTTTAAAACTACAATTTGCCTCTCATATCTTTTGAACATGATCAATTATTTCCCTCGGTTTGAAATGATCATTCAATCACATGCAAAATGACCGAAATGCCCCTATAAGACAATTACTAATTTTTTTTTTACAAAAAAATCATTTAAATAAAAAATGATACATGAAAAAATTAATGTTCAATAATCTATTTATTTTAATTTTTTTCTTGATTTTATTTTACTTTTTTAAAATTTTATCTTAGAGGGACATTTTTGCATATTTTTCCGTCGGACTTAATGCCCAAATCAAATAGAAAACAAGAATTAATCATGTTTAAAACATAAGAGACGCAAATCGCCGTTTTGAAACTTATGAGAATGAGATTAATTTTGGCCTATAATTAGAAGGTATACTATGACATTACCCCTAAAATTTTCAAGTTAATTGAGAAGTGAGACATGTAATGAGTGTTTTACATTAACAATTGGGGTCACAGATTGAGAACTAAATAAATAATATCACCAATGTTAGGATTAGGATCATGATATTGGATACTGCAAATAAATTCCATGTTAGAGGTAAGCCTTTTTTTTTTTGATAAGTAGGTAAGCCTTACTTATTACTGGAGGATCTTTGATTTGGTTAGCTTGAGATTTGCGAGAGTTTATAGAGTTCAAACATATATTTGTATAACCTTGGTTTGGTGAATGGCATATAACCAATTTAAAATAAAGTTATTGACAGGTAGTTGATGATGATTGTTCAGCATGCACCATCCCCATCTGTGATTTGTGCGACACTCTACTTTCTTTCTTTCTTTTTTTAGTTGCGACACTCATACTTGTTCATTTTAATCTCAAACTAGTATCCTAGTCCCCAACTACAATTTTTAAGTAAATTAAATTTATAAAGGAGAAGGTATAATCCTTGTACATGAACCACATCCAAAACAAATCGGAATCAACTTTCAGGAGATTTAAAGGTCAGACCTGACCTCCAGTCCAACAAAGTCCCTCAAACTTTTCCCCTTATCACTAGGTCAAAATACTAATTCTACCCATCAAATATCCTAAAGATGTTCCCTATGCCACCCTCACAAATCTGATTTACCTGATTCTTTCAGCTGATTGAATCCTGTTTCAGATTTTGGTCCAGGAGCTGCTCTCCAGCAGCAGTATTGGGTTAAAAAGATGTCTAGTGCTTCCCCTAAGGACCCTACTTGGAGTTGGAGAACTTATCTTTCGAACTGTCATTTCATAGGGGGATTTTGGAGATTAGTTTTACATATTGGTTAGTTAAAGCATCATGGATGATTAAATTCGTAAGTTTTAATTTATAATATGTTATTTAGAATAAGGCAATATTGGATGTTACCTGGCAATTGGGTTTTGATGCTATGATATAAAACATCTGGAAAGAGAGAATAATTGCATGTTTAGAAACCAAAATACTAAATCTGCTGGCTGATCTATGAAAAAGAGTAGATAATGCCAATAACAGGGGATAAGAGCAACATGTACGGAAGAGTGCATGGATAATTGCTTTTCCTCTCTCTCTTACTCTCCTTTTCTTTTTTCTTTTTTTTGATGAATTGAGCATTGCACTTTTGCCTCTTAGCATCTATACTATCTTTCGGACAGCAATACAAGACTTCAGTTTCACTTCTTTTTTTTTGTCTTTTGGGGGCTTTAAGGGTTTCTTCCCTTGACAGGTAAACTGCTGTCCTACTTTGGTTCAATGATTAATTTGCTTCGTTCAAACGCAAAAAACCAAAAAAAAAGGATGGTTAGAACAAGAAGAACCGAAACATGAACCTACCCTAATTTGCATCAGCTAGCAAGAAATTCCAAGCTTAGAACAAAGGACAAACAAATACAACCTTCTCCTCTACAGGTAACAGGAGTCTATGTGAAATCTTTAGCATTAAAAAAAATCATGAAGAAAAATTACCAGGTGAAAACCCCATGATGGCTTAAGTTCAAGAAAGGGCGCAAGCAAATGTGATCATAAATTTACATTAATCCCTTCATTCGAGGATAAAGATTCTCCTATTTCCTCAACTGTGGAAACCAGTTCAAAATGATGTTGGCTTGAAACATTTATGTTTATACGAAGGCAAAACAGATGGGAACCCCTACGGCCTACTCCAATATTAGAATAGAGGTGACACTGATCTTCCATAAAGGTGGTTCTGCAATATCTATCAAATGAGAAAAAAGAGGAACCCCTACGGCCTACTCCAATATTAGAAAGGAAAACTTCTTCATCATGTCGAATACGGGAAAACGATTAATACAGAGTCCGGTGAAAAAGACAACACGAAATCTGACTGCATGTAATTGTTATCAACAAGTACACGAGTTCTATTCTAGCACCAACTATACGTGAGTTCTGAGCACTGAAAATCAAGCTACAAATAGATCAACGCTTTTTAGCTCAAAATTCTATACCCAGATGGTAATCTTGTAGCAGTACACTTTCTTTTATCAAGAATAATTAAGAAGTTCATTGATTTCACAAACCCATTGTAAAAGTCCTCTAAAGATTCTCAGCCAGTTACCGTAAACAAAATTCAAACGACTTAAGCACATGAAAAGTTGCATCTTTTAAGGGTTTTACAAACCAGGATAATTCGACGTGGATCTGAAGTAAATGGCTCTCTATTAACAAGATCAAAAACCAAGAAACCCCAGCAACATAAACTCGAAAGAAATATAGGCAAATCAAGAATGTAGCGTCTTTGAAATTGCTCGGAAAATCGAGATGGCTTACCTGGGTCTGGGCCTGCTAATGACGGAGTTTCCTAAATCTCTCTGTAGGAATAGCATCAGAGGGTAGCCGTGTAATACGAATACGGATTGAATCTTGGCCTTCGTTTATTTCTTTAGATTTCACTGACTTGTCAGTTCCCAGCTGAATGGGGAACGTTAGCGTTACCCCTCTTCCTTCAAGGCTTCACCAAAAACTGACACGATGGAGCTTAGTGTTACCGTTCTAAATACGAAATAAAAAATAAAAAAGTAAAAAGAAAGAAAAGGAGAAGAAAAATTGTAGAAGTCTATTCAAAGGAAAAACCTTCGTTCGTTAATCAAGGGAGGCAATTTTTCTTCTAATGTCCTGATATGTACAATTAGTTAATATTTAAGGAATGAAAGGTAGAGAAATTGATTATTTGTATGTTAAATGTCTGAATTTTAATAATATAACATAAAAATATATTTTTTTAATAAAAAAAATAGAAAAGCAAGAAATGTTCAAACGATAGAAAAAAAACATTAATAAATTTTCTAATTACATAAATACATATAAACTGGGACTACGCTCTCTTAACTCCAAAAAAAAAAACGAAAAAATTTAGGAAAATTTCACTTTTGGTCACTAGGTTTTTAGCCTTTTTACGATTTGGTCATTATGAATTGTTTTTTCAGTTTTTAGTCACTGAATTTAACCCCACTTCAATAAAAAGTCCTTCTGTTAGATGACCGTCCAATGAATAACGAAGATTTTGTCCACGTTAGCCTCTCTGTCAGATATCAATAGACGTGAGTATAAAGGACTCACCATTAATGGAGCATGGAAAGCACGCTTTTGCCAAACAAAATGCAGGGTTTCCCAACGTGCAGACCCAACACACTTACGATATCCCCGAAGACCTCCCAACACTTAGAAGAAAAAGGAATAAATTTTAAAGGTGATGGCAAACCGCACCATTTTGAAGACGCAATCAAACATATGAGCACGTTTTTGAATCGTAGATAAAGGCAGCTTGCTTCATCGAACCCTCGAGAGCGCCGTAAAATTTTTCCCTAAGTGTGCTTACCTTCGGTGCGAAAAACGTGGGGGATTCGTGCTTCGGTGGTGAATGCAACAGAACGACACCGTTTTGAAGAAGCGTTGGTGGTCATTTCGGTGATTACCATGCTTTTGAATAACCTCGTGGAGACGTTCAACGCATGGATCAAAGAGGCTCGAGACAAACCAGTGATTACCATGCTTGAGATGATACGTCGCCAGCTCCAATTGCGGTTCCACAAGAAGAAGCTTAGCGCAGAGGCTCGAGACAAACCAGTGATTACCCTGTGTCCAATTTTTTTTTTAAGAAATTAGAGAAGATCAAGAGTAACTCTAGGGTTTGTGTTTGTCAGTGGCAAAATGGCTTAGAATTTGAAGTGGATCAGATTGATTCCCCACAGAGGTTGGTAGATCTTATTGCTCGCACATGTTCATGTGGAAAATGGCAGTTGTGTGGGATACCCTGTATTCATGATTGTGCCGCAATTTATCGTAACAAGCAAAAACCTGAGGAATACGTAGCTGATTGTTATAAGCTATCCACTTATCTCAAATCATATGAGTACGGAGTACATGGTATGCCATCGCCTGAGTCATGGCCAGGGTCATGTGAGGAGATTCTGCCACTGGTTGTAAGGGTCCAACCTGGAAGGCCCAAGAAAGTGAGGAAGAGGGCGCCGGATGAGCTAAAGCTCCCATACAAAGTAAGTGGGCAGGGGTACTCGGTAAGGTGTGGATATTGTGGCACCGAAGGTCACAATGCTCGTTCCTGCCCACATCCCGACAATCCGAACAAGAAAATATGGAAGAAAAAGCCAAAGAAGGTAATGGCACTAGGCTGAGTATTTATCAC
Source organism: Myrica gale (assembly GCA_963930655.1). Taxonomy (NCBI): domain Eukaryota; kingdom Viridiplantae; phylum Streptophyta; class Magnoliopsida; order Fagales; family Myricaceae; genus Myrica; species Myrica gale. The sequence goes on along the minus strand of OZ005598.1, from coordinate 27,987,607 downwards.
ATTGTGTTGTGGTTTTGGTACTAGTTTGTCTATATAATTGCTAATTTACTAGGTGTTGTGCAGGTTTTGGGTGACACAACCGATCCTAGTGGGAGTACTCGAGGCAAACGCAGAGGAAGAAGGTGGGGAAGACCAACAGTGGCAGCTGATGATTCGGTGGTCCATATCGAAGCTGGAGGAGGAGCCAGTGGTTAAGCAGAATGCATGAAGTTTTTTTTTGTAAAGTCCAGCTGACGTATCAACTGACATCTTTTGTAAATTCCAGCTGATGTATGTGCTGGGATTTTTGTAAATCCAGCTGATGAACATTGTGTTTTAAATAGGAAACTATTTTAGATAGAAGCTGGGTGGTATTTGGCGGATATGTAATATAGTGATGTATTCTGACACTTTGTTCGAGTAGTTAATTGTAACTGAGTGTTTAATGCTTTTATTTTGCAGATCTGGGTGGTATTTTGCAGATATGTAATATGAGTGCTTGCTGAGTATTTGAGTTTAGTTTGTTAGTGTTTTGGGTAATCACAGATGATATTTTGCAGAGGGTCGTGCCAAAAAAGGCAAATAACAGTAGTGACACTGGTTTTACCACAAGAGTTGAGGGCAGAAGAGGATCTCCTGGATTTTACCCTCCTTATAGTTTTGGATACTGGATTCTACCTGGTTATGCACCTTTTAATGGTTTTAGTGGTGGTGAAGGTTTTCCTTATGGAGGAAGCGTTTATGGTGGTTGGTTTTTTCCAGGAGGATCTGTTGGTGTTGGTTCTGGTGTTGCTCCGCTTGCCCTGAGAAGTGCTTGGTATGACCCTGGTGCAAGGGCATTCTCATTGCCTCATGGAAGTGCTTGTATTCACCCTACATACTCGAGTGGTGGGGTTGGAGTCATGGACATGGCTACAGGGGGTTACGGTCGTATAGGTGAATTGGAAACTGAATCAGGTTCTCAGTGGCAGTAAACATGTGTTGCCGAGAAAACACCACCTTGGTTGTAGGGGTAAAGTTTGATGTTCTCTTTTTGTTTGAAGGGCAGTGAACTAAAGGAGCTTGGGATGGATGATTTGAGTCTTACCCTCATTGGATGCTCTGCATCGTTTAGGTGGGTATGGTTAGTAAACTTGCTTGATGGGTCATGTGATGTGTATTTTGCATATATGTACCTGTCCAGTTTATCCAATAGTGTTATTGATATGGTATACATTCAAAGAAGTTAGACACAAATATGGAGAACATGGATAATTTCATTGAAAATGTCATTGGATTGGAATCCACGCTATAAACCACTTACAAATTAACCATTACAACACAATGGACATCTGAAAATTCCATTGAATCCACACTACAAAACCAATTACAGATTAACCATTACACACAATGGAAATCTGAAGTTGGATTGGATCCACAATACAACTTCCTAAAATACCTAAATTAGACACTAAAGTTAGACATTACAAGACTCTACACTTCAAGTTCCCAATGACTACATTAGTTGCTTCTCATCAGTGCAACACCCAATGCAACAATTGCAATCCATGACGCCCATAACAACATCTTTAGACTTCTCTTCTCATGCTTCAACGAGTCTCTCTCATTCTCCAGGACCTTTATCTTCTTTGTCAAATGACGTCCCACCTCCATCCCCCTAGGGCAGGTGGGAGGATCAAATCAGTAAAAGTAATTGCAATGTCTCTGCCAATACAAGATAATAGGTTAATAGCACATATAGTCATATAATCACTAGCCACACAATCATCAATTAACTTACTGAATTTCCATTAAAATTTTCACATCCAAATAAAACGTCTTCCTGGATTGGAATCGGTCCATGAAGATTTCAACAGTGCTTTCAGACCACAGCTACAGACCTTTGCATCAACGGCTCTACTGATTTTGAGGTTGGATGACGAGACCGTGTTGTAAATGCTTAAGTCAAAATGATGTCAAAATATGCAATCATAAATGGAAAATAGATATGGTAATATATGGTAAGTCAATCTGTCAAATTTAGCGTTAGTGTATACTAGATTCAGGTTTTAACAGTTCAATTGTCATTACTGTTTCATCTAACAGTGCTCAATTATAAGTGTCGAAATAGGGATTTCAAATGGGCATAGCTCTACCTCAGTTCTTGCTAGATATTGAAAGGATTGTATCGGCATATTATTACTGTATGAAACCTTCTTTGGCCCGAAAGTAAGCATGTTAATATTTGGTCATTTTATTATGTTTATAGGCTCAATCACCAATCAAATAAAGTCCAACTACCATCCATCACCAAAACAGAACCAACTTCACATCAATTTGCTGACCCAACTATAGAACCTAATAATCCCAAATACACAGACAACAAATCACCTTAACAACGACATTCATTCCAATTATGTTGTCCCAACTACACATCAATTCCTCATTTTGTCCACAACAATGAAGATAGCTAGCAAAACCAACTTCAAATCAACTTCAGTATGCCTATTCAAAGACAAAACCAAACAAACAACAATACATTTTTCCCAAACAAACATAAACTCACCTTTGCTCAGACATCATGAACCAAACTCCACGATTTCAGCGGTGCTTGAAGTCGAAGATTTTAAGTCGGGGATTTGAGGGTGTTCTGCGAGAGAGAGAGAGAGAGAGAGAGGGGAGAGGGTTTGCGCACAAAGATTTGGGGGTGTGCTAAAGAGAGGAGAAGACTGGGCACGCTAATTTAGGGCTTTTCTTTGATTTGGGAGTGTAGTGCGGGATTGAGTAGATGAAAAGCTTCTCCATATTAAAACGATGCGCATTGATGGACTTCGCATTTCACTAACTAGAGAGTTGGCTTAAAACGGTGTGGTTTGAACTAGAGAAGTTATATAACCAACGGTCTGTCGTTTAAAGTTGACTGGGAAGTGACGTGGAGATTATGTTCGATGACAGGGCCAGGAGGCAGACGTGGACAAAATCCTCGTTAGTCATTGGACGGTCATCTAACAGAAGGACTTTTTATTAAAGTGGGGTTAAATTCAGTGACTAAAAACTGAAAAAACAATTCCTAATGACCAAATCGTAAAAAGGCTAAAAACCTTGTGACCAAAAGTGAAATTTCTTAAAAAGTTAAAATTTAAACATTAATTTTTTATTTTTTATACTAGCCCCAAAAATTATCATATTATAATTTGGCCCCTTCAAAAACAACATACTGGCTTTGTCCCTACATATAAGAACTATCTCTGTCGTTGCCCCTTTAAGAGTAAAAATAGCAGCTTGTTTATGTGGTGTACTTGTGGGATAAAGGATCAAAAGAAGCATGTGTTATATATGAGGGCGTTTGTTTCTCAATTTTTACAACCCCCAACATTTCTAAACAATCATAAAATAATACTTCTCTCCTCATTAAATTATAAAATAATATTATACTATTCAATTAAATCTTTTCCCTCCTCACTTTTCTATAAAATACTATACTTTTCACAAAACTCAATACCCAAAATTTCTAAAATCTCAATATTTCCACAAACAAACGCCCCCATATATAGTGTTGTTGGTTAGCAGATTGCCCTTCACACTTCCTGTGGGCCGGCGACCTGTAAGTAAAATATTAATTAATTATCAGTTCCATTTCTGAAATATTTTATTAGCTTTTGGGACTTTGTCTCTTGCGAGGGAAAAAGATTCCAAGGAAGTGAGAGATGCATCGGGCGGTGTTCGTCCAAGAAAGAAGACTCACACGTGTGAGCAACCCAACCAGCTGGAATAGGGTTCAAGAAAATCAAACCCAATCAGCCAAGATCGTGACTTTAATGATTTACTTGAGTCGAAGGGATCCCAGAAATTAGATGCTATGATGCTCTTGTTGTTGAGAATTTATACCAACTATAAAGACTGTTTGGATAAATGGAATTCACTCATTTTCTAGATAACCCGAAATCCAACTCGATATCGGTAGGATCATTCAAACTCGTCAGAACTTGTACAAGCAATCGTAACCTTTACAGTACCCCCTTCGTTTTGAGTAGAAATTAATACTATAAAACAACTTGAGAAAGAGATGGCCATTTAATATCCAAACACGCCTCAACAAAATCGCTTGATACGATCCATTTGCTTTCTTCACCTTATGCCAGAAGCCAGCAAGCTGGGACCATGACAGGCAAATGCAAGCACAACATAGATGACGATCAAAAGAATAAATACCAAGGCAAACCTGCAGCAGTAGAAAAGAAAACATCTTCAGAATACGCCAAGTAGGATTTGACGGAGATTAATTTGTTGTACTATAAAATTACATTTATCTTTATAAATTAACGAAAATTTTTAACGGTACAAAATGTCTAAAATCAGTAGTTGGTGGGTGAAATGTGACAAAAATAACAATGTAAAGTGCTGAGATTCAGAGGGTAAAAAATATATTTGTCCCAAATAAAAAAGAAAATGACCCCAACTTCTTCTGCATGGCAAGTATCATTTCCACAACTGCTGTCATATACGTGTATAAAGAAAACCTGAAATCTACAAATACTTTAGCAAGCAGTACCCAATATGTGAGTTTGAGAAATGCATAGAAGATAAGAAATCTTTTCTTCCTGCATGTACTTACGTGAGCTTGACATTTCTCCACCATAGAGTATATTCTTGAAACGACGGGAATGCCTCTTGAAACGAGCTAAGCTCCCTTGCAACGTCGTAGTTTTCTCACCCAGCAATGCCAACCTGTCACCCCTCTCTAAGACTCTTTCAATATTGTCCTTCATGAGGCCTCGAACCTATCATCATCATCGTCGTGTGTATATTTATATATATATATATATAACCACTAAATTAGTAAACGAATTTAATCTTCAAAAAGCGAATAACATATGCATTCTCGTAGATTGAGCGTAAGACAACTTAACGGGAGCTAAATTGTAAAAATTAGATCCCCTATACATGATTCAATGTATATCTGTTATAATTTTTCTCTTTCTGAATTGGACTATTCAATTCAGATCGAGAATTAGAGAGAATCTCAATCAGTAGAAATTTGTTTGATTTCGTCTCTCGCTAATTTGTTACTTGAATGACAATCTTGAAGCTCAAAAGAATCATGCTTTCCACGAGGCAGAAGAAGCCCATTAGTGTTTGAAATCTTAGAAATTAACAAAAGCTCACCATGTACACATAAAACAAATTTGTCACATAAGGATATGTCAATAGATATAACTGTGGAGAAAAGATTCTTTGCAAAGATAAGCTGTGCAAAGCCATGCAAAACAGCGACTGTAGTTTAAAGATATAAATTCAATGGTCCAAAGCTGACGCCCTATTGTCAAAGTTTTGGTAATTAAAGTAGATCATATGATCACTCGCTTATTTATATGATCACTCGTTTTTTTGTCTTCCTTTCTTTCATGATAATCATGTGATAGGCATGCAATATTCAGATTGAACTTCTTTTAGCAGTAGTTGATATCTGCAAACACTGACATACATATATAGTTTAAGAGTCGATTACTTAATTAAATTTAAATTTTAGAAAAAAACATTGTACACGCATGACCTTACAGATTTAGGTTGGGATAATACAAATTTTCTTATGAACTAACCTGGCTCATCTCGCCTTTCAGACAATTTAACCTATCGGCATTCGCATTATTTGAGTAATAGTCCATCTGTTAGCTCAAGATCCTTGAGAATTCCTCATTCATCGCGTAGGCAGGAGCAGAAAGAATAGCACGGCCATAAGTCTTCACAAATCTTAGATGGATATCTTCAAGAGAGGCAAAAGGGATTCTCCCTAAACATATATAATTTCGAGTCAGCAGAAACAAGTCTATGAATTTCTTCCTGAAGCAACATAGAGAGAATTACGAGCAGCGTTACAAAAGGTGGTGTTTTTTTATCAAGTTGTAACTGTTAGCTAGGAAAACCAATTTCTTCATGCTAGTGGGCAAGTTATACACCCCAACCAAGTCAAGAGAAAAAAAGGAACCACTTAGAGCAGCGTCTAGGGGGCTAGGGGGAAGAGATGAATTACATCATGCCAGTACTCTTTATTTCAAGAATACATCACAGTCTCTGCACAAATTATTACCTTATATTAAAGAATATATATATGCAGCTGCAATTTAAAGCAATTAGCAGCAAATGCAAACCAAAAGAAATCTTGAATTCAACCATTTCACCAATCAAAAGTTCCAGCTACATCATCATGATGTTTCAGAGGATTAATTAGGTTGTCCAAAAATGGCGCAATTCAGAGTACTGCAATTTTGACAATGACTAGAAGACATGTAATCTTCGATGTCCTTCCAAAAATTCCGAAATCCACATGCAGTACATTCCCTTTTTCATTCACAAAGCCATATAAAACAACAAGAAATCACACCAGGGGCACAAAGGCCCATTATATCAATTTCGTCGATTTTAAAGGCTCGAAGGGCCGAAAACCAGAAGGCTTTAAAAGCCCAAAACAACCGGGTCAACAGACCCACAAACCCAACCTTGATCCACAGACCCGGGACACAACTCCACCACGTCGAGAACGACGAAACTATCGCCAGAGCATGAACTGTACCAGCACTTGCAACAAAAGCACTCACAGAGAAGACTCGGCTAAAAGAGAAGACAAATCCATCAGGCACGTCAGATCCACGCGTTGCAATAGTAGCGCGTGGATAGCCAGAAACCAGTGTTGGAAAAAGCGTCACGAAAATTAAAAGAAAAGAACACCAAAAATTACGTGGTTCGGCCCCAATTCGGCCTTCGTCCACCCTAGAAGAATTTTATTAAGAACGCTTAAGAAAATCACTCTACCCGCCCAATACAATAGCTCACACCACACCCTCTCTCTCTCTCTCTCTCTGCCCAAGACTCACGTCTCACGTCCCACTATTCTCCTATAACATAAGCCTCTATTTATAGGAAAAAATACAAAGAGAAACCTAAGAGAAAACCATAAACTTTGAATAGGGAGGAAGTAGACTTCCACTACAAGTTACTTCTATTCTAAGTCTATCTCATATGGGTGTGGACCCCAACAACCAGAGGGGGATTGCAGGACCAAAATGACACCGAAGCATTGGAGCTGCGAAAGCTGACCAACGGGGGCAAGCTCGCCTGAGAACATCCTACCGTCGCCGAGAAAACTTCACGAAAGCAAAGCCCAAGAAACGAAACCACCAATCTTATTGAAACCAAAAAAACACCAAGAAACAATGCATGACCGGCCAACTACAGGCCAAAGGATGGGTGGATGCTGAAGGGGGGTTGCAGACGAGAGAAAATGAGGAGAGTTCAGAGAGAAGAAGGACCCTCTCTCTCTAGACTTTTCAAGAAACCTTCAATATTGTTTTAATTGACTCCTCACTAATGAAACGTCCACGTTTTGATTCCAAAACAACAGATAATGGTATATAATACTACTTTGTTCCTTAAAGAACCCTTTTGAGTAATGAGTTGAGCATTCAGGAATCAGAATTGTTTGAGATATTGCTGCCTTACACGGTTACACCTTGGGGTTCAACCTATGGCCCTCATACAGTCAATTAAGCCCACTCTCGTTGTCATGATGGACTCTCAATTGGGCCCAAACTGTCTATAACGGAGAACAAAAAGAATGCAGCTGTCAGACTGTCCAAGCTACAATATTGAACACGCAAGGTCCAACATGTACAAATCTGCTATTTGTTTGGTTATCTCACTGATTCACTGTCTGTCGAGATATCCAATTCTAATAGATTGAGAATGTAGACGAGTTTGACAATTAGCACGTGCCAATCTCGACCAACTTTTACCTCCTGTGGCCTGTGCGAGTTACAATGCCTCGGAAAGGAGAGCAGTGTACATTTTCAAACAATGCCCTGTATTACGGATCAAATACTTTGTAATTCTTTGTCCGATGCGCACATATAAATAGCATTTAGGGTGAGTTGATTTTGTAAAATTTTAGTGTTGTGAAAAATTTTAGATATTGAGTTTAGTGAAAAAGTGAAGAGAGGTAATTTTTTATATTTTTGTAGTGAAAAGTAATGATTTGATGGAGAAAGATTATATTATAATATTTTATTGTGTTGAAATTTGAGAAGATGTAAAATTTTAGAACATAAACGCAGCCTTAATACTGTCTATATAAAATTTCAATATATGGGGAGCATGAGTCCTACAATGGGGATTATCCCTTGTATCTATCTTTCTTCGATTGCATAGTACAATTTAGGCAGAGAATTGCAGATGATCTCATCCCTGTACTACCACAGAAAGAATTGGTTTAGGGGGGGGGTGAACTTTGCTTTTATGGGGAGATTAAAGTTTTATGAGGGGTTTGTAAAAAGTAGTGAAAATTTTGTAACATGTTTGGATGAGTTTTAGAAATTTTTAGAATTTTATGAGAGTTGGTGAAAAAGTAAGAATAAATATATTGTAATTGAATTTTTTATATTTATTTTAATAAAAATAGATGATTTGATAGAGATAGATTGTAAATAAAAATGGTTGTGAAGTTTTTTTTTATTTTTTAAAAAGTCAAGTATTAAAATGTAAATTTTGTGAGTAAAATTTTGTCCTACTTTTTGCTTAGTGAAAATTTTGAAATACAGAAATTTTTTTGAAACATTTGAGTTGTCAAACATGACTGCCCCTAACATGTGTCTCGAAGTTAGATAAAACCCCCCCACATGTTAATGTACCTAGGGAAAGAGTACCAATTACGTCCAATCACCTCCCATTATTCTTTTTTTCTTATAACTTGTTAAATAAAAACGAACCGTCTACATGAAGTAAGTACATGCACTAGGAACATGGGGATTGTCCTGCTATCCTCATCTTCTGCCATGGATCAATCATGATCTCCTCAAAATCCATAAACAAGTACTGAATATTATCCTTCTGGTCTGTCTCCTCTCTCAGCCATGTGCTCACGGACCCTTTTTTTGTTCCCTCTATACAAATAAACAAATAAAACCCTGAACTGATCCAAAAAAGGGAAAATTAATAAAAGAAAACCTAGTGTACGTGGATGTACTTTATCCGAGTGCATGATCGTAGACAAGCGAGCGCCACTAGAGATCCATTGACAGCCGTGAACTTCATGGAGGAAATCTGAGCCATCGGAGTACTTGAAGACTCATGAGAGTCTGAGCGACGTCAAGTAATTAAACATTTATGTATGGAGACACCAAACGCGACAAAAACCAGCCTGCTGGAGGCTTGTGTCTTATACAGCAAATTATGCAGTAGCACGCACGCATGGGTTTTTCATATGGTTCCAGGAGGGGTGTCGACTCGTGAAAGATTCCGATCCTATTTTCTCGTAAGAAAATTTATGTGGTCTGCTTAAATTGTTTAGCTATGCCAGTCAGAATCGGATGATATATATAGAAACGAGGCTCTTTTAGAGGACTCAGTGAAACAGTAGATCTGAGTTAGGAGCTTATAATTATAACAAAAATCAAACAGTACAGAGGCGGAGCCAGGGATGCGGGTGGGGGCGATCGCCCCCACTGGCTCCAACACTCCAATGAATTTTATTTTTTGGGAGATTTTAAAAAACAGGTTTGCCCTCGTGGCCTAGCCGCCCAGGCCTGCCCACAGGGCCAGTGGGGGCGGGCCAGCGGAGGCCAATTTACCTACCAATTTACCGTTTTTTCATAATGTCTCATGTCCTCTTTCTCGGCCACGGGGAGTTGAACTTCGCGTGGGTGGTATCTCTGCGAGCAAGGTCACCGTTGGGCGACTTTATCAGTCCTTCAGATAAAGTGCCAACACAGTACTAGAAAATCCTTTCCCTGTGCTTTTCTGTCACTCTCAATTTTATTTTTACCTTCTTTTTTTTTTGGATTTTTGATCTGGTGTGCCCCCTTTTACTTTTACTCACACATGGGAAATGCATGAGTGATGTCTTCTAAAAGAATCTTTACTATTTTTATTACATATGCTGCTGCATCTTCTTTGTTATTTCCGTGGCCTAATAGGGCTGTGATCCTTATTCTTTGTTTGCAGGTTAAAATAAGCATAAGTAGATCAGGACATTGGGTTGCTTTAGCCCACAATACACCATCAATTGGGCTTAAGCTTATGATCCTCTTTATTACCTATTTTCTTCCCATGCTTGATTTAGGACTTGAAATTAATTGTGAAAATTAGGTATAAACTGATACCATGTGATATTTTATTATAAGTGAAATGTGCCGATGGGTAAATTGATAAACTGATGCTTTTGATCCTTTTTATTACCTAGTTGAATTATGCCTTTCTCACTCCCTGTAGGTGGTTCTTCTCCGTCCGCCATTGTTCGAAGAAGTTGGGACTATTGTTCGGAGTTAGCCCCACGCTGTTGAAGAAGGTATCATCCGTCCAACAAAAAAACGATTTCGGAAACGGGTATATTCGAAAATGCCTCGAAATTTCTTAATTTTGAGACGGACTTATTGGCACGGCCATCAGCGGTCCCAGCTGAAAACATGTTTTGTTGTAGTGTATGTACATGGGAGGAAATGAAAACACATTCCAAATTAAGCACATTGGCTTACAAGCACTGGGACCAGTACGTTACCTGGCAAGGCTGGCATACAAATCCTTCAAAGGGAAGGTACAATAATTTGATACTCATGGAAGGAGAAATTCGCGTAAGAGAGAAACAAGAGGGGACCGATCACATCAGAGTGAGCAATATTGTAGAATCACGGATCCGCAACCTTACAAAAACTTCCAGCCTCTCATGGCCATATCCTTACACATATTCACGGACGACAGATAGACCAACTTTCAGACCCATATGACCATGACTCTCTCTTCGGATCCCCCCACCTTCACAGCACACTCTTTCACTCTGTATGATCTAACCACACCATCGCACATGCTTGCATAGCTGTACTCATGTTTCTCCAATTACAACACAACCACCAATCTCTTTTTCTGTGTGCACACAGTACTTAAACTTCCACTGATTTCTTTCTCTTTCTTTTCTTGCCTTTCTGGCCCCTCGACTCACTGTTTTCCATCGATCAAGGACCATTTTAGTCCTGCAGTTTCTGTATTGAGCATCTACTGATTGAAAAGCATAACGTGACGTTTGTAGACAAGATTAGAAAAGTGACAATCGGCTTATGGAAAGGTCAATTAATGATCAGTCTCCTACAGAGAAAGAAAAGGAAAAAGGACAACAACAAATAGTCAAAGATTTATTGGTTTTCCATAACTCTCGAGTTCTGTTTGATTTTGCACATAATAGTGTATGCATGCAGGGTTCGTGTAAAACCATCCATCTGCTTACCAACCAAAAAAAAAAACCAACGCAGTCAACTACCATGGTAAATATATATACATAAAGGAGTACTTCTTCCCCAGTCCAAAATTTCTGTCCCCTCCTAGTCCTTGCATGTGGGACGTATAATCTGGGTTGGTAATGATCAAGCATGGAATTTAGTACCTTTTTCCGTGCAGATTTTTGCTTCAAGTCTTTATAGTTGGTACAATTATGATAATCGGTTAGAAATAAAAATTTTAACTAAAGAAAAATTATTTATATTGATAAGTGATTAGTTTATTTGTGAAAAAAGGGCGGGTTTATTTTCTAATATCACTCGAGACATTCATTATGGGAATGTGAGATTCACCTTAATTTTCTCATTTATATTTGATAAGATTATATGAGACTTTATTTATAAGTCATTGAATACAATAACACACATTGTTTTAGCAATGTGAGACTCTTAACAATTTTAATACTCTCCGCAAACTTAAGGTGGACACACGTTGAGTTTGAATTTACAAAAAATAATTCGAGGGAAAAAGAATAATGTCGGGAGGTCGTCGGGCTGATGCCGGGAGGTCGCCGGAATGAAGCCAAAAACCTTACTCCGATACCATGTTAGAAATAAAAATTTTAACTGAAAGAAATTATTTATACTGATAAGTGAGACATACATTATAGGAATGCCCAATTGAATTTATTAATTTTCTCAATTATATTTGATGAGATTACATGAGACTTTATTTACGAACCATTAAATATAACAGCACATCCTTTAGAAATACCAGACTGTTAACAATTTTTAATAACATGTGAGCTGTGATTGAATCCCAAAAGCTACGCCTACGTACATGAATGTGTGAGAGAGCTAGAGAGAGAGGGAACTATGATACATGCGATATTGACTGATAGATTCCACCGTATCAAGACTGCAGAATAGCAATTATTAAAAAAAATTCTAAGTAATTGCAATTATTAATTGATATGATGAAACCAGTACCCATGGTAAAATCGAATACAAAAGATACGTAAAAATTCAAAGGATTCTTTCTGGGTCAAGGAAGGGAAACAAAGAAAAAGAAATAGCTTGCAATTATTAATAGATATGATGAAACCAGTACCCAAGGTAAAAACAAAAACAAAAGATACGTAAAATTAAATTCAAAGGATTCTGGGTCAAGGAAGGGAAACAAAGAAAAAGAAAAAGAAATTGCTCTGCTAATCAATCTTTTTCGTACAAATCTTTTACATGCCAAGAAGCGAAATTGCGACCAATTTTGAAATTTTTTACCTTGAATCTATTATCTACCACTTTTAGTAAAATCGTACGAATAGATTTCAAGCTTAATTAGGTTGTAAAAATTAAACGATTTTTTTTTTGTTAGGCAAATGTACACTACAAAAAAAATCACCTTTAGCAGCGGTTTCAACCGCTGCTATATCTTTAGTAGCAGCAACCGCTGCAATAGGTCCGTCGCGTGACCGCCGCTATAGATTCGAACGCAATTTTGCATTCTTTTGCAGCGTTTTGTGAAAACATTGGTACAGAATTTTAGCGGCGTTTTTGTGACCGCCACTAAAGGTCTGTGCCAGCGTTTTTTTTAAGTATGTGCCAATATTTTTAAAACACCACTAATTTTTTCTTATATTTTCTTAATCGGTAATACAAATTTATTTTAATAACCATAATTCATCGGATGTAAAAAATTAAAGAAACACAAGAATCTCATCATTTTTTATTAATAATATTTTACAACAAACACAAGCCTCTATCTTGAATTCAAGGACCGACTAAAATATTCAAATACAACACAATAAGCAAAGATCAATTAAAATATTTCTCCTTGGACACATCAGCATCCTCTATCTTGAATTCCTGTAATAGAAAATAAATATCACATGAGAAATAGAAATAAACAAAAGATTTATGTAAACAAAATATCTACTTGTATATAACTTATAATTAATAAATATATTTTTTTACACTTATATCTATAACAACGTTTTAAAAAAATGATGCTAAAGGTGTACTCTACAGTGGCTGTCACTGTGACCGCCGCTGTAGATACCTAATTTCTAGCAGTGTTTTGTAAAAAATGCTGCTAAAAGGGGTCTACAACGACAGTCAGTGACCGCTGCTGAAGGGGTCTATTGCGGCGGTCAGTAGCTGACCGCCGCTATAAACCTATTTTTTTTATAGTGGTAATTTAACTAAAAGGAACACAAAGAGTTCGAACCAAAGACAAAATTACAAGAAGGAAAACATCAAGCGGGAAAAGGAGGATTATCACAGGACAACAAATCAAAAGGAAGGCAAGACACAGGAATGTTTCCACAAATTAAAGGACTCTTAGTACATCGAGATATCATCATTGAAAGTTGAAACGGCTACATAATGGGCAACTGCATGCCCGTTTTACATAGCAGCCCCTTCGTTTCCTCTTTATCGTAGTGAAGGAAATGAAGAAAGTAGTATGTAGTTTGATGTTGGGAAGCCTTATCATGACTATCATCATCAGAAGTACGTTCTTGAAGAAATTCGGCAACATCATATATAACTGTGAGCCCGTAATCCTGTTTAGCATACTTCTGGAAAAAGAGACTGCTGACCTATAGCTAGTTTAATCCATTATGAAAAGTAAAATATGTTGAATCCATTATGAAAGGAAGATAACTTTTGGTGAAGGAGAACTTTCATATATATATATATATATATAACAGCACATGAAGGTACAAAAAATTCTTAGGGATTTATGCATTTGTATGGTTTTGCCAACTAGCAAAGTTTGTCAGTGGCCTTTTAAGCCTGGCTAGCCCCATGTTCACGTGATCTGCTTCTTAGGGTTCTTGTTTTCTTGCACTCATCACTAGTCTTATATAACACCCCCTTTCCTGTTCTAGGACTTCATCACTCTATAGTCTATATCTGTTCTCTCTCTTTGTTCCAAAGGGAGATAACCCAAGAAGATGGAATCCTCTAAGATCTACGCTCTCTTCCTTATTTGCATCCTCTTCATCTCCTCAGCCTCCCCCATTCTTGGGTGTGGATTTTGTGGCAAGCCCCCGCCAAAGCACAAGACACCAAAGGGAAAGCCACCAAAACGCCCCGTTGTCAAGCCCCCAGTCACCCTGCCGCCGGTGAGAGTCCCTCCAATTAAACCACCAGTGACCCTCCCCCCGATAGTGAAACCACCTGTGATTCTTCCCCCCGTAGTAAACCCACCTGTAACCATCCCCCCTATAGTGAAACCACCTGTGACTCTTCCCCCCATAGTAAACCCACCTGTGACCATCCCCCCTATAGTAAACCCACCTGTGACCATCCCCCCAATAGTCAAGCCACCTATTATACTCCCTCCCATTATCAAACCCCCTGGAATTCTCCCTCCAATTGTGACACCTTCACCCACAACTCCTCCAGTAGATAAGCCACCAAGTGAAACATGCCCCATTGACACGTTGAAACTCGGTGCTTGTGTGGATCTTCTAGGTGGGTTGGTGCACATTGGACTCGGGGATCCGGTGGTTAACGAATGCTGCCCGGTGCTGCAAGGACTTGTTGAGCTCGAGGCTGCGGTCTGCTTGTGCACCACCCTCAAGCTCAAACTTCTCAACCTTAACATCTTTGTCCCATTAGCTCTTCAGCTCCTTGTAACTTGTGGGAAGTCACCCCCTCCTGGTTACACCTGCTCTCTGTAGAAATGAGTTAAGTGCACTCTTTATCTCCAAACACCAACTCTCAATTAGCTTTCAGCATGTATTTAGGAGGTAACTGCTTTATTTCTACATCATCCTGTATGATTAAATTCATATTTTTCATTTTGAAGACGATATTAACTTAGAGGCTGGTTATTGTGTGAGTGGACGGGTGAGATTAAAAGTTGAGAAATCTAATGACTGAAAAAATGTCACGTCATTTAATATTCGCAGGTCGAGTTCATTAAATGACGTGACATTTTTTTAGCCATTAGATTTCTCAACTTCTAATCTCACCCGTCCACTCACACAATAACTTTTGCCTATTAACCTGTGCTTATCATAAAGGGAGCATTAACTTGTCACAAGCTATGGTACATTAATGTGCTCTATCTGGAATTTGGTAACGTTTTTCTGAGAGCTCAAAATCTATAGGAAGTTAAAAACCACAACGGTCAATATTACATATCAGAAGAAATAAAGCATCCCATAATCCGAAGCAAGAATTGTCTTGAACAAAAGAGAAAAAGAAAAGGAAGAAGCATTCTTCCTTATTCTTCTTCTTTTCTTTTCTTTTTGTCTTTTTTGAATACTGCGCGAATCTGTAATGCAGTGAGGCTACTTTTGTTTCAGCTACTTGTATGATTGTATCTTCTTCTTTTCTTCAAATATTCACTATTCAAACATCATGCATATATATACGGTTGAACATATTTTATGTCTTTAAATCTATGCTGGGAAAATTTTGCTCATCGGATGTTGTGGTGTACTGGATTGCAGGCTGCTAGATTGATGGTTAGACTGATGGTCGAATCGACATGAGAGGATGTCGAGCCACCCACCTTTTCCTTCGCTCTTTCCGAAAATCTTATCGTTTCTTGATTGATATTCTGAAGTACTTGGCAACGTTAACATTGTACACCATTTGTTTTTAAATTAATTAAGGCACTGTTGCATATGTGTGCTTTGTCTTAGGCAAGGATTAAGCAATCAAACATGCTTTTCTGTGTCTAATCACAAATCTTTATGGTTTTCACTTGCTTTATAGCCTCTTGCATGTTTGTTTATTGATTCCATGATATGAACGCCACAGAATAGTAAGCCTTAGCGCTAGCACAACTAAATATAAATTAATATGCGATCGACGTGCATATGGATCCTTCAAAATCATGGTTATAGGGCGCATTCGAGAACTAAAGTGAAGCAAATCATGAAAGACTGGGCTCTCTTCTACATCGGTTTCCTTTACAATAAGAGCCTCTTGGGTTATAGGCATAAATCAACCTAAGCTTCTTTTAAGGAGATATTCTCCCCGAGTGCATATGCCGGATGCTAATTATATCAGTTGTGAGGCCAACTTACACGGGGTACGTACACAAGATAACATTTCCCACTACGGAACACGAGATATATAATTGGAGAGAGAAAGAGAAGAGGATCTGTTTTTGTGATTCCAATGGGCGTCGAGAAATCCCACCCATTTACAATTGTTACTGTTTACCCTCAAATTGAGTGACAGAATGAAAAAGTTTTCGAGTCAAATAAAATTCCACACACAGCATAGTACTGACATGAACGCATGCTCCTTTCCCATGGGGTTTTTATTTTTTGTCTCTTTTTTTTCTAAGTAATTTTATTTTTTGTCTCAGCAGTACTGTAACTAAGGAACTTACCGAGAAGCTTAAATTAATCGATCTCTGGTGACATTGGTGGACCAAGAGTCAAGAAGCATGAAACTTTAGACCCGTAGGAAAGGGATAGCAGGTAGGGCAAAATGACGGGACCCGCGCACTACTTCCTTTAGGGACATTGTCATATGATTTTTAGCCTCATATTTCGGTATTCTCGTGTTAATTTATGCATGGGACCTGTCTGAAAACCCTCATCATTACTTTTGACTTTCACCAACTCGAAGAAGGCTGGGAATGATTAGTGAATAGTGATAACTTTATCGATCGTGTGCCTTAACTTTTCTTCTCATAGAGGAAAAAGCTCAGGGAGTGGTAGGATAAGGAAAACAAATACATTAGAAATGCAGAAGACTATATTTGAAGTAGGGACCACTATAAACTATGGCACATGAGCATTGTTTGTCTCTTCTCCGGTTAAAACGTGCTGTCTGTGTTGGGGTTCTGCTTGTTTGTACTGAGGGTAAATGCAAGTAATAATGTTCAACTTGGATATTTCTTCAAGATTTGAGCCAGAGAGTATCAATTGAGATCTGTTTTCTTGGCCTTCCAAAATATTGATGAAAAATGAGATGCATCTTCTTTTTTCCTTGGCCAAAATAGTTCACCTTAGCAGGAAGAAAAGAAAAGAAACATGTCCAATAATATTGCAGATCCAGAAAGAATTTCTTGTTCCATGGCCTATCATTAATTAGAACGATCCATTCATGTCTGAATCCATTAGAACAAGGTTTGTTCATTAACTCTTCTAGCAGATTACATTCTTGTTGTACAATGCACTTAAACAAAAGAATGAAACAAGAGGCTAATTAGGCTTTCAAACCTGCTTACACGATTAGCAAATATCAGCCGAAATCTCCGGCCATGATAAATCCATCACGTCCACCAAGAAATCACTCAACCATGCATTTAGTAAAACCTTGTAGAAGTTAGGAGTGGGTACCGGAACAGATGGAACCGGAATGACCTATTTCGGTTTTGATTTTGATACTCACCGGAATCTAATATTTGGTTCTGATTTCATTGCGATAAATATAGAAATGCAACAAGAATTTCCGGAATCAAAAATAGAAAATTCTGGTTTTTGGTCTTTTTTGGCCGGAATTTAGCACAGATTGTTTTGTTATATATTATAAATTAATAATAAATAAAATATGAAAACTTTTTGAACCCTATTTAAAAATTACAACTTTTTAAATAATATTTAAAATAAAGTAAATATTAATCTAAAATCTAAAGTAAAATTATAAGATTTTGAACCATATTTTTTTAAAAAAATGGGACAGAATTTTTGGTTTTAATTTCAAAAAATATTAAAAATGTATTCCAGTTTTGATTCTAGTATGCGCACCAAAACCAAAACCCAAATTACTATTTTGAAATCGGAACCGAAATTCCGGTGGTTTTGGTAAGAATTTTTACCCACCCATCCTAGAATTCAATGAACCTCTATTATAATTACTTTTTTTTTTCTAAGAACCTCTATTATAATTACAATAGACTGCGTCATGGAGAATTGTTCCCTTTTGATGGACAAAAGCCTGCCTCGAGGCAGGCATCCCATCCCAATCTAATATGATTTACTGGCCGTTCCCTTTTATTCTCATGGCCCCACTTATGTAAGGCAATGGGACGAAAACAAAGAGTTAGGTTTGGCTTTGATTCAGAAGGTGTCTTTGAGACATATATACCCGGCTGAAAGACTTCGAAGGATGTCATGATTTGAATCGTGACTGACAATATTAGACTTAATTATCAGAGCAGCGATTTAATGTTAATGTTGTTCAAAATAATAATATATGTAACTATTTACTTCAAGTATCAGATAAAAAAATATTTACTTTGGGATGAGAAACTTTTAAGGAAATTTTTTATTGGGGAGACTCCATGGGAAAGCCAAAAAGGTAGAAGTAGCATATTAGTGTTGAAATTTCATCGAGCATTTGCTCTAGTGCAAAGCTACACATGGGGGATACAATGCATCACACGCAAGCGGCGTGGATGTTAGGATCTCGGTCCAAGTCTCCAAAACAGTCACGCCCAACTTCAAGTGATTAGCAAATAATGATACTAATCGATCCTCCTAAATCGTTTTAGGAAATACATGAGCTCAAATAGTAGGATTTAACACACAAGAACGAAGAATACCTCGAGATATATTAAGAAGAATGTGATTAATGATTATTAGTCTTTAGAACCCATAAGAACGTCCAATCGCCCAAGGGTTATTAGCTCAAGTAAATAGCATAAACGTGCCTATGCTCGGCCAAAAGTACACGCTCTCCAAAACTCTAATCTCGCCTAAGAGGAGCTTATAGAAGTCATAGTAGATAGCAATCAAATCTCAATTAAATCTTCTAGATTTTTAGGCAACAATCTCTAAAATAAGATATTCAAATTACATGCCTACTTCAAAAAGAACTTAAAAGAAAATTAATCAAATCTTCTAGATTTGTAGGAAACGATCTCTAAAATCAAGAAGATTCAAATTACATGCTTAATTCAAAACAAATCAAAATGAAATTAATCTTCTACAATATGAGAAAAATTCCCTACTTCTCGAAGATTTGACCGATTAAAAAATACTTGAAAAGATTTGACTTATTCAAAAATACTTGAAAGTAGAGTTGTTCAACCCTGGTGTAGGTGCCGGTTTTGGGTGTAGGTGTAGATGACCAATATTTGAAAATCGGCCTATTTGGTGTAGGTGTCGATTTTGGATAGGCTAATTTTCAATTTTTGGCCACCTACACCTACATTGTTAAGTGTAAAAACCGACCCTTAGCGGTGGCGATTCTAGTTCACCTACATTTATATTACACGATTTTTTTTAGCATTTTACGCTAGTCATAAAACTTGCAATAGCCTAAAACTCTGCTATGACAATTCTTCAGACATGAGGCAATAACCTACAACTCTGATGTCGAATGCCTTCTAGTGAAAAATGTATAAACTTGCAAACACAAACACATACACAAACAGTATCCCCATGATGTTATATTTGCTGCTTCAACTAATTCAAATTTTAAAATGCAGTATACAAGAAGTTGAACGCTAACTGACTTAGTTCTCTGCCACTATCCCCTGCAATTTTTCATATTTGACCAATAAACGACCGGAGCAAAATAGAAATCATTAATAAATTGCAGCTTAAACTAAATTGAAATCAAGCAATAGCTGGCAATCTTATAAATAGAATTTCAAATGCCAAATAAATTGCTGCTTAAACTAAATTGAAATCAAGCAATAGCTTGCAATCTTATAAAGGAAATTCCTCCCATGATGTAACAAAAATAAAACTGTACAAAAAAAAAGAGAAACAAAAACCCAGTGAGCATCGGTTTTTGCCAACACCAAAAAACCACAAAACAATGGAAACAATGCTCGAAGTCAAACGCATCATTTGGAAAGAAAATTGTGCAAACAAGAAGAGAAACAAAAACCCAGTAAGCATCGGATTTTGCCAACACCAAAAAACCACAAACAGTGGAAACAATGCTCGAAGTCAAACAAATTCATCAAACCTAGATTAAAAAAATCCAGCATATACTTAATTAATAGAAATCGCAAAAAAAATCCATCATTCACTTTAGAGAAGAGTTTTGATAGGAATTACCAGCAGAGTAGTAGAAATCTCAGTCCTATTTTCTTCCATTTTCTCTCTTTTCTATGGAACCTCAAAATTGAACTTGAAGCCCTAAAACTTGTAAACAAAAGGGGGACAAATTAAACAATAATATATGTAATGACATAAATTAAAATAAAAAAACTCATTGATTTTTAACCTCATACCGAAATGAATCTTAAGCCTTGAGAGTTGAGAAAGATGTGACAGAGGAGATGAAAAGAAATTTATGAGTAAAAGAGGGGAGAAAAGGAAGAAGTTGTGGACTTGTGGTAGCGAAGGAGGCACGGCAACCAGCAGGCGTGGTGGTTTGTTTGCTTTTGTTCACAATCGATATTTTGATGCTTTCAATAAATGAATTAATTTTACAAAACAGACATCTTCAAAGACAACGACATTTCTATCAATGAGCCAAAGACTAGAAGATTGAAGATCAAGAAGATGCAGGGAGCTCAAAAGTGAAGTTTCAAGACCTTAGGGTATAAACTTTGTAACTCTTAGTTTCACTTTTGACAATGATTTGAATCACACTTGCATATCTTTCAAAACGTGCATAAACTATTTTACCTCTTACTAGAAAAATCAACATGTTTTTAAATGGTTTCAAAACACCTCAATCAAACTCTCAAACCTTTTGTATACTTCGAGAAGTTAGTCTTTAAAATTGGGTGTTTCAAAGTAGTCAAAAATGTGATTTTAATTGAACCGGATCATGTGTTTAAGTTGAGGAGGTCGACATCTTGGTATAGCGGTCTACCAGTTGTTTTTGAAAATATAGCCGTTCTAATTTCTGACATTATGACCGTTGGGTAACGGTAACTTAAGCTGTCGACTGGTTAATGTAGTGGTTGATCGGATCGTTTTGACAGACGACCTCCAACTGCTATAAACGGCTAGTTTTTTATTGTGGCCTATAAAAAGACCTTCCTAATGTCTAAAAACAAGGAAAAACGATCACATATCATTTAGATAACTTGAGAAATATAGTAAACCTTCTTATTTCATATTTCTCATATCATTCACCCAAATTACATTTTCACATCCTTGTCATTGTGTGAATCAAAGAGATAGAGCTTTCCATTTTCTTATCCACTCTTTGAGAGAGTTTGTTTCTTTCATCTATCTATCCAAAAGAGGTGTTTCCTTTAGTGAGGTTGTTGACTAAAGAAAAATGTTAGAGAGGGTATATCTCAAGCTTGGTTAAGTTGTGAGTGGTGAGCCCGAAAATCACTTGGGTTGTGAGTGTTTAGCCCGATAAAGCACTTGTACGGTTCTCTTGCACCCGAAAGCTAGAGTGTACAATATTTGAAAAATAGTGGGAAAATCTCAAGACTCGATAAAGGAGCTTGAGGGGTGGATGTAGGCGGGTTTGCCGAACCACCTAAAAATCTCGTGATTGCTTCTTTAAACCCTTCTCTTTACATTTAGCACTTATTTACTTATCGCATCAATACTTGCTTAAGTATTTGTGCTAAATTATCATTTACTTTGCAAACACAATTTTGGGGTTAAAAGCGAAAAAGTTTGGAATCTCAATTCACCCCCTCTTAGTTGCCTTAATCCTAGGAATTGCATGGTCAACGAAGGGCTATACTGCCTGTGCGCAGGAGAGGGAAAGGAGGGAGAGGCACGTCTGTATGGGGTGGGTGGGGTGGGTGATCGTCAAAGAAATTGGGGGTGTGGGGATAGTGATAAAACATATGAGAAACTACGTCTTTTTATGTAAAAAAAATAAAATAAATTCTGTAAAATATAAAAATTCAATTTTTCGATACTCGGGAAACCGGTGCAGAATTGGGATTAGCACCGATTTTTTTAATAAATGTCAAACCGGCACCGGTGAAACTAGGTACCGACAACTTGGTGCCGGTGCCAGTGTCACGGGAAAAATTTGGTGGCACTGAACAACCCTACTTGAAAGGAAACTAATCTTCTGAGACCATGTCATGGCTCGGAGGTAGTGCTCCTGCCGCGCACGTTATGGGCTTGTCAAGGGTGTCCACAAGTGCTATCAAGGCCTCATCTTGCCTCCTATTCTTCCGTGCGTGGCTGTTAAGGCCCTGATCTTCACTAGGGGCCCTTTCAGTGGGTCGTAGGGCGCTAGTGGCGCTATTTTGTGGTGCATATAAGGCGCACTTAGTACTTGACATCATAGCAAGGATCTAAGCCATGCATTTTTTGATTATTTAATCAAACAATAATATTTTAAATTCAGTGTCAATGCAACAGTTAAATTGACTCATCTTCTAAATTGGGACGGTTAATAAAGGGTTAAATACATGGTTAGCGATTTTAAGTAGTTAATTACCAGTTAATTAAACGCTCACATGTAATTTTGAATTTCTCCCCCAACTTTTTTTAATGGAATTTCCAAAATTGTTAAACATAAAGTATCTTAGTCTTCTGTTTTTTTTTTGTGCAACTCAATTGAACAATCGGTTTCAAATTTGAGCTCCATTATATCCTAGATCAAATTTCCATCAATCCTGTGCACAAATTGACGATGGCAAATATCATTTGAGGAAAGCAATTATGTTGTATCTGAAGAACATT
Organism: Myrica gale; assembly: GCA_963930655.1. Taxonomy (NCBI): domain Eukaryota; kingdom Viridiplantae; phylum Streptophyta; class Magnoliopsida; order Fagales; family Myricaceae; genus Myrica; species Myrica gale. Next base: position 27,964,842 of record OZ005598.1, on the reverse strand, counting down.
TTGTATGCAAGTCCTATCCAAGGAGAATTTCTTACATTTTAACCCCCAAACCCTTTTTTGATCCTGAGGAGTAAAAAAATCTAAAAAAGGCTGAACTACTAATATAAAAAAATGTGTTCTACAAGTTATCCCCTCGAAGTCATGACAGTCCGTTATCTTCGATCCTCTCCCAGGTCATCTGATTCTCAGTGCTCTCCTAGTGGTATCACAGTGGAAATAGCATCGCATTTCCTTTGGAACTGCAATGGTTCTTGGCGCCACTAATTACCGTAGCAGTTACACTTTATGCCTTTTCTCAAACGGGGATTATGAAAGGACAGAACCCTAGCCAGTCTGTTTTCCAATGAACCATTAACTATCCCATGGAATCATGTTGGATTCGAAGACAGACTTGCCATTGGTGTCCCAAACCGCGTCAATCACCAAGTAGGTTTTTTTTTTTTCCTAAGCAAAATGAAGACATAAGAGTACCCATTATTGTAGAATGTCTGACTTAAATCATAGCTACTGTCCACTAAGTGAAATTACATCCCTGTACAAATTAAATAATAATCTCAAACAAACCAACAACCAAACAGAAAAGTAATATAGCATGCACTAAGAGAACACACAAGATTTACGTGAAAAACCTTTTGATGTGAAGGGAAAAACTACGGCGCAACTCCGATGTAAATCTACTATAATAAAATAGAGATTACAACACTCAAGTTTATGCCTAAAACTTGAGTTCTAACAAATTGGAATTCAACAAGATCAACTCCTGACAAAGTTTTTCTCTTTTTCTTTTTCTCTCCTCCGTTTCTCTCGTGCACCTAGCTCTTTTTTCTTCTCCCACGTTGTATTTTGCGGCAACCTTCTTTTTTCTATAACACTATCCACTGAACGAACCCGTCACCACAGTATCAACAACATCATCAGCCAGTCTCAATTCTATCCATTAGATCCAAGATTAAACTTTACTTTAACAAGCAATTTTAATTTATATCCTTATTCGAATTCCTAACCTTAGAGTTAGTGAATTAATAAATGATACTAAATGAGCTACAGTTCTGAGGGGGAAATCACCAAATAGTTTGATCATTCGTTTCGTAGGAAAAATCTCTCTTTTTTGCGTTGTTTCATAAGGTGTATATACAGTGGTAACAAGTGGACAGTTTAACAGTAAAACAAGGCACGATAAATTGCGCCTAAATCAGGATATCAAACTTTGAATGTAGAGAACAGAGAAGAAAAAGCCAAGAGCCCTGCAAACGAAGATATGACCTGGAATTCAGATTCAAAATGAATAATGTCGGTCCCTTTCTCGAGAAGCACATGATCTCTATACTAATGAATAGCCACTACAACACGGTAAGCTGAATCAAACTAAAATCTCAAATCTGAAAGGTGGGCGTCCGCACTAACCAAAACACATCCGCCACTACGTAAGGAACCCTAGATGTGAAAAATTATAAAGGAAGGGGAAAAAAAGGAACAGAAAAATTTATTCCCTGAATTGAACTATATATATGTTACAGATCCTCTTCAAAGGATTGCTGACCTACCCGCTAACTAATGCCTGAGAGGGGGGCTGGAAATACCACTTAAAACACTGCCGGTACAACAATCAAGACGATTTATTCAATGTTACGCCACTGGGGAGGAACCTGGCCCGACTACACTGCTTTAACTTTGCTAGAGCTTCTCTGGACTTACCGAGCATGAGATCCACATAAATTGATGTCAGGGTTGCTTCCTTACTGTTGGGTAATATGGATAGCGCTTGCTTAACAAATTGGTGGGCCTGCTCAAGTTCACCTTGCATGGCAGACATGGCAGCAAAGTTTGCATAAAGTGTTGCACGTGCTTCTTCCGGCTTGAGGAAGACAAGCCCTTCCGCATCTTCCACTGGAGAATTATTGGGGGCCATTGATCCTCCATTCAACTCTTCACTATCGATGGTCCTTTCTACGCGCCATTGCTCACAGTCCTCTTCGCTGAATGGCAAATCAATATTATTCGCTCCAGACAAATAAATGGACAAATGCTGAGCAGCTTCCTTCGGTCTATTTAACAGGCAGAGAGCCTCTGCTTCATACACGTGACTGAGAAAGATGTAAATTCTCGAACATTCTGGAATGTCGAAGAGGGACCTGCTGGTTAACAGGGCCTTCATAGGATTTTCCAGTTCCAATTCTACAAAAGCCAGGTCAGCAAGAATAGCTTGCTTCATTAAATGATTCTCTTTTCTACGAACATCTTCATAATAGGACAGAGAGTTCTGTATGAGCTCCTGATTCGTTCCTCCCTTGGGTTCTTTTGCATCCCCATTTGCATTAACTAAACCTATAGGTACGGTAAATGCTTTTGAGTCAATGTTGTGTAAGTTCTTGTGGTTTGAGTCCTTAGAGAAATCTGCTTCACTTGATTCATTTTCCTCCAATAAAGAATTCGAAGGCAAATCAGACTTTGAATGGTTTAATTCAGAGCCGTTCAGCAAGTGCAGTGCATTTTGCAGACACTGCCGGGCAAGCAACATTGAGAGCTTTGGTTGCCCAACAAAATCCTCCCTTTCAACAGAATCCATGTGTCGACTTCTTGATATCCCATCTTCCATAACAAGTTGCCTCCATTTACCCTGGCCAACAACATTGACTCTGACCTCTGATCTTTCTGATAGAACCCGACTTGTAGTTATTAGTCCCTTCTCTAAAGCCATCAGACAACATTCAGCGAGTCGGAGCCATAACAACGGGCGATTGTAGAACACGAGACTGGCCTTCTGGAAACAGCGAGCAGCAAGTATTGGATTCCCACAAGCCAAGTACTGTACACCGCAGTTATATATTATTTGAAAAGAATTGTCCTGTGAGAAAATTGACAGCTTTTGAGGCTTTTCCTTCCGAAGAGATGAAGTGTTGGTCAGTGCCTTCGAAAAGAATATCGACGAAGTGTGGTATTTCCCAAGATGAAAATAAATGCACCCAAGATTGTTGTTGAAAATGCTTGACATTGCCATGTCTGCCCGGTTACTTGATGCTACCAACAGCTTAATGGCTTTACGGTGGTTGCCACGTGCATATTCAATCTGGGACTTCAGGAGGAGAGCCATGGATGAATCTTTCCCACGTGCAATGTTCATAACATGCTTGACCTCACGTTTTGCTTGCTTGAGGTTCCTAGTTAGAAGCAGAAACTGCACCTTATAAAGCTGCAACTTAAGCTTCAAATCAACAGGGGTGAAAGACCTATCCACAGGAGTCCTTGCCAGATCATTTGAAGATGAAAGACCAGACGGCCTTGCCGAATTTTGTCCACCAATATCAAGTGTTGACAACATAGTTTCGTATTCAAGTGTCTCCTCCGATAAGGTTCTTGATAAAGAATTTTCCGAGGCATTCACACCGGTAGCTAAATCGGAATGAGAACCATCTGTAGCTGATGAACTGCTAGGAGGAACGTAGGAAGATTTTGCAACTAGGTTTCCAGATTGTTGCTGTGTCATGCTTCCATTGTCACCTTGACCCATGCAACTAACACCAAAAGCTCTTTCCACATAACTTAGTGCATCCTGAAAAAAGAAATAATTTTAAAGGTTACCCTTTTGGAATCAATGCAGACATCCAAACTGAAAATGACAGCATGAAATTTTCATTGGGATGAGCAATACGATGTGGACATGCAAAATGACAATGATAGTATGAACTTTTTATTAAGTGCTGAACAAGTAATTTTGAATGAGGCTGTCAGCAAACTAAAGGGAAAAAAGATATCATTGGATGAAACTTTGTGTAGACTGGGTTATTATTGCCCTATAAATGGCACCATTCCAGCACCAGCGGATGGCTTGAACTGCCTAAAATGTGCTGGCATAAGATCCAAAGAAACCCAACAGTTTCATTTGAATTGAGGTCCGAAAGTTTCTACAAACATGCACCATTAGCCCATTTGGTTATTCTAAGTTCCTTATAATTCCACTTCGTCCATATTAAGCTAAGAAAGAGCTTGAAGGGATTACATCTTTTGAATAAACAAGAAGGCACATGGGGTAAGCTAATTGCATTACCACAGAACACTTCTACAAAGGAAGACTAACAAACTTCGGGGCAGAGAGAAAAACTACTTAGCATGGCTGCATGAGAGGCAAAATCAGATAGTAATTATAAAGTTATCCACGAACCAGGTGAATCCCAAAACCACAATTCGAAATCCAGCCTTTTCTGGCTGATAGGGAAATGTGTGTTTTAATCATACATATAGATATGTGTATATATACAGGTTTTAATCATGTGGCGATGTTGGCCTCTTTGCCAGGTAGGGAAGCAAGAATTTCATCAATTTTCCATGTGCCAACTTTACCTTGGCACATTTCCCTATCAGCCAGAAAAGGTAGACATGTTATATATGTATGTATGTACATATGTACATATGTATATGTATATTTAAGTGAAGGCAAAGACTCAACGACGAATGTTCTTTTGTCAACCATGGAACAAGTAAATACAACATTAGCTGTAACATTTACACCAAAGTTGTGTTCTTAATTGCAATTCAGAAACATCAAGTCAATCGGCGGCCTTGCAATTACGATTCCCTCAAAATGTTCAAAGTCCTTGGTATTTCTCCCAGCCCAAACTCCCTAATCCTCCCAAACACAGGATGATTATGAGAAGGAAAATGAGAGAGTAAGAGGGGTGAGGTGTTTTTACCAATTTCTCATCCCTTCCATTCTACAATTATTGTTCTCACATAAAAGTGTACAATGACAATATAGATTTTTTTTTGTTGCTGTAATCCTTCTCAATTATTTTTTTGATAAGTGTAATCCTTCTCAATTATGAAACAAGGAAAGGTGAGATCCATCTTTTTCCCTTCACTTTTTCATTGTTCTTACCAAACAATAATGCTGGGAATTAACATTTCTTCTTTGCTCTATTTTCTCCACTATCTTCTTTGTTCTAATCAGAAATGCATAGTGTAGCATCACTTTTAACTGCTGCATAGTATCCATCCATTATATCAGGGAAAAAAAACACAAGTGGAAACAATTACCACTCAAATTGTTTCTGCAATCAATAAACTTGTTCAAAGAAAGATCCCACAGGCCAAATAACACCACATTATCACTCTCACCCCCCCCCCCCCACCCCACACGACCGATAGACATATAAACAAAACAACACCTCAGTAAAAACACCAACTACAGTTTGTTAAGGGGTGAACTGATGGCTATAATTTAGAAATCCCCCCCCCACCATGCACAGGCGAAACACCACCAAAAGGACAGGAAAAAAAATTACATGCCTAAACGAAGAATGAAACGCATAGCAAACTTATTAGCAGTCTTCAAGCAAAATATAACATTTTTCTGCATTGACACATTTACATTGAGATCAGATGAAAGCTTCCAAATTTCAGAAGGTAAAAAAACCTAGTATCAACATCTTTTACAATGTCACCTTCTGGAGCTATAGGCTGATCTAAAATCAACTCAATCAATTTGCCATTGCAAAAAATGATGGAGATTATAAGTAAACTTCTAGAAATGTCGTTTGGTCTAAATGCAGGGTGTAAATGGGAGCCAGAAAGATAATGAAGTTATGTGCGTCTATAGGTACATTACATATTGTATATACCAATGTATAGCATGCATATAGCACGCCACTGATATCAGGCAGAATGGTCGAACATACGATATAGCTATGCTCTGTATTTATCTATTTTAAGATGCCTAGAAAAATTTCAAAATAATCGCAAATTTCACGTGTTCCAACAAGTAAACCCCACATCACATAAGACTTTCAATTGTAGAGAGTGAAGTAGAAACAAGGAGCAAGACTTGGTAAGGAAAGTGGTATGATGGGTACGAGTTTATTCAATGATATCCTTCGATTTTATATATAGTTCTATAATTGTATCTCATCGAGAACATTGTCGCAAGTATCTTCACATTGTATTGGATATGGAAGCAGTGACTTATAAAAATACAAGTTGAGTCATAAACCATTTAAGGCTCCATAAGGAAAAATTGTAGATACCAACAGTCAAGAAAATCATACATAAAACATGAACTTTCAAAACCATGGAACATAGAAGGAATAAGGTCCACCAGTAAGGAATGTGGTATGAAAACCATTCATGAAGCAAAAAATTGTGTGAATGAAGGCCTGTTTACACCACCGAATCAATAAACGTAAAAGAAGGTTTACTCCTCCATGGTCTACCATTTGCCAGAAGGCTATACACACAATGCACATAGGCCTGATACACCTACAGAGCCATAAAAAGCAGTGGGAGCCACTTGAAAGAGCAGCTCAATATTTTTCCATACTACATTAAAAAGTCACGCGAGAATAAGGATGTGTCAAACATTAAACCATGAAATATTTGACTTATGAGCACTCTAAACATTTATTAATCCAGTACTCTACCCAGCACAAACTTTTAAGAAGAAATTGAATGGTTAAATAAAAGTGTTTCCACAAAAAGCTATAGCATTTCAGATGCTGCAGGCTAAATATCATCCCACTGGGGTCTCTGATATTCCATGATAACAACGAAAAGAACACTGATTCCCCGAAAAGGTTAAAGCAATTTGTTTCAGAAGTCCAACATTAGCAATAGTTTTCCCACTGTGGCCATTAATTTTTGTTTTTTGATAAGTAAGCAATATAATTAAAGAAAGAAAGGAGAAAGAGCAGTACAAAGATTGTACTGACAGATATTACAGAATACAAACAAAAAAACTCAAGAAGTCGTGAAAATTTAGAAAAGGGCCACCCAACAACACATTAGCCCAGAAAAAAAGATTAACCATCAAACCACCCTGCAAGCTCGCCATAGACAAAGAAGAATCCTCAAAACATCTCCTATTCCACTCCTTCCAAAGACTCCACCAAATACAATAAGGAACCATCATCCATATAAACTTAGCGATAGGATCGTGAAACTTTTGCCCCCAACAAAGAACGACATCCCCAACCCGCTCTGGCATAACCCAATGAAGATTAACCATAGAAAAAACATGCTTCCACATAGCTCTCGCCACTGGACAATGTAATAAGACATGATTAATCGATTCCCCATCACCCTTACATAAATAGCACCAATCAACCACATAAAGACCTCTACGCCTCAGAATATCAGTAGTCAAAATCCTACCATGCGTAGCCTCCCAAACAAAGAAAGAAACTCTTGTAGGGACTTTAGATCGCCAAATCCGACGCCAAGGGACACCGAACTACCACCATCAAGCATAACATAGAACGACTTAACAGAAAAAATGCTATCCTTATTATCCACCCAACACAGCTTATCCTCATCTCCTCTATGTAACACCAACTCATAAAGATTGGAGAAAAAAGAGGAAAACTCTTCCAACTACCATTGTGGCCATTACGGAAGGATCAAGTAACAAATTGATCATAATATCTTAAGTTCAACAATCCCTCTTTGTCTAATCACACAATCTTTACTTCAGAAGCAACAATGGAAAATGCTCGAGTCATAACAAATTTTGAATGAAGTGACTAGTCAAATGAGTAAATAGAACTTACAGTACACTTTGAAGCATCATTGCAAGCAAGCCCAACATCTAGCAACAAGAGGCAAATATGAAGAGCTGTTGTCTGCACATATATAACCAGAAAAGCATTTAACATGGAGATTGCAACAACGTAAGAAAGCCATGGGGCACAACCATCCAACCTCATCTATCGGTTCAATATTCTGATACAATGGTTCTAGAACTGATAATGCCTTGGCATATTCGTGAAGATGAAACCAGATAACCGCCTGACAAGTGCAATTTTAGAACAAGCATGTCAATTCAAACAAGAAATAAAAGCAACAAATTACAATTCTGTAAGCTCCTATAGATTTACTTAGAAGAGATTGATATAACATACAATGTTTAGAATTGCCACAGAAGTGTCACACTCGTATGTGTAAACAACATCAGAACTATTCACAGAGGGAAGTTGATGCACCATTGTACTGTTTCCTTTAGACCCCAAAGCAGCTTTATTCCCAAGATTGCTAACAGACTTCACCTGTTCTCCAGATGCACAAGCAAGCTCCTCGCTTCTCTTCTGCACCCATTCCAACAAAGAGAAACAACAAATAATTAAGAATAAAACAAAGGTGAAACCATTCATCTAAACAAGTGGGATACATAAGGTGATAGAAATAGTAGTAGTACAGTGCATTCATGCAAAAACTTTACCAAATAGTTGCCACTTTTCGTCGCACCATTGATATAGAATTGAAGGAACAATTACACAAATAAAGGAGTCCAAAACAGTGGCCACAATGTGAGAGGACAAGAAAAAATGATGGATAAGAATGTAGTAACTTTCTTGAGCCTAAACTATTTGGGACAGCAGAAGCATATCTTTTGGCAATCAGCTGCCGTTAGGATCACTGCAGATCAGTGCTCATGATTTAAATTCTTGACCTTCCAGACAACTATGAGACATGTTTGAAAGGTGGGTTGACGTAATGCATTACGTATATACAAAAGTAACTTTTTTTTCCTCCTTGTTTAGGCTTTCCCCTAAGGAAATTCGAAGGCTAGATTCAATAATATTATATAGATCTGTCGAATAAAATAGCAGAAATTCCATGGTCATATGAACAAAAATGGAATGATGGTGATCAACAGAGAAGAAAATAAGGTCCAATTAAACTGAAGAGTGGCAGACACAAACTTAATGACACTACACTAACATAAAACTTGACATGTACAAAGCATAGAGAGAGAAATTAAAAGGATAACACACCTTGACATTATTGAGGGCTTCAAGCAACTTCCTTGGATCTGAACAACCATCCCGAAAGTATTCTGCAATTGCAATATTGTGAAAAACCTGAAATATATATCCCCGTAAGATTAGAAACCACATAGTTGCCAAGGCTGAGAAAGAAAATTACACTTCCATCTTCCATAGAGTACGTATGAGTCCTCAAGTCAAATCCACGAATGGAAATCAATGCTTACAAACAGGTTGAACTAGGATATCATACATGGCTTACAAATAAGTATGTCGGAGCTTTTAGTTTTTACAAGAAAAATCAGCTATTTCCTGTGTCAAAAGGCAGCTAAATATTCAGAATAGATAATCTGATAGCACACTGGAAGAGTCACAAAGATTACACCTTCCTAGCGCCTGTTCTAGCAGGCTAATTAACTACCATATTAGATCCCTTGAGAGTTGTATATTCTTTATCTCCATCATGGTTACTCTAGACAGCCAATCTAAAAAATTTGTGATTGAAGAGGTAAATGTCTTACTGAGATGATCTTAATCTATGTATTATACCCCGCTCAATTAGGTATGGGACCAGAAAATACTAGGAATCATTTTTTCTCCAGGGAAGCTGGGGTTTTTGCATGAAAGCAATTTTGTATATCCTCAGTGTAAGTATTTCATCCGGAATATGGTACCACCACTTCATCCAGTACAAATAATACCAAATAGATCACCATCATATAGATAAAGGAACTTAACTATTAAACAAGCAACAATACTTTCCAATTCATTCCAAAAGATACAAAAGTATATATTCAGCCAAAACACAAAGTTTAACAAAAAAAAAACTCTTCTATCAACCTCAGACCCTTCATTCACTGTTCCATACGCTGAATTCTCGTTGTTTATCAAATTTATGCTACTAATTACCCAACCTTAAAACCACGCATTTCTTTTTTAAAAAATCCATTTCCGAAAACCAGATAGAGCTCAAACTTCACAGCCACTAGAAACTCAACCCATTAGGTGTATTCATCTCCCACAGAAAAATGAACCAGATTTTGATCATTGCCACCAAGAAAAGCAACAGGCGAACAGTCAATTATCCCATCAATATGTAGGCCGCAACCGGAAAGCAAAGTAAAAATAACTAAAGAAATGACAAACAGATGCGATCAACAAGTGAAAAGTATATGCTTGCACAGGAGAAGGTTTACTTTGGGATCGTTTTCCTTCTTGAGCAAGAGCTGGTTCAGGACCTCGACGCACTCCACGAACTTTCCCGACTGGAAGTGCGAGACTGCATCCTTGGCGAGCGCGGCTGCGACGGACAAAACCGCGTCGTCTTCGGTGCCGGAGGGGCCGTCGCGATTCGAAGCAGCGGCAGCCGTCGTGGAAGATGAATCTCGCGCGTCCATTCCACCGGATCGAACCAATCAGAGGCTGAGACTAGCAGTACCTTATCCTAATGGATAAACCCGAGCTGTAATGTATGGGAATCTGAAAAACCCTACGACTTGGAATTCTAGGCAAAATCGGAGTGGTGTTTGGGAAGACGCTGGGAAGGTCCTGCTCCCGAAGGTATGGGAGGATATTACGAAGAAGACACTCAGTTTGAGCTTCTTTTGCTTGGATATGTCTGATTTGCTCAGAGAGAGTGAAACGAAAACTGAAATGAAACCTACTTGGCCCAGATTGAGAGATGTACGGGTAAAGGGGGAGGAGGGAGAGAGTGAGGAACTTTTTTTAATTTTGGGCCTTTTTCTCAATGGAAACTTTCTTTTATTTTCTTTTTCTATCAATCTTTTTCTCTCCTTCTGTGCAGGAGGATTTTGAAGAGAAAATTATGATGTGGATTATGAGCAAAACAGTTATGTTTCTTTGCCCAAAAATGAGAACTGTTTTTTTTTTTTGCCAAAAGACAAATTTACAAGATTGCTTCTTCCTATTTGACTTTTGTAAGTATCTCAAAACCAAAAAATTTGATGGTGAGCGAATAGTTTAATTAGTAGGACTCACTGATTCATTAGTTTAAAAGTCAAGACTTTATGTAAACATAAGTTGGAATAGTTTGTAAAAGTAAAGCATAATCTTAGGCCTAGTGTGAAAAATCTAAATCTTCTCAAGACTTTGAAGATGAGCGAAGTTGACGGCTGAACTGTGAAAGTTGTTTTACATCACCAGTCGCGGGGGAAATAGAAGAACTTGTCAGATGCGGTTGGATGGAATTCCAAATTTGCTCCCCCAACACCAATTAAATGTGAAAATTGTTAGTGAGAGCTTGTCCGTAAATGTCAATACCTTGTAATTAATATGGCCGATTCGAGTGTTTAATGATATTTTTATAAACCTTGTTTTGCCCTTCGTTGATTATATCTGTCATAAGTAACTGGCAGTTATGTTAGTAATTTGCAAATCTCAAAGAGATAATAAACTTGGAAAATAATAACTTAAGAAACATGTTCGATTTTAGAATTCTAAGATTTACGAGAATCTTAGAATTCAAACGAAAAGGAACGTCCCCAAAGTATGTGTGGGTCAACCTTATTTTTAACTCTTCATTTTGAGAGATTATCTTTTTCAGATTTTGAAAAACTCTTTAATCTCTCCAGCATTTTGACCAAACTTTAAATACAATTTAATTTAAATTTAAATTTGATACGGAATTTTGTCAACACTCAAACACTAACATGGTAGATGGTCTTGGCACTGACGGATTCGCTTAATGAGCACTAATTATGGCTTAAACCGGATATTCTATAATGATGGGTGTTCTTATGCTCAAGTTCAAGAAGATTTCTAAGCTAGTTACTCCCTTTCTTTTTATTTCGAAAAAAAAACAAACAATTTGCTATTTTGTGTTGGTGAGTTCTGCAGGACGGTTATGTTTTGCGCGACAGAGATGCTCCTATTAAGATTAACAACAGCATTGTTTACTATTGCGCGCAGAAAATTTGAATTTGTGGGAGAAAATTTTGAGAGTTTTTCTTTTTAGGGGAGTTGGTAAAAAATTGGTGAAAAAGTTTAAGAATATTTTATGCAAATAATTTCTATTAGAGTTGGTTAAAAGTAGAGAGAAGATTTTATAAACTTTTTCAAGCTTTTTTTTATAAACAAAATATTTGGATGCTGGAACCAGTATCTCAAGCTTTTTATTCACTTAAAAATAAGTCATAAGAGATGCGAAGAGAAAGGAACAATAATTTTACTAATGGCAAACCTTTGCAGTACAATATTATGAGTATCAACAATGCAGGCCTTTGCTTTGCGTGTCCATTGCCTGATCCACAAAGTCTAATGGGCTGCGGGACAGATCTTTGCAAATTGGAAGCAGCGAGCAGAGTGCAGACAGCCTAGACTTTCGCTTGGTGTTTTTGCATATTACTTTGATGTCTAAATTAATTAGAATCAAACTGTTATTGGCAAATAAATTCATACAGATACTTCTAATCACTTCAATCTAAAGTAATATATTAATTCAATTAATCATTCTAAAATAAAAAGCTTTGGAAACGACATAGACAGCCTTACCCCAAGCTCAAACGCTCTTCTTCTCTTTTGTTGGAGCTCCAATCAAACTTTCTGCAACTTAGCATATTGTACACCATCTACAAGACTGCAATTGATGTGAAATATTCTTGTATATTTTTATACAGGAATGAGGTTGATATTACAAGCCATTAGGGTAGTCACTTCGGAGCTTCTGACAAAGTAGAAACGACTTACAACATCCAAATATCTGAAGCTGATTAAATACTTATCATACAACACTATGAGAGCAACCAAGGCTGGCAGGGAACCGCGTAAGAGCACGAGTGTCTGGTTATGGGCTGCAACCTCCATTATTCCATCTTCCCAAGCTAGGCCGAAATGCACAAACCATTAAGCATCTCATTTTAACATCTTCAACATGGATTCTGGATCCTAGAATTCCTGACTCTCTTGTGAATCCTCATTACCCTGCGAAAAATCAACGCTTGTGTATGTCCGGATCCCCGGGCCACGTCCACAACAATCCCTCTCCCTTCCTTGTTGTGCTCGTCTCACTTCCTTTTGATGCTCAGTTAGTTCCAACCTATTTCTTTTCGACCTCGGACACAGCTTCTCTTCCTGCTGAAGTTGATTCACTGCATCCTCCATAAGCCATATTCTTTTGGAGCTTTTGTTATGCGTAGAAGTCACCTTGTATCTCGGTAGAGTGGTGTTGACTTTTAGACTAGAATGATGTCTTTCAAGAACTGGTAGGATCCTCTTGTGTAGGTTTATTCTTCCATTTCTGGAGAGCTTGTCTAACACGTGAAGCAAGCTTTGAGGGTAATCCAACTTGATTTGTTTTCCATAAGAGGAATTCCAGAAGGTGATAGTAGGCTCTGAAATGGAGGGATTTGGGTGATCAAGAGTTTTTTCAAGAAGGGGTGCCTGGAGTTTGAGGAGTGCAGAATCAAAAATTATCTGTGGCTCACTGCTTCGTAGACAATTAAGAATTTTGGCCCACAAGAGTTGAAGTTGATATTTGGTGCTTTCATCCAGTAGCTCAATACGTGACAGCCATTGGAGCAGTGGACAACATATTATCTGCAAGTCATTATTTGAAATTGTTAAATGCTAGGCAAAACATATAACAGTTTCCATAACCTCTGCGTGATAGTGAAAAACAAAGGACAGAAACTTCAATGTCCTCATCACATATTCATTGGAAACATTACAATATTGTTCTCTGTATAAGATTATTTGTTTTAGGAGACACTCATTTTTTCTGCTTTAAATCTATGAGACTCTCTCTTCTCTTTCTTTCTACCAAAAACAAAGCTCGAGTGGAAAACTAGGAAGCAAGACTAAAAAGACAAATCCTCTTCCAACTTTACAGATCAATTTAGCCAGGGGAAGGGAGAGAGAGAGAGACGTTGGTAATACTTCAAGCCACTGTTTGTATGCACTTTATTGAGCCCATAGCACAAATGGGTTTCCCTTCCAGTAACAGTCAGTTTTTAGTTTATTTCCACAGATGTGTTCATAGAGTTATTTCTATGTGTTCTAGTCAATGTTTACTTGGTTCGGCCTAAAATGTTTTTGGAGAATATTTTCAACATTTTTTTACGTCTCATGCTACTGAAAATGTTAATCAACAGATATTTTCCTACTCAACTGAGTATTGCACTGGAGGTGGTGGAAAACAATTAAAACAATATCTTCTCGCACTTCTCATCTTTCTCTCCTCTATCTCTCTCTCAGATCTGTTCCTCCTCACTCCACACCACCGTCCATCACCTCCCCCTTCCTCACTGCTCCATACCATCGCCACCACCTCCCTTCCCCTCCCCTCTTATGCAACACCGCCATTGCCTCCTTCCGCTTTTCCCCATCTCCACTATTTGAACTGCCAGGACTACTCCCTCCCCCCTCCCCCTCTTTTTTCCCCTAAACTCACCTCAGCACTATTCCTCACTCCAGATCTTTTTATAAAGAAATTTCAAAGCCAAAGAACATTCGAAAAACATTTACATAATACCCACGAGACAACAGAAACAAAAAACTTATTTTCAACATTAGTTTCTGCTTAGCCTTAACTGAAAGCATGATCTTATCCTAAAAAATTTAATGCAAAAGCCTAATACGAAAATTTCATCAGTTTATATCCATTGCTGTTAAAAATATGTAAAAGTACATCTTTTTTTTTTTCCTGGGAGGGTGAGGAGGACACTAGGAAGAAGAAATATGGGAAGTTTAATACCTCAATGAACAAGAGGATATCTTGCTTCACGTGAAGACAACTGACAAGGTGTGCCAATGCAGAAAATATCCTGGGACTTCATGGCAAAGTGAAACAATCAAATGAGATCACCTATTAAATGACTCAAGCATGAAGGTAAGAAACCAGCCATTGAGTTACCTTGATGTCACAAGAACACCAGCTCTGTGGTCTGTTGCTAGATTCTTCCAAAACAACGTTAAATATCTGTATGATGACCCTTGAAACATCAGTGATGGTAAGCGGAAGAGATTAAGCATTCCTTAAAATCACAAACATCACATTTTGTTGTCATAGTAGTTTGATTTTCGACAAAAGCCACTATTACTAATAAGGGATGATATCCTCATTTTTGTTAACAATTTTGAGTAAGTCATAATTTTTTTCTAAAATCAGAACCCATTCCTCTCCTTAGGATATAAGGATTCCATGTCAGTAGATGGAATCAGTTTTACAGTCTATATTGTATAGGGAACTGGATGGAATCAGGTCCTTTCTGTCAATTGTGCTGAATGCCTCTCCTTGAGAGAGTTGTTTCCATTACAACGAGAAGTTGAGAGTAATTACACGGCTGCTTTTCAGCTATTCTAGCCGACAAATCACTCTAACTATGGAAAGTAATAAACCCTATTGATTACATTTAGAAGGACAGCTATTATACAAAAGATATTGTTAAATATAGACAGCACACATCCTACAGACACTTTCTATGTTGCATCCAAAACAGTCTTTGAAGTGATGAGATCCTTGAGGAACCCAAGTCCAGAATTGGCACCTAGATAACCTATGGTACAACAAAGCCTACGGCTCCGTGAGGCTTTTTAGATCAAACGAGATGTTTGCACATGCTTAAAGAAAATGTTTGCACCTACCTGGTAGCCAATCTCAAGGCACTATTCCTGCCTCTGGATATTTCATCATCACCACTATATTTGCATGTGCCTTCATCTGAGACTATTTCTGAAGCACAGATATCTTCCAGCAAACATACCACAACATCGCCAAATAGAGAAATGAGATCAGGAACCAGATCCTTGTAACTTGGATCAACCTCATCAGTACACTCAAGAATGCTATCATGGTCGTCAAGGCAGTCATTTATCATTGAACACAAATCCACAAGAAAACTGTTCATAGCAGAACACTGACTCTGTGAAGTTCTAAAAGAACCATAAAGGGCCTTCCAGACTTCAATAATGCATTCAAGATCAACCCGTCCTGGAGGTGAAACATGACTCTTCTCTGAGGAGCCATCAATCGGTGAGGTTGAACTTTTCTTGGGACAACAGCATACAGCAAATGGGTAGGATAGGAGATATGATGTGGCAAAATAACCAGTGCTGTCAGACCCCACTCTCAATAGTGAAAGTTCCTTAACATCATCCGTGCAATGTTCCAGACCTTTGGCTATTTCTATCCATATATTTAAGCAGTTGGGACTGGCAGATTTATACAATAAGCTGACAGTGGCAATGATAATTTCCAGGGGATCATGTGAAGAGAATAAAAATTTAACATACAGGTGCATTCCCTGGTAAATGAACCCTGGATTGGATGTATTTGTAGTTGATTGGAAAATTACACTTACATAGAGTACAACTAAATATACCACTGGTGAAACCATTCTCATATAAGCGGGAGAGTAGATAGCCAAAACTTTTGCATGTCTGATCAAATTAACCGATTGAAGTTTGTCAATGTACTTGAAGTCCAACGGTACCT
The DNA here is from genome assembly GCA_963930655.1 of Myrica gale. Lineage (NCBI taxonomy): Eukaryota > Viridiplantae > Streptophyta > Magnoliopsida > Fagales > Myricaceae > Myrica > Myrica gale. Next base: position 27,948,642 of record OZ005598.1, on the reverse strand, counting down.
TATAAAGGGGGGATCCCAATATAGCGGGTTCCAATTCCTGAGTGACAGCCACTATAAACCGGAGATAAGTATGGTTCAAGTCATTACTATCGCTTCTATCTGAATTTACATCTTCACATATCCTCTTAACGAACCTCAACAATTTTCCCAAACACAACTTAATATCATTATACCCAGTAGATGGATTTTTCAACTCCAGTTGAACTCCTTTTAAAACAGATACGAATAACCTTAAAGCAGCCTCACATGCAAAACTTCTGTTTTCATGGGTGACAGATGCAGTTGATGCTTGATTGATGACAATAAAAATCATGTTCAAATGGAAGTCCACCTGATAAACATCCCATGGCAACCATTTAACAGAGCCTTGCTTCAATAAGAATTTTCCAGGTATAGAAGGTTCAGAAATGGAGGTTCTAGCCGGTAACTGCTGGCTTGCAAGACTGCTTGCATCATGTTCCATATCTCCACATTTTGCCAAAATAAAAGCAGCAAGAAGATCCAAGCACAGATTCCATAACCTCATGCACTTACCACCAGGACCCATGCGAAAAACTGCTTCAAAGATAGGCTCCAACACCAGGTTTATCACAGATGGATCATTAATGGAGGTATCAAGTTTATGCAGCAAATAACACCAGGTGTTCAAGCAGGATGAGTGAATGGAAACATCACATTTACTTGATATGATGCCTATAAGAGGAGTCATTACAAGCTTTATGCTTTTTATAAATCCATTTGATCGACTTACACCACTATTTTCTCTTGATGCTACCACTTGTTCTACACCATTCTTCTCCTCGGCTGCATTTGTCCCACGAGCCATAATTGGAGGATGAATAAGAGCATCGATAAGAGCTTCCCAAGCAACCTGCAAAATCAAGATACAACCATATAATATAAAAATAGCACATTTGGAGTATTTTATAATAAAGTTCCAAACTATTCTAATTCAAAAGGTTACCATGTTTTATAGAAGGATGGCATTCAAAGTGTTATAACAGAGTCCTTTGAAAATAATTTAATAAAAAATTACTGTAGACAATAAATTGACATGTAACTAGGGCACACTTTAGACTGGCTTCTTTTGTTTGTATTGCATAGAAACTTGCAGCTAGCCCAGCACCATGAGCTTATGTATTAGGACCAAGCCTGCTCAATAGTTGACTAATCTATATGCTTTTATTTGTAATTTTAGGACAATTGTAATATCCCGATTAAGGATTATCCTAATACTTTATGGCTCATCAAAAAATTCATCTACCAGAAGAAGACAATTTCTATGGTGGCTAATCCAACACATATTGGCTGTACATCTGGTAAATATCTATTCCAAATATCCCAACCCCCAGGCAAAAAGGCCAGCTCTTCTAGACATACCTGTGAAGCAATCAGAACTTGTGGGTTGAGATCTGAAAATGTATGTTCAGGAATTTTCAGCATTTCATTTATTAAATGCCTGTGCTTCATAGCATGAGATCCCAATAAGCGAATAAACCATCCCCATGCGTGAATGGTTTGAACCTTCACACCCTGGTTTAGGAGCTCCTTCATTTGAGTAAGCAATCTTTGTTTCATATCCTGGACAAGTGCCTGTTTAAAAAAGAACTAAGTACATTTCGAAATCTTAGGTTACAGAAAAAGAAATATATAATGTAGGAATGATTTCGGAGGGAGGAAGAGAGAGAGAGAGAGAGAGAGAGAGAGAGTGAGAGAGCAGGTGTTAACACATGAGAGAAGCGAGTGAGAAAGAGGTGGGGGAGAGAGGGAAAGAGAGATAAATCTGTTAATAATACAAGATAAAAATAAAGTCCCTCATTCATGTTTAAATTCAGGATGTCCTGGATTGAAAGATATGATCCCCATTGCTGAAGGGATCTGTAAGGAGAAATTGGTACACTTGACTGATCATGATTTCGATCTTTTAGGCACCCAAAATATGCAAAACTGTGTGAACAATATCTATTCAAATGGATGATGAAAACTGGATTTAGCTAACATTTAAATACATCCATGAGTCGAAGGGCTATGTCCTGCGTTTGAGATGTAATCCGACATCCTCTGGCATTTTGTGCTAAACTCTGTCAGTATCTTTCATGGATAACTGCAAAAGGCATACGTTTTATCTCAATTTTCTTTACACTTCATGAAAATAATCCACCCTACGTTGTAAATCCTTTCAGTCTGGTTTGCAAGACAAAAGTGAATTCCCCATCATATTCACTTTTGAATCCAGAGACAGTCTTGGTAATGAAGGAAATGCTAGCTGATTTGGCTCACAAAATATCCTGGAACAAAGCACACACAAATTCTGACAAGCACTGATGGAAATATATTGAACACAAAACTGATTTGGTAATGATCCTTAAGATCCTAAAATTTTATCTGAAGTTAGAAGGATGTCTCTATTGAGATACTTCATAAAATGATTTTACCTTTTTTTTTGGGTGGGGGGGGGGGGGGGGGTAAGTATGGTTTTACCTTTTCCTATGCCTAAAGTATGCGCAGAGTCTAAAGCTATTTTGATATTCAAATCCTTTAACAAGAATTCTGGAAGAATTAGATGGTGGCAACAGATTTAAGTAGCTATATCATGTAAGCATGTTTAAGGTTTCATCATTCAGATGTACTGCTTTACACCTTTACTAGATCTTAACTCATGGAATCTAAGGAGAACAACATAAGCATGCTCGTACCTTGGAGAGAACTGGTGGAGGAGGTAATATTGTGGACTTGATCTTTAAAAGAGTCCTTTCTGACATATCCCTCTCCCTCTTGTCCACGCTGAGAAGTCTTCTATATATTGGAGGAGCCCATATGTCTGACGAGTCCCTCATCTTATCACTTAATTGAGCTGCTAACTTCGTCACAGCCTATTATAGTTGCATCAAAAGGGGTTATGCCAGAGAGGCAAATGCACAAATCTATCTGTTCTTAGCTAATTGGAACTATGGGATCAAGGATTTAGTAGGAGATCTACAGCTGTTTTTGTTCCACAACATAGTGATTCATCAATACCCACAATTTAACAAATGCAAACCATATCAAAATAAACTCTCTCTTTCACCTCTTTTTGTGGAAAAATTACAGATATTCAACACTTTAGACTAAAAATGGCATCATCGTTTACGCCTGACTAAATTAGTGAATCAAGCATAGAGTCGCACTTCAGCATTTTCACTATACTTGGTTGAAGACCATGATGTCCACTCACTCTCTTCTGCCATTTGTAGAACAAAGTTTAGTCAAGCAGTATCCTAGATGTCAATTGCAGATTCTCTATGAAGAAATGACAAAGAACAAAATCAGCTCACATATCTAAAGATGTAAAGAAGTAAAAAATAGGCAGATATTAATGAAAGATTGGAACAAGTAATTACACCTGCATGGCCTCAAAAGTTGTTGATAATGACCCAATAGGATTGTCGAGGGCATGAACAACTGCCTGCAACAAAGAATTGTGGTGGGCATCTAGAAATGAAGCATCGAACTGTTGCATAGATATGCACCACACTCCTAGATTACAAACTGACTGCAATTAAGAGACAAACAAATCATAAATAAAAAGAGAATACCAGCTGTGGAAAACTATCATTATGTCAGTATACAACCTATTTACCTTGATCTTTGTAGTTATGATGAGTTTAACTAACGACTCTAGAACCAAACTGGCATCATCAGCTGCAAACCCAATGAAGAGAATTTTAACTACGAACTCCCTTTGACGTTGATAAACAATTAAACAAGTACTGGTCGCCTAAAAAAAATTAACAATTTGGACAACTAAGATAGCAGTTCAAGCCCAACTGCTTTAAAATCTAAAATTCTTCCAAGCCAAGCGACAATCAAAAATTGAAAAATTAAACATATAAATTAACTAAAAGTTTTCTAGTCTAAAATTTTGGTTTGCAAACACTACTCATTCAAAAAATTTGGTCAAAACAATAATAATAAAATAACTTTAAAATAATCTCTCTCTCTCCCATCTAATCATCTATTTTCATTACAATATACATAAAAAAAATTACCTCAAATCATCACTCTTTTAACTTTGTCACCAACTCTCATGAAATTCTCCATCTCCCTTTCACTTTTTTAACATCTCTTGTAAAATTTTACTTTTTTCACTACCTTTTCACAAAACCCAATAAAACTTCAATCTTCTCAATTTTCACAACATTCCCTAAATTGTTATACCACCAGCTCCACGTACCTGCAATTGCAGCAACAAGGGATGGATGATAGATGATGAAACCCAAACACTTCAAAGCCTGTGCTGCACTGTTATCGATTCAAGACCAATGTACATTTTCATATTCAGTCACGCTCCATTTGAAAGCGAATTAGAGAGAAAGCGGGCAAGAAAAAAAGAAGAAGGAAAATTAAACTCCACTTCTCCAACAACGGAAACGGAAACAGAAAAATGTACTATCCTTCCTCTGATTTCTGCTTTTCACGTATGTCACAGTATCCAAATGTGTCATCTGGAAGATTGCAAGATAAGTCATATTTTCACACTAAAAGAGATTTCGATACTTACAGTTCTTCGTCGTCGTCTGAGATATCAGTGACAATTAAAGATAAAAGAGTCCGAGAAATTCCAGCCAGGGGTTGAACCGAAGCAGGACTGTCAATAGACTGTTCTTGGAAGTATAAGAGGGATGAGTAACCGTAGCATTTGCTCGCTCTAGCGCCAGAGGCAATGAGGGTTTTTATTTCATCCAGTTGATCAGAGAAGTCAGTCATCGTTACCGGAGTTTGGAAGACGAATAACCGGGGTTTCCGGATGAATCCCTAATTGGGGACTACAATGAGGTCTGGATTTCAATTTTCGCGCCAAAATATGGTACGGGCAGCAGCTTTGGCACTTGGCCGTATGACTCTCAGACGAGAGAGGGCAGCGGGACGTGGATTTGGCGGGTTTCCAGACCCGTCCCGGCCCAATTCCAAATTGGTTGAGTGCTATTTTAAGATTCAAACCCAGCTCACGTTTTGCCAGCGGGCCGACGCCCTGTGTTACTACCCACTAATTCGTTAGCTCCAAGATTAAGGGCATATTCGAGCCCAACATTTTTGCAGGATTCACATCCTATTTTTTTTTTACAATTCAAACATTACAAAACACACGCATTTCAATACAACATTTTATTACTTTTTTTACTAACAACAATCACTTTTAACAACTTTTACACGTATTTCAATACAACTTTAACATCACCTAAAAATTCTCAAAACACTCGACATCCTACAAATATTCTGAAAACGAACATGTCCTAAAAATTTGAGTGGATGTAAATGAAATTATTTACAAGATTAAAGTCTGATTTTGGGCCTAATGAATGGGTTGTGATTGGTTTGTTGTCTTGTTAGTGGTATATTGAAGACCTCGCCGAATAAACAGTAATTATGACTCAAACCGAACATCTGCAGTGGAAGGTACTCCTATAGTCATGCCTACAAAGAGAAAATTGCTACATTGGTTACCCATTTTCCTTTTTTCTAAAAAAAAATCACTTCACGTTTTAGCTTCAAGTATAATACTACTCTCATTTTCAGTTAGAAATTATCAAATCTGTGGTATTTCAAGCTGTCACACTAGTAAAATTAATTATTCTACCTCCTAGATTGAGATGTCATCGTCAATTCTTTGTCATATAGGTGTGCATGCGAAAGTAATGAAGATTGGTAGTTTGAGGATTAATAAGTAGAATTTGTTAATTTGAATTTTATAATAATATTTTTTTAATCTTTACTTTTAACTCTTAAATTTACATCAAAATGTAAAAAATAATAATTAAAATATAAAAAACGTCCCATTTAATTCAAAAAAGTATCAAAATTTCATCAACATTTGTCTTGTTGTAAAATTTAATTGTCGATATTGTGTAATATAATTTTGTTGTCTTTTTGGGATAACCCAGTTTAAAAAAAAAAGCGCAAGAGAGGTTCGAACTGGGGCGCTTGGGAGAGGAGAGAGACGTGCAGCTCATGACCACTGAGGCGCCTAATGCTTTTATTTAGTTTAATGAAGTTTAATTTACTTAAACTTCTTTTTGACAGAATTTATTTTAATGAAATGTTGCGTTTTGAATCTTCTTCTTCCTCAGCCCTAGCTTTTTGAATTTTACAGCGGTTTCTTGCCTGTTCGCCGACCAGCCGCCTCTCTCTCATAAACCACTTTATCTATCTCTCATTTTCTCTCCGGTTCTTTTTGCCTAGATTTTAAAGCCTATTCAATTCCTTTGCAAATATCTTGAAGATTCTTCATAAATAATATGATTTATCATGTTTTATGAGGGATTTCGAAACGACATCAGTTTCAAGATTGTGCAATGAATTTTTCGGCCAAATCTTGGGTTCTCCTCACCTATAAAAGGGGGAGCTCGTTCAGAGGTCAAGCACACCTCTCAATTTTTTTAGATCTCTATATCTCTCTTTCTCTGTCTCTCACTGCTGCGAATTCTTGAAGTTTTTCGGTGTCGGTATGCTCTCTTCTTTCTCTACTCCGATCACGTGTGTAATTCGTTTCAAATAGTTGAACGAATTATACATTATGAAATTCAAGTTTCAAATATCATTTTGATCTCTAATTATTTTTTCGGATTACTGTTAGGTTGTGCTAATAGCGGAGATATTGATTTTTCAAGCGAGTCAGGTAAGCGAGGTACCGATAAATTTTCCTCGATAATATGAAATGACGGGTTTTGGAAATTATATCAAAGTCTATTTTGAATTATTGGATTCACTATTATCCAATTATTGTTTATATTGAAATATGATTACTGTTTTATGTTCTGAAATCCCAGTGACAATGTGTATTACTGATTACCGTTATTACTGTCTTTGTTGGTACCAACTCATTAATTACTGATTATTGGTGCATCTATTCTTCGGAGTGATGGCATAACCCTGTCATAGGGTAAATATGGCTTACTGATATTGCCTAAGAGAAATTTCTAAACTACTGAAAAATCATTTGGAAATTTATTTTAAAAGATTATTATTAATATTTTTATTCTCCGCTTACTGAGTTGTCGAACTCACTCCGTTAATATATTTATATCTTCAAAGAATAATGAGGAGCATGCTGAGGATCAAGCTTAGATGGCATGCGGGCTGGGATAGATGAGGAAGGAGTTTTTCAGATTTATGTTTTATTGAGAGTTTTTAATTATGATGATGGTTTTAAAAGTGAGAACTTTATAAGTGTTCAATTTCAGAATAAACGAATGAATTATCTTTATTTAAAATTATATTTTTTTACTGTTGTCAAGAGAAAAGTCCACTATTGGACCCTGATGGGTCTGGGGAGTGACATCTTGGTATCAAAGCAACGGTTTTAGATTTTGTAGACTTAAAACTTGAGTTTTTGGGTAGGATTGGGAAGCTTAGATTTATGGTTTAATATTTTGTTGGTGTTGGCAATTATCGTGAGTAATAGTCATTCTTACAGGATGTCTAATCCCGCTAACTCTTTTAACCTGAATGAGGTTGTTAATGGCGAGTCTCAAGCCGGACCGAGTTCTCATAGTTTGACAATTATTCGAGAGGTGACGCAACAAGTTATGGAGGAAATCGCCCGTAATTTGGGAACGCGAAATATGAATACGGTTGCCGAAGACGGCACTATCGAATAATTCAACCGAATGCACCCGATGACATTTGAGGGAAAAGCTGATCCATCTGTCGCAGAAGATTGGATTCAGCACATTGAAGATATACTTCGGGTTCTACATTGTACGGAAGAACAGGAGGTGTTATATGCGACGTTTAAGCTAGCAGGCGAAGCAAAGCGCTGTCGGATCGCTGAAAGAACGCTTCAGGAAGCAGCACAAGGACAAGCGCTCACATGCTAAGGCCAGAGAGCTTCTAAATTTGGTCTAAGGCTCAATGAGTGTACACGAGTACGCAGCTAAATTTATTGAGTTTTCTCAATTTGCTCTATACCTAATTCCAGACGAAGAAAGGAAGGCCCAGAAGTTTGAAGAATGGCTTCACTCTAGCATTTATGATCACGTGGTGGGATTTCAGATTAACAATTTTGCAGCGTTGGTAAACAAAGCAACGGTGATAGAACATAATATTCGGCGAAGCAATGAGCAATTCGAGCAAAGAAAGAGATATGCACCTCAAGGATCTCGCACCAGCATTAATCAGGGGCCACTAAAGAGAATGAGTGACGATGGTAAGACGAGAAGAGAGCAAGGGAGTCAAAGCATTTTACACCGGTCACAAAGCTCTTTTTGTTCGAAGTGTAATCACACTCACTAGGGGGACTGTCGCGTAGAGGCAAAATTATGCTTTCGTTGTGGAAAGGGGGTCATTACGTCAAGGATTGTCCTTATCCAGCAACCACGAATGGCGAAAATTTGAACCAGCAAAGAGGCAATAATCAAGTTCCACGAAACAACAGCAATCATCGAAATAATGTGCAAGCTCGAGTATACGCCTTAACCCCGGAGGAACTAAAAGGAAATAATGAGGTGGTGACAAGTACAATTCATTTATTCTTTGCAAAACTCGTAGTATTATTTGATTCGGGAACTACGCATTCTTTCATTTCCATGACCTTTGTTAAGTTATGCGGCTTGGAGGCGGAGTTACTAGAGTTTAATCTTTTTGTGGCAACTCCAACGGGGAATTCAGTTATTTGTAGGAAAGTATGTAGACAGTGTCCTATCATGATAGAAATGAGGGTGCTGCCAGCTAATCTGGTGATGTTTGGTATGCATGGGTTTGACATGATCCTATGGATGGACCGGCTAGCTGCCAATTATGATTTTTTTTTTAATAAAGAGGTTGTCTTCAAACCCTAGAAGACCAAGAATTTAAGTTTGTAGGATCCCGAATACGTACTTTCCCTGTAGTCGTTTCTGCTATTCCAGTAAAACGATTATTACGGGAGGGATGTCAGGGATTTTTAGCCTGCGTGGTAGATGTACCGAAGAAAGATCTTAAGTTGGAGGACATTCCAATGGTGAAGGAGTATCCAGAAGTTTTTCCTGAGGATTTATCTGAGATATCTCCCGATCGAGAGGTAGAGTTTGCAATAGAACTACTACCAGGTACAACACCTATATCTAAAGCTCCTTACAGGATGGCACCCTCAGAACTTGCTGAACTCAAGGAGTAACTGTAATAGTTAATGGAAAAGGACTTTATTAGGCCAACACCATGGGGAACTCCAGTGCTATTCGTGATAAAGAAAGATGAAACTATGAGGATGTGCATAGATTACAGGGAGTTGAATCAAGTTGCGATTAAAAATAGGTATTCATTACCTCGCATTGATGACTTATTTGATCAACTCCAGGGAGCTCAGGTCTTTTCCAAAATTGATTTGTGATCTGGATATCACCAATTGAAGGTCAAAATTGAAGATGTACCAAAGACGACATTTAAGACAAGATACGGTCATTATGAGTTCTTGGTAATGCCTTTTGGTTTAACCAATGCCCTTGCAGTATTCATGGATTTGATAAATCGAGTATTTCAGGACTTTGTGGATAAGTTTTTTGTGGTCTTTATAGAAGACATCTTAATTTATTCTAAAAGTCCAGAGGAGCACGAAGAACATTTAAGGTTAGCGCTTCAAACTCTAAAGGAGAAAAAGTTATATGCTAAGCTGAAGAAATGTGAGTTTTGGCTGGATACTATCTCATTTTTGGGTCATGTGGTGTCTAAGGGGGGAATCTCTATAGACCCAAGTAAAGTAGAAGCGATAGTCACCTGGGCTCAACCGAAGAATGTCCATGAGATTAGAAGCTTCTAGGGACTTGTAGGATATTATCGACGTTTTATTGAGGGGTTCTCCAAGATTGCAGTTCCGTTGACTTCGTTGACCAGGAAATGGAGTAAGTTTGTGTGGACTGATGAATGCGAGCAGAGTTTCCAAGAATTGAAGCAGCGATTAATTACTGCCCCGATGTTGACGATTCCATCCGGCTCTGAAGGCTTTGTTATCTATAGTGATGCCTCGAGGAAGGGATTAGGTTATGTGTTAATGCAACATGAGAAAGTTGTTGATTACGCCTTTCGCCAGTTAAAGGGGCATGAGCAGAACTATACTACACATGACCTTGAATTGGCAGCAGTGGCCTTCGCATTGAAGATTTGGAGGCATCACTTATATGGAGTACGATGTGAAGTTTTCATTGATCACAAGAGTCTCAAGTATTTCTTCACTCAGAAGGAATTGAACATGAGACAATGGAGGTGGCTGGAATTAATCAAAGACTATGACTGTATAATCAGTTACCACCCCGGAAAGGCCAATGTTGGTAGCTGATGCACTAAGTAGAAAGTCGACTGAAGCTGTGGTGGCAGTTTTAAATCATCCACACGAGATTTTGATAGATTTGGAAAGGGAAATGATTTCGATGGTAGATGGAGATCGACAAGCTGTTATGGCTAGTTTGGTGATTCAATCAGACTTAATAGAAAAGGATCAAAGTGGCTCAGAAGGAAGATGTAGGACTAATGAAGCTAGAAGCAGAAGTACGTACTGGAAATAAAGTTGATTTTAATATTTTAGATAATGGGGTGCTCAGATTTAAGAACAGGTTATGTGTGCCTAACAATAAGGAGATAAAGAGACAGATTTTATAGGAAGCTCATCAATCTCTCTACACAATACACCCGAGAAGTACCAAAATGTATTGTGATTTGAAGGAGACGTTCTGGTGGAATAGGATGAAAAAGGAGATAGCAAAGTTTATGGAGCAGTGTCTCACGTGTCAACAAGTCAAAGCTGAGCATCAAAGACCAGCTGGACCATTACAACCACTTGAAATCCCAGAATGGAAGTGAGAGAACATTTCTATGGATTTCGTAGTGGGTTACCGCGAGCGTTAAGTGGACAAGATGCTATTTGGGTTATGGTAGACAGATTGACAAAAATTGCTCATTTTATACCAATCAAGATCAGGTATTCTATAGAGAAGTCAGTAGAGTTATATGTTCAAGAAATAGTTCAGCTACACAGAGTGCCGATATCAATAGCATCGGGTTGAGATCCGTGTTTCACCTCAAAATTTTGGAAGAGTTCGCAGAAGGCTATTGGTACTAAGTTAAACTTTAGTACTGTCTTTCTTCCTCAAAGTGATGGTCAAACCGAAAGAACCATTCAAACTTTGGAAGACATGTTGCAGGCTTGTGTACTCGACTTCAAAGGGAGTTGGATACGATACTTACCTCTAGTGGAATTCGCTTATAACAATAGTTTTCTAGCGAGCATCAAGATGGCACCATATGAGGCTCTATATGGAAGAAGATGTCGATCACCACTATACTGGAGTGAGGTGAGAGAAAGACAAATTTTGGGGCCAGAGATCGTGCATTGGAAAAGTTAAATGTATTCAATAAAGGTTGAAAAGCTACTCAAAGTCGACAAAAGAGTTATGTTGATAGCCATCGAAAAAAGTTGGAATTTGAAGTGGAGGATAATATTTTTTTTAAGGGTGTCCCCAACGAAAGGAGTAATGAGGTTCGAAGAGAAGGGCAAGCTGAGTCCTAGGTATATAGGACCAATTGAGATTCTCGGTAGAGTTGGACTAGTGGCTTATTAAGTCGCTCTGCCACCAACGCTTTCAGGAGTTCACAAAATCCCGGTGGCAATGTGTATTACTGAATACTGTTATTACTGTCTTTGTTGGTACCAACTAATTGATTATTGATTACTGATGCGTCTATTCTTAGGAGTGATGACACAACCCTGCCATAGGGTAAACATGTCTTACTAATATTGCCTAAGGAAAATTTCTGAACTACTGAAAAATCATTTGAAAATTTATTTTAAAAGATTATTATTAATATTTTTATTATCCGCTTACTGAGTTGTCGAATTCACTTCGTTAATATATTTCTATCTTCAGAGAATAAAGAGGAGCATGCTGAGGATCAAGCTTATATGACATGTGGGCTGGGATAGATGAAGAAAAAGTTTTTCAGATTTATGTTTTATTGGGAGTTTTTAATTATGATGATGGTTTTAAAAGTGATAACTTTATAAGTGTTCAGTTTAGACTAAACGAATGAATTATCTTTATTTTAAATTATAATTTTTTTACTGTTGTCAAAAGAAAAGTCCACTATTGGACCCTTATGGATCTGAGGTGTGACACTTTTTTCTTTCACATACTTGGATCTTATAACCCAATAAATATTTGATACATTCAAATACATGCATTGCATGCTTACCTCGTGGAAGGAAGAGGAGAATGTCATAGCACGTGCACACCTACGATGCGTCACGCGTCATCCTAATGAAGTCGCACAACTTGGGCGGCACAATACAAATAAATAAATTAAGAGGTGGATTTATAATCCTCTCGACAAGGTCAAGGTTATAGTTGCAAAATGACAAGGTCAAGGTTATAGTTGCATTTTGATTCAGCTCGGATAAATCCTATCATATCTCCATCATAAACTTCTTATTTTCCATCGCTTTGCTGCCTCTTTTACATTCTTCCCACCCTATTACCCTTCCTGTTCTTGTGTTTCTCAAAAGAAAACAATTTAAAAAGAAGAAAAAAAAAACAGAACCTTCTGGATCACAGAGAAATTGTCAATTTCGTTTTACCCATCAATTGTCCTTAGCTGCCAGAATTGACCCAATAAATATGTAACACGGGGAATAGTCCCTATTGACACAGTGGCATCACAATCCAGAGGCATCCACACCATTCATCACAATCCACGATCTTTCTTCAACCATCTAGCAAACGACCTTTGCGAAGCACCCAGACTTTCCTCCCAAATTCTTTCTCTCTGGTACTCGGTTTCGTCCTTCGGCAAGCAATCGAATTATTCCTTATCATTTTGATCTGCGGAGGGATTACGCGTATCCCTCCTTCGAGGAATAGTCCTTTTTTTTTTCCGGTCGAGTAATAGATTTTTTTACGTGATAATAAAGGGATAAATGCAAAATTAATCACCGTGTTATAGATAAAAATCGATTTAGTTTCCGTGATATGAAAAATATAAATTTAATTCATGTGATTTCATAAAGTGATAAATCAGTCTATGAAAAAGATCAATAATAAAAATAGAATCATAGAAACTAAATTTATATTAAAAAAATTAAATTGACTTTCAGTATAATACAGAGATCTATTTTACATTTATTTCAACCAATAATAATAAAAAATCTCCCTCTCCGTTTCTCTCTTTCGTACAGGATACGGATCTGGAGACATAGGTTATGTTTGGTTTAGTTCTCAAAATAATTTTTGTATTCTTTTTGCAAATAGTCTAGATTTTCTTGGGATTGGTGAAAAGTTAGTTAAAAGTTGTTGAAATTTGGAAAAAGTTTTTGAGATTAGTGAAAAGGGTATTGAAATTGATGAAAAAGTGAGTGAAAAATTTTTAAGAAAATTTTGAGAACTAAAACCCAAACATAGCCATATTTTTAGGAGACCGTGCCACTAGATACTTCGTCCAAGAGATATTTTTGTTCCAACCGCGATTAAGCGCACATGTATAAAATGTTTTAATCTACTATTAGATTGGATGAACACGCGAACGATCAATACTCGTTACGTGTCAAGATTGTAGGTTGCATTATAACATCCGGTCGCGGACGAGCCAACATTAACAGGCGTGAAGGGACATAATTAGAAGAGGAAAAAAACAAATTTAGGCGTCCCACGCTTCCTGTCTTCACGTAAACTCGGGAAATGATTGCTGATTGCTGACTTGTTTAGGATCCGCTTAAGGTCTCATCGAAATGCACGAATCCTTCTTTCCAATAATTCAGACATGTGTGTTGATTTTTTTAAAAATGAAGCCTATGCTTGTCGTCACTTATCTAGGAATCCGTGGAAATATGCCATCTTGGGACCAGGATCCAGGAGCGTCACGTCATTTGAATATTGCATTTACCAGATTACCCACGTTGTTTTGTAAAGTAAAGCTGCTCCATCTCTCCCATAATGAAACACAAGGAAAGAAACGGTGAGAGGTGGACAACCGAAAATTTGACTTGGTAATATGGTTCGGTGAAATTTTTACGAGCAAATGTTTTGGGAAATTTTAGTTGATGTTTATATATAGGTAGAAGATTTTGATTTATATTTATGTATGTAAAAATATATAATATGAATTGTATTGAAATAAATATTTTTGTGATGTTGAGATTGTAATGTTAAAAAGTATGATGCAAACTCTAGAAAAATGTTTAAAACAAACATGTTTTTTATCTAATTTTTGGATTAGAATTCAGTTGGACTGAGGCTGCGTTTGTGTACCAAAATTTTACCCCCTCTAAAATTTTAACACAATTAAATATTACAATATAATTTCTCTCTCTCCATCAAATCATTACTATTTATTAAAAAAAATATAAAAAATTACCTTTCTCTTCACTTTTTCACTAAATCCAATACCTAAAATTTTAACAACACTAAAATTTTACAACATAAACACAACCTGAATTTTTTATTGTACTTATATCGAGGATTATATTGGATTAAAGAAGTCTGGTTGGACCACTTAAGTGGTATAATTTCATTTTTTTTAAAAAAAATTTAGGTTAATTTCGAAGGGGAAGAACGTGTCAAAACACAAAGTTTTAGTTTATGTTAATTTTTTTAAGTTTTTAGTTTGTATTAATATATATATATATATATATATATTAATTATATTAATAAATCCGTTCCAGTTGAGTTTGCGATCTGATTTTGTTCAGCCTAGGTGGGACATAACCAACAATTGCGCCTATCACTGTTGTGGGGTTTGATTTGCTAATTATGATATATGAAAATTTGACCGAAAATTGAAAAGAGGTTATTTGAATGTAAGTTTTTATATTTAGCATAATAAAAAATACGATTTTGTAAAAAATAGATAGCATCAAAATTTTGAATCTAACCTTTTTTTTTTTCTTGATTGACCTCTATTTATAGAGTTTGCTGATGTTCAAATCAAAATTTTAAAATATATTTATAAAATTAGTTGAGTTTCAAATAAAAATTTGAAAATAAGGAAATTTTGAAAAAGGAGTCTAAATTTTTAAAAATTTAAATTCTGAAATAAAATAAATTATTTGAAATTGAATTTCAATTTTTTCTCATAATCTTCGAGTGCATATGGTCAATTTCTTGTTTTTAGTTATTCATCTTGACTATGTCTTTATCATTTTAAACTTTGAAATACTTCTTAATCTCTTAAGCACTTTTATCGAACTTACAATACAATCCAATTTAAATTTAAAAATGAAATGAAATTATACATTGATTAGAGTATGATTTGCCCGTTCGCTACCAAGGTAGGATTATTAGATCTTAGGGAGGCCACTTTCACAAAAATCAAATTTAGGGTTTAAAACTAAAATCTACAACAAAAAAAGTTTTAAAAAATAATATTTATGCAACAGAAAAATAATAATTACACTTGATATTTGGGCCTAATTTCATCCCCGCTTTGTAATACATATATTTCAACCTTACTTTCTGACTATCTAAGTGTAATTATATGAGCAACGAAGGAAGATGGATAGACTTCGCAAGTATATTTATAGAGCAAATGTACTCTCGAAGTATGTGGTTAATTTCATTTTGAGTGTTAGATCCAAATATTAAAAAGCGTTTTACATGACCTCTTTATCGTACACTCAATTGTAAGATTATTTATATAAGGGATAAATACAAAATCAGTTCATGTGCTATATTCAAAAATCGATTTAGTCCCTGTAATATGAAAATCATCGATTTAGTCTCTGTGATTCTATTTTCGTTTGTTATTGGTCCTCCATCAGAGACTGATTTTATCACTTTCTAAAATCACAGGGACTAAATCGATGTTTTTCATCATAGGGACTAAATCGATGTTGCGTATAGCACAGGGACCAATTTTTCATTTATCCCTTTATATAATTCGAAAGTTTAACGTGTGAATTCGATAGTTGGACCCCAAAATGATATTAAGAGGGTGTTCGGTTAGGAGTGTTGTGAGGATTTTTTTTTTGTGTTTTGAGAATTTATAGGTGATGTTAAGTTTATTGGTATGCGTGTTGTAGTTGTTTTTATGTGAGGTTAAAAATGATGTTTGGTTGTAGGATTTTTGTGTTGTGAGAATACAAAAAATCCTGAGAATTCTTTGTTAAACGAACATCGCCTAAGTTATTAACATGATAGTTTTAAAAGGTGTATAATGAAATTTATCTATATTTTTTGTAATTTTGAAACAGTATATTAGAACAAATAACTGATATTTATAAAAAAAAATAATAATCCAAGGATACAAATGTTTTATTTAATTTTAAAATCACAAAGTATGAGATATTCCGACTGTGTGAGATAAACGTATGATTAAACGTGTCGCAGCAATACCTCAGAAGGAATTCGTGCACATAATCGATGACTTGTAACGTTATTTTTCCCATAATTAATTACCTACTGTATTATATGATTTCCTCGTTCTTTCATTAGCTGTACATATTGACAATTGTTGACACGTTGAGTAATATGTAAGAACATGTTTGTTTACTTTGTATTTTAATAATTTTTTAAATTTTAAAAATACACAAAAACTGCAGCAAACGAAAATCTTCAATCTAAAAATAACATGTTTTTGCCACGTGTTTCGAGTTTATTTATTAGAGATAAGATGGTCAATAATTCCAGCGTGGCTGACACGAAAATCATATTTTGGAGGTCCAAATAGAAGTAGTATAAAATAGCAGCCGTCCGATGATAAGACTCAGCTTAAAACATAGGACATCCCCAATGGTGAATGGAAGCCACGACCCACGCGTTGCTTGCATTACTTTTGAAGCGCGTCAGAGTCCCACAGTAATTCCGTTTCAAGTTAGGCAAAGTGACAGAAAGACTTCAAAACCTGAGTACGTGGACACAGGTAAGCACTTTTGTGCGAGGATAATCATTCACACACTAGGGCTTGATACCTATAAATACTGCCCCTCTCATTCGTTCATTCGCATTGGGTTCCTCTGTTGCTTACTGTAATCGCTTTCCGAAGGCACTCCGGCAACGCTATTGTTCTGGTACCTGCCTATTTTCCGTCAATTTATTTTTCGCTGATTCCGTCTGTTTGGTTCCCTTGAAATTGAGGGCTCTTCTTGCCTAATAGCTGACGAAGTTTAATTAATTGGTGCATGTTTTCGAATTCGCAGTTCGCACTCGCATCGAGTCATTCCATTATTGGCTTTTAAGGTAGATATACAAGCAACGAGCGCAATTAACTGATGTACATTTCGAACTCTGGTGCTAGATTTGACGAGTCTCATGTAAATTAGTTTTTGAAATTGCAGAGAAGGGAGACTAGTACATCGCAGAGAGGGGCGAAGGAGGAGGAAGAAGAAGAAGAAGAAGAAGAAGAAGAAGAAGAAGAAGAAGAAGAAGAAGAAGAAATGACGATCAAACAGGCGGTTCGGATCGCGGACCGAAAGGTCATCGTCAAGAACCGCACGATCCTGACGGGAGTGCCGGATAATGTGATTGCCACATCCGGTTCGGACTCCGGTCCCGTGGAGGGGGTATTTCTCGGAGCTGTTTTCGATGAGGAAAAGAGCAGGCACGTGGTCTCTGTCGGAGCCCTGCGTGACGTACGGTTCATGGCGTGCTTCAGGTTCAAGTTATGGTGGATGGCTCAGAAGATGGGCGATAAAGGGAGGGACATTCCACTGGAGACGCAGTTCCTACTGGTCGAGACGAAAGATGGGTCCCATCTTGAATCGGACGACGGAAACGAAGAGAACCAGATCGTCTACACTGTTTTCCTTCCCTTAATCGAAGGCTCTTTCCGGGCTTGCTTCCAAGGCAATGCTCAAGACGAGCTGGAGCTCTGTCTCGAGAGCGGTGACGCAGACATCAAAGCGTCGTCGTTTACGCACTCGTTGTTCATCAGCGCCGGTACGGATCCGTTCGGCACGATAACTGACGCGATCAGGGCCGTTAAGTTGCACCTAAAGACTTTCCGTCCACGTCACGAGAAGAAATTGCCCGGCATCGTTGACTACTTCGGGTGGTGCACCTGGGACGCGTTCTACCAGGAGGTGACCCAAGAAGGCGTCGAGGCAGGCCTCGAATCTCTCGCCGCAGGCGGGACTCCCCCGAAGTTCGTGATCATCGACGATGGATGGCAATCTGTCGGTGGGGACCCACAATATGCGGACGAGAGCGAGAAGAAAGCGCAGCCGTTGCTTAGGCTGACCGGGATCAAAGAGAACTCCAAGTTCCAGAACAAAGACGACCCGGCAGCGGGGATCAAGAATATCGTGAATATAGCCAAGCAGAAACACGGGTTGAAGTATGTGTACGTGTGGCACGCAATTACCGGGTACTGGGGCGGTGTCCGTCCGGGAGTGAAGGAGATGGAACAATACGGGTCGTTTATGAAATACCCGATGGTGTCGAAGGGGGTGGTGGAGAACGACCCCACGTGGAAGACCGACGCGATGGCGGTTCACGGGCTGGGCCTGGTGAACCCGATGCATGTGTACAAGTTCTACAACGAGTTGCACAGTTACTTGGCATCTGCGGGCGTAGACGGTGTTAAGGTGGACGTGCAGTGCATCTTGGAGACGCTGGGTGCTGGTCTTGGCGGTCGGGTCGAGTTGACCAGGCAGTATCACCAGGCCTTGGACGCCTCCGTGGCTCGGAACTTCCCCGACAATGGGATCATTGCCTGCATGAGCCACAATACTGATGCACTTTACTGGTAAGTTTCCTTTTCAATGTTTTCATTTTATTTACATCTGAATTTTTTTTTAGGACTTTAGAGATTTTATATCTGATGCGGTGTGGTGTATGGAACGTGATGGATCAGCTCGAAACAAACGGCCGTGGTGAGAGCATCAGATGATTTCTACCCGCGAGATCGGACGTCGCACACCATCCACATTGCAGCAGTGGCATACAACAGCGTCTTCTTGGGAGAGTTCATGCAACCTGATTGGGACATGTTCCACTCCCTCCATCCGGCCGCTGAATACCACGGATCTGCCAGGGCAATCAGCGGAGGGCCAATTTTCGTCAGGTAACCAATCCTACCACTCCATCATTAACGAGCAACTTATGATTTCTCTGTGCAGTTTTATCATTAGGCTAATAATGCATGTTTAATGTTTTTGTGTTTGTGTGCCATCTTGAGCAGTGATGCGCCTGGGAAGCACAATTTCGAGCTCTTAAAGAAGTTGGTGCTGCCTAATGGTTCGGTACTCCGACCCCGCTTGCCTGGTCGCCCCACTAGAGACTGTTTGTTCTCAGACCCAGCCCGTGATGGTGTTAGGTAAACTGCATTTCCCTCTTACTTTTTTTTTTTTTTTTTTTTTTTTTTTTTTTTTAAGTTTTGTGCTCTCACTGCGCTCAATAGATTTTTTGTTTGAAGGTTTTTTTTGGGCACAAATTTTCTTACCAGAATATGTTGATTTCAGCTTGTTGAAGATATGGAACATGAACAAGTACACCGGAGTCCTGGGCGTGTACAACTGCCAAGGCGCGGCCTGGAACACTGCCGAAAGAAAGAACACCTTCCACGAGACTAAATCGGAGACCATCACGGGCTCCATTAGGGGCCGTGACGTCCATCTCATAGCCGAGGCCGCCACCGATCCCAATTGGAACGGCACCTGTGCCTTCTACTGCCACTGCTCGGGTGAGCTCGTCGTCCTTCCTTACAATTCTGCCTTGCCCGTGTCCCTCAAGGTCCTCGAGCACAACATCTACACCGTCACACCCATCCAGGTTTTAGCACCCGGGTTCGGTTTTGCTCCCATAGGACTCGTGAACATGTTCAATGCTGGTGGAGCTATTGAAGGGCTTAGATACGAGTTGAAAGACGGGGCTAAATTGTTGGAGCTGGAAAGCGTTGCGGCTGGGGAGAAAGTAGAGAACAACAGTTCGGAATTGGTTGGCATAGTTCACATGGAGGTTAAAGGGTGTGGTAAATTCGGTGCATATTCATCAGTCAGGCCAAGGCGGTGCACGGTGGGTTCGAATGTGGTTGATTTTTCGTACGATTCGGATTCTGGATTAGTGACTTTGAGCTTCGATCGCTTGCCTGAGGGGGGTCAGAAAGTCCATATTGTTGAGGTTGAGTTATGAGTATTTTCCCTGCATTAGGTTAGGTGAGAATTGGAGGGGAAAATGTTGGGGGGAATTGGGATTGTGTTTGTGGGTCGTCTGTTGTAATTGGTACGCTGTTACTGTTGGATTTTTAGGTCTGGCTAATGTAAGGCTGGAGGGAAAGAAATCTAAATAAAAGTTTATTTCTTTTGCATAATATGGAGTCTTTTTTTTTTCTAATAATATGGAGTCTTTCGTTCTGATGCTTTTTTACCCTTTAGAGTGGGATTCACCACTGACTGCCCACCAATTGAGGAAGTGCCTTAAAATAAAAAACCCAAAGAAGTGACCTTGATCTCCAAATTTTCCAATCTTTGATCCTTCATGACTAGCAGTGAATATGGTACCAACTACTACTGCCCAATGCAAATTCAAGAGGGTGTCCCATACAGTGGAGTACTTCAGAGTCAATTTTGTGTATTCTTCTTAAATAGGCAGCCATTTTTTTTTTCAAATATGTACATTGCCAATCATTTTTTTGCCAGTCAGGGGTCAAACATTTTGTCTTTTTTTTTTCTTGTCGAAGTATTTTAATTTAGGATGGCAAAATATACTCTTAACACACTAATGTCAGCCACAAAACTTAAAAGGAATCTTCAAAATGGAATACTTCCAATAAATGCATTGGATGCATATTCTAATGATCTAATTAGTTCAACTGGACCAACTATTCATGATTTTACCATAGCAAACACTTGTGGATATGAATACAGAATAAGTTTTATTTGTAGATGGCAAAAACAAAGCATCCAACCCAAAGGCACACGTTAGCATTCTTCCTCTCCGGAACAAAACCAGGACTATATACTTCCATCAAAATGAAATAAGAATGGCATCAAAATCCCAGAAACCATCCCTGCCCCTGTACTTTGGTTCTACGATGGAGCAAGCTTAGCCTTATATGAAGCTTAGCCTTTTATGAAGCTTTTGTGCCAGTTACCTGATCAAAGTCTTCATCATCTCGCTGTAGTTGTTGCTTTTCTTGTTGTTCTACCACCACCAGCTGCTTTCCATTTCAGGAGTATGATGCTGGTAGAACCCTGTTTGTCAATAAGGTATCTCTTTGGACACTCGAGTAATCAACAATCATTCCCATTACATCTCCAATCAGTTTTCTTTTCTCTTTGATTTTCTGAGATATGCTTTATGACTTGCACATCAACGGCTCTGGTGCCATATCAATATATAGCAGTGGAACATGTTTAGGAAGACCCACAAATTCTAAAACATGTCAAGTAGATGTCCCCAATTCTTTTTTTTTTTTTTGATAGGTAAGAAGCAGATGTCCCCAATTCTAGACAGTAGAGAAAGTGTCGGAGTTGGGAATTTCGTGCATAATTTAGAAATGACCTAGGTACTGAGGATGTCCAACATTCACTAAGGTATGGACTATGAGAGACATAGATCGAAAACAAAAAATTTACCAAGTAACATTGTTGAAAATCGTCGTGGTTGTTCTCACAGCAATCTATGTAGACAAGTGATGTCAGAATGTGCTTGCAAAAAAAAGAGTGACAACAGAATGTCTCGAACCTACAAATTAACTGATAAGATCTTTAGAATGCATTTTCTGAAAGAAAGTTGGGTGGAAAATAATAGGTTGTGATCCTTAACTTGCACATCTTAAGACGCTGAATGCACTATACTAGCTTTCTAGAACGATGAACAAGAGAACCATGTAGTATCAACATAATATCTTCAAAATGTACAAGTTACTCCCATATATACTATGTTACATTATCCTGCTGCAGCTGATCTAGGTAGTGAAAGATATAGCACGCTCAATGGCCAATTTCTTGGCCTCTGCATTCTTTGTTTACGTTTTGTGAGAACATTCATGTCAACTTAAACACCTGGTATATGTGGGGCCAAAGATGGTTGTCAGATGCAGTCTAAAGCAAAAGCTCCTTTGAAGGTAAGTATAAAAGAAAATCCCTAGTAACCATTTCTGTCAAATGAAAGATCACCTCATCAAGAAGCTTGCACAGTTGCTACGAGTATAACAGGCAAAACCTGCTAGGCTGCCCTGCCTGTCAATCTATCCATACTATATAAAGCTTTCGACAGGTCGGTTGTATTAAGGGTTGTGTTTACCAACCTGTTCATAATGAAGTCAACTATGAGAATCTCAGGGCTTAATGAATTGTTATGATCGTGAACCCATGATCAGCCAAGGTTTGAGGATACACGGAAAGGATATAACAAGAAATATAAATAAAAGAGGAAAAATGCTTTTCTCAAGCATCTTTTTCACCAAATCAGGCAGTATTTTTATCTCATTCTCCAAATGGGAACTGAAGTAAGCTGAGAGAAAGAGAGATAGGTCACCTATGGTATCACCTAAAGATAAGTAATACATTTTGAAATCTATCAGAGTCCACACATGAATCAGTTAGCAACGAAGGCAGCAAGCTGAAGGAGACTGATAGGGATAGGATCGGAGATCAAAATTCCAATAGAAACCAGAAATAAACATGATCGTTACACTTACATTTCGAGGAAAAAGAGAAAATCTTTCTTGTTCTTTCTTCTCACACCATCACTCTGTCACTGCCTTAAAAACAACAAAGTATGCTAACAGTATGCGAAGTGAAAGTTCAAATATGAACTCCAGCCAGGAAAGTTTGGCGTTAATAGAAAGGGATGTTGTAACAAACCCGTTTGTATTCCAAGAATTTGTAAAGAAAATACAATGGCCAAATTCGAGATGGCTAGTCTCCTAAGAAATAAAGAGAGAAAACTGTAGAAAACTTCAAATGAGTTCTTTCATGCCTATTACCAAACTACTATTGATTTATATAGCCTATCCTAACAACCATTGGTTTACAGCTCACTAACTAACTCCTAACAACACACTCTGGGTTGTTACAGATGTGCTATCAATTATTCATGACTGCAAGCACCTCCCCTTTTTCCTAATGGAACAATGAGATATGCTCTGCTTCAAACAACAATAAAAGATTGGATCCAGTTATTCCTGGAAAGCATTTTCAGATTTTTGAAGTCCTAGAACGCACTTCATCAAGCCATTTATGGTCGTAGTTGGCATCACCCAGGATACAAATAGCATGGTCCGGAATTCCTAGATTATGCAGCAGACCATTTAGATATATGGAGTTTAATGAAAAACAATATACATAATTGTCATAACCCAACAATGCAAAACGCCTCATTGGATTTCGCCAGAACAACATAAATTGCAACATTGCAATTTTTTTTTTGTAGATAAACAACATTGCTTTTCATTTTCTCTAGTTGATTTAGAATAAGAAGAAGGAAGGCAAGAGCACAACTAAAATATTCACAAATTCCGTCACTCAACAAGAATCCAAACGCCCGGGACAATAGCTATGGCACCCAACAATGCATAACCCCCGCATTGGATTTCGCCAGAACAACATAAATTGCAACATTGCATTTTTTTTTGTAGATAAACAACAATGCGTTTCATTCTCTCTAGTTGATTTACTTCTCCTCACTTTTCTCAACAACCAAACAAAAGGGCTCTAAGCCTGAATCTCACCAAAGTCATCAAGTGATGCAAAGCCAAACACCGACAACAATCAGACCCGTACCAAGAAAAGCGTGGCCCGCGAGGGTCTTCTCCCCTAACAGCATTCCGAACACCGCCGTGGCAGCAAAAGTCGTCGCGTTGGTGACGGGCACCGTGAGAGAGATGGGGGTTTGACTCAGGATAGCGAAGAAAGTAGCGGAGGCTGAGAGGTTAATCAAGAAGGGGACGGAGTACTGCCAGATTGAGAGAAGGGTGAGCCAGCTGTTGACTGAAGCAAGGAGTTTGTCGAGAGGTTTGGATGGGTTGGCCTGTTGTGGTGGTCTCGCAGTAGATTCGAGGGCCTTGTCCCAGAGGAGGGCGCCGCGACGCATGATGGCATTGGTGGCGCCCCAGACTAAACCTACTGCGATCATTTTCTCTACGTCTCCGATCATGTTTCGCTCAGGAGACCTTTGATCAAGTTTTCTAAGGATATGAATTAGAGAAGACACACCTCCTCTTCTAGGGTGGACTAAGCCTGGGACCCCTTTTTTTCACTAATTACTGAATTTTTTTTTGGGGCAAATTACAATACTCACCTCAATCACTCTAATCTTAATTACTCCCTAAATTCTAACTAGTTCCAATTCACTCCTTTTTTTTATAACTACATAATTCGGATATCCATTCATGTACATTGAGTTCGAACGGATATAACCCAGCATACGCACGAGTTGGATTTAACACCATAATAAATTCCGAGATGTAGAACTCTCTCAAGCCACACATACTAGATAAGTCTAATTTTACTATAGAAGTGACCCTAAAGAATTGTTTGCACCTGAAGAAATTTTAACTTGAGATCTCAGGAGGAGCACACCGGTAGACTCCAGATTTTGACCACCCCTGAGTTGGTACTGAGAATTCCAACTCACTCCCTTTTAACTTTCTAATTGTTATGATTTCATCCGCAACCGATTTAAGACGTGATTTTGACTTTTAATTCGCATGAAAAATATCATTACACCCCCAATAAGCTGAGAATGAAAGTTTAGAGGAGTAATTAAGATTAAGGAGATAATTTTGAGAGGAGTTATTGCAATTTGCTTAAAAAAATAAAAACAATTACTTTAATTATTAACATAAAGACATTTCCTTGAAGGGTTAAGAGCACAAAAATCATAGTAACCCACTAATCTTTCAGCTAAAAGAGTTCAATCAACCTTTCTCTCTCGCTCTCTCTTCCTTATTCATTATTTTATTATTTTTATTTTCCATCTTGTTTATTCAGATAGGAAAGGTGTTTGGTATAATATTATAAATGTAAAAAGAAGAAAAACATACAATTTTTTAAAAAAAAAAACAATAAACAAGAGAGAGGGCTTATTGAACTCATTTAACAGAAAGTTTAATGGGTAGTGTCAAAACCCTCAGTTAATGATTGAAAGAAATGTCTTTCCGTTAATAATTAAATTAATTGTTTCCACTTCCTTTTTCAAGTAAATTGCAATAACTCCCTCAAACTATTTCTTTAATCTCAATTACCCCTCTAAACTTTCATTATCAATTTATTGAGAGCGTAATGGTATTTTTAGGCAAGTTGAGAGTCAAAATAACTTCTAAAATCGATGGGAGGATCGAACCGTAACAATCATAAAGTTCAAGGGGCAGATTTGGAATTGAGCTAGAGTTTAGGAAAATAATTGAGATTAGGGTGAGAGTTTGGGAGGTTATTGTAATTTGCCACTTTGATTTTATTTTTGTAATTTAATTACTTTTCGAATTTACTTCAATTAATTTATTAAAATCTAAATAATTCATGAACTTTTTTTTTTGTTTTTTTTTTAATTTCTAGTTTCTACTACTTTTTCTGCTCCAAAAGAGTAAACGCCCAATATTGGGCGGTGTCCCCCTACATAGTTTACAAATACCTTCACCGGGGAGAAGAGAGTGAGGTCCTAGATAACGTTTTTACTATCATCAAACATTACAACATATCTTCTTCACCAATGCAGTGAATAGATGTCAATTGGTGTTTCTGGGTTGAGAATATCCTCTTTTTCTTCTTTTTCTTTTTCTTTTTGGAAGATGGCTTAGCTTAGGATTAGCAACTTTTATCTATATATCTACTCTCCTGCCAAATACTTGGCCGTGCAAAGACCACCTTATCTAGCAAATGTCAACCATACAATTTTGAATGAAGTATTTGGGTCTTGGAGCCTCGGAGCATACATCAACGCTTCGAAATTGATTGCCAAACCAAAGCTTCACGAAGAGGTGTCTGAGTCGAACAATGTCCAATTGGATAATAGGGCCTGCGAAGAAGGAAATCATGAAATGTTGAATCAAGTTCCACGTTATGGAATGCACATTCAGCATTGCAATGACTTCACATCACTCATTTCTGGACTGGGAGCCATCAACCGTGTGCAGCAGCCTTTCATACTGAATGTAAATACCGAATCTAACCCTAGAAGCTAAATACTCACGTCCAAAGCGTCCACGCTATCTCCCAGAATGATACACATTACTAGACCTAGCGGCCAATTAGAAAACTAAAACAATAAGGTAACGACCTACCATCATACAAGACATAAAGTCATGACAACAACCTAGAATCTAATATTCCATCCTCACAAGTGCATTTGAAGTTTCTGCCGACCCATACTGCATCCAGTCCTTAGCACATATAAGGGCTTCCACCGTCTCTGGTCGCAGAGAACTTCGGTACCGATCCATCTCCTTGCTTGTGGTATCAAATACGGAGTCAGGACCAGCAGTGGATACCGGGATAGACAAAATGTCACGAGCCATTTTTGAAAGAGTCGGGTACTTCATTTTGTTTAGCTTCCACCAGCTCAACACATCGAACTCCTGCGCACGCGGCAATAAGGACTCTTCCAAATATTGATCCAGCTCTGACTTCATCTGTTGGCTGGTAGTCTCCATTATGTATACATCAAAATCTGTGAGTCCATTGTCAGACAGAAGACTTCCTCCCTGGGATTCATCCGTCTTCATATTGCCTGCATTTCCTTCATCCGCATAAGTTGGTGTTAGAGGCAAAGGAAGTGTCAAGTATTCATGAAAGAGCTCATGAATCCCATCATCGACAATCTTGATATAGGTGGGAGCTTCATCGCCATAGATTTTCGAGAAACTGAACTCAACAAGCTTCATCTTGAAACGGGGATCCATGACTACTGCAATTGCCAAAACCAGGCTGCTATCCTTCCAGTATTTTTCAACTTTTTCTTGCATCAGTTTAGCAAGGTCGCTGACAAAGGGATCCTCACTCAAAACTACACGAGCTAGCTCCGTCTGAATCTTCCACACTTCGTGAAAGAATGTTATTGCCGTTGGGTTAGTTGTGAAGGTCAGGATGTTTGCTGCGTCAAAGATCAGTTTCAGGTACGTACACAGAGTCTCCACCTGCTTCCAGTCTTCCATTGAAGGGGCTTCCTTGTAATCAGGATCTGAAGTATCCAAACAAGAAAACACTTCCTTTAACTCCGAAGCAGCCACCAGCATTTGAAATGTTGTGTTCCATTGAGTTTGATCATCAAGAGACAGACTCCTTTCACTGGGGACTTGAAGCTGTTGCTTGAGCTCGAGAAACTTTTCCTCATGAGCTTCTGATGTCTTCACATACTTCACACTATCCCGGATTTTCTTGATAATTTCTTGCCCTGCCGCCAGCACATCCTTTGCCATGCTGCTCAAAGTGCGTGCAATACAATTACAAACTAATAATTGGCCATTGAGGATTAGCGGGTTCTTAATAGCAAGAAGAGGCCTGAGATTCTCAAGAGCAGCTACACTCATAGGCTGATTAAAAGTGAGAGAAAACAACTTGCTCTCCAAACTCCAATCAGAAAGGCAAGCAGCAACAGCATGACTGAGGGCAGAGTCTGAATCGGGATATGGTTCCATGATGACATTCAGAACCCTTCTGTTCAACTTCCAATCGCTATCAATGCAATGTCCAGTGATAAACACATATCCCACTGTTTGGGTTGAAGTCCACATGTCCAGTGTAAGGCAAATGCGTCCCGGCATGCTCTCAATAAACTTCATCAGGCTTTGCTTTTCCATCAAGTATGTTGCAACACAATCCCCCTGGACAGTATTGAAACTCACCATGTTGAAACGGGGCTGAAGATTCTGGACGAAAGCTATAAACCCAGGATGTTCAACCATGTGAAGTGGATAGTCGTGCATGATGATCATCCTAGCAATCTCATTGCGGCAACGATCTTGATCAAACAGGATGTAAGGTGTGCTAGGGCTTCGGTATCGTCGCTTCGGTGGATCAGTAGCACTTCCAGTTGCCGCTGTCCTTGATCGTGGGGTATATGGGGTTGATGGATTCTGCCCCTGGTTTCGCAGAAGCGCTGGGCAGGTCCCCTTGGCAATATGACGTTTCAGGTGACTGGTTCCAGCGACTTTAGAACCTGTACTATATGCAAAACTTTGCTTGCATTGATTACAGCATGCCCGTCTACATCCAGCACTAACAGTTTCAATGGTGAAGTGCTCCCATACAATGGACTTCTTTTTCCTCCGCTTGTTTGGTTGTGTATCTGAATTCGGTAGCTCATTATTCACTTCCGGAGTAGTAATCATCTTGTTTTCATCTGGGGTTGCCATTGTATGCTCATATGTGGTTGCCATCGCGTGCTCATTTGAGATTACCATTGCGTGCTCATTTGAAATAACCATCGCGTGCTCATTTGAGATTACCATCGCGTGCTCATTTGAGATTACCATCGCGTGCTCATCTGGAGTTACCATCATGTGCTCATCTGAGATTACCATCGCGTGGTCATTTGAGATTGCCATCATGTGGTCATTTGAGACTGTCAGTGCATGCTCAATTTCTGTTGACATCATGTGCTCATTTGGGGGTGCCATTTCGTTTGGTGTTGCCATTGTTTGCTTGTTCGGGCTTTCCATCATTTGCTCGTATGGGTGTTCCATCGTCTGCTCGTCTGGGTTTGCCACCATAGTTTGCTCGTCTTCAGTTGCCAACTTTTGCCCATCAGGGGCTACCATTGTTTGCACATCTGGGGTTTCCATCGTGTGCTCATTTTGGGTGGTTTCCATCGTGTGCCCATCGGGGGCAGTTCCAATCTTGTGCCCATCAGAGGCAGTTCCCATCTTGCGGTCATCTGGGGTGGTTTCAATCTTGTGCTCATCTGTGACCATTTCTTTCTTCTGCTCATCTGTGACACTTTCCATCTTCTCCTCATCTGTGGTGGTTTCCATCTTCCTCTCATCTGTGACGGTTTCCATCTTCTGCTCATCTGTGGTGATTTCCATCTTTTTCTCATCTGTGATGATTTCCATCTTGTTCTCATTGGGGGTACCCATTGTGTGCTCATTGGGTGTTCCCATCTTCTGCTCAATTGAAGTCTTCTGCCCATCTGGCGTTGCCATCTTCTGCTCTTCAGGGGTTGCCATAGCAAAAGTGAATCCCTGCCTTTAGCAGCACAAAACATAATTACAAAATGCTCCATTAGAAAATTGTCTCGGGTATAAATTGTCTCGGGTATAAGGTCAGTCTTAATGCTGAAAAATACAGAACAACTATGAAGGCGCAAAATTCAAGATGGCTTTCAAAAGCATATATGGTAAGCATGAAGCCAAAAGCTCCAAACATAGACAGACAGACTGCACAAAATTATTTGAGAAAAAAATGAACAAAAGCTCCGATCATTTGGGAGACAATCACTGTGTTGTTATGATAATACTCAAAATAGCATAGTGAAGGAGAAACGAACAGAGGGCTGAACTTCAAGTTCATTACAAAAATATCTGAAGAAGACTGGAAAATGAGTGAGTAACAAGAAGAAATAAGTCCAATCCATACAACAGATAAGGTTCTCCGCGCAAAGTGGGATTAAGCACATTTTGCCTGCAACACGCACACCCAATCCAAGAGAACAAAGAACTTAATAAGGAATCCATTTGTAAGAGATACACTAGATGGTGTAAAATTGATTTAAGAAAACAAGTGGTCAGTATTTGATAAAATGCCTAACTCTTGAATCCACTAGACAAATACAAATGATAGCAGACTTGTGATTTCCAACAGAGAAAATGAATTTAATTGCAGAGTTATTTCATCAAAAAATTTGAAGGTACCAGCCAGTTATCTTCAATTTCAGATATGACATATCAACCAAAAAAACTAAAAGTTAGTCAATGAGGTGAAAACACCAGGCACGTGGAAGCTGAGCTAATAGGAAGGAAGGGAAGGTTATAGGAGCCATTTGGATAACAGCCACCCCCCTCCCTCTTTTTTAATTAAAAAAACCCCACACACGAAACAAAACACAAGGCATGGGAATAGAGAAAATATCCTCGACGCAGGAAAGCAATCCAAAAGGGGAAAAGGAAGAAACTTGTAGGACTGAGGGACTAAAAAGCATTGAAGTAACAAAATTTTGGATCCTCTACCCTTCGTCTAATTATCTTCATTATTGTTTATGAAGATAGTTAGAACATAAGGAGCTAGTACAAATAATTAAAAAAAGGTACCCCTCTACTTATTCAAAACTACCTCACAGGATACAATTAAAGTGCAAATAATTTTTTGATAAGACAATTATAGTACAAATAATTAAAAAAGGTACCACTCTTAACTTATTCAAAACCACCTCACAGGATACAATTAGTAGAACGGTTTTGACATCTTTTCTTATTTCAGCTTTGTACCAAAATTTCAGCTTGGCACCAAAGGAATATTGCCCACTTAGCTTCTCTAGCATCTCCTAAACTTCCACAATGGCTACAAACATAAATAAAGACAGTTGTCTAATAATGTTTTTGCTCCATGTGACACAACTAAACATCTAATGGAGACAAACTTTGTCTCAGTTATTGTTTCCTAAGTTTCTATATCAGGCAAGAAACAGTGATGTTAAACCCTGTAGCTGTGTCAATGTCTGCCTTACCTTTGGATGCACACACACACACACACCCACAACAGACGCGACAATATGCTACCTTTCCAGATTCTTTTGATGACTCCAAACTAGAACTATAATTGACACTGGACAAAATTAAAGAGAAGATAACCAATCAACCAAAAACAAAGGGGCCTTCAGTTTAGAAGCCTGCACTTCCATAAATATATAGATACTGACTGTCCGCCATGTAGGCCAGTGTGGACCCACATGCATGGATGGCTCAGATTTGAGAAATCTATTTAACAGGATATTTTGATAATTCGATGTACCACACTGACCACCGTTCTACATAATATACACTGTACAGTCTATGATAACTCCTTTCACATACGATAAATCTGAGCCATCCATGCACTTAATCGTGGCTATACTAACCTCGGCTCACTAATGGGCCGGGCTTGGACCACATGGGCCCACTCAAAAGCATGGACGAGCCAGACCCATCATTGACTCCCCCCCCTTCCCCCACTCTGACTCCATACGATCCACTTGATCAGGTCCATCGCAAGATCTTACCTACAGAATCAGGATTACAATGGGGTGTTTTACCCTCTGATGGGCTAAAATCAGTTGCAGAAAAAACCAGATCTAGGATTGAGCAACTTGGGCTTCAAAAATTTCAAAATTCAACCCGGATCACGAAAATCCACTGACCGCGGAGAAGAACTCGATCATCCTCCCGGAAAAAAATCGAGAAAAAAAAACCTAATCCTTCTCTGAAAATTTTAACACATGACACCAGCTACCAACGCTAAAATCCAGCTACGAAACTTCCAAAACCATAACTTGAGAAATAAAACAAAGAAACACCAAAGAAATTAACCAAGAAAATCCAAAGGAGAACACAGAACAAGCTTATACGAAAACATCCCAGAAACCAGAGAAATTCCAGTTACGGTCAAGGCTTATACCTAAACAGAGCCAAAAAGAACAAGATCTGAGGCGCGAACGGCCGAAGCCCGAGCTTCGGGTTTCCGCGACGGCGAAGATCTAGGGTTTTGCAGAGAAGGGGGGAGAGAGAGACCTGCGAGAGAGGTTGGGCTTGGAACCAACCCGAGAAGCTAATTGGACCGAGAAGGGAGAGATACTGGTTGGGACCTGGGACTGGTTTGGGGGGTAAGATTTGGGGGGAGAGTTCAGAAATTTTAGGGCAGCTTTTTTTTTTGGACACTGGACTCTGGAGGTCCAGTATTATTTCTTATTATATATTTTTGCATCTAAACAACGGACCACAAGCCCACACCCCCTTTCCCTCGACTCGATTCGACTCGCCCCTTCGCTATTTCGTTAAAAGGGAGGAGGAGGACTGAAGAGGGAGTTTCGAATTTTACTTGGTCTTTGGTCCGTACGTGTAGGGCATGTAGCCCACCGAATATAGTGGAGTAACTACAACTATATTTATCAGGGGCAGGGGCCCACATGGAGGTGGTTGCTTTTTTGGTGGGAGAGAATTTTCCAGCCCAATTGCGTGTCCAATAATCTTAGAAATAAAAAAAATTAGAATAGATGCTGCTTCTGAGGCTCTGATTGAAACTGATCCAACTACGGAGGGGTTCTGGGATGCTCTTTTGACCCATCGTGGTTTCAACTGGTTAGGTGAGCCATATTCTTTAGTGGCGGGGTAACATATGGGTTATCCAATGACTTTCCGATGGGGGCAAAAAAAACCATATCTTGCTCAAATTTGAGTAACGGAATTCACTTAGATTTAGATTATTTTTGTTAGGAAAAATAATCTCATTTGAATTTTATTCTTTTTTATTTACAAAAATAAACAAAATATAACCTCACTTTGTTGAATTTGAATTTGTTTTTAGGCAGTGGTTGTTTCCACGTAAAGTAACAAATTGAAAAATATTTGCATCCATAAAACTATCATTTTTTTGTTGTTTGGTTTATTTCTTAAAAATAAAATATAATAGGTGTTTGGTTTTATATGGCAGTGTTTGATTTGATTTAGTGTGTGTGTTTTTTTTTTAAATATCAAGCCTAGTTGGTTGGATTTAGAAAAATGTGTAAACAGGAGAGACTTAAATTTTCGTCCAAATTAAATTTTCTTAGAAAAAAAAATACACTTTTCTCCCTCAAACTATTGAGGGTGACACTTTGCATCCCAAACTATCAATTTCGACACTTAACTACCAACCGCTTACACTTTGCACCTCTTACTTTTAATTTGGACGAAAATTTATATTTTTGTTTAATGAAATGATAAATTTATACAAAAACAAAATATAATTATAAAAAACATGAAGGTAAATTAGTTATTTCACTAAATCAAAATAACAATTTCCGTCCAAATTAATGGTAGAGGGTGCAAAATGTAAACTGTTGATAGTTGAGATGCGAAATGTAACAAAATTGATAGTTTGAGATGCAAAGTGTTAGAACTCTAATAATTCGGAAGACAAAAAATTCTTTTAATCTATTCTTTTAATCTTCTCAAAAACAGAAAGTCGTGCAAAATATTTTACTCCCGAAAATTTCCGTGTAAAACAAACACAAATATTTTACTCTCGAATATTGAACTTTTTTTTTTAATAACAGACATTACTGTTGGTTCGAGGAACTACCTATGCTTAAAATACAGCAAGTCTTAGAGCATTGGGCAAACTCATTCACGTGATTTATCCTGATAAAAAAAAACCAAGAAAATCCTCCAGCAAGCACTTTTTTGTTTTTGGGTAACTAACTGCCAAGAAAAAAAAAACTGGCAAGCTGGGTAACTAATTGCGTACGTCAGGTGGGCTTTGTCTGTCTGTCTGTCTCTCCAGCGAGCATTTGCGAACACACTGTAATTTTCAGCACGTCGTGGGGGCGGTGGCCGTGGTTCATTCATTTGCCCCCGAATTTGGTGTTGTTGTCCATTTTATAAAATCAACAGCAAGCCCACGCGCAAGGTCCACAACTAGGGCCAGTTCTGGAATTGATATATTACTGGAACGAAATCGAAGATGCACTAAACGACACTTCTGGATACAACTTCGAGAACACTTTTGTTTTCTTCATAATAGGAATGCCAGAGGACCGTTCGCCCCCACAACTTTGTGGCCGGCCCATTGGCGGTACACTTTCGTTTTCATTTAAATGGAGGAAAGCCAGAGGATCATCGAGCAACCCCCCAAAACTTT
The DNA here is from genome assembly GCA_963930655.1 of Myrica gale. Taxonomy (NCBI): domain Eukaryota; kingdom Viridiplantae; phylum Streptophyta; class Magnoliopsida; order Fagales; family Myricaceae; genus Myrica; species Myrica gale. Next base: position 27,914,960 of record OZ005598.1, on the reverse strand, counting down.
GCGGCACCATTGGCTGCCGGCCCTGCGAGGTGGCCACCAATTATTTCAAAGAGGTCAAGGTCTTTGATTTGATTTGATGTTTTTAAGATGATTGTCTATCTGAGATGGGGTCCGGCTTGGGCCACTGTTAATTGGAGTGAGCCAAGCCCTTGGGCTTTAGCTTGAGGTTGGTTGAATTATTCTCGTGTTTTTGTTGGGCGGCCACCAATTATTTCAAAGAGGTCAAGGTCTTTGATTTGATTTGATGTTTTTAAGATGATTGTCTATCTGAGATGGGGTCCGGCTTGGGCCACTGTTAATTGGAGTGAGCCAAGCCCTTGGGCTTTAGCTTGAGGTTGGTTGAATTATTCTCGTGTTTTTGTTGGGCGGGTTGGGGTTGGGTTGATGTCGATAGGTTATGATTGTGTTCTTATTGGTTAGCGTAGAAATGGGAATATACTGATGGAACTTGCTTTTAAACTTTTATAAATATTGATATTTCTTTTTCCTAAGCAAGATATCTTGATCATTGACTCAAAAAAGGTAACTTTGAACCACTACAACTCGTTTTGTTCATCCGTCCTTGCTTCTATGCACATAGACAAATTAAGATCAAGTGATCACTATTGTATCTTTCTTCACAAGTGTTCTCACATATACTCATCTGCACAAGCAGTCTTCTAAAGTAGCTATATGTACTTTCTTTGGAATTAACCTTTAATTAATGAACAATTTTTTTTGAGTTGGTGTGAATGCTTAAGCATAAATTGGCCCCCCCTTTTTTATGATTAATTAGTCTATTAGTCTTTAGGGTATGACCAAATCTCAAACTGGTCTATAAAGTTTATTTTGTCATATACTAGTCCCTTAAGAAATTTTTCACATCTTTAAATGGTCATTTCGTCAACTCAATTGACCCATTAACGAAATTAATCTAACATGGCTAAAGGGAATATGTCATCACCAATCGCAAACAGTCACGTGTTCTCAAATTACTCTAACCACCAAGTTGAACCAATGACTGTTAATTTAAAATCTAAATCAAATTGTCTACACCAGTTCATAACGTCATGCTGGACAGGTATTTTGTAAAGATAACGCACCCCTAAGTGACTTGGGAAAGCGTGACTGCTTGTAATTGGTGTTGACGTATCCTCGTTAGCCACATAGAATTTATTCTGTTAACGAGGTCAACTAAGTTGATTGGATGACCACTCCAGAACATGAAAGATTCCCTAGAGACTATAAAACAAAATAAACCCTAGGAACCAGTTTAAGATCCAACCATACCTAAGGGACTAGTGGACTAATTAAGTCCTTTTTGACGTTAAATTTGAATTTGAAAGCTTTTAAGTACTAATCCTCATACTCAAGTCATGGTTCTGGTAGCCAAGAAAAAAAGCAACGGTTCTGTTAGTGTTATTTATTGGGTACAAAAAGGTGAAAGGGAAGGTCTAAGTACAAAATATTTATTAAACACATACATTTTTCAAACTCTCGATTGAAGGGCCTCCATTATACAAACAACACTAATCAAACATGCACGTCCCAGTACGTAGTCAGGGAATATATGGTTGTTTCCTTTCCACTAGCCGGGTAGTCAATGGATATGAATACTTTTCTTCACTAGTTAATGAATATAGAAAACTTGTGTAAGATGAGCATCTTTACACCACATTGTTCGTGGATTTAAAAATAGTGGAACAGAGAAGCAAGTAGCAAGCAGCAAGCTGGAGATCATAGATTTAAAAAAGTACAGAAAGAGGAGCAGCATGCATTGCAGAAGACTATTCTAATTAGCAATGGCGAAGGGAAGGTGCTGGGTTCTATGGGATTATCAAATCGACAAACACCCCCTCCATCCGTGTCGGCCGGGCATGTGTGTTTGTACAGCAGATAGAGTCAGAGATATACTGACAAAAGAGTGTACATGCGTTTCCACGCGATTGTCCCCAACTTCCTACACGTGCAAAACAGACACTTGACACGGTTCTGCTTTCCCAAACGCATCAGAGTAGTACTGTTGGCTGTTGATTGTAGGGATGTTCATACTTTGGTCAACAGCGCATGCATTGGGAAATCGAAAATACACCAACCAAGCTATCCAATACCATTATCCTCATTAGTTTATTAATTTTATGCGCGGCATAAATATAGCCTAAAGGAATCAATGGATTGTTGAGAAAAGAAAAGAGGTATATGTGCTGTTTGTCTCTGCTTGGTATGCAGACTCCAAACAAGTGCGACTTGTGCATCTGTTTAATATTTTTTTTGTTGGAAACTTCTAATGGGAGGCCGTTCACTCGCTTGACGAGCCTTCTGAAAAGCCTTAGCTACTCCCCTATAGATAAGAAAACTTATATGCTCCAAGTTTTGACACCACAAAGTAGAGCGAAAAGGCCGTTTTTTGACTACTGAATTATCTGTTTTATAAAGACCACCACAAAAGCACCCTACGTACTCAGATACTCCTCTTTTTTATTGGGTTTTTTTAGGTCTTTTTTTCTTTTTTATTACTGCATGTCCTTGATTTGCGGTTTTGGAACTAGGGTTCTTAACCAAAAATCTTATGGTTGTTGGACCTTGGAAGTTCTGACTCTTTTAGAGTAGCCTAGGGGAGCAAGTCAATTATTTATATTCGTATCGTTGACAGAAGGCCTGCTCAAATAGCGGATCATGCCGGCCTCTTCATTCAAAGTACATGCATGTTTTTGGGGGCGAGTTCTTTGGAAAAAATGATTTACTATTTATCTTACAACGTTAGCTTTTTCATGGAATCGAAGTATGTCGAAGTCGATGAATCTCTTTCTTGTGCTTGGTACCGCAGGCAGTTGAAGCTTTAGATGTTTGCTACCCTTTGCCTTATAACGAAAGCTAATTTTCCTTCTTCAATAACATAGCCAAAACGCAGACAATGTTGTCTCTAAAAGCGAGAAAAATTTAAGCAAACAGGCGCTATTCAAGCCGATAGAAAGGAAAGTAGTGCTTGGATTTATGTGGGTAAACAGTAGAAAGAGAGCCAGAGAAAAAAGAAGAACAAAAAATTAAAGGAGAGGAAAGAATCGAGGAGCATCGGGCATGGGAGAACGGATGCAAGGAATGAGCGTTTCGTTGAGGAAACAAGCGATGATCAATCCGTTGAGCCCAAAAATAGGGATAACTGCTCTGATATACATATTTGAACGTCGGTAACATATGATGCAAGCCTAGTGAGAGTAACTGACGTGAATGAGGACATATCAATCTCCCATCAGCATGTTAAGTGTTAACTAATTAATGTAGTAAATTATGAAATAATATATTTCAGAATCTTATTAAAAACTACCTCTTGCAATATATAGCTTATAGATTATGAACGTCATGACTCTTTGAAATATTTCAACCAAGGATCCATGAAAAGAAGGGGGGATTAAAAAAAATAAAAAAAAATTGTTAATGGAGAACATAAAATATGTGAAGTAAATTGAAAAGGAGATTCTTGTGGTTAAGAAGCAATTAAGTCATGGATAATAAATGAATAACATAAGATTTTTATCCTTGATGAATTAGTAGTAACTTCTAAAATTCTTGAGAGACGATCCATGTAGAGATTTTGGAATCACATACGTTAATACTCTCCATTTTTCAAAATCACATGAATAGTTTAAACATATTTGATCTAAATTATTGGCAAATAATTGATCTGAAACTGCAAAGATGAGATGGTCTCACTTACAGTACCTGATGCACTGTCTCTGGTTAATGAAGCCAAAGGAATTAGCACGTTAAAGTAGGTTACTATATTCTCGGCATCTAGCCATAGTTTAGTGACACCAAGCTGGCAGGAGGTGGAAAGAAAGATGTCTGCTTCACCACATAGCCCTCCCTCCCATCCCAAACAAAAGGGGAGTTGAATAATTAGTGTTGTTCCCGAATCAATATCAAATCAAATCAATAGCACAAGCATAATTTAGTGAAAAGGTTACGACAAATTAGTGAAAGCCAGCTTGCCTCACCAACCCTCTTTCCCCCTCGCGAGGTTGGGGGTGCGTAGTACTGCCTTAAACGTGCGCACTCTCATCTTTCTCTATTTGTTTTTAAGGGTGGGCATATCCACAATTAGAACGGGTTCCGATTCCAGTACTTACTAGAACCTATATTTTTGTTCCAATTCAGTTTTGGTAATATATCGAAATAGAAACTGGAATCCGATAGATTGGAATTTCCGGAATCAGAAACTGAAAACTCTGACATTGATTTAATACTAGTGAGGACTAAGATAGATTCAGCTTGGGAGATAACTCTAGTGGTGATGATCCTCCAAAATGTACCATTGAGAAAAAGGGTACTCTTGATGGGAGGGGGAATGTAGAAACCCCTAGTAGAAGCAAGAGACTTGTAGAACTAAAAGGAGAAAAGACATGTGAGAGGCACATGTGTCATTAATTATATTTTGGGAATATTTAAGTTAGTGATAGTCTCATAATTTCAAATATGGATAAAATAAGGACTTAATAGTCAATTAAGCATTAGAGTTTTTCTAGGTTAAGTTTAATTAATCCAAGACCCAGAGAATATTAATTTGTGTTGAGACTTAGTGGTAACAACTTGTTTTGGCCTTGGGACTCTTGAACCTTCGGTTTTTTAGAGTTCATAACTCTTGGAAGACTTGGGCTAGCTTGGTGCATGCAATTCATTGAATCTAATAAGATCTTGTCCTTGCAATTCATTGAATAGAGTTTGATCTAATATATCATTATCTGTTTTTATATTTCGAAAATGAATTCTTGCAAATAAAGTCGATTCAACCATATTTTATTTGTCTTGATATTTGATTATTGTTCTATTTTTATTTTCAAACCTAGCTCAATATACTTAAAATGCCATTGATTTATCTAGATTAAATCTCTACTTGAATCAAATTCCCAAATCTTATAGACCCTAGATTCTTAATTTAGAGATCATGCTTGTGTAGATTGGTGACTTGTTGGATCTAGAGTCGGGTCCTCAACAGATTCTTATGCTCATTTTAGTTAAACTATATGCAAGTAGGTAAATCTCATATATTACGTGGCCGACGGACTACGAGCTAAAAGACTATATATATATATATATATACCTAAAATGACCTTTTGATCTGGAAATTTTTTGACTAAAACGAACAATGACTTAAAGCAAACATTATCTTTGCAAATGTGTGCTTTAGATAACTTGTATTGAATACCCATGGAAGTACCATTTGCCGAATGTAGACGTTCCTTTGTCTTCTCATAATATTTGATGGGTATTAGACCTCATTGAATACAATTGAGATCAACGCCTGAATCAATGAGGATAATAACCTAAAAATAGTATTTAGAATTGACTATGATATTGACCTTTAATGCCATTTTTGGAAATGCATTCTATTGATGCTACTAAGGAATTGATGACTACGTTCCGGATTATCCCGTGGAAGAGAGATTTGAGGCTGAATTGGTTTAGGGTCGGAATTCACATTTTCAGACTCACTTTGTTGATTTTGTTTTAACTTTTGATTAATCTTCAGAAGTAAGACTTCTTGTTTGAGGGTTTTATTTTGAGCTGTTAACTCTCGAATCTCCTGCTTTACATGTTGGACTTCATTATGTAAATCTTGTAATGTTACAGGTGTATGAGTTTTCTTAATCTAATTATTACCTATGGTTTGAAGGTATTGGTTACTGTAATTGTTCTGTTCGAATAATTTTTTATTATTATCATTGTCAGCTATCTTAAAGGGAGAAGTTACGACTTATGTTCCTTTATGGGAGACAACAATGGTTTCTGGGGGTGGTTGACTAGAATTAATGGACTTTTTATCCGAAGTAGTCCATTTACTTTAGTGAGTACATGAATATTTATTGAATGATACTTTTCGAGGTACTAAAAAAATAAATATTTTGACATAATTGACTCATGAATTCTTGCCATGCATCATAAATGATTTTTTTTCTCAGTTTTTGTGTGTCCTTCACAATACTTATTTCTTTTAGTTAAGTTTTCTTCTGACATAAAATCAGTTTCTAATAGTTTCATGTCAGGGCTAAAAGTTTTACTTATGGTCATCAATTGTGGGTTAACATATTCAAAATCTGTCTGGGTTGGTGACTATTGACCATCTTCTTCTATATTTTCGACTACATGTCCTGATGTAGAGGCTTGAGTTGGTAGTTTTGACTGGACTGAGTACAAGGGTGTACTAACTTGAGAATTTACTTGGAAACAATTGAGCTGTCAGTAAGGTTTCAAATTTCAGATTCAGGAAGATTGGAAGTAGACCTACGAGAAGACTGATTACCTAGTTCTTGAATCATAAGAGTGTGAAACCTCCTCATATATTATATTATATTATATATATATATATAAAACTAATTGATAGATATGGTAACAATTTAATTAGATATATAGAATTGTGGAAGGTAAAACTTTCGTGAGAGATCAACAAGAGTTAGCCTTCCCTTGGTAAGAATAGAAGTGTGGATGAATAGACATCAAATAGTTCGTCTTCTCCTTCTTGTATGTAAATTTATAATAACGAGTGCTGATGGAGGATGAATTTTTCCTTCTTACAAAGCCCATAATTTGAGGCACAAAATTTTGGCGCAAGGGTTAGCCCGTTCGATGTAATATGTGCACCACGGTGATTGGAGTTCCATATAGGAAACTGACATCTATACTTTATCGGGTAAAGAAGCTGACGTAAGAAATTTTGATGCTTCTCTGTTTACTGACTGAAGAATGAGATAGTAGAAAATAAAGGGAAAAGACAGTCGGTTCGACCGTCCTTAAAGAGACCAATACTGACAACGTTGGTCTTCAATAAATGGTAGATGAGATAGAAAAAGTCTGAAGGGTAATACGGCCTAGGGGGACAATAAAGGCAAAGCCCAAACAAAGCCCCCGACCCAGACAGTGAAAATGAGGTATAAATAGAGAAAGAAAGGAGTAGAAAAGGTACACACAACTCTCTCACAGATAAAAAAAATCAAAAAAGAAAAGATATTAGACAATAGTGACTGACAATGGCATTGGAGAAATCTCCATACTGAAGGACTCTGAGTTCTAGCGTGTTTTTTTGCTTGCAAGAGGAATGAAGGAAATTTTGGACCTTTCAATCTATCTCAAGTACTGGACTTTAAATCTAGCCCCCTCGGGCATTTGGCCCAGTAAATTTCTGTGATAGACCGGTTAAAAATGACTTCATCAAGTGCCTTAAGTCTCAGCTGGTATATATTTTATTTACAATATTATATACTATTTGGGAATACCGATAAAGGCATTTTTTTCTAAAACAAAGCGTTTTAACAAGTGTTCTATAAGATTTAGCTAATAAAAAAGGAAAATAATATACTTTGAACCAATCGAGTATGGGAAATTAATACTTTGTACTTTCATCTTTTAATTTTCTGACATTGACTCTTTCAAATTTCAATTTTTGACTATTTTACTCTCTTGTTATATTGACTGTTAAAATTAATGAAAAAAAGACGTATTTACTCTCAATTATTCAACAAAGCATAAAACGACTTTTGAGGGTTAAAATATATTTTTCTCTATTTTTTGTTAGTTTTAATGGTCAATTTAATAAAATGGTATAAATTACTGAAAATTGAAAGTCGAGTTTAATATCATAAAATTGAAAGATGAGGGTGCAAAGTGTCATTATTTCTACTCGGGGGATGCAAAGTGTATTTTTTCATAAAAAATAATAGAAATTTATCGTGTGTTATGAACGCCCCGAATCAGTTCTCTTTGAATAATATTCGAAATCATGGTGTATGAAAGTTTCTTTTGGAGCTTGGTGTTATTATATAATATTATAATGGATGGGTCCAAAACTATTGTCAACTCAAATGGGCCTCCCTATTTCAGAAGCCCATTGCGACTAGACAGTATAATTCACTCACTTAAAGCGCGTGTCCTTAGATTCTACGTCTTATAAATGGACAAATCTAAGGCGGGGCCCATTAGCATGCCCCCCACTAGGGTAACCGCCACCGTCAGATCCGGCAAGTTGCATCGGAGCCGCACGTATATTAATGTCTTTTCGTTTACGTTTCTTGTTGACATTATTAATATATCATTGGGGTAGGATTATATGGGGATCAAACGTAGTTAGCTTTTTAAATTGTGGGTTGGGAAACAGTGGGGGTTCAGTAATCTGTAATCTTAGGCCCAATATATTCTTCTCGGGATCGATGGTAAAAAAGAGGAACCTCAATTCCCTTATATATACGGCTCCTCCTCCATCCCCTAAACCAACACCTATCCTTCTGCCTCTACTCCGATCTAGTTCCTTCTCTCCTTTTTTCTCTAATCTGATCTCCCTAATAGTAGGGTTTCTTTGCTCGAAGCTTCTACGCATCTTTTGTATGCGGCCGGGGATCTCTACAGATGACCCTCTTTGTATTCTTCCACAGCTTTCTTGAACTGCATCTATAAGACTCTTGCATGCGGAGAGTCTAATTTTCTTTTCCTTGCAGTTCAATAAAGCTGTGGGAAGATACAGACAGGGTCAAAAAAACGTTCTGGATCGGCTTCGGTATCGTTCACTTAGAATCCCCATCTACCGCTTTATTGCATTTGCGTCATCTATATATCCTGATCTGGTAAATCGTTTGGCTAAACTGGTTAATGTGGATTTCTGTGGCCAAGACGTACTTTATGATGCATCGTTACCTACATATAGGTGGAGGTTCTTTTCCGATCTTAATTCTTTTTATTTATGTCAGGCTAGTGTTTGTTTTCACTTCGTTTTGTCACAGTTCTCGGCTAATAGATATTATCATCAAGTATAAGTCTCGGAACCCTTGTGCTTCAAATGGGTTTGTATGAAGCAATCGAGTTCATCTTCCTTCCCGCAGAAAACGAAGAACAAGAAAATTCCATTCGAATAACACATATATATGTGTATATAATATGTGCGATCCTTTCCTGATGCAACATAGCTTCGTTTTTATAACCCTCAAATTCTTGATATGTGAAAATTTTTAAATACCCCTCTAATAGAAGTGCCAGTTTTTATTTGAACTCGATTGGTTTACCTGGGTATGACATTATGAGTGTAAATTGTCGGACCTGTATTTTACGGTGTTGAACTGGTTGTACTTTGCGGCTCCTTCAGAAGGAGCCAAAAATAGGCTAATCTCTCTCTCTCACCTTCTGCCTCTGATACTCTGGAAATTGTGGATAAGTAGCTTTTTCTAATGGTATTTTACAGCTCTAACGTTCCACTGGATAGTGTTCTTTTTACCCCTCTGGTTTAGATTCTATTATTGCGACGTTTCTTCTTCTTGTGTTCTTTCCTTCTCCTTCTACTGCTGTTATAGTGCTAATTCAAATTCGGTGAATGACCTTTCTTCGTAATTGTTTGGGCTCCATTGCTTTTTGTGTAGGTTCAATTCCAGGGAAAAACATTAATACTGCCCGTAGATCGAACAGTCAATCCGCTTGGTATTCTAAATTACCATGAAGCAGGTCAGTTGATTCGTAAAATATTCTGCGTGGTCAACAAGGTAACTGTGCAGTCATTATACGTACATTTAGTGCAACCAAAATCGCTCGGTCTTTTTAATAGATCCCTAGCTACCTACAGACTCAATTATGCGCATCTTGTCATTCGCGAGTGAATATTATTTATTGCAGTTTTTTCAAGCATCTGTTTTTTTCTGTTAGTTTTTAATCGTTCACAGTTCTATCACAATGACTACGGTGCACAATTATTATCCTGTTGGTCGGTGTCATGTTCTGTTTACTTAGTAGGGTTCATTTCACGAGTACCTTACAAAGTTCAATATGCCATATGGTACGGGCACGAGTTAGAAGGGAATAATGTCATTTATGTAATGCAATGTTAGATGGACCACACAAGGTTTTACCAAAGTATTCTATGCTAGAATTGATGCCATTAAAATGAAGCTTAAATGGTTAGGTGAAGCTTTTATGGAAATAGAAAAGGATAGAGATAAGATCCTGTACTGTTGTGGCTATGTCCCTTTGAAAAGAGGAACCTAGACAAATAAAAAGGAGAAGCAGCTTGTGGAAGTATGTTAGGGTTTTTTGTCCGAGCTTGAGGTAAATACAACTGAGTGGAAGGAAAAAGGTCCTCTTGTGTTCACTTGAAAAAAACATGTTGTCTTGTATTGCTGTTCAGGATCATGCGCTGTTCCTATATCATCAGATCCTGATTTTCATGCCTTTTTGTGTAAATTAAAGAGACGAAACGGATTTTTCATTTATAAAAATGACCTAATTAATTGCATGGGCCGAACTAATTATGAGCCAGATGTCAAGATTCATGAGTCCTAAAAAATGAGCAATTTCGCCAAGCTTAATGAATTATAATACATTTGGGGATCATATGGCAGAAATTAAAGACTCAATTTACAGTACTGTTACAATAGCTGTCGTCTTTTGACTGAGTTAGCTGGAGTTACAGATGGTGCACTCACGAGAACTTGAATACATCAAATTAATAGGCCACTGATACTCCTCCTTTAAAAGATATTCACACGTCCTCCGCATATGACGACCAACCACACTTTAATTGAATGGTACACGTCTTAGTGTCGCCCACTAATCAAATGCAGGTTGTAATCGCTTCCCTCTGTTCTGTTGCTGTTAGATAAGATTTTTTAATGATCCTGCTTTTTTATCAATCAAGTGCTTACGCGTGGAGTTTTATTTTGTTCTCTCCCTTTTGGATGTATTAGCGCTCTTATATGTGCTCTTGAATTATTTATGATATTGGCTTGCTTAAGGGTCATCGTGCTTATCATTTTTATTTATAATGTAGGCATAAAGGAAAACAAATGGGATCAAGTAGTCTCTAAATCAATGTGGATTGGTTGCTTATTGATCAGCTAGGTCAAAAAGTAGGGATTACTTTATCTGATTTAACTTGGCTTTTCCCGTGACAGGAAAGGAAACAATTGAAAAAGCTAAGTTCTTGTTGTGCTTTATGAATGTGGTGGAAAAAAGAGATGGGTAAAATCTGTAAATCAAGAGGGAACATGATTAGAGAAACTCAATGGGAAATCTTCTTGATCTGGTTGTCTTAGTTTCTTGCTGTACTGTCTTGTCGTGTTTCTAAACCCTTATAAGGACACCGGGATGAATATCAATTGTTTTAATTATCACTTAGCAGCTTGTTCTCGTCTCTGTTAGCTAGAGAGAAGAAAAATTGAATTGTGATTGGCCAACTTTTTAAAACTAATCTCATATGCCTGTGAGGATCGCCTATTGATAAATTGGAAGGTGCATTTGTAAACCAAATATGACGCTTGTTCCAGCATTAGGAAAGTGCATGATCATTCGCATTCAAAGGACATGCATGGTGCATGCAAGTTCTGGTTTTCCATATAGCCATGTAGGAATGGTAGGCAGTTCTTGCTAATGGCACGGACTATTATAGAAAAGATCAACGAATGAAGATGTGTTTTAGTGTTTCCAATACTTCTTTATCGTCGCCTTATCCCCTCTATTTTACAAAGTAAATCTCAGCCTTTTAGAGTTGGGTCTGAATTCAGTCCAGACCGTACGGGTGGAGACCTGTCCAGACCTACGATCTGGATTGAATCTAGACCCAATCAGACGGCTCCCGTGCACGCGTTTAGCTGTAGTGGTCGGACTTAAATTGTAGTGGTCCGACCACTACAACTAAACGCCCGCACGGGAGCAGTCTGATCGGGTCTGGATTCAATCCAGACCGTGAGTCTGGACAGGTCTTGACCCGGTCTGGATTGAATCCCGACCCTTTAAAGTCCACTAGTGTTTACATTTTTAATTCCGATGAAGACATCTCCACCCTCATTTCAAGGAAATAAGTTCTTCGTGGTATAGTGTTGGGCATATTTTGCGATTTCTGGTTGGCCAAATGGATGAAGCTTTGGTAGCATTATCATGGTTATTCCTCCTCTATCTGTCGAATGACTATCCCATGGCCAACGAAGGTTGCTTGCTTCTCTATGTCATTTCTCTTTCATCTTGCCCATGCTTCGGAACGTTGAAATTTTACCAACTTCTTTTCAAATTTTTCTTTTGTGCCGGTGCTGATCCTTCTCAAGAGATATAAACGGTATAAAGATTTAAACTAATGGAACTTGAACCCAGTGAACTCGCTCTTTTTCAGCTCTTCTTTGACTCACACAGGTATCCTCAACAAAAGCCTTAACTCGTGTGTGCGTTGCTCTAAATATTACATGGGTAAATCTTTCTACTATAGCTGGAAGTAAAATTGAATTCTATACTTAACTATATATGAGGCAGATGGTGCCGAAGAGAGTTGTCGCTCATTTTGCAAACCTTTTTTTGATGCTGTGATTGTTTGGTTCACTTTTATTGCTAATTATGTAAGCAATTCGATCGGATCCTCATTTTATTTTATGCTGCCAGAACAACAACATATAGCAACTTCCATTTGTGGTTCAAGACTTCCATTAACACGATGTATTTTCATCATGAACGTTAAGGGATCACCGAAAGTGAAACTTCCTTGGAGGAGGAGATTGCTTGAGCAGGAGGTTCAACTTTGCCGTCTTTGTAACAAAAGATTTAACATTAACCAAACACTTCCTTCAGGGAGTGCTCCCGTGTATTAGAAGATCATATTTTTTCAACCTGGGACGTCCCCAAATAGATAGAGCCTCGGATGCATGTTTTCCACTTCGATAACCCTAGCTAGGAAGTTTCAGTTTTTTTTTTTCTGCAAGCTATTTGAGGTATCCAGTACTGTTCTCATGGAGGAAAGAGGATCCTTCAAAAATGGAATCCACAAACTCAAAACTTCTAGGTAGTTTCTAAAACTGTTCATGGCATTTCAGCAAACTCTGATCAGGGTCCTGTAATTATATAGGCCAGTTTGGCTTCATCTCTCGGCACCATTTTCCTTACCTAACCCCTGACGAGACACCTTGAGGTGAGAGAGAAAGAGAGAAGGGGGGGGGGGGGTGTTATTTAAGCATAATGATTCATATTGATACTGAATATTGGAGTTCCGTCTTTCCGTTTTATACACAAGATTTGAAGTTTCTATTGTGGGAAACTAGGGGAGCTGGAAAGGCATGGCATTATCGCCTTTCAGAAGCAAGTGGAGTATTATTACTACCTAGCTAATATACTATTCGCGAAGTCGACGACTCTCAATGAAGAATGAAGCAGTTGGATTATAGGAACTGGTCCGTCCTAGCTGCCGCAATTCAGAAAGAGCAGCTTTTTTTTCAGACTGGAAGCTTGCTGAAGAGCTTGCATGTCATCCCATATTTATAAGCACGTACGGCAAGTTAGCCTTGGATATAATTTAAATTTTTTTGGTGTGCTAAATGCGGCAAATGGCCATTTCTTGTGACTAGCTTACTTCAGAGGATATTGATGGATTAGCAGTCACTAGAATAGAGTTTAGCCCCTCAAATCCATTGAAATAAGTAAATAATAGGGTCTAATATCAGCTTTACGTATGTTCGAAGTAAGACGTACACCCTCTATTGCTTTTATACGAGCACAGAACTGCCACACCTCCTTGTCTGCCCATTTTTGATATGATTTTGGCTTGTTTTATTTACTTGGCTAGTATTTGTAGTTGGCCAAGATTCACTTTATGGCACACCACTTATTTCTTCCTAAAGTCCCTTTTTCTCAGCACTCAATTATTACCCTGATTATAGAGCTTCAGGCCGGTTTGCAGTCAATTCATTGTTTTTGGCCTGGTAGATGCTAAATTTCCTGATCGTATATCACTGCCCACAATGTGTTTGGTGTACTTGCCAAAAGTTCAATGGATGAATTCAAGAACTTCCCAAGGAGAAATAAAAAAGAACAGGTAGTTGAAACCAGGATCGATGCATGTGAGCTAGGCAGCTAAGTACTTTTAAAGTTCTCTGGCTAATGTGGTTCTTGCATGGGTTCAGTTTTCCTGTCCCCAACAGATCCATGACTTGTTGTGTATCCGTTTGGTACGATTAAGTACTCTACTTATAGCTAAGATCCAAGGGCCAATTATGTAAAGAAAACTCCCCCAATTCAAGAAGAAAAGAAATATATGTTATAACTCTATGATTAGGTACCACTCTTGATCAGTTTAAACATAAGAACTATGATCATATAATAAGCCAATAATTAAAAGAAACAGAAAATAAAATTACCTTTAATTTATGCAATTATGCAGCTTGGAAAAGAAGATTATTTCGAATCTCTGGTCAGTTTTCCCAACCTGAAATAGTAACGAAAATTTAATTAATTGCTGAACAGTTGTGCCTAAATCATTTTCCACCGATCTCCCTGCAAAACTGCAACTAAACTTAGCATATTCATCGATCAATGGTGAAGGTAACGACAACGAAAATCAACAACAAGAGAAGAAACCCGACGTTAATCCATCAATGAGACATGCAAATGCAGTCCATAATGCTGCAGCAGGGCCTAGAAATTGAAGTCGCTTTCTCAGTCTTTGGTAGCATTCATATACTGCAGTCTGGATCAAGGGATCAAGGAGTCTCTTTCGCTGCAGCTGAGATGGTAAGTCATGAAGTTGAGCCGTTTGGGGGCTGTGTTCGAGATCTTAGAAGAGATTCCAATCTTGAAGTTCTCGAGATCATTAAAAAGAAGAAGAAGATATCTACCATCGGAACATCATCATAATTGCTAGTTTGGAAAAGTACTTGAGGCCCAATCTATGACCTACTACATTGTTGTGTATTCCATAGGATTACATGTAGTTCCTGGAGAGAGAGAGAGAGGGGTAAAAAAATGGAAGTCAGAATGAAAGAGAGTGATTAAAAAAAATACTGATGTCACATAGTGACAAAGTTTAACCTTTTTCACAGAAATGTAGGAGAAAATGAGGGGACAAAACCAAAAGGCCAATAGGAAGAACTGTCATCATTGAAAATAAAAAGGAAAGGTAGGGAATCTTCTCTGCGACGGAACTCTTTTTTCACCATATTCATTGAAAAATTTAGAATGTGAACAAAACAAATCTGAAAGGAAATCTCACCAAATTGTACAGAAAGCTCAAGCACTGCGTGATTTCTTAGTGTTTTTTTCTGCTGCCCTCTTCACGCGTGGCTGAAAGATGCGGCAGTAGATTTAAGCCAACAAACAATAAAGGAGAAACACAAAACTGAAATTCATGCATTGATTCTACTCGATCTCCATGGGTTCTCTTCTCGACATGTTAACCCCTGTAGGCAGCCCTCTTACTTCCGCTGTACAAAAATTCTGTTCAGAAACTTCCGGAAAATAAACACCCACATTGTAATTCAGTGTCGAATATGTTTTTTCTTCAAGAAAAATGTGAGAACTAGTGTGAATTAAATGCAACAAGGAAAGAAAAACAACATGATGAAACGGCTTCCACTTATATGAGAATCTGGAATATTATTACCAGTCCAAGCAGATAAAAGTACCAAAGCCGCCCGAATTGTCACCTAGAGAGAGCGAGATCAGGACTCAACAGCATCATGTAAACAAAATCCTGAATTGCCATATTCTCCCACAGCTTTCTTGAGCTTCCAGGGTGTTAATCTTAGAGATTAAGCACAAAAAGAAGTTCAAGAAAGCTGTGGAAAAGAATGACCAGGAATTCCACAAATTCGCCCACATTATCCTCATACAGAGACCCCTAGTATAGAATGCCATCTTCTCTGTCTTTCTTGTATAGAAGATTAATTGCGTCTGTACGTGTGTGTGTGTGTGTGAGAGAGAGAGAGAGAGAGAGAGAGAGAGGGTAAAGGAGGAGGTGAGAAATGACCACTGCCCATACAGAGACCCCTAGTGGACCACTCTACAACATAATCTGACCACCGGCCGCTTTATAGAGAGGGGATGAAGAGAGGGTTCACTTCATTCATGAAGTGCAATTTACCCACAAAAATGCCCTACTTTCCCGGTGAGTGCGGTGTGGGGCACAAACAATATTACGTCACATGGGTAAAGAAAATGTACAAGAAGATCCAAATACCAAAATAAAATGAAAATAGAAATTGAGAGGAAACACTATATTAGGAAGAGTGAAAAGAAAAGAAAAGAATAAGAAATATATTTTCAAAACCATCCCCATCCCCATCACATGCAACCATGTGTTCAAGATCTCTTTGTATTTTATTTGGGACTTAAAGGTATGGGTTGTTTATGGTCCCCCAATCGTTATGTTTCTTGTTCACATCGCAAACCATATAATATGTACGTGATCATCAATCAATTTGTACAGCTCTAGTAGATATTTTATTCATTTTAGGTCGTTCTCTAGAAACCATTATAAGAATATATATATATATCTTTATGGGTTGAGCCGGAGAGATTGCGGCCAGTTGGAATATCTTTGAAGCTGAAAAGAGAGAGTAAAGAAACGGATGATTTCTTCCCACTGTATAGAGCTAATTAAAGGCTGAAGCTAGACGTTGTACAAATTAAGGTTTAACAGGTTATTATATTTTTAGTTTCTTCTGTCGGAGAAAATTGCCAAGCGCCAGCCACATGATTTAATCTTATTGTTGACAGCTTGTTGTGTGATTCACTTGCATACAAAAATAACAATGATCTCTAAAGCATGCGATTCTAAAAATGAAACGGAGTTGATCAACTGCAATAGAGAAGAATTTGGCTGGTCTGGAGGGAGTAGTTTGAGTTTGGTTTCAGTCCTAAGAGTATTGGTCTTAACATGGTCTTAATCACGTTCCCATTCAGCCATTGTATAAGTGGATTGTGAATTCTATGATAGTCCAGATCAAATTAGTCAGCACATTAACGGTTTAACTACTCTGTTTTTAATTATAATTTGATTTAGACCATCGCTGAACCAAATTAATGCAGTGGCTGGATAAAAATAGTTTATTATGACTTGTTAGGACCATATTCTGAGGGTTGAATCCGAAACCGAGGAGGTCAAACTCCTTTCTCCTCCACTCCTTGTCGGTTTTCTGTTCCAACTTCCCTCTTCTTCTTCCCCTTTCTTCACTTTCTTTAGGCTTGCTTCTTTTGTTTGAAGAATTAGGATTCCAGATCTCTCACCTCCCATCAGCTGTCGACGAACACACAAATCTACCTTTTCCTACCAGATTAAACTTTTGAAATAGTTTATCATTTTACATGATATCAAAGTCATCATCTTGAGTTCTAGGCATGATTCCACACTTAACTCATATTATAATTAAATATTACATACCTACCAATTAAGAGAGAATGTATCCAATATGTGAGAGACAGTGTTAGATCATAATACCACACTCCGCAAGCGATTTCCTCATGCCTAGCTCGCTACAAATTTGTGTTTCTCGATGCGTGAGCCATACACCTCGCCCTGTGCATATGAGATATATGACTTCTCGTATAAGCCCTATATAGTAGGTTCCACATATTATGTTTCTCCCTCTTTGAATTACATCATGCCTAATTTTTAAGTATATATCTTGTTCCCACTCCATGCAAACGTGGTTAAATCAACTTTAACCACCTGATATATATATATATATATCAGGTGGCATTTTTCACCGGTGGGAAATGTACATAAACTGTATTTAATTCGAAGAGGAGAACTAGAAAGAGAGGCGGTGCGGTCTCTCGTTGAAAGAAGCTGCTGTGATTGGTTTACAAGAGTTACAAAACCTTTATGTCATACGTACATATACATGATCTACACATGCGCTAGCTTTGTAGCTGCCCGGCCAGTTATTTATTTGGTACCAAGTAGTGGGCCCGAAACCTAGCCAGCTGGCTAATTAGTAAAGCTTGAAAATTATTAGGGTAGCTTTTATCTCTGTCTAGCTGGTATGAAAGCTTCAATCCAGACATGTCGTCCCCACCACATATGTACTATAATTAAGCACCTAACTTGCGTTTCGGAGTTACATTTAAATGTTTGTTGACCATTTGGAGAAACCCTTAAGTAGATAAGATATTTTATTCATCACCTACACTCAAATTTCACTACAACATTTTTTACTTTCAGTGGCAAAATTTTTCGTCGCTGAAAGTATCTGTTTCGTCGCTAAAGGTCTTCAGCGACGACTTTTTTTCGTCGCAAAGTCGTCGCTGAAACGCCGTCGCAGAAAGTTATCCGCGACAGAATTGTGGACCCGACGCAAAAACAGAACCTTCAGCGACGAAATTATTTTCGTCGCTGAAGGTTGGACTTTCAACGACGAAAATTTTCGTCGCCGTTAAGTATATACTTTCGTCGCTAAAGTAAATTTTCGTCGCTGATAGGTGACCACAATTAACCTTTTGTGACGAACATGTCGTCGCTGATACGTGTTCGAACGAAACATTTCGTTCGAACAAAGGTTTTTGCGACGACAATTATCGTTGCAGTTACGGACATATATAACGACGAATTCGTAATTCGTCACAAAGTTCGTTCGAACTCACTTCACGTTCGAACAATATTATGGTTCGAACGAGGAATAACTGTTCGAACAATAGTTCGTTATTATTTCGTTACGAAATTTTCCCGTCGCTAAAAGTCTATGATGTTCGAACGAGTTGTGTGTGTTCGAACGAGTTACCCGTTTGATATGCAGTTCGAACGTGTTATCTTTTTACAGCAACTCCCAATAAACCTGATGTTCTCAATTTACAAACACCAAATCCAATATTTAAGCAACCTCTCAACCAACACAAGCTTGTAATACATTCTTCAACATCTTTATCATTCTCAAATTACAAATACTTCAATACACAAATCCAAGATGAAGTAAAATGAGTGTATCTAGTTAACATAAATTAAGATGTAATAAACTGTTTCAAAATAACACGAAATGTCTCAAAAACTCATCATTTGCCAATGAAGTCCTACCTATGATCCTTGTTGTGCAAATAGTGTCTTAAGTAGTTCAAGTTGCTCTTGAATTTGCCTTTGCGCCTCCTGCATTTCTACTTGTTGGTTTTTTAAGTCATCATACTCGCTCTGCCTTGACTTCAACTCTTCTATGGTAGCTTTAGCTGCCTCTAACTCACGAAGAATCTCGGGATCCCTTTGTATGGACATAGTAGATGATGAGGCAATAATAGGTTTAACGGAGCGACCTAAACCTCTCACATAGCCAGGTTTTTTCCCAAGCACTTGAGTAAAAACGTCAACATCTTTTGGTGCTTCTGACTCTATGGTTGATTGGGATTGGATCTCAACCATCTTCTCCTACAATCATAAAACTAAATTATGGATTGTATTAATCTAAATAGACTAACTTTAGAAAATAATATGACAAAATTTACTTACATAATTTTCTCTAGCAGCATCAGAGGCCCATCCTTCGCCATTTTTTTTATGATGCGTCTTACTGTATAAATCTACAGCTGTTGGTGTTCCACCCTCAGGGTCTTGCTGTACAATTCATAAGTTAAAAAGAAATGATTAAATCAATGAAAATAAAATGTGGTAATAATTATTTAATATACTTACCAATTTCTTTCTATGCCAAACAAATGGTCTACAACCTCCAGTGTGGTGCACCTTCAATTTCGATCTATTATTGGTATTAATTCGACTACGCTCCTGCAAATGAAATAACCTCCATAATTTGCTTATCATTAAAAAAAATGTTGTTGCTTTTCATGAAACAATTACCTGATAAGTAGGTTGGGAGAAGAGCTCACAACATGCAATCCAGTTTTCTTGAGACGTATCGACATAAGGATGTTGCAAAGCTTCATCCTTACTCCCAAACTTCTTAAAATGTTTATGTAGTTTCGCCTTGTGATTTTTGAAAGCCGCATTCATTATAGAGTTCACAGTTTCTCTATCTTCCTGTCGATCATAATTGAGGTCGAAGTCATCCTGTAAAAAGAAAAACATAAAAAGAAATTAGTAATATATATGAGATTGATGTAATTAAACAATTAAATACATACCAATACGCGCTCTCTGATATACTCTTTCACAGAATTTGGAACTTTTGCCCAGGTCGGCATACCAAATGGAGCATGCATTCGAACAAGTGTTCCAATCAATGTCGCAAGACGACTAGATTCATCACCATCTGTGCCGCGGTGCCCATCGGCTATACTGACTGGTATCTTACCACTCGCACGCACTTTAGCAAAAGTTACTCCTCTCGACTTTCCACGTCCTCGTTTGGCAGGTGTAGTTGCTACAAATATAATACAAGATAAATTACCAGCTTAAAACCTATGTTCATTCATAGTCTAAATTAATCTATTTAAAAATAGTATAGAGTACAAAGTACTTACAGGCCACACTACTCTGTGCTAGAGGAGCACTGCTCAAAGGCGTATCACCAGACACCCTTGAAGTTGTACCTGGTGTCGACTGCATAGGTTGGGAAGACTCTGCATTGCTTGATGAAATGGTAAGAGCGGATCGGTGACGTTTTCCACTTATCGCCATGATGCTAACCTGACAAATTTAAACACAATCAATTTGTATCATCGGCGGACTAGTCATCATCAGTAGAAATGAACAAACTTTCTTCCTCATCGGTGGTGGCTTCTTCCTCGTCGCTTTCATCATCTATAAAGTCATCTTCTTCAACCATTTCCTCTACTTCGGTTGAGGCATTTACAGTTTCGGGTTCAACATCATTTCTATGCAACGGGATCAAATCATAATCCCCAAAATCTACAAACAGCTGAAAAGACTCAGTTTCTTGATATGCTTCATTCGGTATTGCCTCTTCAATTTCTTTGTCACCACTCTGTACCACTTCAGGAATATCATAAATGTTCCTATGACCAAGTTTTTGAATATGTCTATGCTCACCGTATGGTTCACCGTGCAACACCCATTTAGTATAACTTTTATCAATCCCATTTACAATCAAATGATCCTCAACTTTTTCCACTTCTTGAAAGTATACATTCATACATCGCCGTCAAGGACACCTAATCTCATTCTTGTTATCCACACATCGACGTGCCATAATCATGAATTGTTTTACCCCTTCTAAATACTTCTTCCCGAATCGATTGGTTTCATTCATCCAACATTTATCCATCTTTGTGACCCTTAAAAAACATAACAAACAACGAATCTTAATATGCACTTCGAACATGCAAAACAATTTCCTAGGAACTCCCTAAATATTAATTATTTGGAGATCATAAATTCTATTTAAAATTAAATAGGAAACATTTGCACCCACATCGAAAAAGATTAGTAAATCAGCAAATAACATGGGATTTACTAGAGCTGCAGTTTATTAGAAAAGTAGTAGAAAGTGCTAACAATTCAAACATGTAAGTCTCAGAATACCTTATGCAAAATAACATATATAGCATTAGCCTAGTTTGTGCATGTTTTGGAGTTAACTCTGAAGTCCTACTGAAACCTACTCTTAGATTTTCCTACGTGTTGTTTCCCTGTTTATGTGAGTGCACCCCTTATATGTTCTCTTAATTCCCCGTTATTAACTTTCTGATAATAAAAGTGTACACACCATTCGTGTGATGCTGGTTGGTCAGTTGACATTGTTGGAATCAAGATGTCAAAGTTGGTTACTGCTTTAGAGGCCACTTGAGGGGTGATCCCTAATAATAGTAGTTACAAGATACTTATTAAAAAAAATAGTAGTTACAAAGATGATTGCCTTAAAGAACAAGTCGGCAGTGCTTGCTGGAGCCATGATGGAGCACTATTTTTAATGGAAAGGATTATCTTCTGTGCAATTTATTTTCGTTTTATGTTCCTCTTAGATATTGCTATTTTAATTCTACAGGAGTTCCCCTCTATATTTATTGACCTCCTAATGGGTGTATGCTTTAACATTGATGGATTTATTAGAGAAGGGTAAAGTGGATGTGCTAGTAAAAATGTGATGAACTTGATGCAAAGTTATGAAATGTTGTTGTTGAAGTAGAAAGTGGAAGACTATTTAGCTACTTGCAAAATAGCCAACTCAGATAGCGTGTGAGCTGTCTGTAATTTCTTTTTGGTATGATATGGAAGTCATTCGAGTCATGGGCAGAAAATGAATAAATAAATGAGATAAACGAATGAACGTATTTCCTGGGATACAATGGATTGTTGGAATCAGGTTACATTCGTTAGCCAACCCATTAAATGCAACAAAATACAATTCCAATATATATTCATCTTGAATTTCCCGAAACAAGTTGCAAAACAAACAATGGTTTTCGGATTCACTTCAAAATGACCAGTGACCGTGATCTTGCATCATTAGCCTAAAATCAAGCAAAGCAAATGAGATCCAACTACATGAGCAAATTTGCGAAGCCAGACCCGAAGGAGATCAAGAAAAGGAAAGAGAAGTTGAATAAATTCCACTAGGCTAAAATTTTCTTTCGTGGGACTTGGGTGTTACAATAACATCTTTTAAGGATTGTTACTTAACAATATAATCTATGGGTTTAGACTATGTACAAGAGTAGTTGAATAAATTCCAACTTGTTGCATAATTTAAAACAAAAATCAATTAATGCATCAGAGCCCACTCCATTTCCAGTTACCAGCAAAATTTGTGAGAGCCAAAAACAAATCTGGGCAAAATTTTAGTCACATATCCATATTCGAATATATGGGAAGAATTGTATTCATACAAATAGAGGTATGAGAAGAAAAAGTAACTTACCCTTACAAATTTTGAGAGAAAGACAGGGAGAAATGATCCTCAAAGCTTCAAAAGGCCTAACAATGGAGGAATCGGGGCGGAGCTCTCTGGTTGCCGTAGTTTTCCGAATGGCCTGCGTTTAACGCGAGGCCACTTATTTTTTTTGGTTTTGCGGCTGTTCCGTTCGAACGAAACCCACGAGTATTAGTTAGACGGTGCGTATTAACACCAGTCCAGTTCGAACGACATTTTCGTTAGTTCGAACAGAAAGTATTACTTAGACGGTGCGTATTAACATTCTAGTTCGAACTAATTATATTACTGTTCGAACGTAATATTAATATTCATATATAGTATATGAATATTATATAATATAGTATAGATAATATTATTATTCATATATAATATTCATATAAAATATATGAATATTATATAATATAGTATAGATAATATTAATATTCATATATAATATTGATATTAATATATGAATATTATATAATAACGTATAGATAATATTAATTTTCATATATAATATTCATATTAATATATGAATATTATATATATAGTATAGATAATATTTTCTTTTGTTAGTTTTTCGTATACGAACGTAGTGGATTTAAAAATTTCAACTATAGACATAATGTAGTATATGTTTATAATTTAATTGATCACAGAAAGAAACGATAGAGTTTGATATAAAAAGAAACGATAAAGTTTGATATAAAAACACCGACCATAGTGAGTGATTATAATAACATAAAAGACCTCAAATGTCATCATAATAGCATAACAAACATTAATACATAATATCTCAATGTCTTCAAGCATAGTCATAATAAAAGCATACGGTAAACACGACATAATCAAAACATAATACAGTGTCACTGTGTCACAAAATCCTACGATATTAAATGATCAAGTGTCTCGCTCCTTCCTTAGTTCACGGATCTCCTCTTCAATTTTGTCAAACCGGCTGTCCATCCGCGATGCAATCTCGTTCACCAGCATGCTCATCCATGGAGGACGCTCGTCTTGGCTCGAGGAGCTTTGACCACCCTCGAAAGTGAATGATCTACCACGTCGTGTAGGATGGGTACGAGGAGGCAGTCCGGCATCCATGGCGTCCATGGCATCCTCATCTGCACCAATGTCTCCAACAGCATGTGCTCCAGCCTGAGGAAGATGAGCTGCACTGCGACTGAACGTACTACGACATATTGGCCCAATTGGAGACCGTATCTTCTCATCGGGCAAAATAGGAACACCAGCAGCTACCAACATGCGCGAGATCAGCAACCCATGTGGGAGACTATCTCGTTCGGATGTATACCGTGCATCTCGAAGTATCTGCTGCACAACAAGAGCTGAGAGATCAATCGGAGTCCGACGCACAACCATAATGAGAAGGAATCCGCGGTCGAAACTGAGATCGGTCCGGTGATGTTTTGGCGCCACGTCTCAAACTATGATAAGATGAAGCATCCGAAAGAATGGTGTCAGATCTCGGTGACATATAACTGTTGATGACACAATCATATCTTCACCCGTAACTTCCTTCCACACTTCTTCCGGTGTCATGTCAAACGGAGGGCCAATAGTCGGGTATGTCGGCTCCTGGGGTCTGAGTAATCCAATAAACTGAGCAACAATATTAGCTGATAGAGTGAAAAAGACTCCCCTCACTTGGATAGTCAACTCTTCAACACTAGTATCAACAGTAATAACTTGTGCATAGAACTCACGCACAAGATCGATGTATACGTCACCAGTAGTTTCGAGAAACTGAGCTCATCCTCTTTCCTCAAAGTTAGACTGTATGCTCTGACCTTCATACTCCAACTCATTGAAATCCCTCAAACGAACAACTCGCTCTATAACAACCGGTCTCTTGTAAATCAATGATTGATGTTGAGCTACAGATAACGTCTCTCTAGATTGAGCCGTTTGTGAAGATGATGGTACACGTCTTCTTGGTGCCATTTTGAAAGCTATAAAATAATTGAAACTAAAATTAGTTCGTATATAAATAATAAATTGATTACGTAAATAATCATAGAAAAATTACCAAGTTTCTAAATAAAATAATAGAGAATCTAAAACTATCTTACAATATGTTATTAATCATAGGAGACAATTAATAAAACAAAATACATGTAAATAATAACCATAAGGAACTTATAACAAGAACAAACATGAAATTAAAAAACAAGAACTAACAAAGAAACTACCATATTAAAATAAAATCAAATAAAATCATATGTAGAGCAAAATAAAATGCAGGGTTTTTTTTATGGTTTATCGTAGTAATTGGATGTTGGGTGTTGATTTGAAAATTATAGAATTTATAAAGGTAAATATTGATTAATTTTTATATTTTTTTGGTTAAATACTGATGTAAATAGACAAATAACATTTCAGTGATAATTTAAGATTAAAAAATGAAAATTATTCAAATAAAATTTTAAACTTGTCTCTGATTTGTTGTTATATAATTCAAACACATGTTATGTTACTATGTGGCTTTTTAATCAATTAATGGGTTTGTGGGTGGGATAATATTTGCTGCAAAATTGGTGCATTGATTAACATCCCCTAACGAGAAAGATAGGGCATTCGTAGTGCCTTTTCCATTGTGAGTGCCTGATAACTCACGGTTGATAACATAGATACAAAGAAGATGATACAATTTAGTAGAAGTGCAAAGGAAATGTTATCGGTGTGAAAGGAAGCAAAATGCATGCTCATAGTAGAAGTGCAAGACCGAACACTATGTAAAATAACGAACCATGAAATAAAATCCTACGTACCTGAGGAAGGAAGATGAGAAAATGGAGTGGAGAAAATGGAAGCCTCTACCGATCGAATGAAATATTTGCTACGAAACTGCTGTTTTTATGAAGAGTTTATGAAGAGTATCGCCTGCTTGGTTCGAACCGTTACCTTTTAAAACAAACCAGAACGGTTCGCGAGGTGGACGACGATTGGAACCTCGTTCGAACTCACCTGTCAGTTCGAACGACAATCGCACAGATGACACAAATCAAAGGTCCACAATTGCCATGTGGCGGAATCCTGCATTGTCGTTCGAACCACGTTTGACACTAGTTCGAACGACGTCAGGCGTTGCAGGAAACGAAAAGACGTTGCCTGCAACGCCTAAATCAATGACGAGTAAAAAAGGGTCACGTTTCGAATTTGTTCGAACGAAAACGTTGTTCGAACGAACTACGCACAGATGGCACAAATCAAAGGAACACAATTGCCATGTGGCGGAATCCTGCATTTTTGTTCGAACTATGGAACTCAGTTCGAACAAGTACAGGCGTTGCAGAAAAAAAAAGAGGTTGCCTGCAACGCCTCAATCAATAACAAATAATAAAGGGACACGTTTCGTATGCTGGTTCGAACTCGTTACGTTCGTTCGAACTAGATCAGGCGTTGCAGGCAAAGAAAAGACGTTACCTGCAACGCCTCAGTCATCAATAAAAGAGTATAACGATTCACCTTCGTTCGAACTGAGCGTCTGTTCGAACACATATATGATAATTGGCGCGTCTTTATATTAACTAATCACAGATGGACACCAGTCTCAAGTTCGAACATATTCCTAACTCGTTCGAACAAGTAATGCTTGGTCGAACCGAACACTTTGTTCGAACAGATTATGATTCGGCGACGAAAAGAGTTTGTTCGAACTGACCAATCAGTTCGAGCGGTCCGTTTCAGTTTTGCGACGAAAATAATTCGTGACAGAAAATATATCTTGTTCGAACGGCCTTATTTTGTTCGAAACCAATCTGCGAGTAATTATTTATTAATATAATTTCTTTTCTACTAGTTCGAACGGACGTAATTCGTTCGAACGGATGTTTCGGCAACGGTTTTTCTTGGTTCGTCGCTGAAGGAGTTCCGTTCTCCAAATCAGCGACGAACTTCACATTCCGTCGCGGAAACTCTACTTTCAGCGACGAAATTGTATTCGTCGCTGAAAAATTCGTCGCTAAAAGTCTAATCTGTTGTAGTGTTTTAACATCATTACATTCTCCTTCTCTTTATTTACTTTTTCTCTAATTTTTTTTTTCACTTTTTATTAACTTTTTCATTTTTACTTATTTTTTTATTCTCTTTTCTTACTTTTTTTCAAACTTTTTTCACTTTTTACTAACTTTTTCATTCTATTTTCACTTTTTCACAACTACTAAAATTTTACTTCAAAGTTTTACTTACACAAACGCCATGTTAGAATACTGCGAGTAAATATGGCCAGAGCACTATATAGATCACTGAACAAGTGATCAGCCGCGCACAAAGGAGTCTAAGTGAAAATCTCAAATCCAAAAAGAATAATTAATGTACTCTAATCATGGAGCTTTAACTCATCCAAATTGTCGTTGCTATTTGATTTCTGGGTGATTCGAGCTACAAATTAAAGTACTAGGCGGCTCTGCGTTGCATGTGATCTAGCTTCCAACACTGCATGTACAGAGTAAGCTCTGCTGAGTGGGGCTCCTGAATGCGGCATGTCATTAGGATCCACAACTTTGCTATCAGCGGAAGGAAGCAAGCGTACGTGAAGTTGTTAAGATTCATAAATGTTTGTGTACTGGCAATCACCGTGTGTTTGGTGACCATTATAGTCGATTTGCAGGTGCAGAATTTGAGTGGAAATTGGTCCCTTTTGATGTTATACTGTTCACTAGTAGTACTGCTTTTTGTCATTGAATTGTGCCATTCACCTTTACGTGTTATGGAGAGTGGGGCCAAATTCATCTCCTTAACTAGATCCTGTGGTGCTTGAGAGAAAAATCTATATTCAACAAAAAAATAAGGGA
This sequence comes from Myrica gale, assembly GCA_963930655.1. Taxonomy (NCBI): domain Eukaryota; kingdom Viridiplantae; phylum Streptophyta; class Magnoliopsida; order Fagales; family Myricaceae; genus Myrica; species Myrica gale. Next base: position 27,887,632 of record OZ005598.1, on the reverse strand, counting down.
AGCAAAATATACATGGCACAAATGGATGAGTACGGTTTGGTTCGGTGAAATCGATCTCATGACACAATCGGTTGTTTAGTACGTATTGGCATCCCCTAGATATTGAAGTCTTTCAGCCAATAATAAAAATTCTGATAATAAATTGAAAACCCTTTTACTTCAAAAGCTTTATAGGTCTGATTATTCTGACAAATTAATATATATAGTCAAAACATTCTGGCATTCCATTCATACTAAAAAAATTACAGTTAAGGTGGTTTAGTACCAGTACTATACAACCATATTAAGTCAGGATAATTGCCTCTTGAACCAATCACTGAGTCGACCCATCGATTAGGGTGAGTTTGTGTTGTAAAATTTTTGTGTTGTTAAAATTTTAGGTATTGAGTTTAGTGAAAAAGTGAAGAGAGGTAATTTTTTATATTTTTTGTAATGAAAAGTTATGATTTGATGGGAGAGAGAAATACTATATTGTAATATTTTATTGTGAGAGGGTATGAAATTTTTTGTAGCAAACGGACCCTAAATGATGCGATTGTCATATTTACACTCCTGTAGATGTGTGTGGCCAGCTCCCATTTTGGAACTGTTGGAGATAATTATGGACTCTGCTGCAACCTGTTTGCAAAATCTTCCATTCCATGCGCTTCCCATGGCTATTAATAGCTCCGATGACTACATCCGAATCGCCTTCAAAGTATAACATTCCCGTAACCTTCCTGCATGCTTCAGCCTCTCCTTCCAATGGTGAAGTTGCTGCAATCTTCATAAAGTCATAACCCAATAACTCAACATTATGATTTCGAAACAGTGCTACCATAATTGTAAAGTTATCCCTAATTATGACATCCACATTGATCTAATTCACTGCATCTGTTGGTCGGGGTTTCCACCTCTTGCTGTTCTTCACTTTTGATTTCAACTTCCAGGCATATATACCAATGCTCCTCACTCAGCCACTCAGCCTCCTTAATTACCCTCTTTACTAAATCCACGTTACAAAATCATAACAATAATCAGGAAGAAAGGTAGAAAAAAAATTATACTTTAGACTCTATAATTACCGCTTATTTTGTAATGTACACATCAAATTATCAAATTTGATATACTGCGCCCCAAATTATTAATAAGGTCACACGTAGTAATATCTTAATCTGAGAGGCAACGTGTAAACTTATTAATAGTTTGGATTTTAATGTATAAGGGTGTGTTTGCATAAAAAATATCATAATATTTTTCACCAACTTACAATAAAATATTACAATATAATCTATCTCTCCTATAAAAATATAAAAAATATAAAAAATTACCTCTCTTTACTTTTTCATTAAACCCAATACCAACACAAAATCTAATAACAAAAATTTTTCAAGATAAACATAACCTAAATTTGGTAGTTTAAAAATACAAATTATGATAATGTAAAAGTGTAGTTTCCCTTAAAATAAAATACTTTTGTACTTTTTTCAACGGGAAAAAAGGCCAGCTGCATGCGACAGAGGCAAAGTGAGCAGGTCTTTGGCAGTAAAAGGAGTGGGAAAAATGAGATGGGGAGTTTGGCAAGAAGCCTGTGGGGAGTGGATCCACCCAAGCGTGTGGCAGCTTAGAGGACAAAGGAGGGCAGAGAGAATGATACGATGGTTCTTTTATCAATGTATGGTAGTGGTAAATGCAGGGGGACCCCACCATTTGCAATGCTCCAAATCAGCAGTGAATTTCTTATGTCATATGATGCAGGACAACTCCGGTGCACGAGTTCGCAGCTTGCAGCTTCTGATGGTATGCAGTGGTACGGATGACTAAAACCGTATCATTCTGTTAGTTCTGATGATTTCTTTATGTTGCTTGATTTAAAAAAAAAAGAAGTAAATTTTATACTTTGTCACTAGTTTTACAGTTAATTCTTAGGTTTCATTTTTTTACTAAATGATCACTGAAAATATATAGTTGTGACGATTTGATCTTTCCGTCAAACTTCCGTTAAATTTTTAACCGGAATAGCGGTTAACCGGTTTGTTTACTGTTGTGACAACGGTAAATTGCAGCGGTCGACCGCATTATATTCAGTTAAAAATTAACAGATGTTCGACGGAAAGATCAAATCGTCACAACTATATATTTTCAGTGACCATTTAGTAAAAAAATGAAACCTGGTGACTAAATCGTAAGTGTTGTAAACTTAGTGATCAAATATAATATTTTCCTTTAAAAAAATAAAAAAAATTTGTTTGTTTTGGGTGTGTTTATAATTTATTTGATTACGCTGATTTGAAAAAAAAAGGAAACGAGGAGGAAGACCTAATGTATTTCCCAAGAGAAAAGAATCATAGAAACAATGAAAAAAAAGGAAAAGAATGAACAAGGAGAGATTTGGGAGAATTTAAGAATTTGAGTTGATATATTGTGAGAAATAAAGATGCAATTCATTAAGCTTTCTATGATAAATATATCTTTTAGACCTAATCACTTTAAGCTTTTTTTTTTTTCCCTTTTCTTTTCTCTCGTCAATTACTCATTCTGAAAACATTGTGGTATTAGTCTAATTAGCGCATGTACACTATATCTTCTCAACTAAATCAATAAGTCCTTCTAATCTCCGGTTAAACCCAATGGAATTCAGAAACATATCCTAACATGAGCCACCTACTCAATTGAATGACCAAAATGCTCCTAAAAAATTTAATTTAGTGGACGAAAACACTAGCTAGTTTCCATGAAGTTTAACATGGAAATCAAACTACAGAGTATAGATTGATTTGGTAGAGAAAATGGGAGGCACAATAAGATGAAATTAAACTTGGTAAACATAATTTGATTTTTACCCATAGATAAACAGGCTCTATGATGTTTCCCATTAGAAAAAAAGGTATGCAATATCATTCAATTATCTAAAAAGAATAAGCTTCTCTAATTAAAACAACTACTGATATCTAAGATTAATCAAGAACGTACATAGAAAATTCAAGCAATTCTTTTAACCTGGCCTTTAGGAACTTGACAACTATAGCATCAAAGCATGGCGAAAATACCAGCTACGCTGAATAGGATGACACGATCCAAGTCTTTTCATGCTTGCCCACATGCATTCAGCCCACTTTCCGTCTGAACCGGAAGGACACTTTCCTGTAAAGTCTGGATTTGATAGGACCATCCTAATGCAATGGTAGAAAGGGCATGCATGTGATCGCCTCCCAGAGGGAATAAAGATGTACGCAGAACGGGACGGGGGAGGTAGGCCGGAGTGCTACGGTTGATCATCTCTTGGGAGTCACTGTCATGGGGTCAGTTTAACAGCCTGTTCAAACCACCCAAACCAACGCAACACACAGCATTGGTGTGTGTGTGTGGGGGGGGGGGGGGGGTATTAGGTATACGTAGTCGGCCGTTGGATCTTTGTGGGAAACAAATGAACAGCCTGATGGACCCACCCCGAAAGAGTCTTACGACGAAATGGGCCCAAACCTCAATAATGATTCGGCATCCATCACATGCATGCAACTTTGTTTTCAAGTCTAACACTCTACAGAGGATATTGTTGTTTTCTTGGGACAATTATTGGTAAAAATAAAAAAATTTAAATTTAAATTTAAAATATCCGCTTCCCTTTTTTTCATGAGGTGCAGCTTGTTCAACGGCATTGTGGGTAGTCCGGAGTCCCTGAGAAGGCCGGGCGATTGGGTGGGTATTATTTAGTGCGAACAATCAGTGATGCTGCCAAATGGATCGAACTTCCTTCCTATTCCTTGAATGACTATAAATGTCATTTCCTCTCCCAAGCCCCTCCTATTTTTGTTCCCTTTGTTGTCAGGCTGCTACAGGTAAAAGAGCAGAGGAGATTCCCAGTGTAAAACTAAGTTGCTAAGGATAGTACGAGATCATAAATGAACACGAAGAGGATCTTTTCAGCAGGTACTTTCTGGTTATCTAATAGGAAACGGTTTTTACTCATTTCCAATCGTTTATTTGGTCTTCGATTGAGGTTTAGATGTAGTTTTCCAATTCAACCCTACCACTAAGGGCGAACAATCAGTGATGCTGCCAAATGGATCGAACTTCCTTCCTATTCCTTGGTCATGTACGGTAGGCCTGTCCAAAAAACCGGCCGGACCGGACCGGACCGGACCGGCCAAACCGGCCCGGCCCGGACCGGTTTTGACCCAAACCGGTTGACTTTTGACCGGACCGGTAAACCGGTGTATTCCGGTCCGGTTCCGGGTTACCTTCATGAAAATCCGAGACCGGACCGGAGTATACCTCTCCAAACCGGCCCAAACTGGAAATTGGCCCAAAATGGCATGGTCCAACCCAAAACCGGCCCAAAATGGCATGACCCAACCCAAAACCGGCCCAAAATGGTATGGCCCAAACCGACCCAGACCGGACCGATTAAACCGGAAACCGGACCGATCCGGTCCGGTCATATAACCGGTCCGGTCCGGTCCGGTCTATATACTTTGAAAAAGTTCTGGTTTGGCCGGCCAAACCGGACCGAACCGGACCGGACCGGCTGTTGGACACCCCTAATGTACTGTATAAATTGATGCCCAATTCGGACCACAACCTTTTTACTTTTTTAGCCTTCGTACAAATCAGTGTCGGGCCCTTGACGGGCCTAAATAAAGCAACATGGGCCTACCACTTTGGGCCGTACTTTCCAGTGATTGTTTTTTGTATCAGTCCATTTGGTTAAATTAAAGCTCGCACAAAACATTTTGTTGTGGGTGTGCGTGTGGCCCCGCGTTGGCAACACGCACACCCACACCCACACCCACAACTACAATCTGTGGGGAGGTCCACTAGGTTGCCTACCACTCACTTCATGCCCCAACTTAACCCTTCGGTGTGCAGGCTCCGTCAAAGCCCAATGCCGTTGAGCACGCTAGTCTAAACCGCACCGAAATTTAAGAACATGTGTTTTTTGCTCGTAAGAATTTGGAGATGGGCTCACGCTTGCCTAACGTCTTAATTGAAAGTCAAAAAAGGGGTCTTAAAAAGGAGTGGCTATAAGAGATTTATTATTTTTTTACACAAATTATATGATAGAACTAGTAAGAATATAAATATAACATGTGGGTCATAAACTTTTTAAATTTCTGCATTAAACTTTAGATAATATCAACCATATAACATTTAATAATTGTGAGGTTATTTTTTTCTAAATAACGTCATTCAGATATAGAATTATAGAGGATAGTACTTCGAGAGGGTTAATTCGTCACTCGGTGTGGTATTATAATTTGTTTTTATGTGCAATAATGGACTATGTCAACGTCAACATTTAGGTGGAAGAAAAATTTAGAACTAGTCCCTACTTGGACTGAAGCCTCTGATTAGATCCAAAGCGACGTCGATGGTGAGCTGTGTTGACGGGGGCCATAAATGGCCTGTCTGCTGCTTATTGCTACCACCCTTGAGGACAGGGCCACGCTCCTCTGGGACTAAAGCTTTCCAATTTCTCAACAACGAGTATTGAAGAACACACACAAGGGAGTGATACAGAAAGATGCAGATTCTGAGCCATTAATTTTATATATGCACCAAAAAAGAAAGGTATCCGATGCTAGCTGTAAAACTCGGATGCCGCATCAACCACGAAACTTTTGGGTACAAAATATCGGGAATAATATGTTAAAGTCAGAAGTTGATAAGCTTTCTTTTTACGATGGGGATTATACAACTCATCATCTTCCTTTTCAAGCTATTTATTACATTTGACGTTATCAACAAGTTGTCAGACAATTTATAGGCCGGGATGCTCGAATACTATAATTAAGCAACATCCAAACAAAGTCTTTCCCAATCTTCTTTTGAGTGGTCTCTATTGTACGTCTATTGGCTTTGGTTATGAAGCTTTCCTTGGCATTTAGGCAAAACTCTTCTTGGCTTCTTTTTTTTGGTGCTAATTTTTAAAATCAAATGCAAGGAGAATTTCCCTAATCCACAAAAAAAAAGCTTCATGTGGATTACATTTCGAAGGTCTAGACAGAAGCCCTTGCCCCTTGGTCCCCTACGCTCCATTTCACGTACACACTTCCCTTTTACTAACTTTGGCCAAGCCCTCCTCACACTAAAGTCTCGACACAGTCATCAACCTCTCTGTGGACTCGTTATTTCTCCACCCACCACTTCTTATAGAAAGACCCAAAGGCCATGATTGGTTCAACCCTTTCCCGTTGGAATATTATTAGACAATTCCATGAATTGCATGTGTGTTTGTCGTGAATGCGTGCTACTTGTTTGTTTGTTTGTTTTTCCCTTCTTGCTTCTTTTTTTTTTGGTTCCTCCCATGAGACACTTGGTATCAAGAAGTATGATGTAAGGCAGTATATATCATCCTAGATTCCTCTTTAAATGCACAAATCTTTCATGCAACTGCACATGCCACCTTATTTATTAAAATATATATAATTATTTTCATTAGTCCAACATTTTTTTATTCGAGAATAATACACTATAGTGTGGATGGCTCACTAAAAAAATCAAAATAAAAAGAAAATGCATTATAATTTACCGTACTAGTGATATTTGCTTTACAGTACTACAAAGATTTTTTTTATATATAAAAAAAAAATTATACTTTACATGGCCTCCAGCCTCCAGGCTCCAACTATACCTACTGCAAGACTTTGGGTGGCTTTGAGCCATATACCCTAATAAACAAACTTTATTTTGAGCTTCCATGGCTATTGAGAAGTAGAGTGAACTGTGCGGCCCGGCCTGTTGTATACTAATTGACGAACAGGTGGCTCAAGTCTGACTAAAAAGCATTATACTCTCCCATATGCCACCACTTGTCACTCAAATATTGTCCTAGACTATACAGTTACTACAGTTCACGCGGTTTGTGGGATCTAAAGTACCACCAAATACCGCGTACCCACTTCAACAAGCTTTTTCAACGCACCAAGATTTGGCACAAACAAACAAAGTTCTGTACCCTCTTTCCTGCTCCTCTTCTTCTTCTTCTTCTTCTTCCTTGTCCTCCTTATCCCTTTATTCTTTGGTCGTATTAGGCAACAGAAATGGAGATAATTGCTGTTCTGTTATTAGCAGTTCTATTTATTGCTGGCCTAGTCAATATATTTTTCCATTTTCCCACCAAGAAGTTCTATGCATGGTTGCAGTATACTTCAGCCAGTAAACCTTCTTCGTCTTCCTCTTCAGCTATTTCTCCGACATCTCCGCCAGTCAGCCACAACAAAGAGAGGACTGCCCGCAATAAGGCTGAGCTCAAGAAGGTCTTCGCCACCTTCGACAAGAACGGTGATGGATTCATAACAAAGGAAGAGCTGAGAGAATCACTGAAGAACATCAGAATCTTCACGACAGAGAAAGAGATTGGGGAAATAGTTACGAAAGTGGATGCTAATGGAGACGGGTTGATCGAATTTGAAGAGTTCTGCGTGCTGTGCGACTCCATGGTAGGTCAAGAGGGAGGGAGCGAGGGACATGGGGAAAAAGGTAGTGAAAGTAGTGAAGGTGGAGAGGAGGATTTGAAGGAGGCTTTTGATGTGTTCGATAAAGATAGAGATGGCTTAATATCAGTAGACGAACTGGGTATGGTGTTGAGTTCTCTGGGGTTACAGGAAGGGAAGAAGATGGAGAATTGCAAGGAGATGATTAGGAAGGTCGACATGGATGGTGATGGTATGGTTAATTTTGACGAGTTTAAGGTAATGATGAAGGGTGGAGGAGGACTTCTCTTAGCCACCTAATGCTTCTGAAAGCTTTTCTCGGAAGCAGTACTCTAGTAAGCTCTCTCTATTTCTCATGCAATACTGAAACAAAACTCACACACATCACATATTCACCCCCTCACATACTCTTAAACACGCAGAGAAAGTGTATAGACAGCAATGGAACAGTAGTATTCATCACGGTCCTTATAATCGTTTATGCTTCTGATCATCTCCAACCCCTCGTCTCAGTCATTTTAGTCGTTCAACGAAATAGGTGTTTCATTCTTCAATGAAATATGTACATAAAAAAGCATGTACTATCTCTTTACTTACCAGAATAGAGTGTGTATTCTTTTTTTCTGTTATAAAGATGTGACAATCTATCGAGGAGGTTTGTCCTCCCAATATGTAAAGTTCCTTCCTGAACTTGATGAAGGTAAGGGGAGAACGAACCAAATGTTACTGTATTTCTTGCGTAGACTCTCCAAGCATTCTATAAGCTGGCTTAGTCAATGTATGTGAATAGTTCCTTTTCCTTCTTTTTGGTTTCTTCAAGAACTTTGAGGACTTGACTACAGTTATGTGTATATAGCTCCAAAAATAAAGTAGCCGACCGACAAGCAAGGCTTGGTCTTTCTGACTCGTTTATATAGTTGACCAACGTAAAACGTGCACTCACGAAGAAAAAAATATGCATTTTCTATCGACTATAAACCAAGAACCTGGTCATATATGAAAACCAAAAGGCAAAGATGCAAAACCAATTGTGTCTCCCCTGCGAAACCCTTCGAAGTCAGTTCAAACGTAATCAATCCTGTCACCTCGTTTACATCTGAGCATAACCAAATTACTTCTTTAACCATCCTTAAGCATCCCTCCTTGAGGAAGGGTCCACAGAGAAAAGATGCACAAAGGAAAACCTTGCATGTGCGGAAAGAGAACTCCTATCCCCACATGCCAATGACAGCGCTGCTAGGCAGCAGGCGTGCTTCTTGGGACATTAATCATGGGGCCGTGTGGTTTAAGGATCCCAAACCACAACTACGTACTGTTTACACCAACGATCAGGTTAGTTGGTGGCACATCTGGGCTCAGCCATGTACATGTTGATGAAGTGCTTGGATGCCTGCTTGCTTCTCTATTTTGAAAAGTTGTCTATACGACAGGTTATTGTGTTCCTTGTTTCCGTATCATTGACAGGTGTCCATCCTCTATTTGATTGATTTAGTAGCACTTCAGAAAGTTCTAACTTTTAACGAACGAGCTGGAAACCCATTGAAGGAGACTAAAGCGATAATCATAGAAATCTGAGCACAATTAAACTGTTTATTAAGATATAGTGATGCTTTTAAAATTTGGTATGTTTATACAACACTTGCGTGAATTAAATTCACTCGAAATTAACCATACAGATGGCACAGAAAAGTAAATCTTAACAAAGAGTTCAATGCATTTTTCTTTTCTTTTCAAAGTATTCAAATGAAGCCTACCACTTAAATATATATAAGGAAACCACTGCACAACCAACTGCCAGCAAGTACCGAAGACCACCATTCCAGTGCCTAGAGATTAACTCTTATCTACCATTTAGCAGTGATTGAAAGCGCACACACATTCCAACCATCCACGATGCCAAATTAATGCCTCCAAATTACGCTAGAAGACATCAGGGTGAAAACGCCCTGGGATGGAGTTGCTTTGCTGAGCCTGCTTTAGATGCATTGTTAATGCATAGTTGTTTACCTGGCCGTACATCATAGACGAAACAATAACTGTCAGCCAAGAAATTTCAAGAGCAAAAGTCAGACATACAGTTTAATCATGCAATGAATAAAGCCGTAAAGACTAAATGCACAATTTTCATCTTCATTTTCATGCCAAACAGCATTGTCCACGAACCATGGCTCACACACAAAACGGGCTCAAATTTAGTGCAAACATAAAATACTAGGGAAATTCAGGAAATTATTTGGTTTTTGAGCTAAACCTCTAGTGTTCTTAATTGCTCCTGGTACTGGGACACTAGTTGCTTCAGATGTTCCAACTCCTGGTTTCTTTCTTCGTACTCCTTCTGACGTTCATGTTGAATAGACACTGCTCTCTTGAGGATTGTATTTTCCTGAATAAGAGCTTCTACTTGTTCCTTCAGCATCATGTTTTCCTACAAAAGGGCAATACATAAGTACAAAAAATATTCAAAAAGAAACCAGCTATTACTAGATTTAAGTCCTCAGCACCCTGCCCCCACCACAAACTACCCTGACAACCCCTGCACTTCTCCCCTTTCCTCTCAACCATCAGAGAAGGAAAAATGGAAATTACAATGAGGAAGATTATAGTACATTCTGCATTGGTGTAGTAAAAATCACAAGCCCAGTAAGAGTAACAGAAACACTGGCAAAATAAACAACCTGGTGAAAACTTTGGGCTGCCTCTGAACTTGCACGAGCATTGATGGATCTCTCCAAAACCTCAAGCACTCTTGAAGTACGAGCTCTAGCATCATCTACATTGGAGGCATTCATCATTTCCCTAACAAAGAGCTCCACCCAGTCATCACCATCCATGGTTGGGTTCTGTTGAGCTGATAGCTCCTCACCAGCCGCAACCTCTCCATTGCTCGTCGCTACACCTGAAACAAAATATCGCACTCAACCAACCCCGAAGTGGTTCCCAAGGGTACTCACAAGGGCCCTTAACTTAGAAAACCAGAGGCGTCTTGCAAATGGATGATGACCATAGCCATGACAACCATAACATATTCTTCAAAAAAATTACCCAGCAAGGAGGCACTAATTGCATTGGAGTTTGTTAAAATTGGAAAAAAAAGCAACAGTTGCAAAGCAAAAAGAATAGATAGATATTCCATACAGCTGGAACTTATTTTTCCCCCTTCTTTGGCAGTAGTTAGTTTCTGTACGTAATTCCTACATATTCTCCTGCACTTCCAAAACAACCTCTCTTCTTTCCTGCAACATCTGGCACTCTGTATACGTGTCATCCATTTCCCTAGTGCTTTAGTTCCAAGTGCCAATAATGATTGGTGCGGTTATTCAAGCAACCAATTTGGTGTTTCTTTTCCTTTCTTGTAAGCCTAACTGCTGGAAGTTGACTCCCTTAGGTAAGAACAATAAATGAAGAATCCCTCAATGCATTAGACCACTTTTAGCATTGTTCTTGGCACCAAATCGATTCATCATTGACAACGAATTCCTAAAATATGATTGTTTTTCTCATGCTAATGGGACAAGTCAAGTTTAAGAAAGAAAAAGAAAAAAAGAGCCTTGCAGCATTTGCAGCTGAAACGACTGTGCCTGTTATCAGTGCAGCTCAACCAGTCCTATCACTGCCAATGCCCTCAAAGTCACCAAATGTTTTACCTAAAATTTCATACGAACTACTGAACTTTAGATCAAAACCAAGCTTCAAATCAGACAATATCTGGCCCGGAAGGGAACAGTGGCTAGAAGGACACAACCCCCTCTCTCTCTCTCTCTCTCAATTACCATTATATTTTCTCTTTTGATATAACTTCGCACCATCTGTAACAATGTCTTTTAGAAATCAATAAACAAGACCATGTTCTTCCCTCAAAAATCATTTGAGCAACATTTCCAGTTCCAAGCTGTATATTCATATCTAAGGGGTACAAATAGAAGTTGAGTATAATCCAACGCCGAAAGAGTCCAGCAGTAAATTCTAGGTAAGTGTCTCATCGATATAATGAGGGGACACAATGTCTTTGCACAGATCGATCAAAGGTTATCACCAGTAGATTCCATTCAACTTAGAAACAGCCAGGAATGTCAAGAATTTCAACAATTTACTTCAAATTACTCCATTGGTACCTTGTGATTGAGGATTGGCTTCCGGAGTTAAATGAGATTTAGCTGCAGCAGAACCCAAGTTACATTCCGTAGATCCTAAACGAAGCTCATTCAAACTTCTGATAGCTGAATCCAAATCATCACCGCATTCTTCAAGCGCTCTCTCGAGAAGCTACAGTAATAATGCCTCTCCCAAATGGTTAGTAACTATTTATACTATCTCAAGCAGATGATCAATATCCTCCAATTTCAAAAATTGTCTTTTTAAAAAAAGGTTAACAAGAAAAAGAAAGAAATAGAGCTGCCTTTGCTAGTGAAAAGGTACAGCTTCTCATTTCCCATCACATCATCTTCTCTCAATGAGATTTGAGCAAGACCAAATAAGCGAGAGAGAAAATATTCATTTACCCCAAACCCAGAATCAATACTTCGGGCCCCGGGGGGGGGGGGTATGGAGAAAACTAAATATGGATCTATGATCCATTCCAATTAAATCAGATTTCAAAACAAAATTATATAAAATTTGAGAAGAGAAAAAGAGCGAACCTTTTGGTCCATGTGAGGAAAAATGGCCCTGAGTTGTTCGATCAAGTGCGGAGGCGAGTGATTGGAGGAGAGGGAAGGAAAGGAAGACTGATTGGACCTGGGGGGAGAGAAGCGTACGGGCGAGGAAGAAGAGCAGCGGATTCTCTTGGAGACGGGAGGGTTAGCTGCCAGACTAAGACTGTCTTCAAATATGGAGGATCTCTTCCCGCACACTACGGCAGACATGTTTCGGCACTACTCCGCTCTATGCTTCTCTCTCCACCCGCACCCTCCTCTACTCTATCTTTTCTTCCTCCCACACCTTTGTTCTCATGCACAGTTTCGATTCAAGATTTCAGCAGAAACGACAACAAAAGCTCACAGAGGAAAAGTAATACAAATTAAATATGCGAAAAAAAGCACAAATTTCTGAGGAAAGAGAGCGCTTTGGAATGAACGAATTAGGGTTTCGCTTTTAGGGAGAGCGAGGGATTTTAGAATTTGATCGCTCCCTCATTCACGGCCGCCGCACCAATACGACCATCGAAGGAGCGGTGATTGGGTGAGGTTGAGGTCGGCCGACGGACCAATCAGGAGAGGAGTCATGCGAGGGGCAGCTGATGGGTGGAGGAATCTGACGCCTATCAGGTTTAAAGAGACGAATTTGGAATAGAAAAAAAGAAGAAGAAAAATAAACAGAGTCAGAGAGACGTCTCTGGATGTGATTGGGTTTGGTGGAATTTTGCGGGTCAACTGGATGGGCTTTTGAGACATTTCAGCTACGTGGTAGCGACTTACGTGGAAGGGATGAAGCAGGCCCAACTCAATTTTAAGAGTCCCCACACGCATTAATATATATATTCCTTGGATCAGTCTTGTCTATAAATTTCCATCCAGCCCAACTAACTTCCTGGCTGTACCATAGCAAGTGATGTCACCTTGCACACATTATAGGTGCATCGTTTATTTTCTTGGAAAAAGTTCTTAGAAATAGCTCCGTTTTCTACCGGTGACAAAACAGCACAAATTTTGAAATTAATTAAAAGATTAATTATAATTTTTCTTTTTAAATTATAACTCATCCCTACTAACTATAGTCTTCGTTGCGATTTCGTCACCAATATGCTAAAATTATTATATCGAAAGATTTTTATCCTACGTAAATGACACGTGACATTCTTTTTACGTGAAAAAATAATTTTGCCCTCGTTTGAGTTCTCTTTAATCTTCTACCATGCTTTTAACAAGTTGTAGAGCCAGAAAATAATATGAAATTAACTGATTTTTTTTATTAAAAAAGATGACTCATTTATAATCGAGTTGGTCAAATTTGTCTTTTCAAATAAGGAGAAGGTCGCGTATCGTTTACGTGGAAGAAAAATTGTTCTATATAAAAACTTCAACAGGTTGGAGCATGAAATCACAACGAGAAGTATAGTTTGTGAGGATGATTTGCAACAAGTTAAAGTTTGTGAGGGTATTTGAGAATCGGATAATAGTTTAAAGGAAAAAATTATAATTAACCCATAATTAAAATAAATTGACTAAATATCACATTATAAATAAAATAAAATAAAAATTGATGAGATTTTGGATCCTTCGTTTGTGTCTATACCAATATATAATCAATGTGGGAGTTTGCTCATTTTTATTTTACCCAACTCCTTAATTTAATACTAGTTCTGCTATTACAATTGAAAGCGTGAACAAGTTAATCAAGACGCTAGATGGATCACAAATTATAAAAAATAATTACTTTGGAATCATTTTGATTTAAAAGTATTCCGTGCGAGGTACCCTCTTATCATGTCATACTGTACCCTCGTTAGGGTTTAATTTTTGTATTTGATATTCATGTTAAAAAAATATAATTTAAATAATAACATCTATATATTCTTATATTAGTATATCATCTCGTGATCACCCCTTTACCCGCTATGCTTACAAAATACATCATCCGTCTCTCATCATGTCATACTCTACTCTCGTTGAGGGTTATATTTTTTGTATTTGATATTCATATTAGAAAAATATAATTCAAAAAATATAATCTACATATTCCTGTCAGTATATGATCTCATGATCGCCCTGTTACTCTTTATGCTCACAAAACATCCTCGTCCGTCTCGTGTGGTATAGTTTATCAAGCTATGCATAAACTCACCAATTGATCGCAATACTCTTCAAGCCGTATCTCTTCAATTCACTTGCAATTCCTTTTCTCCCATTCCATTTCAGTACCCATAAGTATGGAGTTCCTTATTACATCCTCAGGAGATGGAATTAGGCTCTTATAAATTGTTGGAAGGATTCAAGTAATGCTTTGACAATCCCTTAAACCTTCTTCATCTAATTAGGGATTCAACATGTTGGATAAAGATGACTCCTATTTTTAGGAAATTCAAGTAGTTGAGTTCTAATAGCATATCTAATAAGATATCTAATTATTTGAGTTCTATTAGGATATCCAAGTGTTTGAGTTCTAATGGGTTTAGGAATGCAGGGTCTGAAGTTTTTTATAAATAGTTTGTCTATGATGTAACCCAGGAATTATTCCAAATAGTAAAATCTTTGGCCGCTCTCTCATGTGGACATAGAAATATTGCCGAATCACGTTAAATCTGTGTCTCAATTATCTCTCTCTCTTCAATTTCCGTATATTGTTCATCATTGGTGTGCACGGTAAAATAATTGGTATCAAAGCCCAGGTTCAGTAATTACGGTAAATACTTCAATTGTTAAATTTGATGTGATGAAGTTCGACGGAACTGAGAATTTCGAATTGTGGCAGTTAAGGGTAAAAGATTTGTTGGTACAATAAGGGATGGTGAAGGCTTTACACGGGAATAAGCCAGATGACATGAAGGAGACAGAGTGGAAGGAGCTTGAGGCCAAAACGGTGGCTACTATCCGGCTTTCTTTGACAGATGATGTAATGTATCACGTCATGGACGAAGAATCTCCGACGGCAATTTCGTTGAAACTGGAAAGTCGGTACATGTCGAAGCTGTTGACAAACAAATTCTATCTTAAGCAGCAATTGTTTGGTCTTAAGATGGTGGAGGGCTCAGATCTGAGCCAACATGTCAACGTGTTTAATCAAATTGTTAGCGATCTGAAAATGGTTGATCTGAAGCTTGACGACAAAGACAAGGCGTTGATGCTGTTGAATTCTATGCCAGCTTCTACTACTTATGAGAATTTGGTTACGACTCTGACATGGGGGAAGGATTCCCTGGAGTTGGAGGATGTCACAAGGACCCTGTTGGCATTTCATCAAAGGAAGAAAGCTAGTGATGAGAGTTCTCAGGGGGAAGGGCTAATTGTGAAGGGTAACCAGGAGCGTGGAAGAAGCAAAACCAAGGGTGATTCAAATAGCAAGAATTCTCGATCGAAGTCCAGGAATTGGAAAGATATCAATTGTTTTAAGTGCGATAAGAAATGACACATAAAACGGAATTGTCAAAATAAGAAAAAAGATTCAGGATGACGAGAATGAAGGTTCTCAGGATGTAACCCAGGAATTATTCCAGATCTTAAAATCTTTGGTTGCCCTCTTCTGTGGACGTAGATATATTGTCGAACCACGTTAAATCTGTGTCTCAATTATCTCTCTCCCTTTCTTCAATTTCTATATATTGTTCACCATTGGTGTGCACAGTAACAACAATTGACATAGAAGATATCAGAATTAAAATGTTTGATGGTGTGGTTAGAACATTATGTGATGTTAGACATGTTCCAGATGTAGAAAAGAATCTAATTTCAATAGATACTTTAGACTCAAAGTGTTTTTCTTACAAGTCTGAAGGTGGAGTAATGAAGGTGATTGATGGTGTAATGGTAGTAATGGAAGGGCAGAAAAGTTTAAAAAATATCTACAAGTTGTTATGTAGTACAATTGTAGAGGGAGTTGCTTCTATGGAGTCTGAGTCTGATAGTATTGTTTTGCGGCATATGAGGTTGGGTCATATGGGTGAGCGGAGTATGTTAGAACATCACAAGAGAAATCCGTTGAAGGGCGTGAAGACATGCAAGCTTGATTTTTGCAAGTTTTGTGTTATGAGGAAGCAAAATCTGGTGCAATTCAAGACAGCTACACACAAGACAGATGGTGTACTTGATTACATTCATTCAGATCTTTTGGGACTGGTGAAGGTAGCATCATGGGGAGGACATGTGTATTTTGTCACATTCATTAATGATTTTTCTAGGAAGATCTGGGTGTATTTCATGCGGCACAAGTCAGAGACGTTTACCAAGTTCAAGTTGTGAAAAGCTAAAGTGGAAAATCAGACCGGGAGGAAGATCAAGTATCTAAGGACAGATAATGGTACTTAGTACAAGGATGCAAAATTCATGGAGTTTTGTGAGCAGCATAGGATAAAGAAACACTTTACAGTACGCAAGACACCACAACAAAATGGTGTGGCGGAAAGGATGAACAGGTCTATTGTAGAGAGAGCGCATTGTCTCAGGTTGAATGTTGGTCTTACAAATAACTTCTAGGCAGATGTAGTGTGTATGACATGTTTTTTGATTAACTGGTCACTAAGGGCAGCACTAGGTTGTAAGGTTGCACTAGATTTTGGTTACCCAGCCTATGTGCACATTCATAGTGAAGAGATTGAAGCTTGACCCGAAGCCTATGTGCACTCTGGTATGAGAAATGAGTTAAGGATTACAAGCTTTGGGATCCAAATACAAACAAGGTGGTTGTCACGCCCCAAACGCCCTCCCGTAGGGCCAATGATAGCCGCGAGCAATCCCGAGGGAAAGCTCCATCGAACCTAATCATACATACAGCGGAAATAGAATAGAGAGAGAGACGACCAAAACTCATCATGACTTAAATGCATATAGACCTCAAAGGAAGAGTAGTGACATAATTACACAACACGTAGCTTTACATAACATATGTGACAGACCACATCACCAACAACAAAATACATAAAGGTCTACTCTTCTCAAGACAGGTAATCCTCCTGACTTCCTTCACCTGAAACATCTGGAATGATACATTTTGAAAACTGTGAGTCAAAAGACTCAGTAAGGGAAAACGTAAACTTGTAAACATGAGTTTATGACTTGAATATGAATATCGTGAATAAACGTAAATCTTGATACACATGCATGCTTTATGGTTGCATATGCACATGTACCTGCTCTTGAAAATGTATGCTTGCAATTGTAACAATCTTGATCTTGAAAAACATGCTCTTGAACTTAAAATGAAACATGGTCCTTGGAAAGAAATCATTTCTTATCTTGTGGGCTATATACGCTCCATTTAACCTCTGAAGTCAGGGTTGTGCGTTCCCATCGGAACCGTCTCCCTTTCCCTTGGGGACATTTCATTTGGTCGAGCTAGCCCACCTTCTCGCATTCGTCCTTCAGTGTGGTTGCACTTACCTCTAGGGTTCACCCATCCTTCTCGCATTCGTCCTTCGGTATGGATGCCCTTCTTGATGGTACGGTACCGACCAGAGCCCTTAACTTAACTTGACATAAAACTTACTTCATTTGCATAAAAAAAATTCTTTTAGAAATCATGCAAATGATCGTGTCATGTCATGTTTGTTCATGATAAACTATGTTGTGTACCATTCCAGTTTTCGTAAAAGTGTAAGTTTCTACTTACTTCCACTTACCTTGCTTCTCTTGATATTCGGATGGTGTTTCGCCTACAAACGAGTTACATACGTTAAATAATGTTTAGAGAACTAATCAAACAACATACAAATACTTGTAAGTGTTCTCGGTTTTTCAAAAGTACATATCTTTGAAATATGATTTCATTTACAAATATTACTTTAACTAGTTTTCGCAAAACAATTGAAGAAAGACAATTAAACATAAGCATCAAACATCTCCAATACGGTTGCTAAAGGGACCACTATGCAATTCACTCAATCAACTAGGTATAATGATTCTTCCCATTGACATCATTGATTTCAAGTCTATTCATGAAATTCAGCAACAACAACTCATGCTAAGAATCTCAAGCCAAATCAGCAACCTATATGAGTCGTCTAGCTTAATACTTTACATTAATGTTAATCGAATTCCCACCATCTTATCCTCAATAACTTCTTAACTAGGTTTGGTCAACTAGCCTCAATGTTTGAGTTCCACAAGTCTTCAATAGGAACTCAAAATTCAACATATCTGAAATTTAACAGGTCCCGCTTGAGCGCCTGTCAAGTACCGGTCGAGTGCCAAGTCTCTGTATGAAAACTTCCAAGGCCGCTTGAGCACCTGTCGAGCGCTGGTCAAGAGGCACCACTCTGCCCCAACTATTTTCCTAAGGGAGCTCGAGCGTGAGTCGCACGCTGATCGAGCGTGATGATGCCTGAAAAACAGGGCATTAAAAACTTCCTATTCCAACAACTTAAACATGATTTCTAACTTGATTCTTTTGACAAATATCAAACTCACACAATTCATTACATGTCTGATCAATCTCCAAGCAACATTGTTCAAATTTCTATCTACTCTAACTCATGGCCGTAACATAGCAAAATCATGATTAATATTGTACTTCAAAAGCATAAACCAAGATTACCACAAACACCTCATTCGACCACATCTCGCATTACATGCATGTATCATTTTCTTATCAATTCTCACTGCAACAACACTACATTACCACTTCCTCTATCAACCCAGCCTACTTCTTTCCTTTAACACCTACTCAACATCACAACACCATAGCCCAAAACCATGACTTAAACCCTTCCTTCAACAACAGCAACATCAACACTCACAACCTAGATAAAATCTATTATTCAAGCATATTATCAAAGAGAGAATAGACACAAGAAACACAAGCATATTCGGCCAAAACAACAAGCCTAAACCTTTGAGAAACTCAAACCCTAACTTACCTTTCTAAAGCTGGACACAAGTGCTGATTAGGGAAATATCTAACATAAGAATAACCATGGTCAGATTCTAGGAAAGAAAAAGAGAAAAAGGATGAACGTACAAAGAGAAATCAGATCTCCTTTACCTCTTTCTCAATCTCTCGGCTTCTGTCACTCTCCCACCTCTTGTGTAGCTAAAATGGGCTGAGATGAGAGCAAGATAGTTGCTGTGATGAGGCTGGAAGTGATATGTGGAGGAAGAGGTTGCTGGAAATGGTGTGAAGAAGAGAAAGAAGAAGCTTTGGAGAAGTGAAGAGTTCGGCCAAGGAGAAAGTGAGCTGGAATGTGAGAGGTGAAGGGTGAAGTGAAGTGAGGTGATGCTTTAGCCCATGTGACATGTCAGTGTAGTTAAGTGTTTTTCCCCTCTTCTTATCCATATCTTTACCTCCAATTGAACTCCCACGTGATTCTTCTTCCCATTCTCATAAATTTTCATCTTGCATCACATCTTCTGTTTCAGCCTACATCACATCCCCTTTTCTAGCCTTTAACCACATCACTCTTCAACCTACCTTTTCTCCCTTCTTTCCATTCACGTGAACTCTACAAACTTCTCAAATTTCATTTGCTTTTCTCTTTTCTCATGGACTACTCTATAAACACATTAACTTATCTCTATTAATCTACTCTATAAGCACACTAACTTATCACTTAGTTCTCCTAATGAGACTTAAGACTACCTAATAGAGATTAAGATTACATAATAGAGACATGAGGAAATTTACATGCACTAACATAGGATTTCACAACCATAGATTAATGTGTAATAAATTTTACTTAAAGAATTTCATAAATCAATAAGAATTAAAATACTAGGCCAATGGATAATTAATTCATAAAGAAAATCTACCTTAGAGAATTTCGGCCATGATGAATATATCAAATTATACTAACATGATTTCACAACATAATGAAATACTTAAGGAAAACTTATAATTCAAAATATCATAATCAGTTTAATATCTTACATTGGCCAAACAATATCCCCTTGAATTTAAATCCAAAAACAATTACATAGAGTAAATAGCAAAATGCAATACGGGGTCTCATAGTGGTAATCAGCAGGGACGTGGTATTTGATGAAAATTTCATATTGAAAAGTACTCAACGTAAAGAGAAACAAATGTCAGAAAGCAGTAGTAGTGATAAGTAGGTGGTACGGGTGGAGTTAAAGACTTATGTGCTGGAGAACATTGTTCAGGGTACAAAGGCTAATAGTTTAGCACATGAGGAGCATCACAATATAGCCACAGACAGATTTAGACGCAATATCAAGTCACCAGTCAGATATGGTTATGAAGATATGATTTCATATGCTCTTGTCATTAGCAGTGGAGATCCTACAACTTTTCAGGAGGCAATCAGTAGCTAAGTGAAAAGTAAATGGATGTGCACTATGGTCGAAGAGATGAAGTCATTGCATAAGAATCTGATGTGAGACTTGGTGAAACTTCCTGAAGGGAAGAAGATAATAGGGTGTAAGTGGGTATCTAAGAAGAAAGAAGCAGTATCAGAAAATATGGGGAAAGGTTCAAGGCTCTCTTAGTAGCAAATGGTTACTCACAAAGCAAAGTAGTTGATTATGATGAAATTTTCTCCCTAGTTGTCAGACACACTTCTATCATGGTAGTGTTGGAATTGATAGCTCACTATGACATGGTTTTGGAGCAAATGGATGTGAAGACAACTTTTTTACATAGTGATTTAGAAGGGCAGATTTACATGGAGCAGCCATATGGGTTTAGTCAACTTGGATATGAGAACTTGGTTTGTAAATTGAAAAAGTCACTTTATGGATTGAAGCAATCTCCTAGGCAGTCGTATAAGCGATTTGACTCCTACATATCAGAATTGGCTACCAGAGATGTGGGTATGATTGTTATGTATATGTTAAGAGCCTTGATGACGGTTCGTTAATTTTTCTGTTACTGTATGTGGATCATATGCTATTGCAGTGGAATATCTAATGTATGTCATGGTATGTACCAGACCAGATTTGGCTCATGCAGTCAGCATGGTTAGCAAGTATATGGCAAATCCAGTGAGAACATTGGGATGCAGTTAAACGAATTTTCAGATATTTGAGGGGTATTACGGATTATGACATTATGTTTGGAAGACAGTATAATGATATGTCAGTTGTGGGTTATGTGGATGCAAATTATACTAGTGACTTGGATGACAGGAGATCGAACATAGGTTATGTGTTTACTCTTGCAGGAAGGCCTATTTGTTGGAAGTCCATGATTCAATCCGTTGTTGCATTGTCCACAACTGAGGCAGAATACATGGCAGTCGTTAAGGCTGTTAATGAAGCTTTGTGGCTTACAGGTTAGTTAAGGAGCTGAATGTTCAGTAAGGTGGAGTTCAGTTGCATTGTGACAGTCAAAGTTTCACAAGATCATAGAGTTGGTTGCTTCTGGTGAATTATTGCTGGAGAAAGTTCACACTTATGAGAATGCAACAAACATGTTGACTAAGCGATTATCACAGAGAATTTCAAGCATTACTTGGACTTGATAAATATCTCTAGGTGCTAGAGAGAGGAGGTGTCCTAACCTATTAGTTCCAGGTGGAGGCGAAAACTTGTTTGATTTTCTCCTAAGGGGCAATATCATCAAGGTGGAGATTGTTGGATAAAGATGGCTCTTATTTTTAGGATATTCAAGTAGTTGAGTTCTAATATTTTTAGGATATTCAAGTAGTTGAGTTCTAATAGGATATTTAATAAGATATATAAGTATTTGAGTTCTATTAGGATATCCAAGTGTTAGAGTTCTAATAGGTTTAGGAATCCAGAGTCTGAGGTTTCTTATAAATAGTCAGTTTATGATGTAACCCAGAAATTATTCCAAATAGTAAAATATTTGGTCGCTCTCTCCTGTGGACGTAGGCATATTTTCGAACCACGTTAAATATGTGTCTCAATTATCTCTCTCTCTTCAATTTTTGTATATTGTTCATCATTGGTGTGCACGATAACAACACAACATTACTACATGATTGATGATTCATGAATCTTTTGTAACAAATGTCTTCGGCTAGGCCATCGGGCTTTGTCCTCGTTAATGATGTCTTTAGCTGCTTTGAAAGATTGATGGGATGAGTTCTCTTTAGGAGAAGGTGACTGGCCAGTGGCGGATCCAGGATCAAAATTCATGGGGGTCGAACTTTAAATGCGAAATGACAATAAATTTTTTTTCCTTCGTAATGCAAAAAATTTTCTTAGAGTTACAATATCGAAAATTAAAGACTAAAAGTATTAAAAATATTAGAATACATGTACCGTACTATATACTACGACTAAGAGATGACAATTGCATCCTACGTTTTTGCATCTTTTAAAAATGTTGCAAAATGGATTCATTCTCAATAGTTTTAAAAACTTCTTACTCGATGTACACTACCATGCAGTCATCTCGCATCCTATTACGTAAATCACTCTTGATGATTTTCATCACAGAAAATACCCTTTTAACGGTTGCAGGCGCAACTGGTAAGACCAATGTCAACTCAATAAGTCGATAAACTAATGAAAATAGAGTATTCTTTTTTGTCTCAATTATCTTAATAGAAAGATCTCTAATATCTTGAAGCCCAGAAAAACATAATTTCTTATAATATCTCTAAAATAGGTATTAAGCTGATTTTTAAGTATCAAATTAATTTTTTGGATCAAGACATGTTATGCAAAGAAGTAACTATGTACTTGCTTATTTGAACCGATTATTCATCTTATGAATGATCAAATCAAATAAACTGGCAAAACACTTCCACACGAAAATAATGAAAATAAGTAATAGTTTTGCCTCTACACCTCGAACGACTACAAGTTGGTATAATGTCTTCTATATTCTGCACACCAATAGAGTTACCCACACAAAAAAGTTTTGACTTTTTTCCAAAAATTAATCACATTTTATATCTCTCATTTCTTGCAATTGTTTATTCACAACTTCAACCAAACGCATAGCTTTAATAATGTCTTGATCTTTTCGCTGTAAGACCTGTGACAATTCGTTTGTAATTCCCGTTATATTCCTCAACAGATGCATAGTGAATACAATCTCAAAATTTTCCATCTTATCCATCAAACTCATAGTAATGTATCTTTGTTCTATGAGAGTATAATCATTTTTTATGTGTTCAAGCACTTCCAATACTGATGACCACATAGAGAAGAGACGAACTATTGTAAGGTGGTATGAACCCCAACGAGTGCCACCTACAATATTATAGGAATTATAAAACTATAAACAAATAAAAAAATTAAATAGTCTATTAATATTATAATGAAATATTGTACTCACCTGGTCGTGCGAGACTGATTTCTTGATTTTTGCCCCTTCCACTAGAAATATCTCTTTTGTCCAACCGCTCCATTATCTTGTCATGACAACTTTGCCAAAGAACAAATTTCCTTTTACATGACGCTCCGACCATATTCACAATTAAGGAAGTATAATTAAAAGAATCACCAACTTGCAAGTTATTATTTGCAATACCCACAACAACCAATTGAAGTTGGTGAGCAAAACAATGAATATAGATAGCAGAAGGATTGTCTCTCAAAATGAGTGACTTCAACCCATTGAACTCGTCTCACATGTTTGATGCCTCATCATACCTTTGATCTCTCAATTTGAATATTGACAACCCATGTCTTGGAAACAATTTGTCTATATTTTTTTTTCAAAGATTCAAAGCATGTATCAGGAACATGTTCCACACCAAGAAACATTTCAATCACATGACCACGTATGTTCACATATCTCAAAATCACTATCATTTGCTCATTCACTGAATTATCTCGAGAGTTATAAATCATAAGAGAATAAAATACATCTCAAATTTCTTTAATAATGGCAAGTGTGGTATGAGCTGCACAAGCACTCGTCATTTCCTTCTGAATATTTGGAACAATCATTTGATTGTTTCCAGGAGCATTAGTGTTAAGTGTCTTAGCAATCTTTTCACCACCTTGGCAAAACACGTTCAGAAGCTCAAGAAAATTGTCTTTCCTTATTGAACTCTCAGACTTGTCATGACCACAAAAAGCTAATCTTTGCCCCAAAAGATAATGAACAACATCTAAAATCGATGCTGAACAAATGTGATAAACATTCTCTTGATCATGCCCGTGTGCGAATAACATGTGCGGCACATTTCATCGTTGATTTTCAAGTGTTTCACATTGTCTTCTAGCTTCATTGTGAACACTATCATGTGCACCAGCATGTTCACAAAAAACTTTCACTGCCTTTTTCCAATTGCTAAATCATGTAGATGTAAACTTATCTCCCCTGGACTTCCCTCCTATAGGTCGCCTATACAGATAACACCACAATCAATATGTTTCATCCTTTGATACACTATATTCCAACCAAATAAAATCTTTAAATCATACCTCCCTAAAACCCCTCATTTCTTGCCCGTATTGCTTTTTTGGAAAATCATGGCCACATGGTTGAAAAAGACTTTTGATCAAGTAATCCCTACGAACTTGATCTCTAATCTCAACATCATATTATTCAATGAGTTTATGTAACCATGAGTCAACAATAATATCATCCGAACTAAACATAATGCGAGGTCTTTTTGAACTAAAATCCGTTTCAGAATTAGTAGTCGCGTTAGGAGTATTAGACGACTTCCCTCTGCGTGGCTTTCTTATCACAAACTTATCAATTTTCTAAACAAAATAAAACAAAGTGAAGACAATCAATCAATTGAATCACAACTCAAAAATCCAAATTCCAATATAATTAATTCCAATCCAAATTCAAATCTCATTACATTGCATTCAATTGACATTTAATCAAATTAATTAAAAATGATACTACTAAAAAATCCCCAATTTCACAATTTGTCAAAATCCATAATTCAAATTACAATCTAAATACATTGCATCCAATTGACATTACAATCAAATTAATTAAAAATGATACTACTAAAAAAATCCTCAATTTCACAAAATGTCAAAATTCCTAATTCAAATCCAAATTACAATCTAAGTACATTGCATTCAATTGACATTACAATCAAATTATTCAAACATGAAAACAATTTCACAAACTAATTCAAATAAATAGTTTCACAAATCACATATATCCAAATTCCAAACCAATTCAATCACATCCTCCAACAATTTCACAAACAATAAATATTCAAACCAATTCAATTTCATCCTCCAACAATTTCATAAACCATAATTGTTCAAACCAATTCAATTTCATCCTCCAACAATTTCACAAATCATAAATATCCAAACCAATTCAATCCCAAATCCCATCCTCCAACTGTCCAACAATTTCACAAATAATAAAATTCCAAACCCTAAAGCATTTTTACCATACTAAATAAAAGAATTTTTCTACTGAATTGTAGAGAGAGAATCTTGGATAGAGAGACATATTAGGGGTCGGAGGTCCAACAATTTTCAAGTGTAAAATCTCAAGGATCTTGCAAAAATTGAAACCTTAAAAAATCAAAATAATGAGATTGAGAGAGAGTTGTCAGTTGAGAGTCCAGAGAGAGAGGGAGAGAGAGACAGAGACCGGGAGAGGGAGAGAAATTCGGCAGTGGTGCGGCAGAGAGAGAGAGACTACTGGACGCTTGTACAGCAGCAGTGGTGCGACAGTGGGTGGTCAGCGATGGACAACGAGGTAGTGGGCAAGGTGGTGCGGGTCGTGCGATAGTGGGTGAGAAAGAGAGAGGGAGAGAAAATTTGAAGAGAAGAGAGAGAGAGAAGATCCTATAAAAAATCGTCTTTTAACAGCGGTCCTTTTAACGGCGGTTGCGAAAAACGCCGCCAAAAGGAACCTATAGTGGCGCTTTTTTAAAACGCCGCTAAAAAATCGCTGCTAAAACTCTTTTGACTTTTAACAGCGGTCTTTTCTCACGTTTTGATTTTTTTTTAAGGTAAAGTTCTGCATATTAAAAAATAAAGGGCCCAGACCTTGCAGGCTGCAAAACATGGGTTGGCCTGGGCCTATGGGGATCGGGCCCCCACATGCCCAGGCAAAAAAAAAATTACGGGCAATTTTTTTTAGCAATGCAATGGGTGGCGGCCGCCCCTACATTTGCCACCGTGACATGCGCCTATGTTGTGACTGCTCCAGCATCCAAAGCATTTGTATATCTTTTTCTTTTTTCTGGTCAAACAAAAAAAATAGTCTAGGATTTGTAATTATCTTTCAAAATATTACGAGGTCGAAGTATTTGTTGATGAATTCCACGCAATTATTTAGTTCTAGGATGAATAAATTTTTATCAGTATTTAATTCAAAAAGTAATTATTTTTCAATAATAATCCCAAATTTATAGGTAAAAATTAATTAGTTTCCCTAAAGTTTCAATTTATTGGATTATGCTTCTTATCTTTCAAAACAAATCAATCATTGCCCTCGTTAGATTTTACGGTTAAATTAGACAAAAAATGATGTGCAATGATTGAAAATATCTCTCCAAGGTAAAACTAATAAATAAAAATAAAAATAAATGTTCTATATATTTTTATTTAAGAAATATTACTTTTATTTATATTTTTATATCTTTCAATATTTTTAGTAATTTTGTCTTAGAGTGACATTTAAGTAATTTTCGTGTGGTTTATCAGTCAAATCAAACGGAAAGTAACGATTGATTGTTTTTGAAGCATGAAAGGTGTAATCAAACTAGAGGAGATCATTGATTTTTACTCATAGATATGGAGCATACTATGATGGTCTACATAATTATATCTTTATCTTTTTGGGGGGAAACATCACTTTTAACCACTAAACTTACATCAAAATATCAAAAAGAGGTCTAAACTACTAAAATCGTCACATTTTCTAGTCCAAAAACTATATAAAAAAAAGCATCAATATTTTCCATGTCGTAGAATCCAATGGTTGAAATATGTAGAAAATAGGTTGTGACACAATATTAAGGGATAAATTTTATAACAGGACGAACACTGACTTTATAGCTAAAATTTTAAATATGTGACGATTTTGGTGATTTGACCATCATTTTGATATTTTGATGTAAATTTAATGGGCTAAAAGTAAAGATGCCTTTTTTTTTTCTTGGCATAATATCTTTGTTCTTATATGTTCTTATCTTCGGCTAATTATTGACTCATCTTCCCTACCTTCATCATAGTCCGTTAAAACCTAAAGACGAATCTCTATATATATCGAAGTAAATGTTTGGTATATATGCTTGTTGCTTAATTAACTTATTTTTAACTGCGAATTGTCCTCGTCAATGTAAATTCTTAATCGAGGGTTCAATAAAAACAAGCATTAATTTGATCAGTTTGGTCTGCATGTGGCAGCTCTAAAATGCAAAATATATTTATTTCCCTTAGAAACGATACAAAAGTACAAGCAATAACATTATTTAGACTATATACAAAAGATGCTGCCCACTATCCACTGAGTTGAATTGATAATTGGGTTAACTGCAATCACACAGTTGTTGGCTTTCTGGTGATGGTGGAAACTGGTCAAGAAACATCTTCACATCAATCATATTCCTTAGGATATCATTCCATCTCCCAAGCCCACCAATGCCATCTCTCATGACATCAACAGTACCAACCATGATCATGATGCTGCATGAAACGCAAAAGTGCTTCACTGTTTGGGTTTTCTTTATAACAATTTTCCAAAGAAAAAGTCGGTTGAACTACAATATCCATATATATGACTAGTTGGTTCATATGAATCAGATGAGAATAATGGGTTGTGATTAATTGGTGGTGAGGTTGGTGTTGTAGTGACGAGCTTATTTAATGGATAATAGTTATAGCTAAAATCAGACATTTTGCAGCAGAAGGTACTTTTATGATCACGTTCAGAAATGATTGCTACCCTGGTTGTTTCCTTTTTTGCTTAATAAAAAAAATCAAATGAGAATGATTATTCATGTATTATGTGCTTTCTTTGGAGGCATGCCCAGTTAGGAGTTGGGTCCGGTTCAATAAGTGTGTAGGGCATATTTGCTCTGCATATGAGCATTATCTCTCTCAAAAAAATTATATAGCCTTGGAGCTTTTTTCCTGCAACAATTATATGGTTGGGTAACTATATACCTCTCAAAATAGGATAACTTGTTTGCCCCACATGATGACCTTGATTGAGCTTCACTGGTCAGTGTTCCAAAACTCTTATCTCTGTCTGGTATGGGCCTATAAGTAGGACCCATTCCCTTAGTGGGGCAATTGGTATCACTCCTTTCCAACAAGACCTTTGTCAAGTTGTATTTACAGTTCAGAAACAAAAAAGAATAGGAACTCACATTGCTTTTTCTTCACCCCCACAGCATCACAGAATACAATTTTGTTTTGTTGCCGAAATGACCCCACCTAGCACCCCTTCTCCACTCCCCCCCCCCCCCAACAGCCTTTAAGAGGGAACCCATCTCTGAGAAAACCTCAACCGACAGGAATATATCTATACTCATTGTCTAGAGAGAGAGAGATTGATGGGATTGCACTCAAATATGCTCTTGACTATCTTTCTCTGTTAGTTTTGACCAAGCAATTATATGACCACCATTGGTGCAGTTAATAAGAAACTCATTTTGAGTCTTGTCAAGGAAAGCTTTTGTAGAAAAAAATCTTACAGACCACAAGCTGCTTGCATGGAAAGATCTTTAAAGCTTAGGTGCCAAGGTGTTAAGAACACAATCTGCAGAAAACTTTTAACAGTTAGATCCAAGGCAAGAAAGTGAGCTCCACAAGGGAAGAAAAACCCCTAGGAGCCAAAGGAAAGGAAGTGCAAATTCTGTGTTACGCAATACTGCAGTTTTCTTTTTCTTGGTAAAGTTGCAGCAATTGGGAAACATTATTGTAGGGCCTCGTCATGGTATCATGCAATATGCAAGTTCTTTACCCCTTTTTCTGCTAAAAATAATAATAATAATGCTTGCTCCCTGTTGGATACTCTGAACATTAAGCGCAGTTGCTTAATATCAAGGCAAATTACTGATTGGATGTGGCGTGAACAGCTTCTGGAAACTGGAGCAAATCCACTGAAAACTTTATTTTGTTCATATTCTTACATAAGTTTAGTGCCATTAGATCCTGATTTCAGCCAGGAATATTATTATACATATATGTATTATCTCCTATATTATTTATTATATCTTTTTGGACCCAAAGCACAAAAACATCTATTCTCAAGATCTTGGGTGTAAGTTTTTTTTTTCACTTTATTCGGTGGATGACGTGATATCCGTACTCTCTCTATTATGCGGAACTGTAATTGCCTTTATTTTTGTACTCTCTCCGCGCTTTGTATTGAAATAAGTTAGAAAATTTCCAAAGATTAGTTTGGATGGTTAAGACTCAAGATTAAGAGCCTGCTCATTTTGAAGTTTTAAATTTGAATTCATTTAGTAAATAATTCTTGAGAACCACTTTTTGATAAAGATCTGACCTGTGTGAATTAGAGGGCTACACTGGCCGAGATTTTATCAACACATTAGGCGAGTTCATTTAGGTGAAATGTTATTACAGTTTAGGCGAGTTCATTTAGGTAAAATGTATTACAGTTTAAGTCATAATACATCTTACACCATCCTAAATATTCCTCTAAACTCTCACTTTAGCCAATTTCACTAGTCTTCTTGTTGAAACATGCCCTTACTTCTACTTCAGCCCCCTAAAAAGCAGGCTGTCCTTTTGCATTTCTGCTATAGTAGAACCCAACTCTGTATTGGGCTAGTATCAATTATTTAGATATGTATCAGGATAGTTCAGGGAAGGCAGACATCAGGCTCTTAAAACTTTAATGTCACCAAGATTTTTGTCCCTCATTTTCTGTGTGTTGTTTGCCTTTTGACCAGTCTTGGCTAGTCGCCATGGTTGCTCTGTTAAGACTGTTATTGTATAAAGGCATGCTGCCTTTTGATGTGTTTCCTTGAGCCTCAATTGTAACTATGTTCTATTACATGGTATTGGTATCAGTTGGTGTCTCAAATCAATTTACTTGTTTTTACATAGTTTCCTTTAAAAGGAATAATCCAAAAATAGGGATTTTTTAACAATAATTTAAAATTTTCTATGAAATGATGGTGTTTCAGATTTTGATGTATCTGATAAGATCTTAGCAGGGAAATAATCTTTTTTTTTTCATTTTTCTGAATTTACATAAGAAAACAAAACACCAGAAGCAAATATTCTTGCACAGTGATTGATAGGTTACCAGAAATGATCTCGAGAATGCTTTTGGGTAATATCGTCATGTGGATTCAAAGAGGAAAGAGAGCATATAATATGTTTTTGGTAATTTTGTCATGTTGAAACAACCGAAAAAAGGAAGAAAGAATTAGAAATGAGAGAGAGAGAGACCCATTCGCATCCCCACACAAAAGGTGGTGGGAAAAAAGTTCTTTTTGTACACACTGCGATGATGGCGATGATGATGCCTGCAATCTCCAACAGCAGCAGCAACAACAACGATAACACGTTCTCTCTCTCACTTTCTACTCTTCCTGTCCTTAACTCTTTCCCTTTTCCCCTTTTCTCCTTCCTCAAAACCATGGTTCATTCCCTGCTCTCTCAGAGCTCTCTCACATCGCATGCAATTACCCATGAATGGTAGAGCAACTGCACAAGAGTTATGGAGAAGAAGTGCGGGTGCTGGGCTGTCCTGAAACGCGGCGTTAGAGGTGCCTGCAAGTCCTCTGCTTCGAAAGACTTCGCCAACACTATCCCTCGTACTAGTCTAGTGTATGATGCAGGTATGTCTATATATTAAGAGAGAGTTCTTTTATATTGTTTTGGCATTCAATTTTAGTAGCTTTTCGCTGGTGTTTTGAATAAACGAGATTCATACTAGTTATCTCAGAAGCCATGTGTGCCTTCATTTGGTCTCCTGTATTTTTACGTACTGTAAGAGTCTCTCTCACTGATTCCTTAGTTTCTCGAGTAATTTCTTCATAGCTTCTGTGGCACTTGGATTGGAAAGGTAACTCCACACTCACTTCCCCTGTTTTCTCTAATCTATCGGAAATTTTGTGTTCAAAGATATCGTAAGACTCCTCATTTGCAAAGTGAAATCATGATCTGATTGTGAAGTAAACAACAGATCTCAAACTGGGCAAATCTGCTGATGATTCTGTGAAGATAACTTTTTTGAGTTATATCTACAAGCAAGCGCGATTCCAGTTCCTTCGGAGTGAGACGATTCATATTCAACTTGTTTTTCTTCTGATAGCTGCATAATTCTGTTCTTTGGTCATCCAAAATACAGGCGCCTGCTCTGCTAGAAGACAACGGTTTCATGTCACCTGATCTCTCACGGAATTCCCTTTTGTGCAAAATTTAAGTTCTCATGTTCCCAGTCGACTTGAGACTGATTGCAATATTTAATTTCTGCAGACTTTACGTAAAGATGTTCTTTATGAAGCCTTAAATGTTGCTAAGCAAGCTAATTTGACATCTATCACGCGTTTTATGTATGGGAGGCTTGTAAGTGAAGCAGAACTTCTCACCTTCGTTCTATCAATGCAGCTACTGAAACGAGATATCTAAATGCTAGCAACAGAGAACTCTGTCCTCCCAATGAAGCCCAGCTATCCTCAGATAATCCTGATCCACCACCATCAGAAAGCAAAGCTCCTTGCCAGCTGCTCCAATTTACATTTCAGGAACTAAAAGCTGCAACGGGAAATTTCAGACCTGATAGTATCCTCGGGGAGGGTGGATTTGGATACGTTTTTAAAGGATGGATTGAGGAAAATGGGACAGCACCAGCGAAGCCAGGGTCGGGGATTACAGTTGCAGTCAAAAGCTTGAAGCCAGATGGTCTTCAGGGCCACAGAGAATGGGTGGTTAGTAGAATATCTGCCTTGGGTTAGTAGATTGATGTTAAAAAGAGATGCTTAATTAGATGCTTAAAATTGTGAGTGTAACTGTGTCTGTGACACTGCTTCATGCAGGCTGAGGTTGACTTTCTTGGACAGCTTCACCATCCTAATCTTGTTAAACTTATTGGTTACTGCATTGAGGATGATCAACGCCTCCTTGTTTATGAATTTATGACCCGCGGAAGTCTTGAAAACCATCTTTTTAGAAGTGAGTCTTGCTATTTTGTTGTGCTTTCTTGTTTACCTATTTTGGAGCTCAGCTTGCTAAACTTTTTCAGTGTGGCGTTTATTCTGCCCTTCAGAATGCTGTTTGGCTGCACTGTTTTCAAAATTTTAACTTAAGGAATCTGCTATCTGATGTAGGTTATGTTGTTGCAAGAAATTTTAGTTTCTTATAACAAACATAAAACTTTTTCTTCTTTGTCCAATATTTTCTTTCATCCTTCTCTGGTTTCTCATCCTAGTTTTTGTAGCTGAATATGTCTTGCAATGAATGAATTGAAAGGGTTCCCGGGTTTAAATTTGTCTCTTCTTTATGAGTATAAGCCAATTCCTCTAGATTATCAATGGATGGATGATTAAATTACTACAATTCTCGTAGATCATCGATTGAGGAATGATTAAATTAATCATAATGTCTCAATTTATTGAGCAAACAGAACTTACTTGAGGAATATACAAAAAAATTCTATTTTGATTAACTACTATTAAATGCTGATTTTGTCAAAAATTTGAAGGGACCATACCTCTTCCATGGTCCAATAGGATTAAGATTGCCCTTGGCGCAGCCAAAGGACTGGCGTTCCTCCATAGTGGTCCAGAACCAGTCATATACAGAGACTTCAAGACATCCAACATTTTGCTTGATTCGGTACGTGAATAATTATGTAGGGAATAATGAAGGTTAGTTTTGTTGAATTGAGCTATAATAGGGATTTCCTTCTATAGGAGTACACTGCAAAGCTTTCAGATTTTGGTCTAGCCAAAGCTGGGCCTCAAGGAGACAAGACACATGTTTCTACCAGGGTTGTTGGAACTTATGGTTATGCAGCTCCAGAGTATGTAATGACAGGTAAATATATTTTCTTCTGCCTTATAAATTTACTTATTAGTTCCTAAAAACTTAATAGCAAGATATAGCGTGGCATTGGATTAGCACATAACAATGATTAGCTGAACACACTGAAGTCTGTGATTATGCATTTTATCAACTCTAAAATCACCAATATGTCCGTTAATGGGGATGACTGACTACACCAGGATCCTAGATGACTATATTTCTAATGTCAAGTGAATAGTCTCCTTAAAACCAACGACAAGCACGTGTTTCTGTTGAATGTTCTTGCATCAATGCTTGAACACAGAGTGCATGGTTCGGATAACCTACAAACTCTGAGCTTTTAGACCTCTAGATCCCAGTGTTTTTGATACTACTTTCAAAAGGATCATGAGTTGGTGATCTTCACATAGCTAACTGTAGGATGAGTTGGTGATCTTGAGCTACTGATGGTTATACAAGGTCAGTTTCAGTGGAAGATTTAACTGAAGATATTCAAATTCAATTTGTCCAACTCAGATGTTTCATATCATGACCGTAGTGGTATTTTTATTTAGCATGGGCATCTATTTAGTCGGTCCTGCATCACCAAAAACCTTTCAACAATATAAGTTTGATGCTTTTCAGATCCTTGGAAACAGATGCTTCAGGTTTTTGGCTTACGAGCAAGTGATCCTTTGTATTTCTGTTTCTTGTGCCACAGAAAGGTTGAGACCTAACCTATTACAAATGTTGGCTCTTCTTTCCTCAGGACACTTGACATCTAAAAGTGATGTTTACAGCTTTGGAGTTGTGCTACTTGAGATTTTAACTGGAAGAAGATCAATGGACAAGAAACGCCCCAGTGGGGAACAAAATCTTGTTTCATGGGCTAGGCCATATCTAGGTGACAAGCGAAAGCTTTACCAAGTAGTGGATCCCCGCCTGGAACTGAATTACTCCCTTAAAGGCGTGCAAAAAGTCTCTCAGCTAGCTTACAACTGCCTTAGTAGGGACCCAAAATCCCGCCCCACAATGGATGAAGTTGTTAAGGTTTTGACTCCGTTGCAAGATCTTAACGACCTAGCCATCCTATCTTACCATTCTCGTTTATCTCAACAAGGGAGACGCAGGAAGAAAGATGGAACTCCACAGCTCACCTACAACCAATCCAAGAGCATCAGAGAGTCTCCTCTGAATACTGGCAAGCAGCATTATAGAGGATGGCCAGTCACTTCTCCTTGACTGGCCTAATGATTGGATACAAGAAGCTCCTGGATGCCATCTCTTCAACCAACCGGGTAATTGTCAGAAGAACATATTTCGAGCTTGTATAAGTTTTGGGTGTTGTAAACGTGCCACGGCAGCAGGGTCAATAGAAGAGGAAAGGGATATCCGTTTCCTTTTCTTAGACCCCGTACACTAGAGCGCTAACCATCAATTTAGAACATTCCTCACGTTTTGCCTGTGTTGTAATTGAGCTATTATATGCTGTAATTAGATAAAATCTCTCATTTCGAATATTGTTATTTGCAGCTACCTGATTTTCCCAGCTTGCTTTGAAATGTGGGAATTGCATTGTCCTATATGTTAAGGAATTACTCTTTCATATTTCTTCTTCTAAAACTATCAACTCACACACACATTTAGCAGATCTTGACCCTAAGACCTCACTCTTCTCCCGTTCTTGTGGGAGGCAGAAGTGTCACTTTTACTTCCGAAACCATTTCTTTCATGTCATTCTACAAGGTCTCTCTTCCAGAGTTTAAACCCTCACTTTTTGCCAGCTTTTCTGAATTCCCTTAGGGTTATAGGAATCTCATGTTCAGGTCCTTGAACTGTTTATGTACCCACATACCAAGTTTGATCTGGGCTCGAATCATGTCTGAACTAGGAGAGCTGAGGGCTGGTTCAAACTACTCCATATAACCTCAGCATCCCGAAGGTCCATATCCAGGACAAGCCACCATCATGTTTCCTCCAACATATCAGAACAGTTACTTCCTACAAAGATACAAAGTATGTTTATTGCTAGACTTTCGCGTGTGATAACATCCAAATCATGCAAAATGAAAACAGCAGGTAGTAAGTTTAAACCCATTTATATTAACTGGAGAGGAAATCTTTTTAGTCGCATTAAAAATAAGGTTAAATGCTTGGTAAAAAAGAATCGAGGTGCAAATCCTCCATAATGTGTGAGGCCGGCAAAGAGGCAAACGTTCGATGCCAGTGCCACCACTAGCCTTTCTATCTTTTAGCTGCCTAACAGTTCCTCAGTCGAGAGTGTTGACATCTTTGTACTGTTCTTTTGTAACTAAGCAACAAACGGGTGCATAAAATATGTTCTAGAGAGAGCTCTGCCTTTCTCTCTGGAACACCTTCAGGGTTTCCGCCTAACCCTTTCTCCCTTCAGTTTTTCTGTCACTTTTAGGTCCTCTCGTCCCCTCTCCTTTACTGACACAACTTTTGTGTTCGGGATTTGTCCCTTTTCCCCCTTCCGGTTATCTTGTTTGGTTAGTTTTTGCTCGAAGAAGTGGAAGATAGATCCCGACGTTTTCGTTGACTCTTGGAGGCCATGCCCTAGCTCATCAGCCTCAGCTCCTTTAGCCGGTCCTTTCTGCACCAGTCCGTCGTCAGTCTGCCGTCGCGCGCTGATCAATTTTTTGCTTGCTCAGCTGTTTTCGGCAGCTTTCGAAGGCAACGCTTCCCAGTGGCGGATCCAGGATCAAAATCCATAGGGCTCGAATTTTAAAAGCGAAATGACAAGAATTTTTTTTACCTTCGTAATGCAAAAAATTGTCTTAAGAGTTACAATATCGAAAATTAAAGACTAAAACTATTAAAAATATTAGAATACAAGTATCGTACTATGTACTACGACTAAGAGATGACAATTACATCCTAGGTATTATTCCTGCATGACTTGGTCTTATTGCAGACATGATGGACAAGATAACTATATTTTGAACCAAAATGTGTTCAGTATAAAAGAAAAAACATCCGACCTTTTGATAGAGTCTGAAACCATTGCCAATGAGCTGCCTTGAGATAACGTTTATAAGGGATGGAGGGACAAAGTCCAGCTTGACGTCCATATTTGCAATTGTCCTACAAAAATTAAGAGGTCTTAAACTTTTAAAATTGGAGAGCTTAACAAGGCAAGTAATGATGTACCATCACTTAAATTAGTAGAAAGCCAATCACTTAAATTCGTGCTTAACCCGCAAGTTACTGGATACATTAATTCCACTAGCAATACAAGCTACCAATGTAGAAGTCATTAGACCCATTTAAAATCAAGCAAAGTAGCAAACAGAAAGCATCCATAAATACAGCCCTACATCATCGAGGTTCTGGCCCATTTACAACCAAATATAAGATCAAAACAAATAGGATGCATATAGGGTTGGGTTGATTACAAATCTAAATCTCCATACTGCATGCCCACTTAATCTGCATCTCCAACAAATTAGATTTCTTAAACGGAACACTTACATATGATTGGCAATCAACAACTACTCACCGGAAGTAACTTCTTTCTGAGGTCACCTTTTGCAAAGCAAAGCCTCCTACAACATCAATCCTAACAACATCCTTTGCTTCAGGGATTGCCTCATTGGCGAAACCATGAGTGACTATATCAATGCTTTCTGAGTCAGAGTTCTGCAAGCACAAGTATACCAAAAGAGCATTTGAGCTAAAAACCAAATAAAAACAGTTCAAAATTTAGACATTTAAAATAAGGCATTTGAGCTAGTTGCTGGGATTTAAAATGCTATGGCTGTCTACACACCCAAAACATTGTTATCTATGCTGAATGAGCTTTAAAATCATCCCTACGGAGTCCAAGAAAATGTGATTTTTGTGTCAATAGTGCCTCTGCCTAATGAGTGACCAACAATCCTTTTGAGTATGCATCAACTATTGCAAAGATGTGAACTAAGGAGCTATTTCTCAACATTTTAAAAAAAAATTGAAGCATCCGTGATTTAGAAAAGTGCAGACCACCAAAGAATTTCAACTCTAAATCCAAGATAGCAGGGCAGACAAAAACAAATAAAGTAATTATTGGAGTCAGAAAAATCTAAAACATAAAACTTTGTAAACAGAACATTGGCAAACGACAACATTAGATAGACCTTCACTCTCATTTTAACCAGCAAAATACATGGAAAAATAAATGCCTGCAATATAAAATGATCCAGGAAAAATCCAAAACTACAGATTCTTTGTTGGGTTGTCAAGGAACTTATATCTTTTTAATGTGAAGGGAATCTCTTCTAAACAATGAACATCTCTGTTTACCATTTACTAGGAAAGATGCAAGTGAAGTTGGTAGCTACTGGCCTACTGCACTGAAGATTTCGTCTTACTACATGATCTTCTTAAAGAGCTAGCTATCTATCAGAGCAGCCAACAGCCATTAATAGAACAAAGGAAAAGACTGATTATGAACCCAAATTCAAATTTGAACTAGAAACCCCAAATTCACAGACCCAACAGTCCAACACTCCAACAGGAGAAAGAAAGCGGGGGTGGGGCGGTGGGCGATCAGCGCGGACCTGCGGTGAAGGGCACTGGGCAAGGTGCGGACGGCAAGACGCTGGTGTCGTGGACTGCGGTGTAGGGAAGCTGCAGCCTGCAATGGCGGTGGGTGGTGGACAACGGCGCAGTCGGCACAATGGTGCGGCGGTGGGCGAGAGAGAGAGAGGATAAACGTGCGGCGGTGGGGTGGGCGAGAGAGAGAGAGGTTGAGAGAAAATAAACACATTTTTTTTTTAAGGCAAAGGGTGAAACGACGTCGTTCCACCCTCTGCCTATTAAAAAATAAAGGGCCTGGGCCCTGAAGGGAAACGCTGGTTGGACTGGGCCAATGGGGGTCGGGCTCCCAAAGGCCCAGACCAACATTATAAAAAAAAATTTACAACTAAAATTTTTTTTTGGCCGATCCAATGGGTGGCGGCCGCCCCCTTGGATCCGCCTTTGACGCTTCCTTGGACAAAGTCAAAAGCTCCAGCAACTCCGATCTAGTCTGGTCCAGCGTCCCTCAGTCGTGTGTGGCCTTCATGAACCTCCCTGTGCCGCGCATGAATCTCACGCGCCGCTATGTCTCTGCCTTGGTTTTTTGGCCACCCTATTTCAAATCCATGTTTCTTTTCCTGTTGTGGTAGTTTGGTTTTTTTTTGCCCCGAGGAGGCTTTCCTGGCCACTTGGTGGCCTTGCTGCTCTTTTTGTGGGCTTTGTTGTGTTTCTCTAGGTTGTCTTTGTTCTTAAATCTAGTGCTAGCTCCTATTTGGTTCCGGTAGCTGCCGTCTACCGTTTCCTGCCACCCGCTCCCTCTGCCCAACATGAAATATTTGTAGCTTCATAATCCTTTTGGATCCTGCTATCCTTTTTTTGCAACCTAGTGCGCTTGAATATTTTGTATCTTGTCTCTGTATTCAATGCAATGATAGCCTCACGGTTTTATTCAGTAAAAAAAACAAGCAACAAAGGGGTGTCGTCACCCCCACAAACCCTTAAACTCCCCCACCCCCAACCTACATCCCAAACAAAACAAAAAAAAGGCAAAAAAAAGGAAGCAAGGAAGCAAGCAACTTAGGATCCGCATTTGGAACTAAAGCTTCAGCTATGCTTGGTAAGCTGTAAAGGCTAATTTTTTGTGTAGTGAGAACTGAGAAACAGGTAGGTGCCTTTTTCATATGTGACTCATGATCTGTCAAATTATGAAGACACAAGTTAAGATCAATTATGTGCTTCGTTCTTGTAAATACAAAGCATATATCTCAAGGAATCCTTACAAAGCGAAATTAGGGCTTCGATGATCGGCTGTAACTTTCGAGTAGTCACTTTAAATGCAATGTAAATGTGGGTAGTACATCCTTCATTAGAATTGGATTCGATAAAGTAATTTACGTCCTATGGCAGTGGGATCCTTGATTCTGGTCGCCCACTCACCCTGCTGGCCACGTGAGATGGGGCGGCGATTATTCGCCCTCCAAATGCGTGGAGGCAGGGGTGATCCACCCTTACCCTCACTGGACTAGCTAGAAGAGTTCAAGATATGTCTCGTGTAAAAAAAATTCCTGCACTTCCTTTGATATCTAAGTCTGTGCAGTAGTTTTTTGATGGCAAGATATCAGAGAAAAGATTCGGACCAAAGCGCCCAAAGCTGTTATAATGTGTGGCTAATATTTATTTTCCAAATTCAAGGGACATACAAATTTAGACTCGACACTTTGGTTTGAATCTTTTTCCATCATGATCATTCACCTCCTCGTAGAACCATAGGAGAAAGAAAGATTGCTCATAATAAAGGAGAAAAATGCTTCCAATAATGTATTTCAAGGGAGTCCTCTCGAGGACGTAGTTGATGGTTAGGAATTAGAAGTATTTAGCAGTTAAAAGTTGTCGTTATAATTGATGCAATTGAAAGCTGCCAGGGCCCGGAATCATATAAAGCCTCTATAAACAGGCCGAATCCAATAATTTTGTACGATTTGAAATGGGTCTTAAGATCTACATTCTCATCATGCATGATATCTCCTCTTCCGGCGATTTCTTCTCACAGATGGCGCCCCATTCCCAGCCATGTTACATAAGCTCCTCTTACCAACAAAAAAAAAATATTGCGGCCTCTTTAAGAAATTGCTTTGCTTGGTTGCTGCTGGCCTATTCTATTGGACAATCCTCTGAACACGAAAGCCCGCCTTGTTCGGCAGCTTGTCGCTTGCATTAATTCGTAGACTCCGCTGAGAAGATCATTGGCGTGTCTGATCCTAAACAATGCTCTGAAGGGACAGTCTACTTGTTTCGGTTTTATTTCCCTCTCTGCAACTGATCACTTTCCCTCGCACGGCAATTTGGAGCATGACAATCTCTGTTGGCTCTGTCAGAGATTTTATGATCTGTCTTCGTCAGCTTCCTCCTCCTTGGCAGCACCTTTTTGTATTCTCTCCACGATGGATATTGGACCATAAAGATGCATGCCTCTAGCTATAGAGCTACCTTTCGTCCAATTGCCTTAACTATGCGCAGGGATGGAAGCTGGGGTTTCACAGCACACGCAACTACTGGAGGGCTTCATGTGGATCTTCATGTCATTAATGAGTTTATACCTCACTCCACCTGCTGTAAGCAGCACTGCGTTGGTATATTTCCCTCGATTCTTAGCCATGGTTAATTGAAAGATGGCGGACAAAACAAAGCTGTCGTTTCAGAAAGAAAGAAATCTCTAAGTCACTTAATAATTTAAGCATATTAGGGGAACGGATTGACTCCGAAGGCAATCCGGTCCGGATGACCGGATGGACGATTATCCTACGGTCGAGAGGCCGGGAGGAGTGTGGGCCCCGCCCTCCCGACCGTAGGATGACAGAATGGACGGCATCCAACCGTCCATCCGGTCATCCGGACCGGATTGCCTTCGGAGGCAATCCGCTCTCGTGAAGGCAATCCTCTCTCTCTATCAGAGCCAGCAAAAGAAGGAAAAGGCCTAAGCAGCAAACGGAATATAATCCTATAGTAACGCACAGGCAGTCGTAGACAAAATGTCATGTCTTCAACCTCTGCAAAAAACTTCAGAATTAATCCACAAATTGCAGGCAAATTAAACTGAGGGATATTAATATCAGACTGAAGTAATCTTATCCTACTCAGAAAAAAACAATGAGTTTCCCTTTTTTCTGGCAAGTACTATTATAAAATGGGGTATTACTTATACTCAGAATTTTTTTTTATCATGCATCACTTATTAACATGTGAATGACATGACATACAAGCATTTCTGATCACATACCAAGATATATGTCGTAACCTAACAGTCTCAATCAACTTAGCCATACAATACATGAGTTGTTTATTGCGTCCCAGAATGCTGAGTTTTGACGTGTGTCATGAAATAGTACTGTTTTCGAAGGGTCAAGACTAGAGGGGGATTATCGTTTGAGTGTAATTATGTAAGTCTTATCCATTAACTGATCAGAAATATTTTCTGTATCAGTCAAGCGGTCTGTATATTAATTAGATCAGTGTCAAATGTCCCAAAAAGGGTTAACGAATAGAATTGGTCTATCTGATATAGAAATATGCATGGAAGTCGGAAGAGATAACAGCACCTGATCCTCGTCCTTAATTCCAAACACTCGGATACATGCTTTGTCATCAACTAGCCTCTACCTTTGTAGGATAAGCAAAAATGACCCCATACATGAGACCTGCGTACAAATGCTAACTTCGGAAGTTTGAATATTATGTAAAACATTAACCTAATCCATGTTGTTGCTAAGAAAATTTATAAAGAATAAAAAGGGGAAAAAAGAAGACAAAAAGAATTGGATCAAGGGTTAAATCATATATATTTGGCTCAGTTTCGAGAAATGGACACCTAGTTCAACTAAGCCAACTATCTGCATTAAAAATTTACGTTCAACCGATTAAACGTACAGTTTAGTTTCTCCATCGCCAGTCAGGCCCATAAACTCTTCTATAGATTGTATTTGGTCACATATATTAATTTCTTTCTTTTTTTTTCACCCTCTTAAACAACGTCCGAATCATAAGAATATTTGAGAAACTACTTCCAAAGAAACTGTTAGCGCATTTTTGTTTTGGCAAAATTTCGTGTCAAAATATGTCTTGATTGAGTTGTAATTTAGGTCCCCACATTTGTTCAAGAGTTAGAGTTGATGGGTTGTTCAAAGTCTTCATCACATTCAACCAGCGTTCAACAGGCGCTCGAGCGGCCTTGAAAAAATTCATACAGAGTCATCACGTTCAACCAGCGTTAGACAAGCGCTCGAGCGCTCAGTGCA
The DNA here is from genome assembly GCA_963930655.1 of Myrica gale. NCBI lineage: Eukaryota > Viridiplantae > Streptophyta > Magnoliopsida > Fagales > Myricaceae > Myrica > Myrica gale. The sequence goes on along the minus strand of OZ005598.1, from coordinate 27,845,962 downwards.
AATTTCAGACAGAAACATAAGCGTTTGACCAGCGTTTGACCAGCGCTCGAGCGACTTCCGGCGAATTTCAAAAATCCCTGAATTTTTGGAATTTCCTTTTGAAATGTTAGGAAACCCTACAAGGTTTCGTGGGAAGCCGACCTAAAGGTATTGAGGCTTCCATTGAGCATATTTGTGCCTCTATCTTTGAGAGAAAAACCTCATAAGAGTTATGCTTCAAGATTGACAAGTTTTTCTCGATTCTTTGATCAAATAGCTTTGTAACCTTCATGGTGTTGAAGGGGCGCTGAAGAACAAGAGTGTTCGGTGAAGAATTCATAGAAGATCCTCAAAGGTTTGAGGGGAATGCCCCACGAAGCGGGTCTAAGCAGGGAGGCTTAGATTATTACATCAGGGTTGTCAGAGTCAAGCAACAGGGGTTGTCCGTGTCTGAATCACTCTTTGTAAGGTTTTCTTCTTAGTGGATTCTAGGTGGCTGCTAGCCCGGAGTGGTTTTTCCTTTGAATGGTGTTTCAAAGGTTTTCCACTTCGTCACCAAATTCTTGTCTCTTTGTGTGATTGAAGTTTATTTAATTTTTCGCTGCCTATTTGTTGACTGAGTTGATTATTAAGCATATCTAGGCTGAACAATTTTAGAACATGTTTTAAAATTGTTATTGATTTGTTAATTAGAGGTAATACACATATTTTCCACCTCTAAATATTGTTAGGGTCTAAACTAGATTTTTCAGAAAGTACGAAAGTAAACAGGCAAGGAACAATTGCTCAATCATAACAACATGTTAGATTTTGTCAATACACGTGAGTTCGGTGTTCGATAGAAATAATTTCAGGGATAATTGACAATTCAACAATAAAAAACATACCATGAAATCTCGAGTTCTGTATCCTCTGGTAAATGACTGAAAACCTCTTCCACTGCCTCTTTCAATTCTGCTATTGTCGCCGTGCTTGGAACTATTAACTCTGCTGGACATTAAAAATTTCAGCTTGTGCCACATTCAAATTCACATTCTTACATACATGCGAAGATGCATACAAATTGTGTACACAAACATTGTGCATGCCTGCGTTCTATATAGGTACGTATACCGGTATAAGTGCTTACATACTTACGTGTTACATATCATTCCTACGTACGTTCATATTCAAGGAGAGGAGGACTAGGAGGAGGAGGAAACAATTTACCAAAGCGGGAGCCATCCAATTTGAGAACAGAGAGCTTCAGGGGCTGTTGAGGCAGCTTGTGGTACGTGAAAGTCCCCACTTTATTGTAAGACATACAAACGCTACCGAAAGCTGATCAACTGTTGATTATTGGAGTCCGCTTCAAGCTAGGTGATCATGACATGAGTAACCAACAAATCTTGGTGTAGACGGCCAGTGGCGGAAGGAGAGGGTAGCGAACCAGGGCGGTCGCTACCCATCCCCCCGCCCAAATAATTTTTTTGCATATAAATTTTATTTTTTTTCATTACTTGTCCTGGGCCCCCGATACCCATTGGGCCCAGGCCAAGTAGAGTTTAATCTTCCCCGATACCCATTAGCCCGGCCCCCGGCGCTTAGAAAAAAATAAAACCTTTCTCTCTCTCCACCTCCGGACCTCCCCCTCTTTCGCGATCTCTCCTCTCTCAGACTCACAAATTTCAATTTCTCTGCCGTTGGCCCATTGGCCAGCCGCCGTTTCCCTTTGCTGCCCGTTGGCCATTTTTCCCACCCCCGCGGCCCGCACCAGCCACCAGGTATAACCGGTCTCTCTCTCTCTCCCTCCCTCCCTCCCCTTGTGCCGTTGTGCGTCTCTGGGTCTCTTGCTGCCGCTCTCTTCGACGGTTATTGCAGTCTACAGTCTACTAGTCTTGATTTATTTTTATTTTCCAATTTGTTGTTTTTGCTTTTGGATTCTCTCATTCTCAGATCTGGATTCTCTCATTCTCAAATCTATTAGACTGTTTCTCAGTCGAAGATAGGCAACTAAGGCAAGGCATAACATAGTCTCTGAATCTCTCGGATTGGATAATTTGAATCATAGGTGAGTTTTCGTTCCCTTTTAGTAGTTTAAGATTTTAGGCAATGAGGTAATTTCAACTTATTTGCAAATTTGGTGAGTTGTTGTTGTTGAGTTGGTGTTTTTGTTTTTTTGTTCATATTGCCTGTGCTAGCTCATCTTTTGATCTTTGGACATAGATTTTGTGATGATGTATTGATGTGATCAATTGGTTAGTTGCTGAGTTAGTGTTTGAGTTGCTGAGTTGGTTAGTTGCTGAGTTGGTGTTTGAGTTACTGAGTTTGATTTTGTGATGATGTATTGATGTATTGATGTGATCAATTTTCTTGTTTACTTATGTGAGTGCGATGTACTGCATAGTACTTTACATTTGAGGTCAGATGAATGCTTAATTAATTGCATGTTGAAGGTGAACTGTTACAGTTGCAACATTCTGAGGCCAGAGTTTGCAAATTTGGCACAACAAAGCTATTAGGCATTAGCTACAAAATTCATCCTTAATTGAGCTTGCCTAGACGAGTAACAGATAAAAGGCCACCAATCAAACTCGCAAGGAATATCACTTTAGGTACCAACGATAGTAGACCAGTTGACAGATGCTCCCCAGACCATGGTTTTGCAAATGCCCCAGTTAGTTTGTGAGATGCCAGCCTAAGAACCTAGTTTTATCTACTAGCTTATTAAGTTGTTGATATTCTGTCTTCCATGGAACATAAAGAACAGAGTGCATACCATTAAGTGAATAAGCTAGTACATAAGGAATGAATGCTATGACAATATAGACCAGGCTGAAGAATGTTGAAAATCCAAGCCAAATCCTTAGTGTTGACATTTTCAAAAGATTGAGAACGAAGCCATTTTGCAATATTTTCAGAAGATGCAAAGTCGTATGATACAATTGTCATCTTTCAGTTCCAGTACATAGAACGATACATGTATTCTAATATTTTTAATGCTTCTAGTCCTTCATTTTCGACATTGTAACTCTAAGACAATTTTTTGTATTACGAAAGAATTTTTTTTCTTATCATTTCGCCTTTAAAGTTCGACACCCATAGATTTCAATCCTGGTTTCGCCACTGTAGACGGCCTCTTCTGTTTCCTTTAGATGTGTTCCGAATCTGGCTCTATGCCCTGAGCATTACGCCAAAGACCCTAAACCTATCTGTTACCGAAACGATCTTCGAAGAGATTTTCTTTTCTCCTGAGAGCTCTCGATTGAGAGAGAAATCCAATCGATTTGATGGATATAGCAGAGAAATATATATCACAATTCCAAACTCCAGCGTTTTTCTTCCTGGCCGTAATGGTGACGGTTAGGGCTTTGATCCTTCCTTACTTCTACGAGGAAATCAGAAGAGGTCAAAGAGTCAGAAAACACAGATCGACTTCGCATTTTGTTTCTGTGTTGGTTGGTTAGCCTTCGAAGACGGAGACGGTTTATGATCACCAACACGGGTGACCTGAATGACGCAGTTCTAGATATTTTTTTGCGGTTTTGACAGAAGGAAAAATGCAGCTCATGATTCGCTATCTTTTTTTCCCATTCGTTTTTAACCCAAAGTTTACACCATAATAAGCTATTGTAATTACCTGAATTTTGAATATACAATTAACGGTTGAAATATTAATGTACGTGACAACTAAGATTCTATTTGAAGGAAAAATATATATGAAATATCTGAACAAAATCAACTGACACTATTTTAACGTAAATTAAGCTACATGCAGCCTCTTTTCAAAAACTCCTTAAAAAATCGATATTGGATACTAATTGTGGCATAGACTCGATCAGGCCCAGATCCATGAAACTTCTTCCTTCTAAATGGGCAGAGGATCCACACGAATTAATGAAGTTAAAATGTGTCCAATTGTCCATTGATCAATTACGTTTTCAGTTATATGGGCTCGAGTCTCATTGTTGTTGCTTCGTCGACCAAGCAGCCAACATATATATATACACACACAATATGCAGTGCAAGCATGTACAGGCTCCAGTTATTGTGCAACTTCTGAAGTGGGTGAGTGGTGTGAGTTAACAGTGAGGATCAAGTTGGTTTCATTGGACGGTGAAGGGACTGTCAGCGCATTAATGAGTCGCCCCGGTTATGACCCGACATCTCCCACCCGGCTCCCGCAAGTTTCACCCGAACCTGCCTTCGACTTCGACTTCTTCCAGCCTTCGACTTCGACTCCTCACACGAGCCTTCGACTCCTCCCCCGTCCATTACAGCCTTCGACGACGGCCTTCGACTCGCAAAATAGAGGATTATATTTGTCTCTCTTTCTCTTCCATTGTTGCTGAGTTCGATCTTTCTCTATATCTCCGTCTCTCTTCCTTCTCATCTCTCACCTCTCTCTGTCTCTCTCTCTTTGCCTTCCATGCAGCCACCTTGATGGAAATGATCTTTATTCTACTCTGATACAGGAGCAATGAAAGGCCGCAAGAACAACAACCTCTCAGTACTGTTGGTTTCAAAAACAAAAAGGCCAGCGAATCTGCATAAAGAAAATTAAAAACCGTACGTGAATGTGCTTAACGTCGTTGCTTCATTCATTCTTCTCTCTCTCTCTCTCTCTCTCTCTCTCTCTTTCTGTCTTTTTTTTTCTTTCTATTGCTGACCTGCAGAACCTTCAAGCTTCTCCACACGAAGCTGATATTAATAGCAGATTTGATATTTTTTACCTTTTGTTTTTCTTCTTAGTTGTGTTTCCTTCGATTTTCTCGACGGCCAAAAAAACCAAAAGACAGAGGTGAAGCGTTCTGCTAGATGCCCATGTCGCAGCAGCGTCAGTACTGTTGGTTTCAAAAACAAAAGGCCAGCGAATCTGCATAAAGAAAATTAAAAACCGTACGCGAATGTGCTTAACGGCGTTGCTTCATTCATTCTTCTTTCTCTCTCTTTCCGTCTTTTTTTTTCTTTCTATTGCTGACCTGCAGAACCTTCAAGTTTCTCCGCACGAGGCTGATATTAATAGCAGATTTGATATTGTCTACCTTTTGTTTTTCTTCTTAGCTGTGTTTCCTTCGATTTTCTCGACGGCCAAAAAAACCAAAAGACAGAGGTGAAGCGTTCTGCTAGATGCCCATGTCGCAGCAGCGTCTTGGTGGTGCTCATCCTTTTTTTTCCAAACATAGTATTGTTATATCTAATATCTATCTCTCTTGGTCGATTCATTAACTTTACTCGCCTCCAATGAAATCCTCGGCCTAAACAGAGCACACTAATATTATGAAGCAAAAGCAAAACCGCCGGCAAAAATCCTATCAAGGAGGAAGAGAAAGACAAGAGGAATCGAAGTCGATGATACATTACATGGACAAGAATTCCACCAAGAATTTCGTTTTCTCTAAACTCTACCAATTACAAGAAACATTTTTTTTCCCTGGGCAGTAAATGCATAAAACGAGAGAGGCGAATTAAACAAGAAGAAAAACATGCAGAAAAGAGCCAAAAACTCGACAACTAAACAAAAAACAGGGGAACAACAAAGCAAAACCCCAACGGTAGAACTTTTGATTGGAACAAGCAAATGGAAACGGAGAATTCCCTATCCCTTCAAATACAGAAAAAGGAACAGCACCACTCAATGCAGAAAAACCAGGGACCACGCCGTTCAAAACAAAAAGAACATATACTACTAAGGATGAGGAGGCGAGTGAGAGCCGAGGCGATGGAGAACGGCGGCAGCAAAATGGCGTGAAGAAAGGCTCCCTCAAGGCTCTGTGCCGGAAGGCAGAAGAAACGGGAGGAGTCGAAGGCAAGTTTGCGGGTGAAGAGTTCGGGTCAAGATTCGGGGCGCCTCATTAATGCACTGGCCTTCTCTTCCGTATGATGAAGCTCACACGATCCTCCCCGTGTAATCACACCACTCACACGAGCTGAAACTCACATAAATGTGTCCAATTGTCCATTGATCAATTACGTTTTCAGTTATATGGGCTCGAGTCTCATTATTGTTGCTGCGTCGACCAAGCAGCCAACATATATATATACACACACAATATGCAGTGCAAGCATGTACAGGCTCCAGTTATTGTGCAACTTCTGAAGTGGGTGAGTGGTGTGAGTTAACAGTGAGGATCAAGTTGGTTTCATTGGACGGTGAAGGGACTGTCAGCGCATTAATGAGTCGCCCCGGTTATGACCCGACATCTCCCACCCGGCTCCCGCAAGTTTCACCCGAACCTGCCTTCGACTTCGACTTCTTCCAGCCTTCGACTTCGACTCCTCACACGAGCCTTCGACTCCTCCCCCGTCCATTCCAGCCTTCGACGACGGCCTTCGACTCGCAAAATAGAGGATTATATTTGTCTCTCTTTCTCTTCCATTGTTGCTGAGTTCGATCTTTCTCTATATCTCCGTCTCTCTTCCTTCTCATCTCTCACCTCTCTCTGTCTCTCTCTCTTTGCCTTCCATGCAGCCACCTTGATGGAAATGATCTTTATTCTACTCTGATACAGGAGCAATGAAAGGCCGCAAGAACAACAACCTCTCAGTACTGTTGGTTTCAAAAACAAAAAGGCCAGCGAATCTGCATAAAGAAAATTAAAAACCGTACGTGAATGTGCTTAACGTCGTTGCTTCATTCATTCTTCTCTCTCTCTCTCTCTCTCTCTCTCTCTCTTTCTGTCTTTTTTTTTCTTTCTATTGCTGACCTGCAGAACCTTCAAGCTTCTCCACACGAAGCTGATATTAATAGCAGATTTGATATTTTCTACCTTTTGTTTTTCTTCTTAGTTGTGTTTCCTTCGATTTTCTCGACGGCCAAAAAAACCAAAAGACAGAGGTGAAGCGTTCTGCTAGATGCCCATGTCGCAGCAGCGTCAGTACTGTTGGTTTCAAAAACAAAAGGCCAGCGAATCTGCATAAAGAAAATTAAAAACCGTACGCGAATGTGCTTAACGGCGTTGCTTCATTCATTCTTCTTTCTCTCTCTTTCCGTCTTTTTTTTTCTTTCTATTGCTGACCTGCAGAACCTTCAAGTTTCTCCGCACGAGGCTGATATTAATAGCAGATTTGATATTGTCTACCTTTTGTTTTTCTTCTTAGCTGTGTTTCCTTCGATTTTCTCGACGGCCAAAAAAACCAAAAGACAGAGGTGAAGCGTTCTGCTAGATGCCCATGTCGCAGCAGCGTCTTGGTGGTGCTCATCCTTTTTTTTCCAAACATAGTATTGTTATATCTAATATCTATCTCTCTTGGTCGATTCATTAACTTTACTCGCCTCCAATGAAATCCTCGGCCTAAACAGAGCACACTAATATTATGAAGCAAAAGCAAAACCGCCGGCAAAAATCCTATCAAGGAGGAAGAGAAAGACAAGAGGAATCGAAGTCAATGATACATTACATGGACAAGAATTTCACCAAGAATTTCGTTTTCTCTAAACTCTACCAATTACAAGAAACATTTTTTTTCCCTGGGCAGTAAATGCATAAAACGAGAGAGGCGAATTAAACAAGAAGAAAAACATGCAGAAAAGAGCCAAAAACTCGACAACTAAACAAAAAACAGGGGAACAACAAAGCAAAACCCCAACGGTAGAACTTTTGATTGGAACAAGCAAATGGAAACGGAGAATTCCCTATCCCTTCAAATACAGAAAAAGGAACAGCACCACTCAATGCAGAAAAACCAGGGACCACGCCGTTCAAAACAAAAAGAACATATACTACTAAGGATGAGGAGGCGAGTGAGAGCCGAGGCGATGGAGAACGGCGGCAGCAAAATGGCGTGAAGAAAGGCTCCCTCAAGGCTCTGTGCCGGAAGGCAGAAGAAACGGGAGGAGTCGAAGGCAAGTTTGCGGGTGAAGAGTTCGGGTCAAGATTCGGGGCGCCTCATTAATGCACTGGCCTTCTCTTCCGTATGATGAAGCTCACACGATCCTCCCCGTGTAATCACACCACTCACACGAGCTGAAACTCACATAAATGTGTCCAATTGTCCATTGATCAATTACGTTTTCAGTTATATGGGCTCGAGTCTCATTATTGTTGCTGCGTCGACCAAGCAGCCAACACATATATATATATACACACAATATGCAGGGCAAGCATGTATAACCCGGCCACACCCATTCAAAGTACATGTAAAGAAATTAGAACTTCTTCTGTTATTCATGATAACTCATATCAGAAATTTCAATCACTATCTTTTTACTGAACATAAATTCTAAAGTCCAAAGAAATAGGGTCCTTCAAAACTCTAACATACTAATTTACAAGAACTATATCCATTAATATTGCACCAGATCAAAGAGGGTGAGAGAGAGAGAGAGGGAGAGAGATTTTATGCTTTAGAAGATGTGTATAATCAGAGTTTCATACCTGTGTGTCTTCGAAAGAGAACTATGCTAGCTTTAGGGAGAGACGATAAGAAAGAAGAGGGCATCGTTGGGGTAGTGAAATAGGTCAAAGAGTTCTTCAGGTAAGACCTCACCGGCCGGCCAGATGAGTTGGGATATCATTTTAATACAAAAGCTTAAAACTAACAAACCAGTAGTACCGAACGATGGTGACATTCTCTGAAAAAATAATATCAACGATGCAATACAATAGGACATATGTAAAACTTGCTTTCAAAGAATACAAGAGATCGATAAAACTAAAGGCATGCTTTTGATCTGATCATTAAGATAAAACAGGCCGTATAATGCAAAAAAGAAACTGAGGCAAGAGGGAAAGCAATTTATAAGGAACTCATATCGAAAGTGATATTGGCGCGGCTCAATCTGAGATCGTCTTTTACCACTTTTGCACGTAAATCCGTCTTCGGATTGAACCTCACCAATATCGCTTTCTTTGGTTCCTAAGCATCCATAGAATTCCCGGACTTATATAACCACAATACTAAAGGCATAAAGCAAAAGTTTTCTTCCGCCATGACTGCTGTACTTGAGCTATGTGGACTAAAGAGTTTGCAGTGGTCATTTTGGCTCTCAAACTTGCAGCTAGCTGGTGCCGGTTACCAACCAGAAAAGAAAAAAGGCAGATAACTAAAGAATACTAGATATGGTCCCATTTTCGACCAATGGACAACAATATGATAATTTTGATACCCATGGTAGGGGAAAAGACGGTGCCTGGTGGATTAGGATCGGTGGGGAAGTGGCTGGGGATGCTAAGTAATTAACAGTGAAGTGGGATCTCAAAAATCATGATTCGTGTTCTGCAAACAAAGGGGTGTCATTGTCGGAGCAATTTTTTGAAATTATATTCTCCAGTCTCCACCTATAGGAAGGATGGTTGAAAGGAAAATCGGAGGGGAAACGTATAGAAGTTTTATAGTTTCATACTAGCCCCGGTGGGGCCATAGAATCATAATTGGATTCCATAAATCACGCGGGGGACGAAGATGGAGGCCGCTTTGACTCACATATGGGTTATATGTAGGCGCTACTGGAAATATGCAGGTACAATACACATTCATATTACGTACTAGTCTGATTTTTAATACAGCCCTAATATCGATTTTGTATGAATATTGCTTCTTTCAGAAAAAAAAAGTATGAATATTGCTTCAACGAAGAACTACAAGAGTTAAAAAATAAAGGTTATGAAGAAGCTGAGCGTATACAAAGTATATGTACGACATGAACCTATACGATGACCACCATCAATACATGGTACTTAAACGAAACAAACAACCATAAGTCTATTGAGCACCTGAGAGGGAAAGTAGGGCTGAGAAGTGAGCAGTGTTGTGATCAGCGTCATAAAGAAACAGATAGAGAGAGAGAGAAGGTCATGTAGTACTGGAGCAAGGTGCGAAGGGGTGGAGAGGCAGAGAATGTATACTGCTAGGTTCTGCCTCGGGATGGGAAGGTGAAGAAGGTGAGTGGAATGATGTCAAGGGGAGCACAACTTACTTTAGGGTTTGTCATGCTTAGTTTGCACTCAAGAAAATCAAGCTCCACCTTCTTGCGCATGCACCTGAAATATTCTCCACCAGAAAACCCAAACAACTCCTTTTGATTGTACCGCTAGCTTTTTCTCTTATTATTTTAACCCCCAACTTTTTGTATCATGCTTGCATCCGATTAAATCTATCCCACAGAGAATCAGATAGTTGGCTTATATGTACCTTCTATATATCACCAGATTTTTTCCGACAAACCCGCTCCACTCGAATACAAAAAATAGGTTCGTGCCTGAACATGAAGAATTAATCTAACAGGTCAGCCTGTTTCTAAATTAATTAGTTCTAAAAAATTAACTTAAAGAGGAACTATTTAGGTAAACCAAGTACATTATTTTCAATCTTAGCTTGGATTGCACAAACTAATGTATCCCTATATATCCCATCGATATCATTGATAGAATTGTCCTAGCTCGCCTAAACTAAAAGAAGTAATTAACACGATCAATATACCATCCTGTAGGGTAGGACAAAACAGTAGGTTTTAAGAGGTACTCATGTACCCTCCACGCCGAGTAAACCTAAATTCAGTTCCGCGCTGCCCAGATAGGTAGAGCTATTAATTGCAATCAAATTTATACGTAGAAACAACTCAACAAGGTGGTCAAAGTACGTGTCTGACTGTCTGTATTAGTGTTTGTGTTTGTGAAAAGAGAGAGAATATTGGGAACAGGAGTACAGAATGTCAGCGAAGGGATTTTTTGTCTAGATAGAGGTTTCGGAATGGACGGGGTACGTACAAAGTTGCTAGGCTGCTAGCTTTCAGACACACGTTTAATCACTAAGCCAATTGGCGAAATAGCCAACAACCCAAAGCGGGGACACCGGCGCTAAAGGAGCCCTGCTTTGGGCCTGCATTAGGAGACACTCTCCTTGGGTTTTGCTCACACCCTTTTCTCTTAACCACCCTTATTCTTTCTTTTATTTAAAAGTGGCCACTCTCTATGAAGATTTTGGGAAGTGCAAAAGACCTACCTTTTATTGCTTAAAAACAGCGTATTCTCTCCCCTCTCTCACTCATGTTCTGAGGCGATAAGTTCGCGTGCCACTACCCAAACAGATTCCCTCACGCCTTACACCATTGCACTCCTCATTCTTTTTTCCTCACCAGATCCTAGGACTTCCTCTCTCAACTTGGTTTCTCATTCTTAGACTGTACACTGAGGAGGTCAAAAGCTCGATCGTTTTACTCTTTGGATTTCCGTGGCGCTTTATGTAGAATCTTAACATTTTCGGTCCCCCGTCTGTTGTTGCTGTAGAAATATGGGCAGGGTGCTAATACGAATCCCAGAACAGGCTGCCATGGTCTTTTAGATTCTTCATCAAAGAGAAGGATGAAAAGGCAGGCACCATGTTCTACTCATAACAATTTCCTTACGTTAAGCGGGCCGGCCGGCCACATTGGCCCTTGCTTAATCAAAAAGGCAAACAAACGTTCTCGATCATTTATTTGAATAACTTCATTACCTTCCCCCTTTGTTTAATTTGATTGAATATTGAACGTTGTTGTTGCAGTCTTGAGCTTGGGTTTTTGTTTTCTAGTAACTTTTTGTTTTTCATGGTGATAGCGTGACCACTTCCATTTGGAACTTTCCCTGAATTCTCTACCAGTAACGTCGGCACCCTTTTGGAAAATTGGGTTGGTGGGGGTGCAATATCTCTCTCACATAAAATTCTGGCATGAAATGAGGGCGGAGAAAATGCAATCCGTTTGAACTTTTATATTGTAATGTGGGGTGTAATGGGTATGTTTCAATCTTGCATGGCAATTAGGCCGAAGTCACTTGGCAGCTTGTGGAGACAAGAAAGACACGTCTCTACTCACGAACTACAGTTGCTGTTCCTCTCTCTCTCTCTCTCACTTTCCCTGTCTCTGTCGCTCTCTCTTTTTATCTCTCACTAGTATTACTGTTATGCCCCGTATCGTATGTAATTAGACTCCCTTTTTCACACATGCAGGCACGCTTGGTACCGCTTACCCCCTACCCCGAGAACCTCTAAAAGAAGTTTTCTCCGAAAGGAGTGAATGGAAGGAGCTTTTTCACTTTCGGAAAGGTCCAACCATAATGCCAGACCAAAATATAACCCAAAAGGCCACGACTGGGACACAGATTCGCCAATTTTTGGGGACATAGACTCACCTGAACCTACTTAACCAAAACAGCAACTTCCCGTGGACTTCTCCATGTCGCTCAATATCATGATGTCTGGAACTTTAGTCAGGGTCTTACTACACCAAGTCGATCCTAAAAAGATCTAAAAAAGCAGCACAGAGAGAGAGAGAGGGAACAACTCCAAAAACTTCCACTACACTCGCGTTTGGATGGAAGGAAAATGAAAATGACAACTCATTAAGCTGAATAAATTCTTGGTCCAAGCTGTAATGCAAAAGAAAAGCCGAATCATTGCATGTTCATTCAACGAACATCATGCATTTCAGGACTCGTTCATTCCCCCCCCCCCCTCTTCTCTTCCTTCCTCTCCTTTAGCCCCATCTCTCTATTGCAGTCAAATAATGTCATATTATAATTACTACCAGCACAATCATCTCTCATTTTCTCGAAGATTGCGCCTTGTCGAAGATCATTGATGTGATACAATCTTCAGATTTATTTTCAGCCAAAAGTTTCCCAGCCTTTAGGATTGAAGGCAATACCAAATGTAATGTATTTGTTAAATGTCCATAGTATCATAACTTTCTACATTGCTAGGACGAAATGCATAATTTTTCAACTTCATTCCTCCAATGTAGAGAAGTTGGTACAGTTTCCGCACTCTGCCTCAAGGAGGAGGAGGCCCTTTTTAGCTAACATGTCGCTAGGGCCATCACATAAGACTCCCAACATCTTCGAACAAGTCGGATCTAGTTGCATCCACACAAAAAAGAAAGTCAGATCCAGTTGATAAACTAAACAAATGATGCAAGAGCTTCATATGACCCTCACATGGAGTGAAATCTTGAATGTGGAATCCAAAACGAGAGCAACAGTAACGGAGATTTCGTCACCAGAGCTAACCAAAATCGAACTAGCCAAAGACATTGCTTGCGTGGAAGTAATGTGTACGCTTGATTTTCCATAGAAGGGCAGGGACCAGGGGTTCATTTCACATCCAACATCAATTCGGGTAGCAAGAGTCCAAGTAAACAACAATAAACAAATCCGGAACTTTAGGCCAAACAAGCAAGAAAACGCTAGATTCGATTATTACATGCCCTTTTAGATCCTAAACCTTTTTTGTGCGCAATCTGTTTAATTTATACTTCCTGTCATTTACCATATTCGACCAGCAAGCTAGATTGTAAAAACTTTTGCAACTTGTAGTTGATTTAGACCAAAAGAAAAAATGCCAATACGCAGAACATGTTGATTAAAAGAGACACCAAGAGCACTGAATGGAAATAGAACTTCAAATATCAGTAAAAACAAGATGTGCCACATACAACCTGATCTCCAATTTGCATAGAGCTTGAAAATTATGCCACTTCCAGCATTTTAAATTTTTCTGCGCCCCAATTAACCAAACCAGAAACTGAAAAGGAACTTCAAAATGCAAAGGAAAATTCTATATGTTTCAGCAGCTCTATAGTCCTCTATAAGAACCTTTATTTTGGATGAAAATTTGGCCGCTGCAGAAGTAGCAAGACTGAGCTGTTTGAGCTATTTACCTCCAGTGGAGAGGAAACCTTTCATGCTGCAGCTTGATAATTATTTTCCTTGGAGTTTATAATAGGCATATAAACAGGATCCAAGAAAACCAAGTGATTGGCCAAGAACATTGAACTGTAAGCAACCATAACAGAAGTTCAGATGTGAGAAAATTATCGAGAATGGCACTGTCAAAGACATTGCAGAAAGATAAGATCTACTAGAGGTCTGTGCTCACCAATTCAAATGGAAGCCCGCCAAATAGTAGCCATCCAAGCCCAACAGTAACAAGATCCTATAACAGCAGAATGAGGGGTAAAGAGAAGAGCTATTGAGAAGAGCCCCTGACTATACAGACTTTGACCATAAGGGTAGTGCTCAAAACCAGATGATGCTATATATCAATTTCTCAAAGTCAAGCTTTGCTTTTTAAGAAACAAATTGAACCAACATCTGCAACAGCACATAAACTGAAATGCTTATAATTTGACTTTAATGCTGCTACTGAAAGTTCTGGTATCCGGTATGTTTGAGGGTGAAAATTTTGGATATTGGGGTTTGGGAAATATTATAAAGTAAAGAAATGTTATGGGAGTTGGTGAAAAAGTGAAGAGAGAGAAGATTTTTAATAAATATTATAATAATAAAAAATTATGTGGTGAATTTTTTAGTAGTAAACCTAAAATTTTGAGCCCAATTAATTGGGGCTCAAACATGCAATATGGTTTAATCCAATCTAATTTATGCCAGATAGACCAAGCTTGTTTAAACAATTTGTTGGTTCAGATGGTAAACCGACATAGTCAGGCTCATCCAACCAGTGGCATTCGGGACCCATTACCCTGCATGCACTTGATTGAGCAAGAGGATATGACTGGATAAACCTCTACGGAATTTGCTAAATAAATCTAGGGGAAATCTTTACTTTTAGTCCTGCTACAATCACTCAAATGTCATTCACCGGTCTGAACTTTCAATTTCATCACATCAAGTCCTCAAAGTTTCACAATTTATCAATCTCAGCTATATGTCTGTCCATTTTTCAAGATTTTAACAGAAAGAAGCCCAGAAAGGGGAAATACACAGCGGGCTGAGATTGATAAATGTGAAACTTTGGGAAATGAAATTGAAATTTGGTAAATATTATTGTAGTGATAGTTTAGGGGCTAAAAGTACAGATTCACTTAAATCTAGATTAGGACAACCGAGATGCAAAATAAGAAGTTGTCACAATCTTAGAAGTTGACTTCATGTTTAAGGTGAAACAACCACATGGAAGCCGCTGACTTTTCAGTTCAAATCATTGTAATGCAAGAATTTCCATGAAAAAAGGTAATATCAACATAATCAAATCAAGATGGAAACAGCTTCATGTCTGCTTCTTTGCAGAGTAACATGAAGTTGGAAAGAGATATTGCAATTGCGAGTAGTTTTCAGGTTCAATAGCATTGAGAAGATATTAGTAACCAGAAACCATACTTCTGCCAAAGCGTACCTTCAAATTTCCACAAATTGTCTGAGTGAGAGCTGAATTAAGAGTTGTGTTCAAAAACACACAGTAGTTTATTAAGAAAGCCATAATACAGGAAAGAAGCATCACAGCCTGCAAAACATTCCAACGAAGCAATTATGAGATTCGACCAATCAAATGAGTCAACGACACTATGGTGCTTGCTTCAAGTGATATGGCTGAATAAAGCTTGCAGTGGTATCTGAACCAAGTGTGAAACGCAAAATGGAGCATATAGAAAAAAAAAAAAGAATGAAGGCTTCCTGGAACCAATCCAGCTTTCTGCCTCGGAGTTATAGACTGGATATAGAAGTTTGGAGGAACTAAGAAATGCTATCTGAGTAGATATTGGTGTGTTCATTCCTAGATAGAAGTTTGAGGGAATGCAGCTAGTATCAGAACATTCTGTCAGCTGATAAATTTCAATCCAAAGTAAGGCAAAGTTGAGATTAAAATCTTGAAGTTACTAATCAATGTATCAAAGAACATTGAGTCAAGATGAGGGTATCGAAATAACTGCCATGTCCTAGGGATTGGGGGAGGGGGTTTATAATACTATGCTGTAAAAGTGGAGTAACAAACTTCGACAGCTAGAATGATGATGTCATTGCTCATCCAATTGGTTTCAAGTTGATAACTGTTGTAACAATATTTTTGTTTCTGAAGAACATAACAGGAAGATTATTAGGCGGGACAAAATACTCGAGAGGAAGAATAATTAAGAAAAGAGCACTTACCGGCTGAACAAAACTAAAGAACTTCTTTTTCTTTTGGGAACTTATAATTAAAGGCATTCAGAAACCCATATAATATGAAATAATGTAACTACCAAAGAACACACTCCCCACCCCCTCCCTAGCCCCCACCTGGGAGGCAGGGGAGAGAGTGAGGGAGAGAACTCCATCCATGACAACATTGCCAAGCATGCACTTGCAAAAAATCTCAGAATATTAGTTCTTTTAGTGAAAAAAAAACAAGCACCTGAAAGCCAGGAGAGAATATGTGAGGGAAATTTAGAGCCACTTCTATGTCTCCTTTGATTGATGTCCAGAACAGCAAGATTGGTGACATTATTATTCCTACAGTAGTCACGAAAACCAATTTTCCATAGAGAACCGATGAGTACAATTTATTTCGTTCACTCAAATGGAAATAAAGTTCATGCAATTTTATTTTCTTACCATTGCACCACATAAGACCAAAGGTATTCAGGCCACTGGATTTACCTGAGAGATCAAGGATATTGAACTAATAAAACAAATTCCTTACCATAATATGAATGAGTCATAAAAAGACAAAATGATGAATATATTACCAATACGAGCTATACAAGCAAGATATATTGCTGTACAGATGTTTGCCCCAAAAACAACAGCATAGGCATAAATGTCAAATGACAAGTCTCGAGCTCCAGCAACCAATGCACCAAGTATAATTATCCCCACACTGATGAAATGCTTGGATTTATTCAGTTAAGGCATAAGAAAAATAAATTACCTCATAACCTTATCCAAAACAAAATTACAAGGGTAAGATTTTGAAAATTTTGAAAATTTTTCATTCGTAATCACTCATAAGCATGTACAGAAAATAATAACTATTTTCCTGATTGACAACATCAACAAAATAAACTTTCAACCCACAATAACAGAGACGGAAAAAAAACAGTAATGATGATCAAATGTAAAAATTCAAAGGACTGCAAAATTAAATACTTAGTATGACGCAAACATTCTAAAAAAATTTCTGAAACAAAGAACGTATAGAATTTCATGCGTATATGCATGTAACAGAATTCACCACGAATAAAGTTAAGCAGGTCCTACATTCTTATCCAGTGCCAAATCCACCTTTGGACAATGGTGTCACATCCAAATTGAGAACTAAAGTTTGTATCTAATCCAAATACAGGAAAATATCAAAGACTGAACAAGACTCCAAACTCATTACAATGAGAGCCAAGATGGTTGAGGTGGGACTTGACCTCCAGAATGAGTTTCTGCCTCATGCAGATCAGGCAAAAGATTGAAGCCCGAACTCAAACTATTGGCAAAGGGTCAACAGGGCATAGAATGATAAGCCACTTGGGCAGTGGTATAGCTATGTATCGACTATCCAAGAAAAACTTTCAAGCCCAACAACCCGGTTAGACTCCATGCCCCATTATTCAGCCAAAGCCTTTGGCCTTCCTTTTGCTTTGAAAAAAGTTAACAAAAGAACATCTTATTCCTCTCACAATTGCTTTCACTTGGTAGTTCTGGTTTATGGTAAACCATCTAATCAATGTGCCCCTTGTTTTCCCCAAATTAATGCACCATTAGCTCCACAAATGCCTCCATTATCAACTTCTCCCGTCTTTTTACAGCTTATCCATTTCATTTTCCTAATTTTACTCATTGTTTCTGTCCTCTATCTTCCAATTATAAATTCCAAGGAGCTTACTCACCTTTAATAACATTCTAATACTTGTTTCCACTCACTCTCTCATCTTGAAGGCGAATCTAGGCATGACTATGACACGAGTTTAACATTATTGGATACTATGAACTAGTGCTATAGTCTACTTATTCCTGAAAACATTAAGATGACATAAAATACTTGCAATGGGAATTTCCAGAAACTAAAATTCCGCTAGCTTAAATTAACAGGAATAAGGATATATTTTTTTTGATAAGTAACAGGAATAAGGATATAGAAAAATTATCTTTCTTACACACAGAATAGTTCAAAGTCATTCATTTATGGCTATAAACAGTTGATATAATACTTGCACCATTTGGAATCAGATACCTAGCCGGCATGCATATGCATACACATAAACATATACCAATTCCTAAACAGAATTTCACTATTTTCCTGCTGCAAATGATTTGAATTTTACAATCATTGGGAGAAGGTAACAGTACGAAAGGGTTGTGTACCATCCAACAACAGAAGGTGAATGCTTCTGTCCAGTCAAAAGATACTCCACAACCATCGTAAAGGCCACAGTGGTCCGCCTGAGGGTGGTGTACATCGGAACATTTATGGCCCGGACAGATTCCATGGAGACCAGCTTTTACCAAAAGAGAGAGAGAGAGAGAGAGGTAGGCATTTTTCAGAAGATTGACTCTCATGCCAGGGGAAAAAAGTAAACTATTTGATATCATCATGTACATACCATGTAAAGCAAATATGCTATTGCAAGAGGAAGAGTGTGAACCAATGTCCTAAACGGTACAAGGGTTGCTGGGTTATAAGTGATGGCTTGTGGTTTGTCCATTGTGAAAGAAATGATCTTCCAGCATTTCATTGCATAGAGAAGTGAAATTGAACATAGCACCTAGAACAACATGATATACAATTAAATGGCCCAATTAGTTGAGAGAAGAGTGCCAACAAACTTTCAACAATTGGTTTCTCAACAAATATCAATAGTTTCAAGCCAACATGAATTGAAATATTGAGACCATAATCAACATGCATGTGGCACAAAATGGTTGCCAATTGAATTGTACTGTGAACATAATTCAAAATAAGTGCTAGTCACTGCAATAACAGTTGCAGAATATTGTTAGCACTAGCAACTACATAGTTACACAATTCACGAACAAACAACATAACAGATGCAATCTCCATAACAAATAACCTACCTGAAGAAGTGTGATGACACTTGGACAGGGGAAATTATAAGCAGAAAGTGCTGCTTTGTTGAACATTACCAAGAGAACTGCAGGATGGAGTACAAAGGATGATCATACTCATCATAAGGGAATATGGCTGCCTTCAAAAAGTCCTATTAAACAGTAGATGGTAAAGTCCGTAGCCAAAAGAAAAACATAACTATTCAAACAAAAGTCTACTCTAACTCTGAAATAAATAAAAAATAAAAAATGGAGCATGTACGACAGGTAATGGCAAGTTAGCAGAAAAAATGAGGTTTGCTGTGATTAGAGAACGTTAAATGCTGTAACATCTTTCCTCCCTTCTTTCCTGTGCAAAAGTTAGAAGATATATATATATAATACAACCCGGCCACATCCGAAAATTTGCAAAAACAAATAATATGAGTCCTTTTCCCCAAAACAGGGAAAAGGACATACGTTAAGATTTGAACTGCAATCCTACCTCAGTTTCATCCAATCCCTTTTCTTCTATTCATCAATGAAATACTTCCCTTGTTTTATCACTACGCATAGAGTTTTAGACATCCCATATTTTTGGGAAAACCATTGGCTTTCTATACCAGGATGGTAATTTTCTAGATGTGCTCATACCAATAAATTATTCTGGTCTTGTTTCCATTAGTAGCAACTGGATCTTTATTTTTTGTATTTTTTTTTTAAAAAAAATTGGCCATCAATATTAGTCAGTTTTGTCTTGTATATGTTAAAATCAAAGATGCAATTATAAAAACAGAAGTAATTATAATGATAAAGATACCTGCCACCGAGTTTAAGCAGAAAATTTTAATAAAGTTTCCAGCTTTGTTACCAATTTGGCATCACATCATAAAACTATATCGTTACAAGTAAAGCCGAGATCTCATTATCACTTGTATTAGAACACTTACAGGAGAATAGACAAAATTATTACTGTGTCTTACACAACCTTCTTTTTGGACTCTGTCTCTTTTGTTCTATCTTCCTATCTTTCTTTTTGTAGTTGATTCAAACAAGAGTTGCAAACGTTTCCGATTACAAATATTGTGCTGAAAAACACAGATCAAGAAAATATAGTGCCCGTGAAAAGATTTACTTTTTTATGCTCTACTACGTGACCCAGATGGAGTTTGTATATTAGTCTTACAGGTCAAAGCTTTAGTCATGTAATTACTCTGTTTCCAAATATTCTATTTGCATAGGAACTATTGATACATAGCTGTAACGTGTTCTGGTTCTAATAGAGAATTCCTATTCGCTAAAACACTGTCGGGTCCAGCTGTGATCGGAAATTTGTTAAAATTTTATATTGCCTTTTGTATTATAAGAATCCCATTCTAAACTTTTTCTATTGAACTTTTTTTTTCCAAAACTTTTTCTATTGAACTTATCTTCCTCGTAGTATTACTCGATCTATCAGTCCGACCCCATGATTAAAAAAAAATCCCGACTCCACCGCTTTTGTTGAAAATATAACCGACTCAATTCTAGTGCTCTTGATTTATCTCCCAGCCTTTTATAATTGATTTTTCCAAAGCTTTACCTTGGGATTCAGAACTTTCGTCGTCTTCTCAACGAAAGGAAATGAGACTCATTTCCTCTTAGCGTTTTCACTTCCCCTATTTGCGTCCAACAATTTTGATTAACCAAACCACTACACGTCCAAACAAATTCTGACGTCAAGAGAAGGAACGTCTACAGCATTTTCTCACCAACCAAGCAGAGCTTAACTAAAAACAGAGTCAAAAAGAAGGAAGGGACTAACAATGAAGAAAGGAAAAAGGGAAATGGAGTAAAGACGGGGGCAGATGAAAAGGAATAAAAAGGAACCTGCGCAGGCCATGTAAGAGACAGCGGCGTAGGCTCCTTTTCTGGTCATGGCCGAGCCTTTTATGTTGCTCTCTTTGCTCTTTGAAGGATCGGATACCGGCAGCTTCTGATTACCCCCTGAAGCCACGGCAGAGAAGCCAGGCAACTCTCTCTGTCTAGGTGATTCTGCATAGTTGCTAGTCGAATCCATCATTGTCCTCCCCAATCCAGATAAAAACAACGACAAAAAGAAGAGACGGAAGGACAAGCAAATATTCCTTCAGTTTCAAGATCCTACGAGTTGATTTGACGAGGCCTTTAAAGATGCGCATTCCCTCTTGCACATGCATGAATCCAACTCGCATATGAGAGAAAAAAGGTACATAATAATGTTCGCTAAGCTCTCTCAAAAGGAAACTATTAAGCGTTATTGGGAAGTTAGCGTGAATCCAATACATGGCAATAACTACTATGCTTTTCAGCTGAGCTCCTTAAGGAAAAGCAAACAAAATCTGGTTAAGAAAATACCAAAAGAGGGATATAATAATGCTTTTTTGTCATTTCTATTTTTTGACATGATTTTAATGGGATAGTCTTCGGACCCACGCTTCGGCACGTTCTAAATTTAAGACCAGGGTTACGTTCGTTTTGAGTAAAAATATAGAATTTTAGAGAAGTTATGAATTTTTATGTTGAATAGTATTTTATTGGTATTTGTGTAAAGTGGAGAGAGAAATGATTTGATGTAATTTTTTAATAAAAAAGTATTGGAGTTATGTGAAAAAATATAGAGAGAGAAAATTATGTTGAATAAAAAATTAAAAAATTGTTGGAGATTGTGTAAAATGTATTGATTTTTGTGTTTGAATTCTGAATATGTTCGGTAGTAGATTTGTGAATATACTTAAAATCCTGAAAAAAGTGTGAAAACGAACATATCTCTGATTTTGTATTTATTATCATTCACTTCAGATTGTATCTGTATTTTTAATGCATTTATTTCTTGGACACTTGGGTCATAAATTCAAAGCATCTATTTATTTTTAAATTCAAAGCATCTAATAATATTTCCGTATCAAATAATTAATTATTTGTTAAAAAATAGAATGTCTTAATTTTATCTATATAAATCTTTTTACTAAAACAAAAAAATAGAGAAACTATTACAATTAGATAATCTAATTTTTCAAGAAACAAAATTACTATACATGGTCAAAATTGAAACTAGCAGAATTTTTCTTCTTGTAAAAAAAACTGGGGTCTATGTTTATTTAATAATCTTGAACAGGTTAATCTAAAAATGATTTTTTCACACAAAAAATATTTCAATCTTCAATGGAAATAATTTTATTTAATCATTCACCTTAATTTCTAAGAAAAATAACACAAAAATTAAAAAAAAAAAATTTAGATAAGCTAAAACTTATTTCACATAAATCTTCTTTCTAAACTACGGTTTTATTCTCACATTCTCTTAAAAAAATATTTTTGAAAAACTTTCTCTTTTCAACATCTTTTATATAGGCTTAGTCATTCTCACATTAAAAAAAAAAATTAATCATTACAAAAAATATTTTCAAAAATACAAACAAACATCGCACCAACTAAAGTCACATGCATATACAACTCCAAAGTTTTATTTTTTTTTAAATGAGAGGGGGCAACTAGCATAACAACCCTCCTCGGGTGTGACCATAAAAGCGCATTTGCTGCAGAATATTCGGTTTAAGCCAAAACCATTATCCATCAGGCGAGCCCGTCACCACAGTACTAACAAGACCATCAGCCAACCTCAATCTATCCATTAGGCACAAAATTAGGTTTTACTTTCGCAAGCAATTTTAACTAATGACCTGCCTCGAACTCTTGACCTTGAAGCTAGTGAATGTGGGTGGTACCAACTGGACTACATCCCTATTGGCTACCATCTCTAAAGTTAAATTCGTAAAAATATGTTCTTATCATTCAAAATGGTTCGATACATGGTTCTTGTAAATACTTTTATTTAATATTAAATGTGGACATGAGCTTTTGTATAAACATGCGTTTTGATTGGAAAATATATAAATAAATAATTTATTGCTTATGAAAAAATAAATGTATATTTTTTGTGTCAGATTGAGCAAATTAAGAAGCTCTAAAATGGGATTAAAAGTGTAAACTTTCAGTTTTACGATAATTTCAATGGCATTATAAAATTATTCAATATGTGATTATAAATTAAAGAGTGGTAGGATCTCATCTAGGTTATAGTTTCAAAATTAAGAACTGCTTAGGATGCTTAGTTAACTCCACACAGCATAGAAATTTTATGACTTATGAGCCGTATTCAATAAGCTTCTAAAATAATTTTCAGAAGAGTTTTTATGTGGTGTTTTAACATCCATAAAGTTTTTATGCTAATTTGTTTAT
Source organism: Myrica gale (assembly GCA_963930655.1). NCBI lineage: Eukaryota > Viridiplantae > Streptophyta > Magnoliopsida > Fagales > Myricaceae > Myrica > Myrica gale. The sequence continues at coordinate 27,823,016 of OZ005598.1, read as the reverse complement.
CATGCATAAAATCAGCAATAGAAGGCTTTTAAATTAAGGCTATTTATATTTTGGTCTGAGCATATTAACCTCTTAAAAGGGAGATCAAATTTATTAGTTTGCTATTTATACTTTAAACTCTAGCCCCAAATTTCAGCAATAAATAATTTTGTAATTCATTTTTGGAGTCTTGGACTAACCTTGGCCACCGCAAAATAAGCCAGCAAACTTGAAAATTACAGAAAAACCTATCTAGTCCAACTATAGGAAAACTATAACTAATTAAGGCCGTAACGTATAAGATGAAGACACCAATAATAAATACTATAAAAGCACCACCTCAAAATATATTAAGATAGGGGTAGCACTCATTTGGTCGCTAAGTTTTGACCCATTTTAACCAATCGTCCTTTAATTTTCATATTGATAATAGGGATCCATGGATTTATAATTTTTATCAAATAAGTCATTCTCTTAATTTTGAGAGTGTATCATTAATCTTATAAGTAAATTTTCAAGTTCTTTTGCACGTGACCTTTTGAAAAAAGAGGGGCATCTTGAGCAATTCAAGCTGAATAGAGAGATGAGTATTTGAGGAAGAGGATGTTAAAGAAGATGTTCAATTTTAGTGTTCAAAGATTTTTTTTATGATCATAGATTATTTAATTTTAAGGAATATCCCAAATTATAACATTGATAGAAGGAATAATACTGCTCGTCGAGATTATAAGTAGTCCAAACCAAGTTATTTTTTCAATTTTTCAAAGAATATTTTTATTTAGAATTAATTACATTTTTCCTCTATGAACTTAAGCCTCAATTTCAAAAAATCTCTTAAACTCGAACTCGTTGCGACTCATCACCCTACTATAACTCATTAACTTGCACGTTTTTCGTCACATTGACCATCACGTGGCACCCACCAGCTCAAAAAGACGAAACTGCCCAGTCCATCAGAATAAAATTTCGAAGCCACGAGTGCTAGAGGGAGAAGAGGAAGACGATCTGCTCTGGGCCATGACCACCCTGGGCTTCGAGGAGTATGTGGAGCCCCTAAAGGTGTACCTGCGTCCTGCAGAGGTTCAGGGAGATGGAGGGAGAGAAGAGCGTGGCGCGGCAAGTGACAAGGAGAGGGAGAGGTTCTCTGCTTATGGGGTGGGGATGATGATGTATCAGGGAGCGTCTTTCTCGAAATTGTGGGGCATATGGGAGTAGTGGTGGGATGGGGATGATGATGTATCAGGGAGGACACGTGAAATTGATCTCAAAATTGTTGACAAAATAAAGGCGAAGGAGAGGTTCTCTGCTTATATCATTATCCCAATGTGGCCGGAAGGTGCTCCTACCAGCACGGTTGTTCAAAGGATTCTTTATTTGCAGGTACAATATAATGCTATCCTATATTCTGATGTCTACAAGTTTGAAGGGAGCAGCAATGCTTCAGACAACTTGCAGTGTTTGCGGGTTTATTCCCCACCTTTTCCACCTGGTTTTGTTCTCTTGTGGTGCAGACTAAAACAATGCAAATGATGTATGAAATGGTTTACAAAGCTTTAAAGGAGGTCGGACTTGAGAACAAGTATGAACCGCAAGACTACTTGAATTTCTTTTTCCTTGGCAATCGTGAGGCACCAGTTAGATGCAACAAAGTCCACCTCAGCCATCCTTGCCAGCCACGAGTGCATCCCTCATTTCCCTCACCAGTGAAGGCCAAAGAACAACAATTGTTTTGCTTTAAGAACCAGATGTGTATGAATTTAGCAAAAAGTTCGAAATTTTGGGAAAACCAGAGAAGCGCAGAAGATTTTTTTTTTGGCTAATGGAAGTTGGCAGATGGAAGGAAGAAACAAGCCAAAACGCACTGAATTTGAGTCTGAAATTTTGTTCGCATGGACTGGTGCAATTTTATCTTTTGGCATGAGATGGGTGTCACCTGAATCATCACGTGCAACGAAAAACATGCGAGTTAACACAAAAATTGAGTTAAATACCGAATTGAAATGTGATACGTACATTGGGTGATGGGCTGCAACGAGTTCGAGTTTACCAAAGTTTTTGAGATTGATGAATAAGTTAGTGTGGGGAAAATATAATTAACTTATCTAAACTAAAATCTTATTGTAAAATATGATTTCATTATAAGTATTCAAAATTAAGTTATTTTTTTCTAAATTTTAGAAAAATTGAAAATCTCTTCGGAAAATGTTTTTTCAATCTTTCGAATAATGTTTTTATGTGGAATAAAATCTTATATACACGCAACGATATATCGGATATATTCACTTGTACATATAGTTATTCAAAGCTTGGATTATATCGAATATTAAATACGTATGTTATTTTCAATACTTAAATTTTGCATTTGAAAATAATCTCTTACATGGAAAATTTTAATTAAGTTCAAAATTTAATGAATCAGGGTTTGAGTTGATCTATTGATATTTCTTATTTTGTATAATATTTTGTAGGATATTTCATACGTTAAAAGACGGTTAATTAGTAGTTAAGGAATAATATTCTTCTTCTATTATGCTTAGGGATAAATGATATTTTGGTCCCTGTAGTTTGGGTGAAAATCAAATTAGTCCCTTAACAATTTTTTTCATCAATCGGGTCCCTGTGGTTTGCATGAAAATCAAATTAGTCCCTTCTCAAAAATTTTCATCAATCGGGTCCCTGATCTTTACATACTTTTATATTAAGTCCTTCCGTCCAAATCTGTTCACTGACTTAATGGTAAGTGCCAACCTGATCTGCTCTGGATGGAAAGCTGAGAGGATCGAGAGGCCCGAGTAGGTCGGGTTGCTATCAAATTAGTCTCTTATCAATTTTTTTTTATCAATCGGGTCTCTGATCTATACATGCTTTTATATTAAGTCTTTTCGTCCTAATCCGTCCACTAACTTAACGGTAAGTGTCAACCTAATCTACTCGGGATGGAGAGCTGAGAGGATCGAGAGACCCGATTACGTCGGTCGCGCGCACAAATGCTATATAAAAGCAGCCTGAGCATCCCGAGCAAAAGCAACCCGACATCCCGAGCAAAATCAGCCCGAGCATCACGAGCATAAGCAGATCGGGAGGCCCTAGCATCCCGAACACAAGTAGCCCGGCATTCCGAGCACAATCATCCCGAGCATAAGCAGATCGAGAGGCCCGAGCAGCAAGGCCGCTCTTGCAAAGGCTATATAAAAGTAGTCTGAGCATCCCGAGTACAAGCAGTCCGACTTGCTCAGGCCTCTCGATCCTCTCAGCTCTCCATCCTGAGCAGATCAGGTTGACACTTACCGTTAAGTCAGTGGACGGATTTGGACGGAAGGACTTAATATAAAAGCATGTAAAGATCAGAGACCCGATTGATGAAAAAAATTGATAAGAGACTAATTTGATTTTCATGCAAACTACAGGGACCCGATTGATGAAAAAAATTATTAAGGGACTAATTTAATTTTCACCCAAACAAGAGGGACCAAAATATCATTTATCCCTTATGCTTATAAAGAAGTAAGGACTTTAAAATGTGTAAGACAAGACGCGTTGTTATCCACGGCGTTCGCGTCACGTAACCTCGTAAGCATCCGAGTTATATCCTAAGTGCCGCGTGAATCTCAGCGGTCAAAGTACGCAGGAATCCCAAATATTGACGGTTCAGATATATTTAAAGTCCATCGAATATCTACTCACGGCTCAAGCTATCGGAACGACCCGAAACTACCCTTATTTTGACGGTTGCGTGCGCGGTCCCACCACTCTTTCTCTTTCAGCCCGGCCCTCCCTAGTGCCTTCGCGTCGAAGAAAAAGCATTTCTCTCTCCCCCTTCCTCCCTCTGTCTCCGCCGCTCTATGCAAATCCCGGGCCATGCAAGAAACTGAGTTACACGATTTGTCCGACGACGCCGATTACGCTGCGTCTCAGCTACAAGTAAGCATTTGTCGATCACATCCAATCTGAAAGCCACCACGAAACACTTCGATCACTTTTTACCGATTTTGTGAAACGAAATCGCATTCAATCAGGGATTTGATTCCCATTTTCCGAGATGAATCCGGGACCTTGGCTAATTAATCAAAACGCAGTTCATGCTTAGTCCGCGAATTTGATATAGGTTTTTGTTTCTTGAATTCGGTATCAGGGGTCAGCAAGCATGATGAGCAGTGATAGTCGCAAACAGAGCTCGTCGAGCGAGCCCGACGGTGCGGAGATCGTTTATCAGAAGGATAATGTGACAATTCATCCGACGCAGTTTGCTTCCGAGAGGATCAGTGGGCGATTGAAGCTGATTAAGCAAGGGTCGTCTCTCTTTATGGTAATTACTGATAGTTTTCTGTTGTTTTAGTTATATGCCTTCATTTAATTCATTTTGCACCTCTTTTTCCGTACTATAGACGTGGATTCCGTACAAAGGGCAAAGCTCGAATGCCAAGCTGTCTGAGAAAGGTTATTAGCTTTGGATGCTTAATTTAATGGATTGAGTTTGTGAGGTAGTTTTGCTGAATTTGTTGTTCTGTGATATGGTATGTAGATACGAATCTTTATACCATAAGGGCTGTGCCTTTTACTGAAGTGCGGTCCATTCGTAGGCACACCCCAGCACTTGGGTGGCAGTACATTATCGTTGTTTTGTCGTCAGGTAAAGTACCCAGGCTTCACTTTGGGTTTACTTACTTATAGTTGAATGTCATTTGAAGTTGTCTTTTATGTTAACGGATTAAGGTTGGTTTCTCTTTAAATTGGGTGCGTTTGCCATAAAAAATTTCACAAAATTTTACACCCTCTCACAATAAAATATTACAATATAATCTCTCTCTCCCATCAAATCATAACTTTTCACTACAAAAAAATATAAAAAATTATCTCTCTTCACTTTTTCACTAAACTCAATACCTAAAATTTTAACAACACAAACCCACCGATGGATTCTGACTCGGTTCATCTTGGATTGTTAAAATTGGAGGAATTTTTGTGCAATTATGGACAGATTATTCTACACAATTCTTATGTTGAATATTTTGCAAGTCTGACAGTTTTATTTTTGAAATGAGTTTAAGTTATCTTTGCTTCTTTTCTTGTTTGGTTGGTCCGTTCTATCTCAGATCCAGTGCACTGAATGAAAATATGCTCCTCACACAACAAGGCATGCTTATATTGTCAAGAAAGTTGCAAAAGACGCTAATGAATTCAAATGTTCAACCTGGAAAAACAAACATGTGTGTTGGGTGTTTAGTTGTAGCCCCTGAAGCATTCTATTTCTCTATCTGTGCACTCTAGCAAGATAATTGTTATAGACCAATTTTTAATTTTTTTTGTCTTAATTTTTTGCTTCTTAGAGTTCTAATTATTGTATCACGAGTTCTTGTGACTATAGATAGCTTTGCTTTTGATGCCATTTTTGCTTCATTTTAGCACTAAGTTACAATTTACTGCTTGGTGACTCTAATTGGCTGGTTTGTCATTTCATAATTCAAAGTTACTGTCCTCTTCTGTGCCACGGGACCCTGATTTATTCACTGTCATGTACTTCTGTAATATATGAATTGAAGTCTTCTGCAGGACTTGCTTTTCCTCCTCTGTACTTCTACAATGGAGGAGTCAAAGAGTTTCTAGGGACAATAAAACAACATGTTTTTCTTGTAAGGTTGGTTATTGTCTCCATGTGTTGCTTCTATTATTTTTGGTGTCCCATGCTTGGTTTGTATTTTTATCAGAATAATTAGAACCAAGCTTTTGCAGAATGCTGGTTAGTGATGAATTGTATCGAAAGGCTTCCAGTATTTTCTTCGAAGCCTCTGAAAAATTGTAAAGAGGAAAAATTTATATGCATCAAAGGAAATTCTTGTTACATATTTGTGAATCATTCTTTTCAAATCTTTTGGAATCTTACCACGTTTGTAGCTTATTTTACTATTTGCTTGTGGAGTGTTACAAATTTCAGCATATTCTGCCATTGTTTAACGCTTCTTTTACATTAAAACCCAGGTCTGCGGAAGATGCAAATGCATTTCTTGTGAACGACTTTCAAAATCCTCTGCAGGTGCGCTGTTTACTTTTATACTTGCTTTGTTGGTTGGTTCATACAGTGATTGTTGTTTATTAGTTGATGAATAATATTTCCACACCATGAATGATGTGGGCATGAGGATCTAAGAGATTTTTATCATAGTTCTGTCATAGGAAGACATGTTTCTCTTTCTTGCAACATATCTTGCACTGGAATGAAGTGGAGGATTAACAAACATCCATGTGCTCACTTTGCTCTCATTTTAGAGTAACAGAAGTGTTGGTCAATACATATACGTGAACTTGCAAAGTAATCTTTTGGGGCTTGTTCCCTCAATTGGCCTATATTTTTTAGTGTCTGAACTCATATATATGACTGTCCAACAGAATAACTGGAATATTTTACCATGTTTTAATTGCTTTCACACAGAGAACGTTGTCTTCATTGGAGCTGCCTAGGGCTGTTTCTGTTGCAATCGAGCCATCTATGTCCATCCCAGTTGGTGAGTCCCCTTTAAATGACAGTCAGCAGAGAACTGATGTTGGGGTCCAGAGTGAAAGTTCTAGTATGTCGCAATACAATGTGAAACAAAGGCACAAGTCTCATGATCCTGCTCGAGATATCTCAATTCAAGTCTTGGAAAAATTCTCTCTGGTTACCAAATTTGCCCGGGAAACAACTTCACAACTCTTCCGCGAAACTAGTAATGGGTATGGTAAGATTGAGAGGAGAAGCCATAGCCGGTCTTCCCTGGATTACCCACAGAAGGAACCCAATGTTGAAGAAAAAGTTCCTGATGAAATCCCTTTGGCCTCGGATCCTTTGGAGGTCTCTTTTTGTTAACTTTGCGTCTTTTGATAAATTTAATGATGATTTCAGAAAAATTGATGCTGTGAGTGTTGCGAGAGTTTGGAGAAGCTCATTATAACTGTTTCTAGTGTTTTCTTAGTTAAAATCATGATAAATTGTGCAAAATGTGAATATGTAATCATATTTCCATTCTCTGTATCTCAAAGTCTTACTAGGTATATTATCATTTTCGTCGGCTTAGCATTCATTATTGAGGTTAAACTCTTTCTAGATAATCTGGTATTATGATCATGTCAATTGGAGCTTCCTCCTTTACTGTTGCGGAGGTGTGGGTTTGGTGATAAGTGGTGTAAATGGATAGAGTTCTGCATTTCTTCTCCCAGCTACTCGGTAATGGTGAACGGATCTCCTAAGGGCTTCTTTCGTGGTTCCCGCGGTTTGCGCCAAGGCGACCCTCTCTCGCCATTTTTATTTGTTATTGTCATGGAAGCTCTGAGTCGGATGCTGACTAGGTTTTTGGAGGCGGGATCCATTGAGAGATTCTCGGTTGGAAGAGGTAGGGTGAACATCTCTCATTTGTTGTTCGCTGATGACACTCTTATTTTGTGTGGGGCTGAGGAGAGTCAGTTCCGCAATCTTCGTTGTCTTGAAGCGGTTTCTGGCCTCAATATTAATCTTTTGAAATCTGAGGTCATTCCCATTGGAGAGGTGGGAAACGCACATATCTTAGCTGATATTTTGGGTTGTAAGGTGTCTTCTCTACCCTTCACTTATCTTGGTCTCCCCTTGGGGGCTCGCTTCAAAAGCATTACTATTTGGAATGACATCATTGAGAGAATGGAGAAGAGGTTAGCAGATGGAAGCGGAGCTATCTTTCAAAAGGTGGTAGAGTCACTTTGATCAAGTCCACTCTTGCTAATCTCCCGACTTACTTCTTATCTTTTTTCCCCATCCCTTCAACTGTGGCTTGTAGATTGGAGAAGTTACAGAGGGACTTCTTGTGGGGCAGCACTGAGACTTTGCACAAGTTTCACTTGCTTAATTGGGAGACAGTGTGTTGCCCCATTAAGCAAGGTGGGCTGGGTATTAGGCGCTTAATAGAAGAGTTCTCGAAACACTTCTTGTTCCGCTCCTTCCAAATGACCCACCAAACGCACAAAGGAATCATCTTCCACACCCTCGAGGCAAGAGGGTTGTTGAACTTCCGCTTCCAACAATACAACACCTCAATCACCTTAGAGGGCATAATCCAACAAAAGTTCAAGATGCTAAGCACATGAGACCACAAATCCCCTGCGGCGGCACAGTGAAGGAGGATATGATCCACCGATTCCCCATTGCACCTACAAAGATAGCACCAATCGAGTAGGCAAACACCTCACCTCCTCAAATTGTCTGTGGTCAAAAGACGCTCATGCGCTGCCTCCCACGCAAAAAAGGAAACCCTCATAGGAACAAGGGACCGCCAAATCTGCCTCCAAGGAAATGACAAGACACGTCTGCAAGAAAGAAGCCCGTACATCGATTTCACCGAGAAGATGCCATTCGTGGTACCCATCCAGCGTATCTTATCTGCAGCCTCTATCCTCAAGGGCTTGGAATAAAGAAGAGAATAGAAAGACGAAAAAACCTCAACTTCCCAATCATTTGCAGCCCTAAAAAACTGAACATTCCAAGCACCCATACCAGAATTCCTTTCCCAATAATCCACCACCCAAGCATCCTTGTTACGAGCTATGGAGAAGAGAGACGGGAAGACAAGCCTCAAGGGACTCTCCCCACACCAGAGGTCACTCCAAAAGCGAATTCTATGACCACAACCAGCCTCGAACTTTATGAATTGGCTAAAAGGAGCCCACCCTTTGCTAATAAACCTCCAAAGACCAACACCGTAATTTCCTCTCCTCTGAAGGGTGCTCCACCCACCCAACTCACTCCCAAACTTCTCCACAATAACATTCCACCACAGACTGTTACGTTCGAAAGTATTCCCTTTTTCTTTGGGCCTCTGCTGTTTTGGGCTCTCCTTTTTCTGATTTTGATGATTTTCTTAGTTTCGTAGCTTCTTTTGAGTAGGTTTTCAGTATAGCTCTTTGTACTGTTACCCATTTTCTTTTTCTTCAATAAAGTTCTTCTTACTTATAAAAAAAAAAATCTGGTATTACATTAATTATCCTAGAAGTTCTATTGTGGTCTGTTGCATCCTATAAGTTGCAAAATGGATTCTGGCATCTATTTTATGTTCCTCTTCCTTTTGTTTCCCCGAAAAGGGTGGGGTCTGTGTGTGTCTCTGTTTTCTCACCCTTCCTCATTGGACTATTAAAATAAGTTGTTAGTCTCGGTAACTGCTAGGTTAGTTGTTCTTTGGTTAATAAGCCCTCTTTCATTAGCTAGAAACTGTGTGGTGATTGTGTGGATAAGCAAGCTGTGTGCATCTGCTAGTGTATTTAGAATAAATCACTATGCATGTTTTTTTGTCGGTGTCTTTTTGAGGCACAGAATGCATGGAACCATGTACTGCATGAGGAAAGCGAGGAGGAATAATGCTAAAGATGTGTTGTTTAGGTTACGAGATATCTTTTGTAACTTCAATTATAGTGTATGGATCAGGGATGCAAACCTTACCCGTATCTCCCAAGCAGTGCTAAGTCTTGCTGTTACTAACTATATTGTTAAAATTAGAGCTTTATACTCTTGATTCAACTGAAAGATCTTATGTTATTTTAGTTAGAAGCATTTGAACTTCTATTCTAGGACCACCTGAGGCAAACATCTATCCTTCTTAAACAGGCTTGGAACTACTCGTCAAATGAAAATGCCAAAAACAAGCAAACATGTGAATACATTGTAGTAAAAGGACCATCATCAATGTAACACTTCAAGTATAACAATTTACTGCTTGGCACTTCAACCTATAGAATCTTCCCATTCTTTTTGTGTCCAAGTTTTGCTGCAGACACAACTGCTTCCTCTTAGACTTGAGCCGAGACAATTTGTTTCTGTTTGCATGAATGATAAAGAGATAATCATATATGGTTTGGTTATAAACTCTGACGGCCATATGAATGATGGTGGTTAGGAGCTGTCCTTTTCGGATTTGTTTATGGTGGAATTGTGTCATGTGCTTGATGGTTCCCAAGTTATTTGTTTTAAATCGGTAATAGTCATTCTTCAAAAATTCTTTTTGAAGGTCCGCTCCTGTTGAGCCTCTTCAACGGCACTATCCTACGGGTTCTTCCCACTAGCTATGGCTTACACACTTGTGATCCGGCCATTTGTTTTCCTTGTTTGAATATACGATGTGCTAGGGGTAGAGGCAAATCATAAGGTGTGTTGTGTCTTGTTATTTCACGTTTCTGATGCAAGCCGTAGCTGACTTGTTTGAACGTACATGTGCATTCTTGCTATACACTATATCCATGTACTTCAAATAATTCGGATCACTCAGAAGGTTGTCTTAGAAGTGGTCATAGGATTATCAATCTACACCATTTTACCTATCCAACAGAAAAAAAAAGCAAAGAAAAGAACCACAATGTTTACACACATGCTGAGTATCTTTGCATGGATCTTGAACATGTTTAAACTTTGTGCTACATCTAGTGATGATTAACATCGTGTTGGGACTACAGGTGGGCTTGTGCTCTCGCTAACTGTTTTAAGTGAAAATCTTCTTGTTAAGATTTAGCATCTAAGAACTTTATAAAAGATGCATTGGGTACCCCAATGCCACACAAAATGTCTCTTCCCTTTTGGCATCTCAAATCAAACTCTTTTCTGGCAGGTTGATAAACTGACACTAGTATGGGGAAAACCTCGGCTGCCACCTTTAGGCCCTGAGGAGGTAAGTGCTGGACTTTTATTGAAACTGATAAGTTGTATTTTTGAAAATTGAGATGTTTCTGTCATGCGCTTGTCTTTGTCATGTCATATTTGTGTCATTTATGTAAAAGATGGTTTTGTAATCCATTTATGTTCCTTCTGAAGAAAGGTACTTCTGGACATATGGATTTGAATCGTATAGCTGTAAAGGTTAAATTGTTTTTCAGTGGATCGCCTTCTTGGACTCTGAAGGGAGAGTCATGGATTCAAAAGCTTTAAGAAGGAGAGTATTTTATGGTGGAGTCGACCATGGAATACGGAAAGAGGTACATACATCATTTGACATTATGTGTGTCATTTACTCTTCACAGAATATGCATCTTTCCTCTAATCTCAATAATGTATATAGGTATGGGCATTCTTGCTGGGACACCATTGCTATGATTCAACATATGCAGAGAGGGAGTATCTTAAGTCCATTAAAAAGTCCGAGTATGAGACTATAAAGATGCAGTGGCAGGTTTGTAATAAATTCTACCACCTATTGTTCTTCTTACGAGCACCTGCCTTGGAGGTTAATTTGCATCTATCTGCATATTGGTGCATGCACACAAGTCTGCATTACCTTAAGTTAAACGTGTGTATTCTTCATCATGTCATTTTTTTTTCTTTCCTCTTCCTCTTCATTTCCTTTATATCCTTGTCATTTTAGTTGGTTTTATCCATGTGCGAGTTTTGTGTCTGTTATTGCACTTACTCTTGTAAAACTCTCCAATTTTTATGCGAAGAAACTATTTTGGGGCACATTCAGTGCTATTTTGGTAATTTTGAAGTCCTAAATATGTTATCTTGGCTTTAGCTTGACTGTTGGGCACTTTGTTACTTCCACTCCAGGAGTGGTCATAGAATGAGTCCAGATCCAATGAATATGTTCCTTTACACGTGGAGAAAGTAATAGTTTGATTACCATATTTGAACATTTTGGGTATTGTTGCGTGGTGACTTCTGTCTATCTCTCTCTTCTTTGTTCTTCTTCTCTTTCTGAGTGCTTAGAGAAAACTACCCCTATGTCCCTGTCCAATATCTAAATGCTGTCCTATTGATTTATGTCCCTAGGTCTATTTGCAAACCCTACCAAATGCGGAGATAGCATCTGTCCATTTCCTTTGTAAGATTGAAATTGTCCTGCATCATAGGTTAGCAACAGAGCTGAGATAGAAAGGGCAAATTACCTTTAAGGAATGGTTCAGGGAAATACCAAAAAAATAAATAGTCATGAAACCTTTCAGTTTGTCCATTATTTCAGGTTGAGGGTTTTTCTATTGTCAGAGATTGGGATCTATGAAATGCATGCAAGTCATTATCTTTTTTTATCGGTTTGATAGAAGGAACATTGTCTAAATTCTAAGTAAATTAGTCCGCTAAACCCTGGTACAGGGACCATCAGTTAGAACATTGGTCTGAACAATGATGCTACAACAGTGTACATGTAGGGGTAATGCATTTTGGGATCTCTCCGGGACACGACACGACAATAATAATTCAAGTTATTGAAAATTTTCTCTGGCCTTTTTATTTCCACTGCTCCCTGTACAAAAGGAGAATTTTATCGCCTCTCTTGAATAAAGCTCTTGCAATCATGTTGAAAGATTCTCATGTCTCCTTTGTACTTTTTTATCAGAGACTTCATTTACTATGCATATTTCCCTGTGCAGAGTATCTCCCCGGAACAGGCAAACAGATTTACAAAATTTAGGGAGAGAAAAGGCCTTATTGAGAAAGATGTGGTAGGCATAAAACTCTTTCTGAACTTAAAACTCAAATTCATCAGATGTATTTGCAACCTGAAGTTACCAATTGTATTTCAATATGTTTTGTAAGGTGAGGACCGATAGATCGCACTCGTTCTATGACGGGGATGATAATGCAAATGTGAATGTGTTACGTGATATTCTACTGACATACTCGTTCTACAACTTTGATCTTGGGTACTGTCAGGTAATTATTTCTAATCTGCTGGACTTTCATTTTGTTCTTGGGTAGTAATCTTGCATGTAGGCTTCAGTGATTGTCTTGGTTGGCTCAGCTGTAAACCTTTTGGAGCAAATTATATCCTGAGAAGTTTTGAATCTATCTATGTTCTTTTTCCTTATTGATTAGATGTTAATAGAGGACAGTGCTTTACATGCCTGTACAGAAAGCCATGCATGTAGACACCCTGCCTGGGGAATCTGAAAAACATCGATGACGTCCAACTTGCCATGACTGACATGTTTCTAATAAATCACTTAATGTAAATTCAAAGATAAGATACTATCTGAACCTAACGTCATTTTTAGCTCTTAATATTATGGTTTTGGAGAATTTTTGTGTTGCTAATAATTTATGAATGCATAATAGTTGTTTATCTAATTGCTGAATTGATGCTATTGGATGAGTTTTTCAGGAGTTGTTTTAGGTTCTTAATTGCCTTCTCATATATTCCTGTGCATATGCAGAAGTTTTTCTTCTCCTCGTTTTGAATGGTTGGGAATATGGTGTCATCCTCAGACTTTCACTCATGCAATTTTTTATGCTGTCTTACAGGGTATGAGTGATCTACTGTCCCCCATATTATTTGTAATGGAGGATGAGTCAGAATCATTTTGGTGTTTTGTTGCACTGATGGAACGCCTTGGACCCAATTTCAATCGTGACCAAAATGGCATGCACTCTCAACTCTTTGCATTATGCAAGGTCGGTCTGTCTCTCTCTCTCTCTCTCTCACACACACATTTGAAAAATCAAATTAATTAATGGATCATGTCATCGTACTTGTTGAAATGTTATAGCCTTCTGGAATTCAGCTTCATTCCCTGGCCAAATGATAGATTCATATCATGTTGTGTTACTCGTTTCACTTTAATTACGGTTGTGCCTTTTGTCTTGTCAAGTGATTGAGTAGTTCTTTGGGTAAAAGAAAACGTAAAATAGATATGAAGAAGAAGGCAATGAAGTCTAGAAGATCCATTGTTTTTTAGACTAAAGGCTTCTGGGGTACAGCCTGTAACAGATTTCATTCCACTGAGCTAGCTGCCATCACTCACAAAATGTAATAGATGACTTTTTAATTCTCTTATATAACTTGATTGGACAATCAACCTGGCAGTAAAAGGCTATGCTAGATTTACTTTGAGTCTGGTGTTTATATGTGGTATGATCTTCTGGACTGTGACCTTACTGCTTGTAGGCGTTTCAGTTTCTTCTCATTAATATTTGTATGGTTTGAGGTAGCTACTAGGTGGATTTAGACAGCATTAAGAATTTTCTACTGAAGCAAATCCTTTCGATGGCCCCATTATCAACTTAAAAAATGGAATCTTTGTTTGATCGGGCAATAATTACCTAAAATATTTGCTGATTCTGATAGGAAGGCTGTTCTGTTAATATGTTAAGCGAGGGCATTATTTTGTTGGTGTAATTGTTTTGGTTAGATTATTTTTTGTCGTAGTTTAAAATGAAACAACACAAGCGGTAAATGTACATGTGCACCAAGTTGGAAACAGACTTTCATAAACCAAGGGCCAAGCTGTTGGTAAATTTTGGATGTGTGAATGAGCATTTGGGTGCTTCAGCTTAAATGATTAAAACTCATTTGCTAGCTCAAAAGTTGGTTGTGACTTTTAGTTCTAATGGATTGCCCTATCGTTGTTGCAGTTGGTGGAGTTGTTAGACAGCCCATTGCATAACTATTTTAAGCAGAATGACTGCTTGAATTATTTCTTTTGTTTTCGCTGGATTCTAATACAGTTCAAAAGGTCAGTTCTTTAATCCAATGATTGATTCATTTGTTCTTGTGTTCCATATTTCCATCTATTTGGGATGCCTGGTTCTTCAAGCATGTATCCTCGATTTCTTCTGCTTGATGATTATATATTAATGTGCAAAATGACACTGAATATATGCTGTCGGTTGAATCCTTTCTCTTCTCCTAATAGAAGAGATTTTTTTTACCATTTTGTTGTCCTTCAATTTTGTTTTTTGTAATAAAAAGCTTAAGAAATATGTTTGGAAACTAAGCAGACACAAAAATGCATGCGCATGCACATGACCATAGAGGAGACTGTTTGAAGCATCCACTTCGATGCATGGATTTATTCCGGATTGATACTAGCATTTGTTTTTTGGTCACATGTTAGTGATCACTAGCGCACCAAGAGAACTTAACAGTTTTTATGAGATTCGATGCCTCTTTTCTCCCTGTTACCTATTCAACTAAGCAGAGTTATTTTCTCTGAGGAGCAACATGCTGAGCCAGCATATTTCTGTTTTCTTGTCTTTTTCCTGTTGATAAGCAAGAGTATTAGTAGTTTTTGAATTTCAGACTGTCATAATTCCCGATTATCCTTGATGCCCAAATTGTAGCTCAATGTATCTTTGCACTTCATTCAGTTCCCCCCCCCCCCCCTTTTATTGTAGGCAGATGCATTCAGTTTTAAGTTGTGGCAAAATAGCATCATCTAGCCCATGGCAATCATCTGAAGTTTATCTTTTTGTAAATTCCAGTACATTTTTTTCTTCTTCTTCCTTGAACTATCTATTAAGTACTAACCCTAAGACATGGCGTTCTCACTTTCTTTTGTTTTTGTTTTTCTCACTATACATTTGCTGCAAAATAGCCTAATAAATATCATGTCCTTTCAAGGGAATTTGAATACGAGAAAACAATGCGTCTATGGGAGGTATTTTGGACCCATTATTTGTCTGAGCACCTCCACCTATATGTATGTGTTGCCATCTTGAAACGATATCGTAATAAGATAATGGGGGAGCAGATGGACTTTGACACACTCTTGAAGTTTATTAACGAGCTGAGTGGCCACATTGACCTTGACTCAGTCGTCAGGGATGCTGAGGCGCTGTGTATATGTGCTGGTGAGAATGGTGTGGCTTGCATTCCCCCCGGAACCCCACCCTCATTGCCTGTTGATGATGGTTTATTATATGCTCAACAAGACGACGATGTATTGTAATTATGGTCCCAATTGTCGAGATGATTCATGATCAGCAATTTATTAAATCTTTAGAAACGCATTTACTGTTATAGCGCATGTAATTACTTATTTTTTGGATGACAATGTGAGTGCAATCAAGGGCATGTTGGTTTGCAAAGATATTCTATAATACAATAAGATTCAACAAATGTATAAAACGAACATCCAAAATTTTAAAAATTTATATACAACACTAATATTTTTTACACAATCTCCAATAATTTTTTACACATTTTAATATTTTTTCAAAAAAAAATATAATAAATACTCCATATTTTCATTTAATTTTAATTTTTTTATTAAATAATTACATCAATTTATCTCTCTACAATTTTTTTACAAACTTCAATAAAAATTAAATATTTTACAAGTTTTTACTAATTTTATACAAAACTCTATAAAATTTCAATCTACATTATTCGTAATTCTATCAAAATTTTAAAAATATTTTTAACATTCCCAAATCAGTGTCAAATCTATCTTCAGTTCTCTTTAGGAGGGGTAAGGAGGAGAAGCAAATCATTGGGTTATGCAGTGCTAGCATACAGATGAACTCCGGCTACTTGAAATAATCGCCTTACATCCCAAGCACCAGAAGTCTACCATAATTTATTTAGTGCCACCATAGTTTCCTGAAAATGGTTGTTATGTTCTGCCGTGATGTTTTCAAGTTTGAGTCCTGTGCATACAGGATGCAACTAGGGGTGCCACATCAACCTTTTGGACGCGTGAAATGTCTGAGTTCCCATTTTCTAACCCAAAAGTTTAGATTTGTATATAGTTGAATACCACATCTACCCAAAAAGAGCCCTTTTCAAGCTGTCTTGCAAAACTTATCTAAGTGGAATCTACTCCCTAAATGAGGCCTTTCGAAGACTTCTTTTTGGAGAATATTCTCCGTATTGATTTAGGTGGAAAGGACTGCTTTTGCGTCACGTCTCACGCTCTTCCTCGTCTTTTGAGATTGTTGAAGTGCCGTGAAGTTTTTTTTTAAGGTATGTTTTAGGGTAAAAATTTTGGATATTGGAATTTGATAAATATTATAAAGTAAAAATATGTTATAGGAATTGGTGAAAAAGTGAAGAGAATATTTTTAATAAATATTATAATAATAAAAAATTATGTGATGAATTTTTTATAATTAAACCTAAATTTTTTGGCCCAAATTTTTGGGGCTCAAACATACCCTTAATATTTTAAGTTCGCTGGAAATTTTGGTTCTGAAGTAAGAAGTTACTGGGTATTTGTTTTTGTTTGAAAACTCCCGCCAAACCGCTGATGAATCTTGCAGGGGATGTTGAGATTGATTTAGGTAATGTCTTAGGGTTCCGTTTCGCAGTCGGTGTTCAGTTTCTTGTCTAAGGATCATCAATGTGTCTGCATGGGTCCATTTGAGACATATGATGAATCTTATAGGAGATATTGCGATAGATTTACGTAATTTCTGGTCCAGAAATTCAAATCAGGACCAGAAGGTTTGGACTGTTCCATTCGCCCGAGGATTGAGGCTGGTACTTTAATTTCGTACTGCATTCATATATATTGTCATTTACTTGCGTGGGACTCGCGTTTGTTGAAATAAATAAAGGGACAGTGAAATGAAATGGCCTCACTCTCAAGAAACTTTATTCTACCAGTTCTTATTGTCCTTGGGAACTGTTAAATCCTAGCCAAGAAAAAAAAAACTGCAAAATCCTAAATTTGCAATGAGTTAAACAGCCTTATCACTGTTCCCTACGAAGGTATTTTGAAACTTAATTTTGATGTGGCTATGAGGCAAGACTGTATGATGCTGGCGGCAGTCTGTAGAAATTCCAAAGGATAAATTGTTAAGGCTTGGCTCAGTCGCTCTTAGGGGGTATAACCCCCTCAAAGGGGAAGCTCTTGCGGCCAGGTTTGCTTTAGAATGCGCCAGGGGCCTTGATGCAGAGGATTCTATTTGTGTGTTTGAAGCAGGTATTCAACCAGATCTCGGATCATCACTTGACTCCGGATTGGATTATTGAAGGAGAAATCACCACTTGTCGGAAGTTGATTCAGGAGTTGATAGGCTGGACTTTTATCTGGAGTCAAAAGAGAAAAACTTTTTGGCTCATAATACTGCTAAATGGGGAATGGAAAACAATGTAAAAGGAGAGACTGACTCCTCTTTTATTCCATCTGCTGTTACCCTGTTGTGACTCTGTCGCTCTGTTGAGCGTTATTGAATAAAAATTCATGGTGCTGAGAAAAAAAAAACACCGTTCCCTACATAGATATTTGGAAAGTACATTTGACAACTACACGCATACAATATTATCATACTGCAACTTCAACTGTGCAGGGAAGAGCACATGGCACTCAAAACTTGTCGTGCTAGGAGTAGGAGTCCTGGCGCTCATAGCTACCAAGAATAGAAGTACTACTCTTTTGCGAGGTGGGTCATATGCTTGAGGTGCCGCGGGGGTCACTTGACCGGCAGTGTCTGCGCGTACGACTCCTGTCCATCGCATCCAAATGCTTCGAACAAGATGAAGGAATCCAAGTATGCTATGAGAGGCTCATCATCGAAGACAAAATTCGCATTATTTCCTGACATTATTGGATACTCTATGTCACAGTTGAAGCCGCTTGTGTCATCCATCCAAGGATTTGTAACCGTGCTTTCCTTTCTCTCTTCTTCTTTCCTTCCATCCAAACCTGTTAATTTCGTGGTCGTTATCAAACTTGAGCTTCCATTGGGCTCAGGATCATGCCACGATTGACGGAACTTCTTCTTGTTCGTGGTCTCCTCGTTGTCATCGTAGTAGTGGTCGTCTGAGTTGATGGTTTTCCTTTTGCCTAGAAGGCATCTCTTGTTCAAATGGGTATTCCAGTAGTTCTTCACTTCATTGTCTGTCCGACCGGGAAGCCGACCAGCAATCAGAGACCACCTATATACGTTAAAACAGAAAGAGTATATATCTATGGGTAATACCGTTCTGTGAGGCTTTTCACAATGGAAGTCCTGCAGAATAAATTGCTCTGAAGTTCGAAATTCCAGTACGTACTAATCAATGAAAGACTTGCGACAATGGGTACATTTCTTCATTTGTACTTCTTTTTGTGAGAAGTATTTCTTTATTGGGACTTGCCCATTAATTTTTGTAGGCGATCGGATTTTAGCCGGCCGAGTGATTTAGAGATTGTGTAGGTCGGTTTGGTAATTTTTCTGCTGATAGTAACCTGTTTTTAGCCGCTCTTGCTCAATTTGGACCCTTTTTCTGGCCACGTAAGCAAAAAAGTATTACCTGTTGCCCAGAAGCTTATGCATTCGGATGATAAGGTCTTCTTCCTCTTTGGACATCTCACCGCGTTTAATGTTAGGTCTCAGGTAATTCTTCCATCTTAACCTGCAACTCTTTCCTCCCCTCCTTAAACCTGTACATGTGCGTGGTTTAGAGAGAGAGAGAGAGAGAGAGAGAGAGAGGAGGGAGGGGGAGGGGGAAGAGAGAGAGTATATATGATACTCTTGTAACTTAAACCATGCAAATTACGAAGGGAAGTGATCGTAGAGAGAAGTTATACCTGATCTCTCAGAGACAGTAGCCCAGTTGCCTTCACCATTAGTTTCCACGTAATTTTTCAAAATCAAGTCCTCCTCTGGCTTCCACAAATGTTTCTTGAGCTGTGGCTTCACACTTTTACTTTCCATGGCTCTCTGTTCTTCAGTGAGATTCTATTGAAGTTGTGAATGAGTGAGTCAATGTGAACGGGGTTATATAGAAAAGTGGTGGGGATGAAACTAATTGGAAACTGATTGCAGGCACTCGTGCATGGATTAATTAATTACACCATTATGATGCTGAAGATTGCATTGAGGGCCCGTTTTGCTTCCCCTTTTGCTTTCCTTGGAATTATCTCCTTATAAAAGCAAATCTGCCTTCCACTTTGAACACTCTCTCTCTCTCTCTCGCCATGATATACGTCTCCATATATTTTATTGATATGAATTGGGTCTCGTATATTACATGTGCGTATGAACACATGTACATATATAATATATGTCGAGAGAGAGAGAGAGATGATACCTTGACGTGGGCACACGATCAGTTGTCACAATATATTGTAAGTTATTAAATACAATACACTTGTGAAGTGAAAAGGATTTCATGACATAATCTCATAGAGCTCGACTCTAACTCAAGATCGATCGGGATCATCTTATATGGAGTTGCGGGAAGTAAAATTACCATTTAAAATCAATAATATCACAGCATCTAAAGCATAATGACTGACATTGTTCATTTAGAAAGGATGTTAGACTTGGCAATTACCAAGTCTCGATCCTTAAGCAAGGAATTATAGTTTAGGGGCTAAAGATGGACCTCAAAAGCTTCATAGTTCATAGTCTCTGGGCTGAAGATAACGACCACATCATGTTCACGTACGCCTAACGCCAAAACAAGGTGTTAAAATGAGCATTTAAAGCAAGGTTGCATAATAGAGATAATTTCCTTTGGTAATACTATCCACTCACGGCCTGCTTCTCAGCTGCAAAACACTCCCAAATGGCAAGCTTGCAAAGCTCACAGCAATGCAAATTGATGTGCCAAAAAGCTAGCATATGGGGCCGTACGTTCCCCACCATCTGTTAAAAGCATTCAATGATTCCATCATGACAGAGAGCCATAATCCACCAACCAGTCCACAGTGAGGAGCTTGCCGATATCTCCATTAACACTAATAGATCTCATGCTGTTCCTGTTTAGTACGTAAGAGTAGATCCATGATATCAGATCACTATACCATTGTGAGAAAACATGAAAAAAGAATTATCAGTGACTTCGCTAACTTTTAATTCCATCATGACAGAGAGCCATAATCCACCAACCAGTTCACAATGAGGAGCTTGCCAATATGTCTCCATTAACACTAATAGATCTCATGCTGTTCCTGTTTAGTAAGAGTAGACCCCTTGATATCAGACTATACCATTGTGAGAAAACATGAAAAAGAATATCAGTGGCGCTAACTTTTAATTAGTAGGGTCGAGATGGCAGCTATACTTGTTTGTTATTTTTATTCAGACACGAAGTTATCAAAGGCGCAGTTTCAGTACACGATCATGAGCATCTTTTAGGAGTCCCACCTGTACGACATGCCTTATCACTGGTGGCTTATTTTCCTCACTTTTTCATGTACTATTACCCGATGGTTGTACATGAATTATGTCCTATTTCAGTCCTACTCGGGAGGTAAAGACATGCATGTCTGTTTCATATGCACTTGGAACGAGCCACGACACAGGAAAATACAAACTAAAATTACAGTCTTTCGTGTCACTTCAACGAGGATTTGGCATATAGATTTTGATGGGGCAATAATTCTACCTTTTCGGTACCTTGCATTCAGCAATTTTCTTTCCGTATATATATCCAGCTGGCCAAACAAAAGAGACAACTCATCTTCTTTATCGTCGTGGGGGGCAATAAGTAATGGTGTTCAGTCTTACCGAGAACTAGTTTTTTTTTCTTAGCCTTACCGAGAACTAGTTAGTACTGTTGCACCACAAGAGCGAAAAGCACGCGACTGCCACCCAAATCCATACACGAGACTGCGAGAGAGATTAGCATATGTGCAAGAGCAAAACCTCTTTTTCATTTCAGTGTTCATAGAGCTCCCAGACTTTACTCCTCTTCTTTCAGTTTGACTCCAGCATGAGTCCAAAGTTCTCTCTAAACTGATAGTTCCCTAAACAGTTCAGCAAAAATCAAAAGCTTAGATCTTTGTGGAAATTTGGCTACTCTTTTACTCATCGGACAAGGCATTTCATGTGTATTAGCTGCAAAAGTTCGTGATTCAGATTGAGATTTCACCTCTTGATTGATCCTGTGCAGAGGCTTCCCTATTAGCAGAAGAATAACGGAAGTAGATATCATATTGTAATCATACGATCGAAGAAAGAATAAACAATAGAAAAGGAAATATCATGGCTTAGAGAAAGGGGAAAAAAAAAGTAGAAAAGGAAAGATGAGAAGTGATGGGCCATGAAATACTCGGCCCTCAGCAAGCCCGACCACTCGGGCTCGGGCCTATTAGCGTACGCTGAATATTGAGTATCCGACCAAGAATAGGATTCTGACAGTCCTAGGACTCCTCCTAAACAGCCTACTTATTCGGAAACTTTTCTAATAAAACTCTACAACCTTAAGAGGTATATAATCTCCTAACAGGACTACGACGTCGGTACAGGTATAAAAATTCAGGTATTCTCCTCATTAGACATGTCTAATTCCATTCTCTAAACACTATACATCTTTCTAAGATTTAATTTGTCGTCAGAGACTTGATCCGAGGTGGTGATTTTTGACATCATCAGGAAGTGTAAGAAAAGACTTGAGACATAGAATTATCATAATACTGTCCCTAGACAAAGCAGTTTATAATAACAATGATTCAACTATGTTATGTTTGTACAAGACAGTTTACCAAGTACTAATGGTCTAACTATTTGAATGTTGGAACTTGGTTCTTAGAATTTGGCAGGACTAGTACTGGGAAGTTATTCTCTTTGTAACTTTTTGCTTTTGCAGTCACTATCCCCTTGCAAAGTTCTCCACTAGCACTGGCTAACTCTACTGTCTGATCGATTGAAGTAAAACAAAAGCAGCTAGCGTAGATGGAGGGGAGGAAAATGACAAGCTCGCGCGTGCGCGCGCACTGCAATCCAGGCTTTTGCGGTTTAACTCCTTGATACGAAGGATTTCCTTTTACAGAAAATGAAAAACGTGCAATAATTATATGCTTCTGCGCATCTGTTATATCATCATCGACTAATATATGAAGAATCATATGCCAAGTTATGATACTCCATGAAATCATGTCTGCGCAACTGAAATGGCTAAGATGTTTCCACCATCGATAAGATTAATATTCCAATATCGTTTTGGATTTTCCACAAGTGAACGAATAGACATTATTATTTCATCGATCTTTGATTAATTGAGGATACAACTTTTGTCAATAAATACATGCTTTAAAGAAATAGGGTTCCGTCGTATTAGGACATCATATTTTAAAGTTTGGCTTAGTCAAATTACAAAAATTCTTTCGGAATGCCAACTCCGATGCGCATTATATTATCTTGCGAGGTAGCTAGGCTGCCTCAGTCACCCTTGATATAGCGTACGTAATTTTCTAGCTTCAGTGGCAATTTAAACCAAATGGATTTTTCTCTCATTTGCTGTCGGAATTAAATAAAAATTCTTATATAAATGTGAATTTTATCTTGGGGTCACCTTCATAAGAAAACTTAACTTACCTTACATGTGTATTAGAATTTACATAATATGTAAAAGGTGAGTCTAACTCAACTCCAAAAGACGCCTTAAGGAGTGAGGGATGTCACAACCTTATAAGGAGTACATTGACTAGTTTCTCTAGCAATGTGGGACTTCCAACACGCCCCCTCACGTGTGGCGGGAGGACATCCAAGCCAACACGTGGAAACAGGTGACCGTGGACCACAAACTAGAAACCTCCTCTGATACCATATTAGAATTTACATAATATGTGAAAGGTGAGTCTAACTCAACTCCAAAAGACTCCTTAAGGAGTGAGGGATGTCACAACCTTATAAGGAGTACATTGACTAGTTTCTCTAGCAATGTGAGACTTCCAACAATGTGTGACTAGGGGTTACAAAGCTTGAGATTTACTGTGGTGTTGAACTCAACTCGTGCGGATACTAGACCAAGTTCGTCCGAGCTTGGTGCACGTGAATGAGTGCTCAGATTTCTCTTGTTATCTTATTTTATCTTTATCTCTCGTATTTCTATTATATTTCCTTTACCTCTATATATATTCCCTAAAAAATAAAAGTTTTGTAGTAATATTTGAAAATTGAAGTTGCAAGGAAAAGAAGGGTAATTCCCCCCCCCCCCCCCCCCCCGGGGGGGCTCGGTAATAAGGAAAAGAGTGTGATGTTACAGAATCAGGCACGCATCACGAAGTGTAAATTTTTGGTCACTTTTAAGCTGGCATGTTGAGGTTAGATTACGATTCCCTTCACTTTCCCGTCGCTTCCACGATGATATTCCCACTTTCTCTTTCCCTCCTGCAAATCACATGAATCTTCCTTCTGCAAAGTGAAAGCAACTCCTTCAATCATTCTGATATTAAACCCCACCCTTCTTTAAACATAATTGTCTTATTTTGGCCACTCCGGCTGCCCCTCCTACTCGCTTATCTTAACCCTTCGCTTCCCGTTTTCTTCTTCCTCATACAAAAAAAGGGAAAACAAAAAGAGAAGGAAAAGTGGAAGCCTCTTTTTTGTTTGTTTTTTAATAAGCGAGGCCTCTTTTTTGTTACTTTCTGTAATCAGCAGTAATGTCAATTAGCTTCTAAAGAAACTCAATGCATGGATGCAGTGGCGGATCCAGGAATGCAATCAAAGGGGGGCAAACTCTTAAGGAAAAATGACAAAAAAATTACTACGTAATACAAAAAAATGTCTTAAGAGTTAAAATATCAAAAATTAAGGACTAAAAATACTAAAAATATTGAAATACGCGTACCATACTATTTGATGATACTGAGAGGTGACATTTTCTGAAAATATTGTAAAATAGCTTCGTTCTCAATAGTTTCAAAAAATTTCCTCTCGATATATACCACCATAAAATCATTCATTCATTCATCTTTCATCTTACTACGCAAGTCAGTTTTGATAAACTTCGTTGCAGAGAACACTCTCTCAACGATTGCTGTCACAACTGATAAGACCAATGCTGACTCAATAAGCTGATAAACCAATGAATATAGAGTATATTTTTTTGTCTCAACAATCTTCACAGCAAGACTTCCAACATCTTGAATCCCAGAAAAAGTATCATGACTTCTCACATCATAAATGTAGTTTCGAAGTCGATCTCTAAGTACAACGTGATCAATTACTGAGAAATCTTCAGGATAAAGCTCGGCAAGACAAAATAATTTAGCATGACCAACCGCTGAGCATGAGTTTCTTGGATCAATACATGTTATATAAATAAGTAACTATGTACTTGCTTCTGTGAAATAATGATTCATCTCTTGAGCGATCAAATCAATAACTTGGCAAAACACTTCCACACGAAAACGATGGAAATAAGTATTTGTTTGCCCTCCACGCCGGGCCCGAAATCACTGATCTTTGACTTGCCAAAAAATCGGGTTGAGTTGCTTGTTTTGTGGCTGGTGTTGCCTAAGAGGAGGCGCTCGAGCCCAAAGTTGGTGATTGTGGGCTACATGTTAGTGTTTAGGAGGACATTGTTGGGTTTAATGGAGCCATAAATGTGTTTCTTCTCGTGGATATAGGCCAGTTCTCTGGGCTACTCCTTTCGCTATCTTTAACCGGACCTTGAGAGGTAGATGAAATGGTGATGAGTCGGATTTCCCTGAATTTATGAAGAAATAAACATGATAAATTACAATTTCCAAGTGCACTTGCTTTTTCCTCATGTACTGTTTTTTATTTTCTTTTCCCCTTACCTAAAATCTGAATTTTATTTTGTTCACCAAAAAATTTTAATTTGGGCCCATCAAAATAGTGTTGGTTAGTACGCACTTTAAGGTAACAGCAGCAAAGCAGTTAGATCTGCTCTTTCATTAACTAAACCTCCAAAGTATCGGTTGATAGGTAGTGGGGTAGCAGTATATTCTTGGACTCAGCTGCTATTTTCTTAAGTCAAGCTATATTTGAGGATGTATTAAATTTCTTAGGGGGCTGCCCATATTAAAAAAATAAAAAATAAATTTTTTTTCAGATATTTTTCAGGCAATGGGGGGCGGCTGCCCCCCATTGCCCCATGCTAGATCCGCCTGTGCATGGATGTCTTCTGGATTCATTTCTTTACATTTTTTTTCACAAATGTTTATGTGGCGACCAAACCTACCTATAATCTTTTATGTACGTACGTATGTATGCATGCATGTATGTATGTATGTATATACGTACGTATCTCACCAACCAAACCTAGCTATAATCTTTGTTCATGCCATCTCCTACATCGAGTTCTGTACGGCTTAACCGAAGAAAAGCCATATTGATCTAGTTTGGGCTGGACATAGCTTGGGCAGTTAGGGATTTCACAAAACGCGGGCCGGGGTCGAAGTCCAAAACTGCAAGCTTACTCTTGCTCGTCCTTCTGTCAATTTTTTTATATATATTTATGGCGGGCATAGGGAACGCTTGCAGCCTTAAGAGTTTTATAGTTGTTTCTCGCACCTTAATTGTTGAACTTGATCGGACACAAAGGTTCAAGTCCATTGGGCAGCACTAACTTCCTTGGACAAGCAGCAACAATGTCTTGCCGTCTTGGACGCGTCATGATAATAAGCATGTCAAGAGTAAGTTGTGGGTGTGCCATGGTCATGTTAGGGATATCTGTGAGAACGTTGTAGGTATGTCATGCATTCGTGTGCAAGCCGTAGCCCTCTAAGGAGCCCATAGGGGCGGCCGCGGTACCAATTCCCACACATTAGCACCACATCAAGAAGAAGAAACGTATTTCATGGATTGAAGGAGAAATATGCTCGTAAAGAATTTAAAAAAAAAAAAAGAAGAAGAAGGAGAAATATGCTCTATATATGGATTAATACACTATTTAAGGAGAGATTTGATCCAAGACTTTAGGAGATTGAAGAGGAGGCCAGATCTACAATTATAAGAATATTTCTTTATGTGGTTGTTTTGATGATGGGTAGAGCAAATCATGTGATTTTTTCTCTTTGTAATCTTTCCTTATGTTTATTGTCTTGACTTGATTTAGGAATTATTCGTTAGGTTGATGGAGGAAACCATGCACTATTTTAGGAATAGTTAGTGCTATGATCTGTATCCTAATAAGGTGTAGCAAAACCTCTCTATAAAAATCAGGTCATAATTAATTTGTAACTTCTTAAAAGATGAATGTGAAAGCCTTAAAGAGTGAGAGCAAGCTCCCTCAAATGAAGCTTTGGCTTCATCCGTGTTTAATGCGCTGGCTCGAGCTAGTCATTGTTCACACCACCCTCACCGCGTGATAATGGGATGATTTTGAGATATTTTTTATCCAAACCTCGACCTTCCTCCATCGTATCTATTTATGTGGCTAATGTGCTAGTGCTCATGCATGCTAGTCATTGACATACTATCGATCTTGTGAGTTAGAGTGGTAGCCCGAGTTGTTCTCTAAATCACACATCTTGCTGCGTTTTTGTTTTGTTCATAATCGCGTAAAATATCTTGAGCTATGAAACCAACCCCCACACGCCACCAACGGGGCTTCCATCAGTGCACAAAGGTCTTGCCATAGACGTGTTATATATGGACATGTAGTGCGGTTTGTCTCATGCAAGTCACGTGCCAAGACCTTGTCATGCTCACAACTCTCTATCTTTCTCTTATCATTCCAATGTTACCCTTGCTAATCCATGGGACTTGTTATACACAAGCAGAGATAAATTTAAGAATTAACTATTGGAGAGTCAAAATGAATAAAAAATAAAATAAAAATGTCAAAACTCATTTAAAAATTCTAAAAAAATATGCTCTCTGTTTTTTTTAGCAGATTTTGGGGGGTTGGGGATCCTTGGCTTCATCCCTGTACACCAGCATCTCTCTCCAGCCACCAGCTTAAGTTCCATCAATTTTTAAGAAGCACCAAATCACGTATCTTCTTCCTTAGCTCGTCTAATTTTTCTAGTTATTTTTCCTTTCACCACATTTTAGATATCTTAAATAGATAATTAGGAAGAAAGAAGAAAAAAAAACAACTCTTGTAAGTCCAACTTTAAATCAGTACTCTCTCTCTCTCTCTCGTTTTTGTTGCTTTTGTATTCGGTTCAAATGCCCACCACCATATATAACATTTCGAAGCTGGCTTTGGGTACGGGTATTTCTGGAGTAGGAGAAAAAAAAAAGTACCGAGTATTTCTGCCATGTCCCAACGTTTTGAATGCCTACTACTGTCTCCAAATAAATGAAATGGGCCCAGCAGGCCAGACCTAATAATCATAGTTTCAGAAGATGTTGCCGCGCGCGGCAGTTCTGTGTTATATAGACCACAGCCGGCTAAGGAATTCGGCCCGGCCCTATGTGTTTCGGCTTTATGCGCCTTCCTAACCTTACGATTAAAGGTAGCTAGCTCTTTACTCTTCCTCTCGAGTCCGTCGTTGTCCAAGGAGAGAACAGCCAGGGCCCAGGCAAGATTCCCAGGAATCAATAAAGGAAGGAATAAATACACTTCTATACACATTAATTATTAGATCTTTGATATTTTATAAATTATCAGTTTTGATATATTAAATTTTTTAATTATTAATATTAAACACTTTGTATTAACTATCTATTTTAACATTTTATATTCTCTAATTATCAATTTTAGATATTTTTCATTCTCTATTCGATAATAACATTTTCGAGAACTTAATGTAATTTACAATAATATCTTTAATTTATAAAAAATATATTATCACCATTTTAATCTAAAAATTTAAACAAATATATTTAATTCAATTGAAAAACACGAATTAGGAGCACAAGAGGAAATTTGGATACTCGAATTATTCTCACTGTTTGAGTATCTCTTAAATAAAAAATCAGCCCCCAAAATCAATGGAAAAATATATCTTACTAATGATTTATTATTGTTTTTTTTTTATGTATTTTGACCCTTACAAGTTATTTTTTGTGTAACTTGTCCCTTCTATTTTTTTTAATCATGCTCCTCTTAATGTCTAATCCTATCTTGGTCCTACCCATAGCCCTATGATGTATGTGTCTCGTCACGGCCACCACCCACCCACATGTGCTTCTGCAATTCAAAATCAAACAACAGAGACTTGGATTTTGTGGAGAAACGTGCTTAAGTAAGTTGATGTCGTTAATCAAATTTAACGAGACATTGACGTTGTACCGACTACCGAGAAATCAATCTTGAAGGATTTTGCTTATTTTGGAGGCAAAAGGGAAGAAAAGCCCTGATCCGACGGACAATAAAGGTCACAATCACCAACTAACAAAAGCCCAATTTTTTCCATAAGAAATAAGTGGTTATTCAAACTAAACCAGACAATTCAATGAAAGAACCATCTTCCTTAGTCCCTTCGTTAGTCCATGTAGTATAGTCCACTTAGATCTCTTTTCTAGTAATTTGATTCCTTAGTTATGCTTTGGAACAAATGTTTTTCATGTTTACTAGAAGTGTTGTAGTCCAGTTGGTATCATCTTATATTCACTATCTCTTAGATTAAGAATTCAAGTAACATAAGTTGAAATCGTTTGCGAAAGTAAAATTTGATCTTAGACCTAGTGAATGAACTGAGACTAGTTGGTGGTTAAATTGGATTTGTAATGACGAGTTTGCTCAATAGGCATTAACTATGACTCAAACCAGACATTTTGCATCTAGAGTGCTCCTATATTCACGCCTAGAGAGGATTTTGTTGTATTGGTTGCCCCTTCTCCTTTTCCCCTAGAGGAAAAAAAAATGGTGGGAACATCATTAGCCCTATATTTATGGGCAAAAATCAATATTGTACCTTCTATTTTGAAAACAGCGATTTGACCACAAACTGCTTCAAGTGGCATTCAACCTCGAAGAAACCTTCCCCAGCATACGTAGGAAGGCAGTGGCTTGCTTTCTCATCGATTTGCTCTAGTTTTTCTACACCCGTGGACTGGGTTGACCGATGTGGTTTCTTTTCTATCATTTCAACCATGGTTAATATCAGTTTGTCTCGTGCTTGCAACACGTACGAGTTTAAACACTCATACAAATTGTTCATAATGACGTCATGCTTGCTATGGGTGCGGAACCACGAACGAGACCACACAATTGGGTCAATCTTTCGTGGATAATAATGTGTAGGTTTACTCAACCTTTACAGCTCGTCCATTTTCTTATTGAACTCAACCTCTGTATATGCTTCGTATACGCTGTGGTTGCTTCCTATAATTTATCCTTTAATGCTATCCCACATTGGCTAGAATCCCAGAAGTTCGTGTACAAGTGTCTCACATAGAATCGGTGTCAGCACTTGGGATAACTTGATCAAACGTCAGTACAAGACTCTGCATACATATATAGTTTATTGAAGAATGCATAATATATGTCCATCCACAATTCTATAAAGAAAAAGAAAATAATAAAACTAACCTTTTGTCGATAAGATATGAACAACCAACCACCTTCTGGAGTAACCCCGAGATCACCCAATAACATTTCTAGAAACCACACCTAATTGTCCTTCAACTCGGCTTCGACCACTGCGAAGGCTACGAGGGTACATGTTGTTGCTTGGATCTCTTAAGACTGCACTTAGGAGCTACCCCTTGAATTTACCCTTTAGAAAACATATGTCCAAACAAATCAAGGGTTTGCACCCATCCCTGAAACTTGTCTTCATTACGTTGAATGATACGTATAACCGCTGGAAGAATGTGCCAGATCCGGTGTTATCTTGTCCATCATAACAATCAAGCACAAACCCCGATTAGTTTCCCTCACCATCGCACAGTAATCCCGCACCCGTCCATATTACTCCTTATGAGAGCCAAAAATCTGCTCTAAGGCCCTTTCTTTGCCCGATAACATTTTGTCGCATTGTCTCGCACTGCCACCTTCGCTTTACCTCATCATATATAGCAGACACCGTCATATTAGGCTGGCTTTCAAATTGGTCTAACATCTTGTTTGTTATCCAATGGAAGCTGACTTACGACAGACGATATCGTCTAGGACACTTGTGCTTTGACTGAATATCTCTGATCTCAAAACTTCTTTCACCCAGGATCTTCCTATTGTACACTTTATACATGCACTTCTCCGTCCTACAATTAATCACTACCATATCACCAGTATTTTTCTTAAATCGAATGTCATTTCCCAGTTTTATATTGGTCTCATTCATGGCTTCTTTGAACAGGGCAGCAGTAAGGAACTTCATCCCTTTGACAAGGCTTACGGAGCCTAAGTCACGCTTATGAAATTCAGGTGCAAATTGTGAAGTCATACCGACATCATCTTTACTATTTGGAAGGAGAGAAGTAGATCAGAGTCCACCATGTCAGAGAGATAACCTGCAAAGTAAAATAAATCTCATCATTGAGGCTATAATAAACTTCAATACTTTATTTAACCACTAAGTATATTGAACATCAGTAAATGCTTACCATCATCTTTATCAGCCTCGCATGTTGGAGGTGCGTCATCACCGAAATCAGATGGAACATGTTCGACATCAACATGTTTACGGTCCATGTCATCCATTGACCTACCAAAAGGCCCACAGACCTCAAATGACGGACCAGCAACATATGAAGCCCACCAACCTCAAATGATGGACCACCAAGGTGGAAAGAAGAACCACCGACGTCAAATGGATTCCCACCTTCCTCCTAAACTGAAGACCCACCAATGTCAACAGCTTCTTCTTGTAATCTAGAATTGTCGTCGCCATTGACATCAACTTCATAAAGGTCATCATCACTGCTCAATGCATTGTCCCACAACTTTGTGTTGATTCCAAGACGTTGCCTCTCAGTTTCCTCATCCACCTCGTCAACCGGGTTAACTTATGGTGCAATTTCAAAACCGACTATGTAAAAGGATATGATATTCTTCCCTTCGTATGCATCCACCATTTGAAGCACATTGGGGTTTCTAGAGAGAATTCGCAGGCCATTGAGGAGGGGCTTCTCTAGCTCTAAGTAAAAAACTAGGTCACCGGACTTATAGACGTATTCATTCACAACATCTTCCACCTCTATGAATGATAGGCAGTCAAGATTGTAGGGGTCATTATGTACCGTCACATTCTCATCAACGTATTCGCACTCAGCCAAGCTGTCAACCCCACGTAATAGACCTAAAATACATGGGGTGTTGGCACCATTGTGACTAAAAACCTGCCATAATGAGCATTAATTTAATGAGAACATATATGGTAACAAAGTTATTAAGATGTATAATGAGAACATAGAATAAGGTATAAGCAGTATAATGAGAACAAAGTTATTAAGTTGTATAAGTTATTAAACTGCCACAATATGTTCTATATGTATCCAAGTCAACATGTCATCTATTGTTTAACTAATTTACATCTAATCTAGTAGAAAAATAGAATAAGGTATTGCATTATAATCAAGTAAAAGAAAGAAAAAAAATGAAATGCAACATGGTTTAAATAGAGAAGCATAAAGGTTTCATACCAACAAACATTTCATTAGAAATATCAGTAAAAAAAAACATATCCTAGAAATGCTTCAGAACAAAAGCATGCAACATAGATACTACTTCACTTCACACAGGATTGAAGTTTCCATCCACGTTTTATTTCCTCAAAGCTTCACTTAAAAGATACTACATTGATGGAGTTAAGAATTCTAAAGCAAAAGTAGAAACAGAAGGCACTGGCAGCAGGATACCCCATACAAACATGTTGCATCTCATTTGTACTCGATATTCACCATACAAACATGACTAAGTACTTCATCCTTGCATGACATAGACGTGGTTTGGCTAAAAAATAGTACAATAATAAAGTGGCAACAAATAATATTCCCAATAATACATATCTTATCTTGTATACAAAAATAAATAAACAAATATAGAAGTATAATTAACTAATCATTACCAATAATATTCCCAATTTATAACTTCAAAGACCTAAAACTACCAAGTTGCGAATTTAAGCACTTATCCCAGATGGTGGACCACCTTAAATACATATAAATACCAACCCCAACACCCACGAAATTAGTTCAGACCTATTCGACCCAACCACCACAAAACCCACATGACAGAGGAAATGAAAGTCTACAGGTTTAGGAGCTTTACTGTATCTCGTGTTTCGGCTGAAAACCCACGAAATCAGTTGATGTTTGTTGTTCATCTATGACTCGCCTAAAGGGAATTAAGGCAACGGAAGCAGATGGATGGGTGGTTACTAGAGTATGGCCAATGGAATGGGGGGAGTCGAATGTCTGTCGAAGCCAATTTGAAAAAGTCCTACTTCGAGTGCTCTAAATTGGTCGAACTTCACAAGGGCATTCGAGGTAATTACACCGTCACTTATCGAGAGCATATAGGTCAATTGATATGGGTGAACAACACGTGGAACATATGTGGGGGCAAGTTCCGACTGTTTTATCTGCAATTTTAACTAGGAGCGTGGATGAAGAATTTTGAAATGGAAGGGTTTCAAATCGCCGTTTTCAAAATAGTGGGTACCAAATTTATTTTTACTCATAAATATTGAGCTAACTATGATTTTTTTCAAAAAGAAACAAATTTTTGCTCCTTTATCACTTGCTAGAGCATGTGAAAAATTGTCTTGGGGGACCTAATTGAGAAAGATGAGGTCTGAAAGAGCTCGAGTCACTCCAAAGCCCCCTCCCTTTCCCCAGCAACCTAGACACAAGAACCATCGAATCTTTAGTGCACGATGCGAGTGGAGGAGATTTCAATGCTAAATTTCTCACCGCTGAAATTGGCTTCTCCCAGTTGACACGACAGAATATGGTCCAGGCCGATTACTTGCGTCTAATGGCATAGCAGACTTGGAAATTTTCCAGTCCACTGTGGTCCATACTCCTCTCCCATAGGGTTGGACCAGTGGACATATGCGCTCTAGAGTCTACACGGCTAGTTCAGATGGAACAAGTCGTATGGACACCGCGAGTTGCTTGCGAGAGGAGAGAGAGAGGCAGACAGAGAGCGGCACCACTTAATGCCTCGTGCGGGGTTCGACGATGCAGGGATGGGTCTCGTGGGCTTGCCGGAGATCGCGTGAAATCCGCGTGGTTTTCACACAATCGTCCTCAAGCTGCTGTCAGTCGCTGAGATTGTGATTTGGTTCAAGAGGGCAGAGTTGAACACCTGGAACCATGTTTCGGGACGTAGGCCGAAGAGGAACCAGAGAAAATACATTATTTAATTGTTAAGCAGCAAACAGAAGCTTAAAGCCATAAACAAACAA
Source organism: Myrica gale (assembly GCA_963930655.1). Lineage (NCBI taxonomy): Eukaryota > Viridiplantae > Streptophyta > Magnoliopsida > Fagales > Myricaceae > Myrica > Myrica gale. The sequence continues at coordinate 27,789,410 of OZ005598.1, read as the reverse complement.
CATAGGGAACCTGTTTTTGTTTAGTTTCGTAACGTTGGTATCTCATCACATCTCCCTGGCAGACAACCACACGTCAAAACAATAGCCAAAGGTCGGCCTGCTCTCTTTGTGTATAGATAAGTATCTAAGCACCTACGTGTTGGTAACTTTGCCTTTCGTTTTGTCCTTATCAAATAAAAAAAAAATCTTTGTAAAAAGAAAAGTTTAGATGTAATAGCTCCGTTTTCATGACCAATATCTTTTATAATTTCTTTAATATGGTTTTAATTCAGACACAGTAAACAGTGTAATTTTATATTTGTAAGGTTTATCTTGTCCAAACTTTGGCATAAAATAATATTAATATTGGAAAAATCACCTGTTATATTTTATTTCAGCAGATAATAATTGATTGTTGTTAAAATTTGAATCCTATGTGAGTACTGAGTAGGGTTTCTTTTGAGGGCAAAAAATTAGGGCATGTTCGTGTTGTAAAAAATTGTAGGATTGTATTATAATTCTGAATATTTATATAAAATAATATTTTATAAGTATTTGTGTAAAAGTATAAATAAAGATGATTTAATGTAATTGTTTAATAAAAAAATATTAAAATTAGGTGAAAAGTATAAATAAAAAAATTTGTGTTAAATAAAAAAATAAAAAAATATTAAATATTATATTAAATATACTTATGTTTGTATTTAAATTCTGTTATGCAATGTAAATGAAATCCTACGCAAACTTGAAAACGGTACCTATAAGTTTCGTGTGTAATTATTCAAGAAAGGAAACAGTGAGCATATAACCCGTAGCCAAGAACCAAAAGTCACGCCCTCATCAAACGTAAACGAAAGTAGGTAGTCCAATCACGCAGACTTCAGGACACGTCCGAGACTTCGGAGACAATAATGTTAAGTGGGCTGGACCCACTTGGCCCCACTGTTTTTGACTATCAACTACCAAGACAGTAGTCAGTAAATACCGGAATTGGAAATTTCCGAGCAACTGAAATTGGAAATATCCACGCCAAGAAAAAAATAATAATTGGAAATATCCACTTGGCCGGATGCTTTTTTTTTGATGTGGACAGAATATTAAAGTATTTACCTAAAGAGGTTTTCTCAATTAATCTAATCGGCCCATAGAAAGAGACTGCACCATAAAGGGCTCCGTTGTTTGGCGCCTATAGATTGTGCGCGTGGATGGAACGCTACGGCCTACAGCGACTAGTTTATCCTACTTTTCTCCGTCTCTTTTATTTGTTTTCCTTCCTAAAACCTGCGTGCATGAGTGGATGTTTGGTGAAGTTGTGTTTTGAGAAATTTTAGTTGATATTAAATTTATTGATATGCGTGTTGCAGTTATTTTTATCTAGTGTTAAAAATGATGTTTGGTTGTATAATTTTTTGTGTCGTGAGGATTCAATGAATTCGATTTGAAAATACTTATAAAAAAAGAATTTGATTTGAAAATTAACAGTTCGGAAAAGAAAATCAAGATTTTATTTTATGATCAAACTTGTCCTGTATCATTAGTAGGTTGAAGATGCTAGATCGGGGGATCATTGTAATTGTTTATTTAAATTATAAGGTAAAATTTAAAAAATATAAATATATCAAGTGAACTCACGGGTAGAGTTATATTATTTGAAACTTTGTGTATAGATAGATAATATTAAATAGACCTTAAAATGAGATTTATTCTTATGTATATAAAATTTGGAACAGTATAAATTTTATAATAAAATCTGAGATTATTTTTATTTTTATTTTTATTTAAATTCTACAATGTAATTTCAATATAAAATTATAAAAAAATCCAAATATGCTATTATAATTAGTTCGGGTCTTAACACATTGGGCATGTTCGTTTTCAGAATATTTGTAAGATGTTGAGTGTTTTGAGAATTTTTAGGTGATGTTAAAGTTGTATTGGAATGCATGTAAAAATTGTTAAAAGTGATTATTATTTATAAAAAATATAATAAAATATTATATTAAAATACGTATATTTTGTGATATTTAGATGGTAAAAGAAAAAATAGAATGAGAATCCTACGAAAATGTTGGGCTAAACATGCCCGTGATCACCATGGCAATTCCCCTAACGAACGTTGTGTTGTGGAAAGTACGCGGCTTTAGTGCGCGTGAGTGCTTTAAAGAGGATAATGTTGGCAGTTCAGAAAACAATGAGCAAAGGAACAGCCGGGCAACTGGGTCGACAAAAAGGGAGGCAGTGATAAAGGACCTCTGAGTATTTGTCTCCAACACCGTGTCCCACGCCCGCCCAACCCGGGCTCCGCCGTTCAATTCGCTGTCTCTCTCTCTCGCTGTCTTATCTCTCTCTATTAAAGGACCTACAGGAAGAAACCCTCATAGATGTAATCTTGCTAAGTACTCTCTGTTTTCACACACGCAACTTCGTTCTCTGCTCTTATTTTATTAGGAGGTCTTCTGTCTTGTTATTGTTGGATTATACACGATATGGAGCTTCAACTGGGTCTCGCTCTCCCAAGCAGTCCAACCAAGGTGTTCGACTTAAATTACTATGGTTCTGTGCCTAAGGAGCTAGAGATCTCGGACACATTTTATCCATCCAGCTACCAAGATATTAACCAGATCAACAACAAAAAACGTAGTTTTGGCCAAGCCTTTGAGAGTGGCACTGCAGATATAGCCGTGCCTCGAACGCTTCCTTTACTGCTTTGGAACAGCCCTCCAGACGAGGAAGACGACTCCAGAGACCTCGAAAAGCACTCTTCCTTCACTGTTGACGAGTAGGTTCCCTCGTGTTTTCCACTTTTGGTCTTCTTCTTCTTCTTTTCTAGCATTAATTATATAATAGTTGAGCTGAGGTTGTTGAATTGTGATCATAATGCAGAAATGGTGGGGATGGAGATGGTGCAGTGGGGTGGCCACCAATTAACTCATGGAGGCATAAGAGGCTTTGCCACGAGAACAATCCGACGGAGGAGAACGGCTATGCTTGTGGAGGCCGAGGACAGAACTCGACGTACGTGAAGGTGCAGATGGAAGGAATTGCAATTGCAAGAAAGGTTGACTTGAGCCTCCATCATTCTTTTCAAACGCTCACAGAGACCTTAATGGACATGTTTGGAAAATGTAAGTTTACGATTTCATGTGCAATACATGTGCGAACAGTGAGGCATGGGATTGACATGTTCCTCTGTTTTGGTTTTGCTCCAGGGTTGTTGGAAACGGGTCAGAAAAATTCCAACGAGTACAAGCTCGCTTACCAAGATAACGAAGGAGACTGGCTTCTTACTCGAGGTGTATCTTGGAGGTAATTGTACGAATTTGTCTTTAACCATTTGAGCCCATAGAGAAGAAGAAGGAGTGGGTTTTAGTATATAAATCGACTGCATAAACAAGTCGACCAGGATAATCAATTTAGTACCAGTTTGGTGTCTTTCACTTGAAAGGCAATCTGAATTCTCCTAATTTGTAAAGAATTTTTAAGTTGAAGAAAATACAGAACACTAGAAATTATGAATAGGGGCAATTCAGAAATGGTGAGCAAAGACAGGCCTTGAATCGATTGAGACTAAATACTCATCCGGTGAGAGGTTGAATACAGCTACTGTTTTGACACCATTTTCACCAAAATTTAAGTATGCTAAATCCGAAAAAGAGAAAAGGGAATGTGTAATTTTGTTTGGGGGATGATTTTTTTTTTCTTTCTATTTCTAACTCTAGAGTTTCTGGTTTTGCAGGACTTTCATTCGATCTGTGCAACGTCTCAAATTGCTGAAGAGTAGCGACTGATTGAGCTGATTTTTCCCGATTCCTCCGCGTTTTGGCTCTATCTACACCTTCTGCAGGGTTTTGTTGTGCATGTATTACTTCGGATGACAAAGTAAATACAGTGTATGCAGCAGTAGTAGGACATCCAAGCTAGTTGTATAACGTATGGATAACCATATACCCCCAAATAAAAATTAGAAGAAACGCAAATTAGTTATTGAACTGATATTTACTTCAGCTTTCTTCTTTAGAAAAACTTGTATTTCTTCTTCCTCCTTTTCTTCCCTTTATTTTATTTATTTATTTATTTTTAAGAAATTAGCATTAAGGAAAAACTTTTATCACTAATTAGGTATAAATGATCAATTTTATCACATTTCGTACTCGAATTATCAAATGTCCTTAACCAGTTTTCAGGATTGAAATGAGCCAAAATTAGGTTACGTGGTATAATAAAATTGATGAATTTCGATAATTTAGAGTAAATAATAAAATTATAATTTAGACAATAAAATGACACTCCTCTAATAGTTATAGAAAAAAATTGAAGTTCCCCTAATTCTAAATTTTACTTTAAAAGGTGGGTGAGGGATATCATTATGTCCTCTCAAATATGTGCGATGGGTATTTATTTTATGGTTAATTGCACTGTAGGGCCCTGTGGATTCATATTTTAATAAAATAGTCCTTGAGGTAAGTGTTTCTACAAAACAGTCATTGAGGTCACATACTCGGGTAAAAAATAGTCCTTCTGTCTCTTCGACTTCAAACCATTAACGGCAATTGTTGACGTGGAAAAATACGTCACGTCAGCAACCAATGCGAGGGAGACACGTGTAAAAAAATAGGTCAGCGATGACACAACAATAATGCTCCACGTCTGCAGCCACGTAAGACTTAAAAAACAAAAAATAATAAAATTGAATATTAAAGATCATTCGAGAAAAAAAACAAATAAAAAAACTCATGACTTGGCTTCCCCCTGCCAGCCCCATTGCCTCCCCTGATACGAGAATCAAAAAACAAGAGCTTAGAAAAAAATAAAGAAGAGAAAAATCTCTGACCTAGCCATCTTGAGAAACCCCCAAATCTCTGCATCCACCGATCTCGCGTAACAGATTGCATTTTTTGTTGCTGTTCGTGTGCGACGGGGAAGAAAAGGAGTTGGGGATCAGCAAGCGTATGGGTCATGCCCTTTCTGTGGAGGCAAAGTGCGAGCCTTGGAGTTGGGGATCAGTCGTCTGGGTTTTTGCTGGCGATGATTTGCCTGTCCTCTTCTCTGTCTTCTTATTTCAGCCTTTCTAGGTTTGATTCCTTGAGGATGTAGAGATTTTTGTATATATGATTTATGTTGGAGCAAAAAAAAAATTCTTGCTCTCTCTCTCTCTCTCATTAGCCGTATCTCACTGACATTCGATAAAACCAAGGCTCTAAGAATTTGTTGAGGAGAGAAGTTGATAAAACGCGAGGAGAAAAAAGATTTCATGGCCTCTAACTAGTCAATTTGTTTATGAAGACTCTCAGTTGAAGGAGCGTGACTCGTCGTGTACATCAGGGGGTTCCCGAACAAAGGGTCCTTCTGTTGAAATGTGGGATGTAACAGACTCAACTGTTCAGCAGACTCCCCAGGCAGAAGAACCAGAGGACACGATATCTGGGAATGCCAATGTGAAGAGATCTGGCAGGTCCTTGTGGGGTATCATTGCAGATGTAATTCTACTAAGGTGGATTTCGCATGCTGAATCTGCTAATTCGGTTACAAAGTCAGGTGGAAGGAGCTCATCAAACAAGTCTAATGGTAGTGATACTGGATTTTCTGGCCATGAGCAAGTGGAAAACATTGATGACAGTGCAGAAAGGAAAAAGAGGAGCATGCCAACTGAAGTCATGCCTTCTGATCAGCAACTCTATGGGAAAACTGTTAGTCAAAGTCAACGAGAAGCTTCAGACACAATGATATTGAAAGATAAAACAAGTTATCTTGAAGCAGCTACTTCATCTTCTTTAATTATATCAGAAAGTGCATCAGCGTCGAAATGCATTTCCTTGTCTTCTGGAATAGAACATCCAGGTTTAATTGAAGATAGGGAAGGTTTTCAAGGGACCCGTTTTGGCGGGGAAGTAGTGGAATTACTGTCACCATCACTGTCCAGAGGCATAAGCAGGTCTCCCATTGTAGAGGAATTGCCGGAATCCAGTGAAACTTCTGCATCTGAAAGTGCCTCCATGGAGCAGAGGGAATAACCTTCATTTTTTTTTCACGAAAGATCGTTAATATTCAATTTTATTATTTTTTGTTTTTTTTAAGACTTACGTGGCGTGGAGTATTAATGCTGTATCATCATTTTTACACGTGTCTCTCTCTTATTAGTTGTTGACGTAACTTTTTTGGCACGTCAGCAATTGCTGTTAATAGTTTGACACCGAAAAGATTTTTACCCGAGTACGTGAACTCAAGACCTATTTTGTAGAAACATTTACCTCAAAAATTATTTTATTAAAATATGAAAACACGTGGATCTACAGTACAATTAAACCTTTATTTTACAATTTTTTTTTCCTAAGCCTTTATTTTACAACTTTACATTAAAGGGTTGGTGAGAGATATTATTGTGCCCTCTCAAATATGGCAATGGGTATTTATTTTACAAGACCTTGGGAGCCCGCCTCATAAAAGAAAAGAAGGAAGTAGAAAACAGAAAGAGACAAGACTTTTATGAGCCCACGGGCTCGCTAAGTTTTTGTCGGTTCAGATCTTTTACAGGCGACCAAAATTTGACAGCCTCGGCGGGCTCTTCAAGTCATAAAGAATAAGAATAAATATCACCTGACAAGTGTTGGGCCGGTGGCTAGTGGTAAAGACCGTAAGAGTACCTATAGTCTGGATCTGGAAGATTTTTTTTTTTGTGATAGAAAGGGGCACAGTATTTCAAAATTTTATGAAAAATTATCGTTTAGAATGAAGGAATACCATGAATATAAACTTAAAACGAGATACCCATTACCGGCCTGCTCTACTGATTAGGGTTTACCGTATATTTGTGTAGGCTAAGTATACATGTCACATATTCGATTCTATAATCGGAAGTCGTAAAGATATTGATAAGTCTGCACTAACTCCTTAAAATTTACTTGTGCGTTAGATGAGTTCATTCAGATAGTCTGCCACAAGATTTCTTCTCGAAAAAAAAAATCAAACTTAAAAAGAAAGAAAACCCACAAAACAAACAACAAATTCACGGAAACGAGAAACTAACCCTTAATACTAGCTAAACAAAGTTGTCAAGACCGAGAATGCCTCTCAAAAGACAAGTTATCAGCTCTACACCAACCTATCCAATCGCTCGTTGTTGCAAGAGAAAAGAAAGAAAACCCACAAAACAAACTACAAATTCACAAAAACGAGAAACTTTTTTTTTCTAAATCACAAAAGCGAGAAACTAACCCTTAATACTAACTAAACAAAGTTGTCAAGCCCGAGAATGCCTCTCAAAAGACAAGTTATCAGCTCTACACCTACCTATCCAATCGCTCGTTTTTGCAAGACATCCAAGAGTACTTGTTGTCCCTGCACCAGCACGAAATCAGTTTGCATGGTTCCTTAGAAGGTAGATGCTACTATTGTTACACTCAAGTGTCGTTGTCATTTCTAGTCAAGCTCGCTGCCGTTTTTCTTTTTCATAGGAAACAAAAACCATCGCCTGAATTGAACTCCAATCAAATCGAATAAAAAAGGCTTCAGAGCTTGTAGCATACTTTTCCTCCGGTGAACCAAATCATAAGCACCACCGGGGTGAACACTGGTGCTAAGAGGCTGTTCGTTTAGGTAGAATCCTCAGGATTTTTTGAATCCTCAGAATTCTACAACCAAACATAATTTTTCACACCACATAAATATAACTACAACACACATACCAATAAAGTTAACATCACATAAAAATTCTCAAAACACAAAAAATCCTCACAAAACACCTTAACCGAACACACTCTAAGGTTAAGATTCAAGAGTGATGTCTGATGAAAGTTCAACCCTTAGCAAGCTTATTCTACTCTAGTAGTACCCGTGCCATATGGATGTTTCCAAGTTTTAGTAGAAATTTCGCCCGAACTCGATGCTTGATAAATCTTTTTTACTTAGGAAAAAAAACAGAAGAAATCATAAGCATTTTTTTAAACGAAGAAAATCATGTACAATGACCAGCTAATAAATGTTGTAAGGTGGTAAAGTTTAGGGTTCTCCAATTAGGATATTAATGCTGTAATACGTATATTATGCAAGCAAATGCATCAATTACCAAAATACGTACGGTAGAGTTTAAACGTTGAAGCTATGATTCAATCAGAGCTTTTTTTTAAAAAAAAAATACTAGCAGACTTCTTAACCCTCTAAATTATTCTGAATATCATTTCTGACCCCACCACCTACAGAGAGGGGCAGTCTACGTGGCTTCTTAGCACTCTTAAGGCAAAGGTTGCATCTAATGAAAGGATACTAGAGGTGTAAGAAGAAGGAAGAGGAGGATTAGGAGGAGGAGGAAGGATACTGGAGGTATAATTAAATATCCCTAAAAATGTCGTTTTAGAAATTACATATACCCCCGAGAATGTCGTTTTAGAACAAGTTTCGGTACCTCGTTTGACGTCAAATTTAAAATCATAGGACCGTTTTGATTACCCCGTAGAACAAACCTTTGGCCGACGTGGAAGGCGAAATGATCGCGATGTGTGTGGAGAAAAAGCGTTGACGTGGTCGTACGGAGAAACGAGGCTGACTCGCACGGGACCTTTGTTTTTTTCTGATGGAGTTCTCTCCAATAGTCTAATGCGATTCAGATTCTATTATAAATCCGACAATTCCGATCCCCTCATTGAGTTCCTCTACGGTCCCTCCCTCACATGTTATATCACGAAACCTAAGTAAGTAACAAATAGCAAACACGTGCCTCTTCAGCGATGAGAGTGCGCTCTCTTCCACGTGTCCTCTCTTAGTTAGTTTCTTCTCCATTGCCGTAGCCCGTAGGGTTCCAACTGCAGAGGATCTCTTCAGCTTCCCTCTGTTTGTTACCCAGCCCAGCCATCTCAAGTGAGTGGCCACTGCTCTCTGTCAGCAGCGAAATTCTCTCATCTCTCTCTCTCTCTCTCTCTTTCGTTCTTTCTGTCTCTGTATTTCCTTCTGTGGAGCTGGCGGGCAGTGGCGGAACCAGGAATGAAAATTAACCCGGGCGAACTTTTAAAGTAAAATAACGGAAATTTTTTTGTATACGTAATGTAAAAAATTGTCTTAGAGTTACAATATCAAAATATTAAAGACTAAAAACATAAAAAAAAATATTGAATTACACATATCGTACTATGTACTACGACTGAGAGGGGACAATTGGATCTTACGGTTGTGCATCTTCTGAAAACGTTGCAAAAATTTTTCATTCTCAATAGTTTCAAAAATTTCCTGCTCGATGTACACTACCATGCAATCATTCATCCAATCATCTCTCATCTTATTACAAAAATCAGTCTTAATAATTTTCATCGCAGATAACACTCTCTCAACGGTTGCAGTCGTAACTGGTAAGACCAATGCCGACGTAATAAGAAGATAAACCAATGGATACAAAATATTCTTTCAGGTCTCAACCATCTTCATAGCAAGAGTTTCAATATCTTGAAGCCCAGAAAAAAAAATAGTTCTTCTAACATCTCTAATGCAGGTGTCAAGCTGATCTCTAAGTACCACGCGATTAATTGTTGAGAAATCTTCAGGGTAAAATTCAACAAGACGACATAATCTATCAAGATCAAATGCTGAGAATGAGTCCCTTGGATCAAGACATGTTATGCAAAGAAGTAACTTTATACTTGTTTTTGTGAAACGATTATTCATCTCCTGAGCAATCAAATCAATAACCTGACATAAGACTTCCACACGAAAATAATGCAAATAAGTAATTGTTTGCCCTCCACGCCTCGAACGACCGCGAATTTGTATAATGTTTTCCATATTGGGCACATTGATAAAATTATTCAGACAAAATGTTTTGACTTCTTCCAAAAATTGGGCTCAACTAAGGTTTTCCTAGGCTCAACAACATCACAATCCAACCTAAAAACTACTACACAAATAACATCTCTTCCTCCGGTTTCCTTCACAATCCAACCTAGAGTTAAGCAATAAATGAAAAAAAGTTTTAAAGAAATGAGATTATCTACCGCAAATGTCCTTCCAGCAAATAAGCAAGTATATTGACAAAGTTCAAATGTGCTTCCAGCAATGAATTTTGATCTTTACTACACAAATCCACATAAAGAACAATAAGTTAACAAGTAAATATTTAATTTGCTACATAATTTATTTCCCAGCAATGTAGGAACATAATTATCTATAAAGAATAATAACTGAGTGCGAGCATAATTATCTATAATAATAAAAAAGTGCAAGCATAATTGAAATAAATAGGAATTTACTATAAGAGAGGGATGAAAGTGACTGATTAAAACACATTCACACTATATGGATGTCATTAGAAGAAACATTGAAAACCCAAACAATCAATGTGATCTACCCAGATATTAGGGAGTCTATATGCGTTTTACTGGAAAATGGGGAGGAAAAGAAATTCATTAGAACTGCATATTAATATAAGGTAGAGTTTCAATTTATATATGATAGATTTACAATAGTACTATGGGTAAATTATTCTTAATTGTACTACATCACCTCCCTCCCAAAAAAAGTAAACAAAAAAAAAGACTGCTCCTGTAAAATGGAAGGGAAAAAACTACAGTACCAGCAGAAGCAGGAACTGAGAATGCAGAAAGTGTTCATGCAAAGGTATTACGCAATAACAAAAACCCTAAGCTCGTCTCTGTCTCCTCTGGTAATGCGGGTATCTGCATTGAGATACGTGACTTCAAATTCACCACTTTCAGTATTTGATGGAGGCCTGAACACATCTGGAATCCGCGGTATCTCGAATGGTGGTAATTGTGAGTCTGTGACAAGTTTCCACAATTCCACTCGCCTTTACTTTATAGATGTTTTCTCAAATGGATTTTTATCTTTGCAGATCCTATTCCCATTAAAAGTGAAAGCTCAATAATGATGTTCGTTTTCTCATTTACTACTCAAAAAGTCACCCGGGCGGGCTTATGTTGGCCTGGGCCAACCAGGGCGGCCCAGGCCAACTTTTTTTTAAAAAAAAAATACATTAATTTTTATTATTTTTTTAAAAAAATACGTTAAAAAAAAAATTTTAGGGGCGGACCCCGGGCGGCCGCCCAGGCTCGCCCGGGCCTGGGTCCGCCCCTGCTGGCGGGAATGCATTCGCGGCCTATCACTTGGCCTCTGCAGCTCAGAAAGGTAAATATGAGTTTTTTTGAGTAGTTTTCGTTACCCGTTTTGAACTTCTATTGAAGAGGACTCGATTAAATGTAACCAAAATGTTGGATTTTCGTTTATTGTTCTTCCTCTTTCCATTTGTTGGTCTTTCTCTTTTGTTTTATATTTTGGGTATTTTGATTATTAGCTGTGGTGATAAACTGGAGGCATCTGTTTTAATGCCTTAACTTTTAAGCTCAATCTTAGACATAATGCGATGTCTCTCGGAAAAGATTTGGCTTTGCATGCCCAAATTATTCCTCCAAATCGTGTGACTGATAATTCTGCATAGAACAAATTCCTGCTCGCTATATGAGTTATCAAAATCATGAACTTGCGCTAAAACACGGCGATAAAGTTTTCCTTTTTATTTTTTGTTTCGACCTGGATCTTCATCTGAAACTTTCACAGGGAACAAGATTGTTGTGTTTACACAAATATTAAGAAAATTAGTTTTCCGTAATATCCATGATGCGAAAATATTTATGATGTAAAGGCTTCTCTTTTCTTTCTAGAATCCTTAAACAGGATTAGATTCTCAGAGTTCCCAGAGGAAGGCATTTCATGTTCTTCTTCATTTTCCTTTTTTCGTTTTTATGATAATTGCAAGCACGCTTTGCAATTTATCAGGGGCTTCGAACACTGTCTTTACAGTTCTTGATTACTGAAAACTATTCCTCTCCTAGCCAACACAAGTATTTTTTTCCGTAAGAGTTATAAGCACGGTGTCCCCTGCTATAATGAGTTCGGACTTTTCAGGATTCCTTCTTTGTTTTTTGGTTATTCTGCTCTTTACTTTGTTTCTTGCTTGTCAGGATACCCTTATACATGCAATCTTCTGTACCCAAACATAGGGGTGAGAATCAACATCAGAGTAGACTTCTGTTTAGTAAAAGAACAGAACAAAAAATTTCCTGAAAAAACATGGCTCAAAACATATATTTTTCCACATTAAGCGTTATAGGTTTCTAGTAATTTGTTGACGTTCTTTTTTTCCTTTTCTTTACAGTTCTGGAGTCAAATGTTTATTTTTGATTAATGACATATAGTTGGTTGTTCTCCAGATTCATAATGGTATCGGATATTAGGCACCATGAAATGGAAACCTATATAGCTCTTTTGTTGCTTCACTGTCAACAAGTTACTCTGAAACCCAAGAGAAAATCCCTATCAGATCATACTTGACTTAAAGAGATGATTCCCTCGCATGTAATAAGCTGATCACGTAGCTTGGTCGAAATGAGTCAATCATATTGTCCACTTGGTTGAGCACAATGTCTCATACTATTATGAGAAATTATTCTCACAGCTTTGATAATGAGATTAGGAGCTTGGAAGTATGACTATTTTTATGCATAATAGCAACTTGAAGCTCAAAAGGTATGACTCAGGGAATGTGGATGACTCAATCATCACTCTCAATATTTTGGATGATGATGTTAGAGGCTACCTTATGTGGAACGTATGTGACAGTGATCACATGGGTGACTACTTTCAATTTGGTGTGTTTAAGATTAGGGAAATTTCATTTTTGGTCACTAGGTTTTGACCACTTTTACGTTTTGGTCACTAAGTTTCATTTTTTTCGATTTGGTCACTAGGTTTTGACCACTTTTACGATTTGGTCTTTCCGTCAAACCTCCATTAATTTTTAACGGAATATAACGCGGTCGACTGCTACATGAAGTGGTCGACAGCTACAATTTACCATTGCCGCAACCGGTCGACCGCTATTCCGGTTAAAAATTTAACGGAGGTTTGACGGAAATACCAACTCGTAAAAGTGGTCAAAACCTAGTGACCAAATCGAAAAAAAATGAAACCTAGTGACCAAAACGTAAAAGTGATCAAAACCTAGTGACCAAAAATGAATTTTCCCTTAAGATTAAAACTGTGTTTTAGTCTATAGGTAGTGATGTTGGGTTTTGAATGATGTTTCTGCTGGTATACTCAACATTTAATTTCTGATGAGAGTTATCGTAGACCATATTAACAGGTACAAGAAAAAAAAACATTCTAGACATTTATTTCGAGGATAAAGGCAGCTGATATAATCATAAGCTTCGTAGAAGCAATTATACTAAGATTAAGAGCATACAGCACTAAGAACTTCAACCAAAATTATTCAAGATTGATATAATGCTAAAATCATATGAGCGGATATTTAAGACGTGGTACTGGCTATCTTCTACAGTTGATTACTTGAAATTGGCTAGAAACCAGATCTAGAAAGTAAAAAAAAAAACTACAAAAACGGAACTTATTCCAAATTTGCAGTTTGTAATTTCACAAGCTTTAACTTTATATATAATTCCAATGGGCCACAGGAGATGCTTTGGAGCACTATTTTTAGCTATGACTGAAAAGTTGTGAAGAATGTTTTTGTGCATATAATTCTAGGTTGCTGATCTGTGCTTTCAGGTTGATGTATGCTTGCTGCAAAAATAAGTCAAAATGGAACTCTTCTTTGTTCTTAAACCTAGAATTACACCATATGTTCTCTCTGCTCTCGTGCAGACATTGTTTCTTATCTTTGTACGTGCTGATTCAAGTTCTTTCTGGTTCCACTTGAATGAAGGATATCAACCACTCCATGTGCCAGTATATTGGCTTAAGCATAAATAACATAAAGAATAATCAAAGATATTTTCCATTTCACGGAGGTTCTTGTCATGCCATGCAAGGAACCCAATATATTCCTAAAATTGGATCCTTGGGCTTAGTTCACTTGATATCATTATAGTGTAAGGATGGTGTAGATTTTGGGTTCCATCCTACCACCAGCTATAAGTGAACGAAGTTTGTTATGCCAAGGAAGATGCATACATGGAATGCCAGACACTGAAGACTTCAGAGGATTGCATCTTCATATTGGTCAATCAGTTAATGGCTGGGTGGCGTGCTTTGGAGACATATCTATAGAGAAAAGGCACTCCCTGGGGCTCTTATTTGAATGACCTCCAATGTAGAGCTGATCACCAGTATTGGCAGTGCACCGGTTAACCGGTACCCAATATCCCAAAAAGCCGGGGATATTGGCGGTGGCAGTGAAACCGCTCACCACTAGGCGGTTCATGTCTTCCACCGTTTTGTTTTGTTTTTTATTTTTATTTTTAATATGAAATACATGTTGATTACTAGTCCTTAGAATAGCTAACTACCATATACAAGAGCTACTAACATCTAATGCTATAATAACATTTATCCTAACGAAGGCAATAACAGCTGTACAAAAAAGATATTGCCAGAGCTGTACAAGGAAAGATATCGCCAGAATTGGCGAATCTATACAAGGAAAGATATGGATAGCAAAGGGAAAGATATTGCCAGAGCTGTACAAGGACAAATATCGTCAGTATTAGCGGATATGTACAAGGAAAGATGTGGACAGCAAAGGGAAGAAATCGCCAGAGTTGTACAAGGAAAGATATAGCTAGTATTGGCGAATCTGTGCAAGGAAAAATATGGACAACAAATGGAAAGATATCGTCATAGCTATAAGATATTGCCATAATCGGAGAATCTGTATAAGGAAAGATATAGACCGCAAACAGTTTGTTTTGAACAAGGATATGGTCAACAAAGGGAAAGATATCGCCAGAGCTGTTTAAGTATCGTCAGCATTAGCGAATCTGTACAAGGAAAGATATGGATAGCAAAGGAAAGATATCGCCAGAATTGATGAAATTGTGCAAGGAGAAATACGGACAGCAAAGGGAAAGAAATCGTCAGAGCTATAAGACATCGCCATAATGGGCGAATCTGTATAAGGAAAGATATAGACAAGTGTGTTTTGAAGCTATGCCTCTCTCTCCGCTCGTGTTGCATTTATCCCCCCAGTCGGAATCCCACCTCTCTCTCTCTCTCTCTCTCTCTCTCTCACACACACACACACACACACCGGTGATCGCCTACCAATAGGCATGTGTTACCGGTCTAAATGGGATTGGTGCCGGTACCACCCATGTACATCCCTACTCGAATGCCCTTGATAAGATCCAAGGAGGTTTCATGATGGCTACGAACAACTCCCGTTTTGTTGTTTTTGGCAAACTATGTTTCTTTCACCTTTTAAGGATTTACTATGAGATTTTAGGAGCTCTTATCCCTCATGTTTATACTATAACTAACATTGAAGAATATACCTATGGTTCTTACTGCAACATTTTTGGCTTTGCACTGGCATCTTGGCTGTATGTATCCAGAATTACTCTGTAGACCAATTTCAGAAGAGACAAACAGATGCTAGTATCTTCAGTACTCAATTTTAGTATTTGGCTGTCTAGAATGTAGGAACAGTAAGGTACTGTCAATTTTCTTTCCATCTTGAAGGTAAAAGCTTCTTGCCGAAGTTATCTTCCTCTCTTTCTTCATGTTGTTCAGTGCTGACCTCTCTGTCTAGGTCCTACTCTTATTTCTTGGCAGAGGCGATTATAGAGTCCCTAACACGCATGTTGATTTTATGCAGGTGACCAGAGTTGGAAGAGCCTTGATTTTTCCAGTAGCTGAATTGGCAGAAGAATGTTAAGTAGCCTTTCTACTAAATTTCCTTCGAGGAATGGCAAAAGACCTTTCCGCCTAACCTCCAAACGATCAGTCCCACCGAAGATCTTTTTCATCATACTTCTGATATTTATTCCAACTTGTGTGATTGGAATTTTCAACTATGGCCAGAAGCTATCCTATTTTCTACGACCACTATGGGACAGTCCCCCGCCCCCCTTCAAACGTCTCCCACACTATTATGCAGAAAATGTATCAATGGACCACCTTTGCCGCCTCCATGGCTGGTCATTGCGCTCCCAACTCCGCCGTGTTTTTTATGCCATCATCTTCAGCAATGAATTGGACATACTGGAGATTAGGTGGCGTGAGCTTTATCCCTATGTCACGAAGTTCATAATCCTCGAGTCTAATACTACTTTCACAGGTATGCCCAAACCTCTCTTCTTTGATTCAAACCAGGCCCGATTCGCTTTTGCGGAGGGGAAGATTGTCCATGATGTATTATCTGGCCTAAGTGTTGGTGACGGATCACATGAAGACCCATTTGTACTTGAGTCAAAACAGCGTAGGGCTGTGAATGGATTACTTCGCCGTGCAGGGATTTCCAATGGCGACATTCTTATCATGTCCGATACTGATGAGATACCAAGCCCACATACCGTGAAACTAGTGCAATGGTGTGATGGGGTGCCACCCGTAATGCATCTGGAGCTCAGGCACTATATGTACTCCTTCGAGTTCCCTGTTGACTATAGCAGCTGGCGGGCCACAACCCATATCTTTGGACCTTACACCCACTACAAGCATTCACGCCAAACTGATCTTATCTTCTCTGACGCCGGATGGCACTGTAGCTTTTGTTTTCGGCGCATTCAGGAGTTTGTTTTTAAGATGACTGCTTATAGCCATGCAGACCGGGTGAAGCGGAGAGAGTTTTTGGGTCATTCAAGAATTCAGAAGCTCATTTGTCGGGGAAATGACCTTTTTGATATGCTACCCGAAGAGTACACTTTCCGGGACTTGTTTAAAAAGATGGGATCCATACCCAGCACTGCTTCTGCAGTTCATCTTCCAGCATACTTGATAGAGAATGCAGAGAAGTTTTCGTTCCTCCTCCCAGGAGGCTGTTTAAGATCACCAGAATAGAGTTTTTGACTATCCATACGAAACAAAGATTTTGATATTTAGCACTTCTTAGCATGCATGAAGTTAGGTTTCCGCTACCCTTTTCGCATGAGAGGCCATCAATGCCTGAAAGTTCACGAGGCTGTGACAAATTTGGCGTTTACTCCATTTGTTTGTATATTTGTGAACGCTCTCGAGAAAATAGCTGTAGACTAAAAAATTTTCCAGGAAAGTCTCGAGGCTGTGACAAATTTGGCGTTTACTCCATTTGTTTGTATATTTGTGAACGCTCTCGAGAAAATAGCTGTAGACTAAAAAATTTTCCAGGAAAGTCTCTCTCTCTCTCCTCACTCACAGGTCGCTCTTTCCTAAGAGGATTCGTAAAAAGTTCTACGGCATACCAATATGATTATATCCATCTTTATCTTTCTATCAATTAGTGGTGTCATTTCAAATATGATGTAATTGAAAGGACAAAATTGAAAGATACTCTCAAAACTTGTCTGGAAAGAAGCATAAAAAAGGAAAGCACGTACTGCGTCTAATCTACCCATATCTACCTTCAAAAGCGCCAGTGGATTAAACAATTCAGGGTTCAGTAAAGCAAATTTGTGGCTTTCGATTTTTCATGCGAAGCAACGCCATTCCACATTTCCACGCTCGGAGATTTCTGCACAAAGGCGCACTGTTCAAGACTGCGGAAAATGTACGAATGAATATAAAACTAGTCAGAGAGAAAGATTTAAGCCCGATTGATACTTCTTGTTTATAACAAATTCGAAACTGAATATTTGTGTAATTAAAGTTTTGGAACATTGTAAAATTAACCCGCAGGCTGTTGATATCCAAAGTAGTTTCTCTTTTTAATTAATTGATTATTTAGTTAGAATTATCCTAGTTAGGCCTGATTACTAGTACGAATGACCGGTGTCAGCGCCGTCGGAACCGGTAAGCAATATCCACGCTAAGCAGAGGATTTTGCCTGTGACGATGAAACCACTTAGTCCTGGGTAGTTTCAAAGCTTCAACATTTCTAATTTTTTTTCTCCTTACAAAATGACATCGTTTCTCATTAAAGATGAACAATGTTTATTGATTATTAAAACTTAACCTAACCCATTCCCCCTTTGTCATTCTTTTCTCCCTCTCTATCCCCCTCCCCCTTCTTTGTTGCGGTTTGGTTGCAATTTGCTGGGTTTGTATTTTTAGAAAATTTGTTTAGATTTTTTCAATTTGGTTGATATTTGGAAAGTTTTTTTTTGAAGATGTGGTAATTTTGTTGCAAATGTGTGAATTTGGGTTGGGGTTTGTTATTGATTATTTGGGTTGCAATTTAGATTTTTTTGCAATTTTGGAAAGTTTTTTGAATCTGTGACGATTTTCTTGAGAATGTGTCGATTTGGGTTGCAATTTTGGAAAAAAAAAATAGGCTTTCAATTTGGTTGAGATTGGAAAACTTTTTCAAATCTGTTGACATTTGCTCTTGATTATTTGGGTTGCAATTTTGGAAAGTTCTATTTGATTTGAATGTCAGATTTTTTGTGTTTTTTGTTGAGATTTGTGATTATGGGTGGTGTAACTGCTAGTGCCACCATTCGATGCCAATTTCCTTTCCTAATAGGGCCAGTGACGGACCTGGAAGTGTCCATTTTTGGACAACTGCCCATAACGGTAGGGGCAAAAACATCACCACAACCGATTATGCACAACCCGATTCCTATTTGTTTAGTAGTATCATTAACCCCCTTTCCAGGTTAGCTTGAATATTTGCCTCAAGTTCAGTTGCACTTTCATAGGGCTCAGGTGACCGTTCAACCCTCAAGTTAGTATGCATGCTTTTATTCGAACATTATGCAATCGGTGGGAGCCTTTATGGTCACGCCCAGGAGGGCTAGTCATGCTCGACGCCCGATTCCACCCTTGTGGCTTTAAAAATATTAGCTTGAATAATCGCGATAAGTTATTTAATTAGATTATGTCTATTTTTTACCTTGAATAAATTCACGTATATCTATTCTATATAGGAAGGAATTTTGGATGAACCTTTAAAGAATCTCGTAATATGAGCAACTGTCAAGATAACTCCTTTAAGGCTTTTGGCCAGACTTGTATCGGCGGGTTTGACAAATTAGAATTGGCCTTCCTTAAGAGTTAAGACTTCATATATAGTAACTAGTAAGTACTGTTCTATGACAGATAGTTACCAGAAATATTGCATTCGGACGACTTGTTAGTTGCTTCAATAACCTAGAGGTTGCCGCTGCAACTTCTCTAAAATAACATTTTCCCCTCGTAATCCATAACATAACTCCCTCTTCAAATAAGCTCTCTAGCAGATCGTTGCAATTCTCATCCCAAGTTCAACAAATTATAAGTACCATAGAGAGATTAGCCTCGTGTGTGTGTATATATATGTACAATGGATTATATAAATCATGTCATCAGCCAACAATAAATCTAAATTAGAGACGGTCCATTGTGGAAAAGTTGGTATATCAATTATTTGGAAGTCCAACATGGTCTTCGTGGATTACCAAACCAAGGACTAACCCTCCGTAGAGAGGAAAACGAAGAAATCCTCCTCCACCTACCATTTTGTCCTGAATATGGAGCAAAAACTGTAAACCCAATATACCCATTGGTTAAAACAAATTCTTCCTGCAATTTTTTTTTTACCTTTTTCATTGCAGTGACGGTGTTACTTGTGTGAAACTGAACACGGCAAAAATATACATGCAAATTTGATGGTTTAAGTTCTTAAGTTACCTCACAAATTGTTGCAGATATGGAGTAAAAATCAAATAGCTCTTTCATTTCTTGCAATGTTTACTCTATTTAGGCCTGTCACCGAGCGAGAAAAGGTTCCCGTCCTAAAACTTCAATCATAACAGGTTTTGATGCTATCAACATATTAATGAATTTCATCACTGGTTCAGATTGTATTAAATATACAGTAGCTCAATTGTTTTTTTTCTTTAACTATACTGTTAATGCATTGAGTAATTCCATTTAAATTTTAAATAATAACTATTCTCATTCAAGTCATTGCTTAAATGAGTTCTATGACAGTACATATCAAATTAGTCAGCATATTAATGATTCCACTACCATATTCTCTTTCTTTTATCTAATTTTATATGGATGGTCTATGTAACTCATTAAAATAGTGACAGAATGATAACTATTTATTAGGTACAAACTTATTAATTGTTACCTGAATAGAGTAAGCTAGAACTTTGTTTAGGGAAAAAAAAAAGTGAGAACTTGCAAAAGATGTTTGACTTGGACGTTATCCAAGTATAGGCGGCCAACCAGTTCAAAAGTGGGCCTAATATGAAGAGTTAGATTGGGCAAAAGGAGAATCCCATGTCCTTTTTAGTTTTGTCCTCGAATGAAACATTCCTCCATACACGTTGCGTTGCGTTGCGTTGCGTTGCGTTGCGTCTAACCTTATCCTATCTAACACCTGCACACCCCTTCTCAGCCTCCGGAAAAAAAATATACTAGGTTTATAGCACGTTGACGATTTAGTCACTAAGTTTCATTTTTTTACTATATAGTCACTAAGAATATAAAATCGTGACGATCTGGTCTTTTCATCAAACATCCGTTAATTTTTAATGGAATAGAATGCGGTCGACCGCTACAATTTACCATTGCCGCAACGGTAAACAAAACGATCGACCGTTATTCCGGTTAAAAATTTAACGGAGGTTTGACGGAAAGACCAGATCGTAACGACTATTTATTCTCAGTGACCATATAGTAAAAAAATGAAACCTAGTGACTAAATCGTCAGCGTGCTATAAACTTAACGATGAAATTACATATTCTAAAAATAAAAAAAAAAAACCCCGAAATTTGGTCCTTTCATATGCCCTTGACCATATGTACCTATTTTAAACAAGTCCTTTCCATGTCCATCAGTCAATTTCTTGAATATTGATGTTGATAACATGTGACACGGATCAACTCAGGGCATTGTTTCCTCAAATGTCCCAAATATATAGGTGCTCAAATATTCTTCTAATTACAATTAGCTTTTATAGAGAGAAATCATGCAGCAGTTGGAATTTATAACCACTCATAAACGAAATGATAAATCATTATAAATCCACTAGGTGGGCTAATGATGTGTCTTCAAGAGGGCAATAACTACGGTCCATCCAAGTTACCCTAAAGGAATCTGATTAATGCTCTTTATAAAAAGAGTCGTCGAAAAGTGATCTGCCATATAATGGTCAATCAGCCAACAGTAAGTACTGCTGAATACCATTTTTGCAGTCACATAATGGTAAGGGTTCTACAGGCAGCCTCATCTTCTCTAAACCATCCAAATTTTTATAGCATTAGTAAACATGGCAGCTGAAAGTAGCTAATAAGCAAACAACGGGATGTGGTTGGAGAGGAGACAATACGTTTCTTGCATGAACTGTTGATCCGAGACTTGTTGGTATTTTTAAGTTTTAATATCAGTGTTGGATGTTGTTAAACACTCTTAACTCTAAAAGCTAGTTTAAGAGGTAAGACTTTTTCTCACACTTATAAACTAATCACTCTTCGACAAGGTCGGATTAACCCTAACAAAGCATAAGTGGTCGTGCACAAATCTGGTTTTGGGTGCAGATTTTCTGGTCTCAAAAGCACGTTACTGTTATAGGTCGTCAAATACGCAAATACAATCAAAAGCCAATAAACAAGACACACCAAACAGATGTATGTTTCCTGAGGATAATGGAATGAAATTAAGCTGTCGCATCAACTTATAGAAGTTTAATTCGAAAAGCAACATTTTTCTCTATATAAGGCGGTCTATGGCTCAAATGGAACAAAACATGTCAACACTGGAATAAACACAACTTGAAAATGACTTCAAAAGTGAAAACAAACCGAAAGAATAAATGATCACTCCAATCTAGAGGTTGATATTTATTTATTAATTAATCTACAGAATAGAATATATATATATATATATTTATATACACACACAATACGTAATAGCGACATATATACATCATGATTTGTTGTAGAATATTCTAGCTATTAACGTACGTATCAGTAAGTTTGGCATTTAAAAAACTTAATAACATAATAATTACTATATTATATCCATAATTGGCTCACTATGTTTCGAGTTAACATGCACACCAAGTCATGTATTTTTATAATATATTGTTTAACACCAAATAATTGAAGATAATTCAAGTTTATCTGAGGTGAACAATCGATGAATGAGTGGTCTTCGAAATTCCATATTTGGAGTTACTGGAAAAGACAAACGAGATGTACAATCGATGTACCAAATTTTTAATCAACTTATAAAGCCAGCTTTCAAGCAAATTGAATCAGCTAAATGTAAGAAGCACTACGTATCGAATCAATTCGGCATAATCAATCAATTACTCATAAGAAATACTTCCTTGTACGAGTTTGTCAGAGGCCTCAAAAGAAGAAAGAAATAAAAACTAAAGTTCTTTAAGCATTGAGTAGGAAAACAAAAACTACCACCGACGACATTACAATAAAGATAAGACTGCTATCCATATTCCAGATCCTTGGTCTCTTACTATCATGCCATTAGTGCAGGGCGATGTCAGAATATAGATTTTAGGGGACAGACTACAGTATCCTAATTTTGAGGGGCCAATGTAAAAAAAATAAAAAATAAAGCCTAATTTTTTAAAAAAAAATCTTAATTTTTTGGGGCCTAGTCCCTGACTTTGCTCCTTATGTAGCTGGTATATGCGTGAAGAGTTTTTTGAGGGAGTCGAATCGTCACCTCATCCATCCCTCCTACAGTTAAAGTCGACGCCACCTTGCGCGGTGGTCGTGTTGTGTCTCAATCCTTATGGTCGATTTGTTTTTGTATCTCGACCTTTGCGGTTGGTTGTGTTTGTGTCCTAGCCCTTGTGGCTGCTTTGTATTTGTATCTTGACCTTTGTGGTTGATTGTGGTTGCGACGTACTCTAGATTGTGATTTGTATCCGACCGTTAATATTATGTTACATCGCCTATTTTGTGTGTGGATAGTGGAATCAATCTCTTTATTGTTCACCTTTTTTATGTTCATTATGTTTGTTAGATAATCAAGATTTTACCTTTTAAATAAAAGATCATCTCCAATTTGTTATCCTAAGTCATTCGATTCAAAAAGATAGAATCTCATGCATTGAATGTTATAGAATCCACACTGTTAAATAATTAATATAGATAATAATAAATATTGTAAGACCTATATAATATATATATATTTCTCTCCAAATTAGATTGTCAGAAAGCAAATTAGAGAGAATTTTAGTCCTTACATTTTTAGTATAATAAATATTGGTTTCTATTAATGTCTTTACAACAGTCTTTGGTTGAAAACGAAAATACTGTATCATGCATTTTTCAGTACTAAAGTGTATTTATTTTTTTTTTTGCAATGTGCCCCTTAAACAATCAATATTGGATGTATTTTAAATTTTTCCTCAACTATAATGAAAAAATCGTAATAGAAGGTACATATTGATTAAGTCGATAATTTGGGTTATATTGCAAAAAGAAAAAATATATATATTTTAAGATGTAAAGTATAGTCTCGCGCCTGAGATGAATCCTTAAAGACAGTTCGTACCAAAAAGAAACCAAGCTGCCTGCTGATTGGAGACCACGTGAATAAATCAACAAAGGAGAAAAAAAAAAAGCCGTGTGTGCGCCACTGATCCACTGAAGCATCCTAGAAAACTCTATCGAAAGCGACATTATATCGAAATTGCATCGCCTAATTTCGCTACCTTTTCAGACAGGGTCCCGTGGAAAACGATTTTACTCTCTTGGATGCTAAAGTGTACTGAGAGGAGGTTCGGTTATACATTTTTTTTAAGAATTTTTTTAATCTTTAGAATATAAAAAATTATACAATCAAACATCATTTTTAATACCATATAAAAATAACTACAACACGCATACAAATAAAATTAACATCACCTAAAAATTCTCAAAACACATTAACCGAACAGCCTTTTAATTTGCAAAATCTCTTTTGACAGTCCACCTCCACGAAGAAAAGTCAATGACTGACAGTAATCATTTTGTATCTGCGATAATTAAATTTTAGGGTTAAATGCATGTCATACCCCTGTGGTATGTGGTAATAGCAAATATGCCCCTGAAGTAAACAAAGTCTTTTTCATACCCCTGAGGTAAACATTCAGGAGCAAATATGTCCTTCCGTTATGTTTACCTCAGGGGTATGAAAGGGCATATTTGCTCCTGAATGTTTATCCCAGGGGTATGAGAATGACTTTGTTTTCCTCAGGGGCATATTTGCTATTACTGCATATCACATGGGCATGACATGCATTTAACCCTAAATTTTAATACGCAACAATTTTCTGTTTAGATGGTATCATATAATTTTTTAAAAAATATTATATTTAAATTTATGTTATTCGACATTTCACATAAACAATATTAACTACTGTAATGTTAACTTATTTATATATCTTATTTTAAATTATATACAATCCGCGAACAAAAAATTATAGAGAATTATAATTCTGAATTGTGAATCAAACTTGATCTTAATTAAAGCCATTAATTACCGCATATAAGATGCCAAGAGTATACAACAAGTTTGGTAAAACGTCACCGCTTATTAATTAAACCATTTAATTTGATGACCCTTTCTATCTTTTTACGTGCAAGTGTCACGTTGTTTCATCAGTCATTTAAAAGAAGATACTCCGCACATATGTCGACTTTGACCAAGATAGTGCTTGTACACACATCATAGGACTCTTTATAAGAACACAAAATAATATCTATATCATGTAATAAATTTTGTGACCAAAAGTATTGTGTTAGACCATTTTTCTCATTAACTGAAAAATAAAATGTTTTGCTGGACATGGAAAATTCTGTCGGTGCGTCCGTTTAAGGGGGAGAAAAAAAAATCTCACATACAAATACACCGACTTCTCGCTCGCAGAATGTGTGCCACGCTGCACTTTCATGATAAAAAGGGGTATTAGATATTGACACGTGGCAGTCTCTAAACCCACTAAAATATTATTCCGGGTATGGAACGACAAAACAGAACCGATGACAATAACGTCAAAAGTCATATTATAAAAAGACAAGAGAAAAAATAATAATAATAATAAAAGAAAAGAAAAGAAACACGAGCGCTCGATGCTTTAGCCTTTAAGAGTCTCATTGTATTAATGGTGGAGCCCTTCTCATGTGATCACTATCCCCGGGAGAAAATTACAAAATGAACTGACTAGAACCGTTTACGATGTCTTGCGTCACAGGAAATTGACGTGCTGGTTGTTTCCACGAAATGACGTTAAACAGTACGATCTCGTTCTTTTTGCGATATATGGAAGCGGTAAATTGAAGATATATTGATGTTAGGACCCTTTTTGCTTGTTGGAGGAGCTCCACCACTTTATCCAAAATTTAACAGACGTCTGTCACACGCCTGTACAATAATAAGCTACGTATTCCTGGGCAAAGTGCTATTTTTAAGCCTTACTCGCTCAACTACACGAGCACATTTACTCGCTCAACTTTCAATAGTTTGACTTAAGCTTATTTTACCATTTCAGACGTTAAGTCCTCTGTTTGATAAGACGTGGCTCCATGATTACTCATTAAATTGCTAGTCTTCATCTCTCTCTAACTACTCTCTCCAAGATGTTAAGAAAAGATTAACAATACCTAAACACTAACTAAAATTCTTAGCGAACTCTAGCTTTGACTTTATGTGAAAATTTTCAAATTCTATTTTTAAGCTCTGTTTGCATAATAAAATTTTAACTACCTAAAATTTTATTATCATTACAAAACATTCTCTCTCTTCACTTTTTTATAAATTTTCAGAATTTTTTTCACTTTTTATCAACTTTTTTACTAAGGGCATGTTCGGCAATGGTGTATTCTCAGGATTTTTTGTATCCTGAGAATACACAAACCGAACATGTTTTTTAACCTCACCTAAAAATAACTATAACACGCATACAAATAAAGTTAATATTACCTAAAAATTCTCAAAATACAAAAAATTCTCAAAATTCTACACCACCGAACAGCCTCCAACTTTTTCATTCTCTCTTTCTCACTTTTTCATTAATCTCAATACCTAAAATTTTAATAACCCTAAAATTTTACTTCTCAAACACAACCTTACTCTCCCTTCTTTATATTTGTGACGTTACTTAGCTCTCAAATTATCATTTCAATATCATTTATCGATTTAAATTTTTATTTCATTATATTAGGCTCCCAAAGCTTCACAATCTATCCAATTAAACCTTCCATCGATTCTCCTTATAAAGATGATGAAAAAGAACTTTCGGAAAGATAAAAAAATACTCTCAACTTAATTGGTTTTTAAGATAATTAATTCCATCGGAGGCATTTTTTTTTCTTTTTAAGCTTAATTTAATCATCCGAAAGGGAATGAATGAAGAGTTTAAATTGATAACTTATTAAATTTTGAGGGCGTAATGTGATAAAATTAAAAGTTTGAATCAGTAAATGACGTTTAAGTAATAATTTTGAGGCTAAAACTGAAGATTTATTTTTTTATTTAGTGAGCACATCTTTTCTCGTTTTTTTTAAAAAAAAGTCTTTTGTTTGATTGAGATATTTTTCTAATTTTTTTTCCTTATTATATGATCTAATTCAGATAGAGATAAATATAATAGGTACTATAATATTTAATGTTATATGTATTATTTATCGAATAGTGTGGGTTATACAATATTTAATGTTGTGTGTATTATTTATGGAGTAGTGAAGTTACACATGCATGTGTTTATCTTTTCTTGAATAAGACTATCTAACTCGGGTAATAAATTAAAAAAGATTGTAATCCCTTTTACACATTACATGCAAAGGCATAGCAAGGGACAAAAAAAATCGCCTAACAGTTCACTAATAACTCATACCAATTATAATATCCAAAGAACAAAAAACTCAAACCCCTTCTATTCTTTTAAAACAAAGTTAAATTTGGTCACTCTGCTGCCTTCTCGCGAAGGGTTTTTTTTTTTGGTCTATTGCCCTCCTGTTCATAACATATCAATAATCTATAACTCACAGTAGGTTAGAATAATATAGCTGGTGATTTTTGTCCTTTTTCTAATAAAGCTATCCAAAATTTAGGAGAAAAATCTCGCCTCTTGCCCTATCACAATGGGATCAATGTAATTTAATGTTCTAAACTCGTGTCATATATCACATTGGGTTCTCAAATATAAAAATTCATCAATTTGTGATTTTTAGGCTGTCTTTGATTTGCAAAATTTTAGTCTTTTAAAATTTTAACATAATAGAATAACTACAATATAATATCTCTCTCCATCAAATCATTTGTAACGATACAAAGACAAGCACTAGCCACATCTGTGCTTTGACTTCAAAAGGACCAGTCAAAGTTGCTCTTGAAGCCCTTTGGGTCATTATAAAACTCAATTCAATCTAGTAAGGTCCCAATGTGAGACTTGACCCTTATAGAACACATCTCTCATTTATTCTCCTCTCCCACTCTATGTGAGATTCGGAGTATCACAATCTCTCTCCCTTAAATTCTTGACGTCCTCGTCAAGGCCCACCAAGCCCACATTGGTGGTTACCAGGACCACTCTGATACAATTTGTAACGACCCAAGAACAAGCACTAGTCACATCTGTGTTTTGACTTCAAAAGAACTAGTCAAGGTTACTCTTGAAGCCCATTGAGTCGTTATAAAGCTCAGTTCAACCTAGTAAAATACCAATGTGAGACTTGACCCTTATATAACTCATCTTTCATTCATTCTCCTCTCTCATTTCATGTGGGATTCGGTGTATCACATCATTACTTTTCACTCTAAAAAATATAAAAAAATTCATTCAAATAATTTCTCTCTTCTTTTTTTCACCAATTATAATACCCTGAACTTTTAACATTCATAAAATTTTAACACTCAAACACAACCTTAATCAGATCTAAGAGTTAATCTGGATACCCTTGAGTTGTCGGTTGATGGTGTCAGGAATACTAGAGGTAGACCTACGAGTTGTTTGACTACCTGGTTCCTGGATCTTAAGGGGTGTGAAACCTCCTCGGAGTGCATCAAAACTAATCCGAACTGTACCATCTAGATACTGTTGGATCTTGTCTAACTTGTTAATGTTTTGGGAAACATTAGTGGTTGTGTTTTCATTTTCCAACAACCAGTCACTTGGTAAAGTTACTTCATTCAAACGGATCGACTTGGGAACCCTAATGTTGGCATCACTTGTATGACTTTGGATTAACAATGTCTGATCTTTGAGGCTCTTAACTAAAGCATGGACGTTGAGGTTGGTCCGAATACACTTGTAGTAAATCCTATAGATCAAAGCTAAGGGTCGACTTCCTTCTAACATCTCATAACCTGAAGTTTTAATGTTCAAGGTTAAGGCTTTTAGAAGATGTTTGTCACTTAAACTTAAGGTAAAATCGAGAAAACAATCAAAATGGATGAGACCATTATGAAGGCTTGACTCGATAATTCCTAAGATACTTGTGTTGTAGTATGTGAATCTAGCATCACGTAGACACAGAAGGGCGAAAGCATCAAATCATTTTCGAGTTAATGGTTTTACTGCGACTTGAACTAATCTGATGTGGATGTAGTTGAAGCCTTGTTCCATATGTTTCTTCACAACAGAAGGAGACAGAAGTTGGCATTTTTCATGGGTTTTAATTAGAGCGTATATCTGCTTTACGGTCTTGACATGATAATTACCTTTAAAGGATAAAAGATTGAAACTTGACTTAGAGAAGATTTCACTACTCGGAACTTTAGAGATATTCCAATCCTGAAGGTTGGTGTTGACTTCATTGATTTCAAATTCATCTTCATTTACTATTCCTGGAATGGGTGGAATGAAACCAGAAGACTGAGAACTCGTGGAAGAGGAAGATCTAAACATCTTGTTCATGTTTAAACTTCTAGACACTTAAATCAAACTAAGACAAACGACTTAATGAATCAACAATAATCTTACCTAAGCTTCAACATTTCGACTCAACAAACTTAAAAGGACATACCCTCTCAGGCTCCATCGCTCAGGCCACTCTGGTCTTACTATTTGGACGCAGGACTTACTGTTCAGGTATGCTTCTAAAATGCTAAGGTTGAGGTTTAACTTAGTTGAGATTACTGGAGATTTACTAAGAGGTCTAAAGTAGAGAGGCCAAATGGCCAAAAATTCAAAAACAAACTAGAGGGGTAGATCCATACTCCTACCAAGGTTTGCCTCTGATACCTAAGGGTGCAATGATGGATATACTAAAGGGTTTACTAGATTCAAGTCATTGTGAAGTAGTCATCAAATACACCTACTATCATTTGATCTCGAGTTACAGAGAATGATACTTAATTAAGACAATTATTATACTTAATTGTTTCTAAAGTTTTGTATATAATTCATGTCTTTTTTCTTTGCAGGACCGTGCGGCCTCTTTAAGGAGCGGGAGGAGGGGGTTTTTCTTCCCTTTTTTGTACCATATAAATAATGTTTATGTTTTAAATTTATTTTAAAATTTTAATACTAATAATATAATAATTATAAAAAATTTAACAAAATATTTTATCTACACTAATTGACCTCCCCAATAAAACTTAATCTCCCACCAATCATATTTCAAATGTTGTACTATTTTTTCACAAATTTCAAGAAAACTAAGATCTTCCAAAATTTTAACACTCAAACACATAAATATGGTTAACCCAATTGAGATTCTGTCAATAAAAAAATATAAGCTATCTTTCTGTAAAGCAATTCTTCCTAAAAAAAATGTAATATTGTTTCAGAAATCGTCCAAATCTTTCCGACTTAAAATGGGGGCATCTCTACTGCAGTTCGGTCACCCGAATTGCAGCATAGACGCTGCCCTCCCTCACACAATGCAGCAAAATTTTCGAACTGCAGCAAATCCGAGCCCCTTAAAATGCCTTATTCTTAAGACTTAACTTTCTCTTTTCTCACCTTCACTCACTCAAACAGGACGTTTCTCTTTAAATAAAATTCAATCCAAAAAATAAACCATTTTATGTACTTTATTTTCTTTAAAAAATTAATTTAAATTTTATTATTATTATTTTACGATAAATATATTATTCACTTGTTACCTATGTTAATTTTAATTTATCTCAAACTGATATTAAGGATTAAGTTTACTAATCATATGAGATTATATATCAAATATTAAAAATATTTTTCAATAAACATATTTTAAGGTAATAACTAAATATTGGAAGCTAAATTATTTTACTAAAACAAAATTTACTCGAAAGGAATTTGCATTATTAATAACACGGTTTTTTTTACATTTGATAATTAAATTAGTTTTTTCTGGTTAACAATCTATTTGCCTTGGACCGCGCGACCGGTCAGGTCGAGATCTGTAGTAATAAGGTTCCGACCAATTACAAGAATTGGATAGGGGCAGAGTTGGAATAAAGGCAACCTCATAATTAGGTTCCCACTCTAAAAGGAATAAAGAAAAAACTTTGTAATTAAACAGTAACAGCTCTTTCAATTGCCCGCAAATCCAGGCAAATAATATGACCCTGATAAGAGCCTGTATCTATCAATCACTTTTGCATGGGGATATCACTTTTATGATAAGTAGTGTGGCTTATAATGTGCTTATCATTTCAATGCATCTCATCTCGTTATTTTTCTCACGGTAATTAAGCCTGTCGATACCTTTTCTTCGCTTCGTACTTCTCTCTCTCTCGTCCAAATCCCTAACCCTTTTCCTCTGTATAAATACCCACCAGAATAGCTTCATATCGAACAAAAGCTAGAGAGAGAGAGAGCCATTACCGAAGCCGAAGGTACAGAGCGAGAAAAACCACTTAGAAATTCTGAAAAACCTTCCGATCTGTGCTCTACTGTTTCTCTCTTAAGGTACGTACCATCTTCTCTAACTCATTTTCCTCTTTTTTCTCTGTGTTTTTGTGGCGGTTTTGGTTTTTATCTTTTTCTGGCTGAATTGGTGGACTGAAACTTGTTTTCTTTTGGTTGTTGGATTTGTTTGGTTCGTAATATAGGGTTTTGATGCTGAACTGTTATCGATCTGTGAAGCCTTAGATCTCTCTGGTTGTTATATTCAAGCTTTGAGAGAGACAGCCATGTCTTCGCTGAGCAGAGAACTTGTGTTTCTCATACTTCAGTTTCTTGACGAAGAAAAATTCAAAGAAACTGTGCACAAGTATGCTTAATTTTCCTCAATTTATTTTGTTGCCTATTTATGTATACATAAATTGGTCAGGTTTTATTGTTAAATTGATGTGTTTTTGGTGATTGTCGGTGCGGAGGTTGGAGCAAGAGTCCGGGTTTTTCTTCAACATGAGGTATTTTGAAGATATGGTCACAAATGGGGTGTGGGAGGAGGTGGAGAAGTACCTCTCCGGTTTCACGAAGGTTGACGACAATCGGTATTCGATGAAGATCTTCTTCGAGATTCGCAAGCAGAAGTACCTCGAAGCTTTGGACAAGTAGGTGTTAAAAGCTTAATTGAACTATGACTTTTTTACCTTGCCATTTTGTTTTTGTTATTTGGTAGTTTATCTGGTGAGTTTAATGCTTAATTGTAGGAGGGATCGTGCTAAAGCTGTGGATATTTTAGTGAAGGACTTGAAAGTATTCGCTGCATTTAATGAAGAGCTTTTCAAGGAAATTACTCAGCTATTAACTTTGGAAAACTTTCGGTATGTAGAACCTTCTGCAATGGAATTTTGTTTTTAAGAACTGGATATCATGGACACGCTCCCCCCTCCCCCAAAACCATATGAGCATTATTTCACAGGCTTTTCTGTTTTTGTATTGATTTACAGAGATAACGAACAGCTATCTAAATATGGAGATACTAAGTCTGCTAGGGGTATAATGCTTGCCGAACTCAAGAAGTTGATAGAAGCTAACCCCCTGTTTCGCGATAAGCTTCAATTTCCTCCCCTGAAGAACTCAAGATTGCGGACACTAATTAATCAGAGGTATCTGGGAAATGTTTTCCTTTCTTTTATTTTTGGACTTGATTTCAGTAATACATACACACACGTATCTATGTGGATATCCATTTTTTCTAGTTGCTCACAGTTTTTTTCCCATTAAATTACAGTTTAAATTGGCAGCATCAACTTTGTAAGAATCCAAGGCCTAATCCTGACATCAAGACGCTATTTGTAGACCACAGTTGTGGAACACCGAATGGTGCCCGGGCCCCATCCCCTGTCACAAATCCCTTAATGGGTGCTGTTCCTAAGGCGGGGGGTTTCTCACCATTGAGTGCTCATGGTGTAAGTGAAAAAATTACTGCTTTGCAGGAAATTAAGGTGTGTTGAATTTTAAATTTCTGGATTTGACTCTGGTCTATCTGTCTGTAGCCATTTCAACCAACACCAGCTGCACTCCCGACATCTATTGCTGGATGGATGGCTAATCCAACTCCTGTGCCTCACCCTTCAGCTTCTGCAGGACCCATTGGTTTGACTGCAGCAAACAATTCGGGTATTGCATGGGAACTGTTTTGCTAACTTTAGATTGTCTCCGACTGTGAATATGTTATAAATGCATTTCTTTTTATTAGGTGTTGTAATCTAGATAATCTAGTTGAAAAGGATAATGGCGATATGGATAAACCCAGAGAAGCATGAAATTTTTTGCTAGGATTCTTCGGCATTTGTTTTCTTAAGTGCTTTTTGCATTCTTCTTTTCCTTGTAAGTTCTTTGTTTGCATCTCACCTTATATCTCTAGCCTTAATGAATCTGTTTATCACGGTGGCAGCTATCTTGAAGCGCCCTAGAACTCCTCCTACCAATAACCCAGCTATGGACTATCAAACTGCTGATTCTGAACATGTGTTAAAGAGGTCAAGACCTTTCGGAGAAGAGGTACTAAACCTCTATTTTTAACTTAAATTTATCGTGAGAAATTCTGAATCCTATTAAGAAAATTAAAAATTCTTGCTTATCTGATGGTTGGTATTTCTTTTAACATATGCTGAGAATTGGGGTGTTATCTCTTTGGTGCTCAAGGATGTAGATTCAAAAGAAATATTCACCATGTCAATTTTGCCTCTCCTTGAAAGAACAATGCAAAAGAGGAAGTTTGTTTGATTGGTGATGCATACCTGATTTTCTGCAGGTCAGCAATCTGCCAATAAATATTCTGCCTGTTGCATACACCAGCCAGAGCCACGGTCAAAGTTCCTACTCTCCTGATGACTTGCCCAAGACTGTTGTTATGACCCTAAATCAGGGATCAGCTGTCAAGAGTATGGATTTCCATCCAGTGCAACCAATTCTACTTCTTGGTGAGCCTCCATTAATGCTAGAATGTTAATATCTGTCTCTATTCCTCTGGTGGAGTTCTTAATTTTGTTTTTTGGAGTTGCTGATTGTAGCTTCTATTATTTTTTGTTCTCTTATGTTTGTGCCTGTAACAACTTCAGTTGGAACAAACATGGGTGATGTCATGGTATGGGAGGTAGGTAGCCGTGAAAGGATTGCTCTTAGAAATTTCAAGGTCTGGGATCTTGGAGCATGTTCAATGCCACTGCAGGTTTGGCTTTTGATACTTCCTTATCCAATCATGTATATATACACGTGTATGTACATATATCTATAAATCCCTATTGACAGACGTACTTCCGTATCCATATATATACATATACATATATATACGTATATACGTATGTGTGTGTGTGTGTATGCGTGTATTTAATTGCATGGCATGTCTATTTGATGCTTAAATTACGCTGCTTCACAAAAATCAGCTTTTCTTATTCTGTTACAGGCATCTCTGGCAAATGATTATCCAGCATCAGTGAATCGTGTGATGTGGAGCCCTGATGGAGCCCTTTTTGGTCTGTTGGAAAAGATTTAGTAGCTATAGTTTGTTGTTTAGTGTGAACCCATTTGTTTGGAAATAAAATTCCAAAATTCTTATGGGGAATTATATTGGGCTTTGTGAGTGATGATATTTCTTCTCCCTACTTTAGGTGTTGCATACTCTAAGCACATTGTGCATTTATACTCGTATCATGGCGGCGATGACCTGCGAAACCACCTTGAGGTTTGTGTTGTTGATTTTTCTTTTCTGGCCGTGTAATCTTAAGTTTCTTCAATAGAGTTAAACCCACTTTTTCTCATGGTTCGTTTTGCTAACTAAGATTCTCCTTGACTTGTTTCATGATTTTTCAGATCGAGGCCCATGCTGGTAGTGTTAATGATCTTGCTTTCTCTTATCCAAACAAGCAGCTCTCTGTTGTCACTTGTGGCGAGGACAGAGTCATTAAGGTTTGTTTTGTATTTGTCACATTCTTATCTGATTGTAGGGGTGGGAAGTTAACTGTAAGATTTTAACATTATGCAGGTGTGGGATGCCGTCACTGGGGCTAAGCAGTATACTTTTGAGGGTCATGAAGCTCCTGTTTATTCTGTATGCCCACATCACAAGGAAAACATTCAGGTAATGTTACTCAATCTGGTCTATAGTGATTGTAAAGCAAGCAAACTGAGATGTTATTATTTCATGGATATCTTTCCACTTTTTTCTTACATAAGGAAGATATTACAGTTCTTTGTTTGAAGAAGGAAGGGGATGATGTTATATAAAATCTTCTCTATCAAAGATCACAAAAGGAATCTTTGTTACTTATTTAAGAACCGTTCCCCCACCCCCCCTCCCCCACCCCCCAAAAAAAACCAAAAAGAAGAAAAAGGGAAAACAGGAAGGGATGTTCTTATTATCAAAAATCAATATAACTAGGATCATGTCTTGTTTTCCATGAAAATGGCTTTGTTTACTTGCCTGTTTTTGGCCTTCCCATGAGCTGCTTAAAAGTGCAGCTATTTAGGATCTCCGGATTTTTCATAGTTTTCTGATGTCGACTTTGCTTTGACTTGGGGGGGGGGGGGGGAGCAGTAATGTGCTTTATTCAGTGTAACAGAGAGAATTATTGCAGGTGGAGGACATTCAACCAGGAAAATGGACGATGTCTGTTTTGTTTTAATTGTTTGTACTGCATGATTATATCTCTATTTGTGTCAGGAGTTGAATTTTCTTACCTTTTTCCTTCTCCCCTGCAGTTTATCTTCTCAACTGCCACCGACGGAAAGATAAAGGCTTGGTTGTATGATAACATGGGTTCTAGAGTTGACTACGATGCACCAGGCCATTCTTCTACAACGATGGCATACAGTGCTGATGGAACAAGGTTCATATTTGATACTCGTACTACACTGATTTTTCCTTCTTTTAGATTGATTTTGGTTGGTAAATGATGTTATAACTTAAATATTCTGCCTTATGTATGTGCCACTCATAGATTGTTCTCATGTGGGACAAATAAAGGAGAATCATTCTTGGTGGAATGGAATGAAAGTGAAGGTGCCGTCAAGCGCACTTATCATGGTCTTGGGAAGCGATCTGTGGGGGTTGTGCAATTTGATACGACTAAAAATCGGTTCTTAGCTGCTGGTGATGATTGCTTGGTCAAGTTCTGGGACATGGACAATGTTAACTTAATGGCAACTGCTGAAGTGGAGGGTAGTCTACCGGTAGTTATCAGTTATCTTTCTTCTATGTCGATTTTCCTTTAGAAAGAAAACGTACTTGCCAACCAATTTCCCTGGTCTTGAAAACCTGCAGGCTTCTCCTTGTATCAAATTTAACAAGGAAGGAATACTGTTAGCTGTCTCAACAAATGATAATGGTGTTAAAATCTTAGCAAATGCAGAGGGAATTCGGCTGCTAAGAACGGTGGAGAATCGCACATTTGATGCTTCTAGAGTTGCTTCTGCGGCTGTTGTTAAGGTATGTCCCTTGCTCTGACCTTAGCAGATCTCAGTCAATGACAACTCCTAATAGCGTCATTCCTATATAGGCCCCTGCCATAGGCACCTTTGGATCTGCCAATGTAACCGTTGGAACAAGCATTGGTGATCGAGCTGCTCCAGTAGCAGCCATGGTTGCAATGGTGAGTGTTAGTGTCGGTAACTCAGATGCTTAATGAGAATTTTACTAAAAGAATCAATATAGGCAATGTGATCTATGCATACAGTTTCATTTGATGGTGTGACCTTGTTGCAGCTACATCTTTTGATATACAATGAACTTAACATTTATATGTGAATGATTTAACCTTTTTTTCCTTATGAGTTTGTGTAGAACAGCGATAGTCGAAGTTTGGATGTAAAACCCAGAATTGCTGATGAGTCAGGCGATAAATCTAGGATCTGGAAACTTACAGAGATCAATGAACCAGCACAATGCCGCTCCCTCAGACTCCCTGATAGTTTAACAGCAATGAGGGTATGGATCCAATCGCTCCAACATCATTGCAGTGAACTAATTTTGTGCCACTTAACCAATTTTTTATAATCAAACATCGCGTGGTTTTTAACGGCAAGCGAAAGCAATAAGGAAATGCAGTCAATAAATTAGTTTTTATCTATCTGAGGATGATAATGAATTAGGTTGGTTGAGTAGGTATGAGAATCTAAGCATGAGGGGCTCTGGATTGAGTGGCTCATATTCCACTAGACAATGGGGTCAGTGATGCTGACCATTCCAGGTGCCAGCAAGTATCAGTGGTGGTCTAGGTGGAGTGGCTGATGGGCCAGAAACGTAAAAAATCATCAATATAATGATGGCTGTTATGCATTCTATTTTCATGTCCCTTGCAACTTGATATTGTAAACTTAAGTGGTTTAACTGCATTGCATTCAGAATAGCAAAGCACGAGTTGCAGCAGTTGCTAACTGAAATCTAAAGTTGGTATTCCTTGTCAGTTATGGTTCTGACGTGTTGACAACTATTTCAGGTTTCTAGATTAATTTATACAAACTCAGGTCTAGCAATATTGGCCTTGGCATCTAATGCTGTACACAAGCTCTGGAAATGGCAAAGAAATGATCGAAATTTAACAGGGAAGGTATTGAAATTTCTCTTGGAAGGTTCCATTCCTTTCTGCAGTTTTAATGTCCATTGTTTACTAACAATTTGCATGTTGTAGGCCACAGCTAGTGTAGTACCTCAACTATGGCAACCTCCAAGTGGAATACTAATGACAAATGATGTAGGCGAGACAAGTCCTGAGGATGCCGTTCCTTGCTTCGCACTGTCAAAGAACGACTCTTATGTCATGTCAGCTTCAGGGGGAAAGATTTCTTTATTCAATATGATGACATTCAAGGTAGATAGGTGCCTTTCTCTGCATTAGTACTCGTTGAGTATGTGAAGTAGTTGCTTGTTTAGTTCTTCTGGAAACAAGCAAACAGTTGTAAAATATGGAAGCTGTTACTGAGGATAGTCTACTTAGTCACTGCAGAAGTAAATCTTCCTGCTAAAAAGGCATCTTTGGTAATTTATATTGGTTTTGAAGCATCACTATTACAAGGAATAGTTCTCCAGTGTGCAATCCAGGTTGTAAGAATAGCGGTAGGTTTTCAAAATAATTTGAATGTTGGGGAAAAAATCCAGGACAAATGATTTGGGTATTATTGACTTGGATTTTTGGTGGGGGTTCTCAACATATTTACTACTATTTTATCAATCTGCTTCTATATATGTGGTTACATCTACTGTGATGCTTCTGCTATCGCAGACAATGACAACATTCATGCCTCCACCTCCAGCAGCTACATTTCTCGCATTTCACCCTCAGGACAATAACATCATTGCCATAGGCATGGAGGACTCTTCTATTCAAATTTACAATGTTCGGGTTGATGAGGTCTTACTCTGTCCAGCTGAATCTTGAATTTCTAAGCTATAGTTGTTGATAAACAACTGTTATGGGATTCATAACAACTTGCATTCTCCATTTTCACAGGTTAAGACCAAGCTAAAAGGTCATCAGAAAAGAATTACGGGCCTTGCTTTCTCTCACTCTCTAAATGTGCTTGTTTCATCTGGAGCTGACTCTCAGGTAAAGCATATAAGAGTAGTTTTGTCTTACAATTTTTACCATCCAGCTTGTGAAATGATTTCAAGGCCTTGATTGTCTTCATGGTTAGCCGACACTTGGCTCCTTTAAGTCCTTGTTCACTATCACGGCAAGATCATTTAGCTAGAGCCGCACTAGACTGTGGAATGGTTCTCTAAAATGGATGTCCTTCCAAAAATTTCTGCTTTTATGTCCTTACACCAGGTTTTGCCATGCTTTTGTGCTTTGGTTTTCCTCCTATTGTAATGCAATTTCTTCTCCCCAGAAAAGGGCAAAAGACAACTTAATCGTTTTTCTTTTTTTGGTTATTTTCTGCCTTTGTCATTGGTGAGAATTTGAATATTTTGACCAAGTAAGGCACACGTGATGCATCCACTCAAAAATGCCTCTTCTTTCCCCCTCTTAACCCTCCTATTTGTCAGTTTTTAATTTTTACTGTTCTTTTACAGCTTTGTGTTTGGAGCACAGATGGATGGGAGAGGCAGGCTAGTAAATTCTTGCCAATTCCAAGTGGGCGAGCTCCAGCTCCTCTTGCAGATACACGTGTTCAATTTCATCTAGATCAGATACATTTGCTGGTTGTTCATGAAACGCAGATAGCTCTATATGATGCACAGAAATTAGAATGCCTTAAGCAGGTGAGCCTGATGTATAAATACATGTACACTGACACAAATGCGTTGAAGAGTTGCATGCCGCATGCATGCATTAAGATCAACATAAACTGTATTTTAAAAATGTAGTTATTTTTTGTATGATGTCTGATCCTTATATTGAGGACATCGGGCATTGATGATTTGATGCAACTTCATTCTTTCTTTGCAAAATAAAAAATGCGATTATGGATTTCTTTTTCCCTAATGAAGGCCACTGATATGTACTATGGCATTATGCTCTCTTAAATAGTGGGTTCCTCGGGAAGCTAGCGGTCCAATCACACATGCTACTTATTCATGTGATAGCCATTCAATATATGTGAGCTTTGAAGATGGAAGTGTGGGTATTCTTACCGCTTCAACACTAAGACTGAGATGTCGAATAAATCCAACTGCTTATCTACCTTCTAACCCCAGGTGCATTTTATTATCCAATAAGGTTTCAGCCATTGACTTCCGTTGTGCTTTTATTTTACTCATCTCATAACTTTAACCTTTTTTTTGCAGCATTAGAGTATTCCCTCTCGTCATTGCAGCACATCCATCAGAACCCAATCAGTTTGCATTAGGTCTTACAGATGGTGGAGTTCATATAATTGAGCCATTGGAGGCAGAAGGAAAATGGGGCACGTCCCCTCCGGCTGAAAATGGGGCGGGACCTAGCACCACTTCTGGTGCAGCTGGTTCAGATCAGCCCCAAAGGTGATGGTTCCGTGTCTGTGCATTTTACCAAGGAACTAGTGTATGTATCTCTTCCATGAAACTCCTTACCTGGTCCCAGCATATTAGGTTTTCTGGGGTAGCTGTGGAATTTAGGCAACTATAGTTTAGCATACCTCAACTCAACGTAGTAGAGTTTGCTAATGGCATCTTATGCCACTTTTGTGGCCGAGGCATGATGGCAATTGATTCCCCTCATTAAGCCTAATTGGAGAAGTATGAGTCTGTGATGTATAGTTGGAAGGTTATGGTCTGACTATGCGGTAACTCAGGGTGATGAGATGCTTTGATCGCAGGCCTTGGCTGGTTTATCATTTTCTTTTTCTCTAAGTTACTCAGATTTTTTGTTCTTTCTTGTATGAGTTGTAAGACATATTTTTAGGTCGTTCCAGTTACAAAATATAGTTTTGGCTAACTCTGTCCATTGGTTAATTTTCTCTGTCCGTGACTTCCTGGTGGCTGGTACAGTTGACAATAATAATAATAATATTAAATTGGTTATTTGCACGCCGCTGAGTAATCCTCTCCTATCTGAAACAGTAGCCAAGCCACTGTGTTCGTTGATCATCTTGAATATGCTTTTCAGGGGTTTCATTGTTTCTT
The DNA here is from genome assembly GCA_963930655.1 of Myrica gale. NCBI lineage: Eukaryota > Viridiplantae > Streptophyta > Magnoliopsida > Fagales > Myricaceae > Myrica > Myrica gale. The sequence goes on along the minus strand of OZ005598.1, from coordinate 27,749,696 downwards.
GCGATGCATGCCATGAACTGTACGGAGAGTGTAGGACTAAGAGTGAGTTGGTGTCTAACCCTAAATAGTCTGCCTTATCAATCTCCTCTAATTTGTCGCTCCCCTCAGGCCCTAGATCGGTGAGTTGCAAATCATGACCAACAATGCTGTAGTTCCTTTTAGTTCTCACTTGGATATTTGGGTTGTTTTGGCCTCCCCCGCCCCGTAAAAAAGGAGTTGCGGTTATTACACATTGGAAAATATTAGGGGTAATGTTATAGTATGCTTATTTTCGGAAGTTTTGAAAATGATTTATTCTTTGGCTTTGTTTGAATAATTATTAAATTATATGTAAAATAATCGAAATACTTTGTAAATAAAATTATTTAAAAAATTAAAAAATATTAGGAGTAATGTTATAGTTATGCCCTTTAAATGAAGATTGCAGATAATTATTTCAGTGTTATTTCCTGTCCAGTTAGGGGTGAAGCATATTGTCACATTTGGGGTATCAAAAATAAAATAAAATTAAAATTGAGTCTAAAATTTAAAAAATTCCCTTAATTTTTGGGAAGTGGAGAGCTACGGCCCTCTAGTCCCCCTTGTAGGGGTGTGCATAAGCGGTAGTGATATTGGTTATGCCCTCCTCCGCTTATGCCGGTGGTGAGTATTGTCTCACTGGTATTGGTCGCTTAAGTCGGTAATTGGTGTTAGCAGTACCTATTTTAGCGATAACGGTAGCAGTTTTACTGCCAACGGATGCGTGAGAGAGAGAGAGAGGGGGGAGAGAGAAAGAATTGGAGAATCGGGAGATAGAGAGACAACTCAAACGAGAGGGGAGTTGGGGTCCTAGGGAGGAGGGAGGAAAAAGGGAAAAATAGACAAAAGAGAGAGGTGGGTGCGCTCTCGCCAATATCCCCGGCTTTTGGGGATATTGGCCACCGGTATGCGACTCTCAATTCTTTTTTCTAACTATTATGGACCAGCTTTCCACTTTTGTCTATATAGATTTTTGTCCCATGTTATGCTTCTAGTTACCCAATTATTTTCGGCCGAATGTAATTTTTTTTCATATTAATACTTTTGATATCCAGTAATTACCAACTTAGATCCTAAAATTCTGTTCAAGACAAATTTTAATTTGCTGCCGGAATTATAAAGCAATAGATAGTGAGTCTCCAACATTAAATGCATATTTTATCTTTCGTTATTCAAATTAGGCCATATAATTCTCAGTTCCGTGAAATTCTATTGGTTCAATGCATAGGCTTTGCTTAGCATAGGAAGTATGGTGGTTAATTGATTATGAAGAACACGGCAGATTTGACATAACGATTGCTTGCCAGAGGACAAGTACGTCTTCAAAATGGCAATTTGAGTTTTTTTTTGGCTTTTGAGCAGGCAATAAGAGCAAATAAGTTTTGCAAATTGTATCACAACAGAACCTTCGGTAATTTGACTCTTGACTGGCCACAATAATGCTGAAAAAACACTCTAAGATGGAGGTTAATCTGACCGAAGGCAACTTGAATGTTTATTACTCTTGAAGCAGTTCATTTTTTTTTTTAAAATACTCGCGAACAAAGAAATGTAAGCATGTCAGGCAATCCCGTATGGAGCCACTTGCTCCTAAAACCGGCAAACCAAATGGTGTCCAGCTTCGTCACAAGTGAATATTCCAGAGATGAACAAAATCACCTTTGTCATCCATTGTGTTCCAAATTAATGAATAATCTTGATACAACATCACCGAACAAGAAGCAGCCTCTGATTCCTGACTAAATACTGTGCTATGACTATACAAGACACAAGAACTTCTTCCAACACTAAATTAGATGACAACCATCTAACTCCGCCTTCCACCCACCTTGCTGTGCCTTCTACAGTTGGGTGGTGAAGACTGTATATTAGGCAATGGTAAGAGCGTGCCCTCTCTGATGCCATCTGGATCTGCAATAGTACCGAGTGTTTTCTGTGCTTCAATGTAGACAGAGAGATCTCTAATCTGTGATCACCACAACCGTTCAACTTTAATGGAACCGATAGTTTCACCTTGTGCTTTTACAAGAACAAGATATAAGATTAATGCAGTACCTGTTCTTCCAGATCAAGAATCTTCTCTTCTCTCAACCTCAGTTCGGCACCTTCCCTAAAAGAATAAAAAACTTAATATTTGGCTTTTCCAGGATAAAATGTAAGGCAGCAACAGCTTATCCAATTATTCTAGTCATCCCTCTAATGTCTCGAGCTGAAAATTTTAATCCCGAAAGATTGAATACAATCATGTTGTCAATTTCACTATTCTAGTCCATTCATACTATCATATCGTTGACAATGTTCAAAGTTTTCTAGGAATCTTCCCTACCTAAATGAGTACATGGATGAATGAATTTTATCCCGTCAGGGTAGCGTAAAATATATTTCCTGAATATCCGACAAACATAAGCACGAGAAACGAGCAATACCATTGAACACTACTAACTTTCTGGCTCAAGTCAATAGCCGAAAATTCAAGCACAAAATTGCACCCTCCTCTATTAGAGCTTTAGATTTAAGGTCTGAATATCGGCTGAAGCCTTCTCATTCCAGTATATCAACTTTGGTTTAACTTAACTGTTGTTAACTTCAGTTGGAGAACAGAGTTCTATAAAGTTCGCTTACTGGTAAGGCAATTGTGTCGACAATATGTTAACTCTATCATCAATTTGGTGAGTGCTATAGTTTGCAGCTATGGCCTGTTTGACTTTGGCCAGAAGGGACATGATAAAGAAAAAGAAGCTGGTTTCGGTTTTGCTGTTTTGGTTTTGTATTTGTTTTATGTTGTTAGTCTATTTTAATTTATCATGTTTCATGGTAGAGCACCTGCTTCAATGAAATCCTTGAGGGCAACGTATTCATTGTTTTTACTCACGGAAATTGGATCATCACCATCTTGATCTGTGAGAAACCACCACTTGCTCGACCCACTTAGGATGAATAGAAATGCATCCACCAATTCTAATATTCATAAAACAATAGGTGGCTTGAAGGCAGCAAAACACATGTTAGCAGCAAGCTTGTTTCCATGCTTCTACATATCCTAGCTCATCATTTAACAACCCAAATCATAAAACACTGATTAAAAAAGGCACTCAGGAGACACTTTTGGAAGGGATTTCAATAAGGTATTGCATGAAAACCTCAAAAATAGAGTTTCAATTATGAGTATGTATGGCTTTCAATAGCAATGGTTCAGATGTGAGGAAAGACAAATTTCCCTTATAGTCTCATCCAACAATGTCCTTCTCAATATCGCTAAACAAAAGAATAAAAAGATTATGTACCTCTCTTCAATTTCTTTGGCCTTCTTTCGCCAAACTTCTTGGTTCTTGATCAGATTTCGATTGATCTACGGACAAAAAAGAACTTTGTTAAAGCAAGGGGGGGGGGGAATTTCTCTGCTGAAGAAAACAAAATATTAACTAGGAACCTACCAATGCCAAAACCTAGAAGAGGCTAATAGCTTGCTTAGTTGTAAATTGAATGTCAAATATACAAACTTGAGTCGCATAAAATTAAAAACTTACATCTGAAACGCAAATTTTCTCTTCAACACATTTGTCAAATTTATTTTGGATGTCCTTCATCTTGCAAGTCACAGCCTTATCCACTGCTTCTGAGATAGAACTTTCCACTTTACTTTTGGCTTCTACAAGTAGGGATTCATAATACTGGACAATACAGTTATTAAACCAATAAACTCTTAGAATGAGATAAAAACATGAAAATTATTGCCTTAATAAGAGGACATGGAGCGTGCCAAACTAAGTTATGAGAACATTACATTGCCAAACGTTTTATGCAAGTAACAAAAAGGCACATATGGAGTTACCCCAGCCTTAGCACATCCAATTAAATCCCCATCCCAACCCTCGTGAAGATGCAAACTTCCTAGTCATAAAGACTGTTATGAAAGATAAGTAAGGAAGTCCTTGTCTTTACTTGGCCTGTGTGCATTATACCTACCCTCTTTCTAAAGAACCTTATTTCAATCTCAACCAAGAAATGAAAGCATAACTATTTGCTTGTTTTCCCTTGATATCATAAGACATACATGAACGAGCAGGTGTGTAGGTGAGAGAGAGAGAGAGAGATGTTATATATATATAATGAAGAGCTCAGCCCAGAAAACAGAAAAAAAAAATTGAAAGAGATTTAATTACTACTGGGGAATATCACGAGATGCATATAGGGAGGATGATGGAAGTGGGGGTCAATTTACAGACAACTCACCTGTCTTTGAGTCTCCAGCTGAGTTGCGAGAAGATGGTTGTACTCATCCACAATCTGTTTCCAAGCAGGTATATTGACAATAAGTGCATGCCGATGGGAACAGAAAAGAGAATAGTCTAATACAAACATACAAAGCTCAAAACAAGAACACGAAAACCCCTCTCCTGCCACAAAGTATCACGGACATTAGAACTTCATACTGAAAAAGTCCAACTTAGTCCCAAGCACCCAAGTTGTAATAGACGTACATATGTAGAATCAAAGTTGAAACTACTGTTTCAAGCTAATCTTAGCAATAAAATATTTAGGGGTAAAATCATAGTTGGCCCATAAATATGAGCAAAAATCAAAATTAGCCCCGTTACTTTAAACCAACGATTTAAGACCTTTAACTTTTGAAACTCATCAATTCACGCCCTCCGTCCAAATTAGGCGTTAATTTTTAATGAATTTTTTTGAATATTTTTAGTAATTTTATCTTGGAGGAGCATTTGGTCATTTTTCACGTTTTTCCGTCTGATTTAACACCTGATTTGGACGGGGGCGTGAATTGATGAGTTTCAAAATTTCAGGGTCTTAAATCGTTGATTTGAAAATTACAGGGCTAACTTTGATTTTTACACATACTTATGGGCCTAACTATAACTTTACCCCAAATATTTATGTATCCGGAATTGTAGAAGGAAATTAAAATAAGAGAACCTTACTGCTTCAACTTTGCTGTTGAAAAGGGCCCCACTTATTCCAGAATCCTCGCTACATCCACAAGTACCACAATCTCCCTCAGATGACATACAAGGAGACTTTATCTCTGCCAACTTGCCATCATTTTTTGACTGATTCAGTCGGTGAACATACACATCGCCAACATAATCCCAAATTTGTTGCGTTCGCATATCAAGAGAGTAGCAATGCTGTGTATCCTTCCAATGCCTGATGGCATGACCTTCTTTATATCTAACAAAAGAAAACAGAATCAATATCTCTGAACATGAAGTTACCAGAAAAGCTTAGCTAAATGTAAAATGAAATTACATTCCACTGTGTTATAACTTTAGAGTCTTTAGAAATAATGAACCACAGTGAGAAGTAGAAGATCATAAATGTATTACCTTCCACATCCTACAAAACCACATATCATACAAACCCAAAGATTCTCCAATGTTCCACAAATAAAGCAAGTGGGTTTCTCATCTTGCTGCTGACAGAATCGGCAGACCTGATAACATACAGGAAGTAAAGCGGAAACCTTCTTCAATATGGCTTATTCCAACATTTAGCAACTTATATTGGACCGACACTTTCTAAGACATGCTCTAGATAAGGCAGATGCTAGGCCTATTAGTACAAGATGTCCTGCATTACACAAGCTAGACTTATGCATTACACAAAAGCGTGTTATTGTAAGAAAACTTCCATAAAATAGTGCAAGCTAAACTCATGACCAGGCAGTGGCATAAAATATTTCCTTCGATTCCACAGTGATTTAGCCATGGTAACCATGATATTTTGGACTTACTTTAACTACAACGACACGAAAGTTTGAGATTGATTTTGTTAAAAACCCATACAAAGTATCCACCCCAGCTAAACTACAGCACTGCAGGGCTGAAGAATTGTGCTCCTCCATGATCCTCAAAGCGCTGTAACGAGATTGGAGGTTCAAGAATATCCCAAAAAGACCAAGCAAAAAAGATTCCCCTCAGAAAGTTGTTTTAAAGCAACAGAACTTCTTCACGTGGGATGATAAATGACCACACTTTGTAGCAACATCACCTTCTTGAGATCCATAAAGCATTTGAGAATGACAAAAAATGATTACTGAATTGAAAATCTCTACAAACACATGCTCATTCAAAACTCTGTTAGTTGGTAACACTAACTATGCCTTTTGTTCAAGCAAGTTCCCCGATCCAGAACATAAATACGATAAATATAAGGAAATTTTCACGGAATCTGGAATCACCTCGCCTGGCAAGATAAATAAGTCCACTTTGAAGTGCAGGGACACTGAAATGAATGGTCACAAATTGTACTCAGAATACCACTAGTGTCTGGGTCCAATCTCTCTGTCATTCAAACACCAAAATTTAAAGACAACCAACCAATCATTAATCCCGAGGAGTTTCATCACTCCACCCAGAAAGGAAAACTGCAGCGTAATATGCAACTTTAATACATACCAAGACTTAAAAGAAACAGTAAATCTGACTCACCAAGACAAACTGGGCAAGTAGGTAACTCCGTACACCCAGCTGGAGGTGTCCCGGCTATCTCTGCTGATTCCGTGTACTCCACAGACATCATAAACAGAATGTGGCATACCTCAGCCTAAAAGTAGACCATTAAATAAAAAAGGATGAACAAATTCAATGAGTCCAATCTATTATGGTTGAACTCAAAACCAAGAATACATGCAAAGCTCATCTACCTCACCCGGTGAGTATTTCTTCCCATTAAAACTGCAATAAAAGCCATCAGCTGTTAGCTGATTCATAAGCCTAATTAAAACGCTGTACCGATCCTCCATCCCGTCGTTCCTAAGAAAATGTAGGAATTCAAAGAATAAAAGAATCAGCCTTTTTTCCATCTCATAAATTCTCCTACCAACTAAGACAAAATTAGGAATTGATTTGAGTTCAGATTCACAAGATGAATAATAAAACATAACTGTGAGCAATTCTTTTGGGAAGGGGGGAACCGTACCTTATGAAGAGAAGCTCGGAGACCTCGTCGATGCGAGCCCCGCAGAAACGGATCAAGTCGTCGAAGGATAGATAGTTGGGGACGGCGACGATGAAGAGGAGCGTGGATTTGGGAGCGAGGAGTGAGACGTACTTCGGAAGAGGTGGGCCACGCCTCTGCGTTCGTTGAACTTAGAGTTAGGGTTAGGGTTAGAATTTGACGCAGTAGTGGCGGAAATGGAGGAGGAGAACTCAGCGGCTTCAAATGTGAGAGGGTGGCCGAACATGCTGGCGGCGTCGAATCGGTAAGCTGAGTTGGTTGAGAGAGGGACAGCAAAGTGAATCTTTCGCGGGAAAGAGGCGGTTACGAGTATTTGTCATTTTTTTTTTGTGTGGGTAATTTTAGTTTCCATTATTATTATTATTATTGTTTATTTATTTATTTATTTATTGCTGATAAGTTTTCCATTGATTGATACAACGCCTACTTGGCTACTTGGTTATTTTTGGGATATTTAAAAAAAAAAAGATACTTTCGACAAATAGATCCATTAATTTTGTTGCTTAATGGTTTGCAGAAACGATTAAGTAAGTTCATTAGCAATATTTTTACGTAAAGCCTTCAAAATTTCACTCTAAAAAAATTTTATATTAAATTTTTTTCTAACTTTTTATACAAATTGTATCATACTATTTGAAAACATAATAATACAACAAGCATCATATGCAAGGCCTTTCCTCAATCCCCTTAAGAGCTAACATAGCTAGAGCTAATGACTTTATTAGTCTATTAGTCGTAATCATTAATCTAGTTAAGCCGGTAATCTTAGGGAATAAGGTATTAGAGTTAGAAATTAGATGTGTTAGTGAACTTGCTTTGTTAAATCTGTTTGGTATTGATGAGAAACTGATACGACAATTTTTTTTTTGGTGGTGAATCAACTGAACCATTATAGGAACGAGTGGTAGTATAATTTTGGGGACCCAAAATTTCTAACAAAACAAACATACTTCAAAATTTTTAACTTTTACACTTCAAACTTTTCACAAATTCCAATAAACTTCAACATTCAAAAGATTCTTAAAATTTTGGAAATATTCTCCAAAATTTCGGTAAACACACGTACCCTTTGTAGCCTTTCAATTTAAATGTGGGTAATATAAAATTCTGTCATACTATATATATTGTGTCTATTTATTCACATGTTGTATGACTCACAAGTGGGTATGTTTGAGGGTGAAAATTTTGGGTATTGAGGTTTGAGAAATATTATAAAATAAAGATATGTTATGGGAGTTGGTGAAAAAGTAAAGAGATAGAAGATTTTTAATAGGTATTATAATAATAAAAAATTATGTTGTGAATTTTTTATAATTAAACCTAAATTTTTGGGTCCAAATATTTGAGCCCCAAACATACCCGTATTAGACAAATTACATTATATGATTCGAGTAATAAATTATACAAATTTTCTAATTTAAAAAAAAGCATTATAAACTCATAACCATTATCTCTTATTTAAAAAAAAAACAAGAGAAAAAGTTGAATTCAATTTGGTTAGTTCGGACACAACCGGGCTCGCAAGATAAAATTGATAAATACTTGAATGGCAGCCATTACGCGTGCCTTGCTTTAAATAAAGAAAGAGAAAGGCATCACAATACGACATCGCATATAGATAAAGGACAAGTAGTTTTTTTTTCTAAGTATAAACGTCATAAGTAGAGAAGAAGAAAATGGGCGATACTTCAATTACGCACTTTCTAAAGATCTTTGCCCGCTTTTCAAATCTGCTCTAACTCGTGCCCCACAGAGGAAGACCCAAAAGAGTCTTGGCTACCACCGACGTGCAGTGCCTTGTGCCGATCGTCTATCTTCGATCCAGTGCGATCCCGTCCACTTCTCCGATCGTGCGAAACCCATATACTACGTGACAAGCGTGAACGGATCTCCCATTGTCTCCACCCGATCCGAACCTTCACAGTCCACGCCTACAAATTCAGAAAAAGGTAACCCCCATTTCCCTTGCCATCGCTCACTCTCTCTGATCTCAAATCCTGAAATCAGGGATACCCCAGTTATAGTTTACGTATATCAGAGCAATGACACCTAGTACGATCCGAAAGGCGATCGGGGCTGTGAAAGATCAAACTAGCATCAGCATAGCCAAAGTGGCCGGAAACATCGCCCCCGACCTCGAAGTCTTGGTCGTAAAGGCGACAACCCATGATGAAGACCCTGCGGACGAGAAGTACAGTAGGGAAATTATAAACCTGACATCGTATTCGAGAGGGTATGTCAGTGCATGTGTGGCCACCATATCGAGGCGTCTTAGCAAGACCCGCGATTGGATTGTGGCCCTCAAGGCTCTGATGCTTGTGCATAGACTCTTGGTCGATGGGCACCCTTCATTTGAGGAGGAGATAGTTTATGCGACCAGGAAGGGTATGCGGGTCTTGAACATGTCAGACTTTAGGGACGAGGCGCACTCGAATTCGTGGGATCACTCGGGTTTCGTGAGGTTTTATGCAGCGTATTTGGATGAGAAGGTCGAGACTGTAGTCTATGAGAAGAAAATAAAAGGTGCGGATGAGAGGGAAGTGAGGTACAAGGATGAATCGGATTATGGAATGATGGGTAGCAGGTCGAGGTCCTACGGTGATGTCTCTGAATCGGTGGTGAAGGAGAAGAGAAGAGAGACGCCGATTAAGGAGATGCGTCCCGAGAGGGTCTTGGGGAAGTTGAACCAGTTGTTGAAAATTCTTGATCGGATATTGGCTTGCAGGCCGACAGGTGCTGCTAAAAGTAGCAGGTTGGTGCTGGTCGGGCTTTACCAGGTTGTGAGGGAGAGTTTTGGGGTGTATGTGGAAATATGTGAGGCATTGGGAATATTATTGGATAGGTTTACGGAGATGGAATATGCAGACTGCGTTAAGGCTTTTGATGCTTATGTTAGTGCGGCGAAGATGATTGATGAGCTTGGGGGGTTCCATAACTGGTCTAAGGATGTGGGGATTGGCAGGTCGTCTGAGTATCCTGAAGTCCAAAGGATTACTGATAAGCAATTGGGGACTCTCGAGGGTTTTTTGAGGGAGAGGACAAACAAGCCAACTAGCCCGGAGAGAATTGAGGGGAAGGTGTCTGTGAAAGAGCAGGTGGAGCTGGATATGAATGAGATAAAGGCTCTTCCTCCACCAGAGAATTATACGCCTCCACCCTCACCTCAATCTGAACCTAAGCCACAGCCTCGGCCTCGGCCTCAGCCACAGCCTCAACCTCAGCAGGTTACTGAGGACTTGGTGAATTTGAGGGATGATGCTATTTCGGCAGACGAGCAGGGCAATAAACTGGCTTTGGCTCTGTTCTCTGGACCACCGGCAGTGAATGCAAATGGCTCATGGGAAGCTTTCCCATCAGATGGAGAGCCTGAGGTGACTTCGGCATGGCAGACACCTGCTGCTGAAAGCGGTAAAGCAGATTGGGAGTTGGCATTGGTAGAATCAGCTAGTAATCTATCAAAGCAGAAAGCTGCATTGGCAGGTGGGTTTGATCCGTTGCTGTTGAATGGATTGTATGATCAGGGGACAGTGAGGCAGCATACGAGCACCACTCAATTGAGTGGAGGCAGCGCAAGTAGTGTCGCATTACCTGCACCAGGCAAGAGCGCTACACCAGTGCTGGCTCTGCCTGCTCCAGATGGGACATCCCAGGCAGTAGGTCAGGACCCATTTGCTGCGTCCCTTGCAGTGCCACCTCCTTCATATGTGCAAATAGCGGAGATGGAGAAGAAGCAGCATTTTCTTATGCAGGAACAGCAGCTCTGGGAGCAGTATGGACGGGATGGGATGCAAGGCCAAGTGGGTTTGTCCAAGATTGCTAGCGGCTCGGGCTACTACGGCCCAAGCCCTCAGCTAAACATGCCTTATGGAATGCCACAGGTGGGTGGCGCGGGACATCCAGGAGGGTACTACTATGCACCCTATTGAAACAGCTGTCTTTAGTGAAGGGCTTGTTCTTTTCCCTTGTCTCAGATAACTATTTCTATTTGTTACCCTTTTTCCGTTGGACAATTTTCTTTGTTTTGATTGTTTGTCACCGTGCTTCTGTACTTTTTTTTTCTAAGCTCCGTGCTTCTGTACTTGCATCATCAAAGGGAGTGAAAGACGTACGGGTTTTGGAATAATAGAGAGTACATACAATATAATTGAAGCGTTTGTCATTAGTTTCGCTTTTTGCAATCCGATTTTCTGAAACAATTGGTATGTTTTCACTTCAGACTCTTTTGTCGCCCGGCAGTCTTTTGCTAGGCTGAACCTCAAGCTAGCAATTGAAACAGAAATCTGAAAGTCTGTCCCTTTGTCAAGCTACTCGGCTCCTGAGAAAGACCTTTACTTCTCAAAATATTCCGTATACCACTGTACCTGTGAAACGGGGCTGATTTATCTAGAGGTGGTTCGGTTGCTAGTTTTGTTAGGATTTTTTGTGTTTTGAAAATTTTAGGTGATAATAATTTTATTAATATACGTATTATAATTATCGTTATGTGAGGTTAAAAATAATATTTAATTATAAAATCTTTGTATCGTTCGGAATTCAAAAAATCTTAAATTTTTTTTATTAAACGAACAGACGGCAACAAATGAACAACAACGCGTATAATGCTCTCTTACTCTGTCAGAATGTCAGCTTGGGCGGCTACGCTTGGGAGCAACAAGTCAAGTTGATCCGTTTAATGAACTGACTGAGCTCGCCAGCTTCTTTTGACTGGACCATAGTACAGTTTAGCCTATATATACGACCCGTTCACATCGGTTTTGGTCAGGCCCTTTTGTCTCCATAGATGAGTCCACGGTTGGGGAGTCGCGAAGTTTCACGCGTTAAATTTGTTAAATTGGCATGATGGTGGCTGGGATCTTGACGGGTCTGCCGTGCCTGCTTCCATACCCTGAAAGTTTTGGTGTTCTAGAACATCAAGAGCGTCTTCGGTTAAGGTGTATTGTGAGGATTTTTTGTGTTTTGAGAATTTTTATGTGATGTTAACTTTATTGGTATGCGTGTTGTAGTTATATTTATGTGGTGTGAAAAATTATGTTTGGTTGTAGAATCCTGAGGATTCAAAAAATCCTGAGGATTCTTTCTAAACGAACATGCCCCAAGACTTTCTAATCCCCTCCCTCCCTTCTCTCTAGAATATCAGCATTTGAGTTGAACATAGTATGATTATTTTATGATAATGGTGGTTGCGAACATGACAGGCAAAGCTAATGTTAAAAACGCATCCAAATATTTAAATGTCTTATTAACCATTCTGGGAATTTCTTAGGACCCGTTCGTTTAACCAGTATTCTCAGGATTTTTTTAGAATTTTCACAATACAAAAAATTCTACCATCAAACATCATTTTTAACACTAAATAAAAATAACTACAACACGCATATCAATAAAATTAATATCAACTAAAAATTCTCAAAACAAAAAAAAATTTCAAAACACAACTCAACCGAATACGGCTTTGAAATACCACTGCCATCCATCCTTTGATTGGTTGCAGTCGGAACATTCCTTAGGTAGGGAGTTTTTGTGAAACTTTTTGTATGGTATGGTATATATTAATATATTTTAATCATATAGATTTGCTTTTAGTGTTTACAATATGGATTCCACTCGGGGCACAGCCATATTTGGGGTCACGAAGTATTACGCTTTGAATCTAAAGAAGAGGCACGTTGTGTAGGATGATGGGTCTTACTTTGTGATTTTTTTTTTAGTTTTGAAAAGAAAAGAAAACCAATCTGATCCTTGTCCCTTTTTAATCTGCACCTTTAATTCTTGCAAGTATTGCTTTTTACTTAAATGAAGCTATATAAGAGGATAAAATCTTCCGCAAACTTATGCAAAAACGGGGCATGTTCGTTTTGTGAGAAAACGCCGGATTCGAAACCTCAGATAATTCATGTTCGGCAAGTGTATAAAAATTTGAGGATGATGTGTGTTTGTTTCCAAATTTGTCCTCAAAATATTTAAAAAGAATTACTAAATTACTCTCAACTTAAGTATAGTGAACAAAAAAATTAAAGGGCACGTTAGTCCATCGCTGTAAAACCTGCACGACGTCTGCAGCCAAAGCTGCAATGTTTCTAAAACTGTCCCCGAAGATGTTCTCTGCGAGGCCGCACTTGCTGACTTTGAATTCAACTTTTTGTTCTTTCGGTGGAAGAAGCAATTCAGCCAAGTTGCAAAATTTTGTCCTTTTATTTTTTGTTTTTTTAATTTATATATATATATAATATTCAAAATTTAATAAAAAAATAATAAATTCGAAAAAAAATAAAAATAACTTTAAACATTATCATTAATTATTTTAAACTTCAACGACTTATACACCAACCACTTCAAAATTAACATCACCTGTAAGCAAATATGGCTGTGCTTTGTCTAATAATAAGCAAATAATATCTTTTCAAAAAAAATTAATTCGAGCAAAGAAGAAAATCATTCTCTCAGTCTTGGCCACAGCCAGCCATAGACTTTTATAAGGTGGGGCAGGCCATGGCGCGTGCGTGAACCTCACGCGCATGGCCATTTTCCCCACATATCGCTTTTAACGTCTCCCTCCGCGGCTCTGCAAGTTGGTTTTCATTTCCATTGGTTTCTTCAACTTTTTGTCCGTTACGAGTCATTTCTGCCCTTTTTGGTTCTAGTTAGTCTATCACGTCTTTGGAGGGATGTGACTAGCCTCTAGAGACATGTGACTAGTCTCTTTAAATCTTTTGAAATCAAATTAGAAAAAACAAACTTTTGAAATCAACGAAATTGATTAAAAAATTGATATTTTATTCTTTAAACTTTGGATAATTTTTCCTTTTACTTTTTATTTTTAAATTTTTAATCCTTCAATTTTTTTACGACATCGTAATTCTGTCATTCTGCGGTTTATATGCTTAACGACATAAAAAGAGGTCGACCGGGTATATGTGTTGAAAGTGAGCGGTCGACCGATACAGATTTGCTGACTTGTCAGAGAGCTCTGTTAAACATATGAACAGCAGACTGACGCAATGATCATTTTGTCAAACAAATAAAACTAAAGAGCTTAAAAATGTGAAAGTTGAAAGTGAAAGAAAAAAATGAAAAATTGCCCAAAACCTAAAGACTAAAAAGTGAATTTCTCTTAAAAAAAGGTGGGTAAAAAAAATGGTCATGGGCAAACAATGGCTAAGCAGTCATTTTTTTTTGGGGAAATAATAAAATTATATTGTTAAAATAAAATTCAAGTAGTATCTAAAATATTTTGTAGTACCAATTTTGTGCAATATCTATAAAATATAGGTCTTCTTAATAAAAGTATCTCGCATAAGATTATTACATTATGGTCAATTTCTCTTGAGTAAAATTATTTTTGGTCTTTAAATTTTACAACAATTTAAAAATCATTCGACGGACCCTTTATTCTCCTGATGGCCAAACCACCAAATTAGCAAAAAATATAGTTAGTAAAATCATTTATAGTCCGTGAGTTTTACATGATTTAAAAATAGATAGTTGAGTTTTAAAATCATTGAGTTTGTACCCAAAAAAAATAAGGTCTTCTCGAAGATAGTTGATCAGAATGAAAGGCTCTTCAATGGAAGGACCTTATTTTTGTAGGGTACAACGTAAGGATTAAAAGTTAGACGTTTGAAGTTTAAGGATCTATTTTAAAATCAGTGTAAATTTAAGGAACATAAATAAATTTACTCATTTATCTAACAAAATATAGGAAAAGCTTAAATACTAAGTAAGATATTCGTAGAATTTTTTTTCCAATCAATGAAACCTGATACAAGCATAAAATAATCGGGTAACTAAAAGCATAATATATGACGAAAATCTAAAAATACAAAGAGAAGCTCGTCCTATTGTAGGAAGTAAAAAAAAGCTGAAAGTACATATCTTGTTGTAAGAGGATTTTAAAGTTAATTTAAAAACTTATTTTGGTTTTCTTTAAAAATAATTTTTAATAATGCGAAAAAAAATTAAATTTTTTCCCTTAGACAAGTAAATGCCATACCACTACCTTTAATTATTCCAAATCTTCATTTATTTGGAAATCATTTCATTTTGCGTGTTTTTAGCAATGGGTCTTCAAAAGGCTTAGATTTGGGGGAGTAAAAAATTTATCAAGGGTTGAAATTATGTTTGGTGGCGGTGGCTCCGCCACTCAGCCCAAAATTATAAAGTAACACTATCCACTTTCAGGTAGACAAAACAACAAGGCTCGGCAAAGAACAAGCTAAACTCAGATGTTGCAGTCTAGGGCTGTTCAATGCACCAAAAAATCCGGTGGTACCAGTACCGGATTTTCGGTACCCGATTTAACCAGTGCTTGTTCCAATTTGTTGTTTTGTAAAAAATATGTGGTATTCTCGGTTCCTAGGTTACCCGCCATCGGGTTCCCTGGTACCGGAAAATAGAGATTTTGTTAAAAAAAATTACAAAAACGTGTTGTTTTTTCAAAACACCCTTTCATCGTCACTTTTCGACAGATCTCCAGCCCCTCCCTCCCGAAGACAAACCCATTGTTGCCGGCTGTCGCGCCTCCCTTTGCCAACCACAACCCCTCTTTCACGCGTCAATCTCTCATTTCCTCTCACACCTCTCTGAAGCTTGAGATTTTATTTAGGTATGTTGTTAAAAATCAATAGGTTTGTTGATTTTAGTTTGTTCTATTGAAAGTATTATGACATATATTATTGTTTAAATTTTTCTCCCTTTGTTTGCAATTTTTAGTGTTTGAAATTCAACTTTCCCCCTTTGTTTGCAATTTTTAGGTTTTGAAATTTAATTCAATTTCAGATTCAATTTTTAAGGTTTGAAATTCAATTCATTGAACTTGTAAATGTTGTAAGCGTGAACACATCAATATTTAGATACTCATATGTATATGTTGACTTTTAAGATTGTGACGTGATAGATGTAGATGACAAAGGTCTTAACCATTTTAGTATGCTGTGTGTAACTACATCTAAGGTTATGTTTGTGTTGAAAAATGTTTAGTATTGGGTTTAGTGTTGGTATTGGGTTTAGTGAAAAAGTGAAGAGAGGTAATTTTTTATATTTTTATAATTTTTTATATTTTTTGATGGGAGAGAGAGATTATATTGTAGTATTTTATTGTGAGTTGGTGAAATATTTTTGTGAAATTTTTGGTGCAAATGCACCCTAAGAATAATTGAACAAAGCTAGAAATAGAACCTATGGAGTTCGACTGCAGTAATATATATATATATATATATATATATGTATGAAACCAGAAGGCAATGAGACGATCGAGTGGCCAGCACATATTATTTTTCATCAACAAAGCTAGAAATAGAACCATTTTAGTATGTTGTGTGTAGTTTGTCTTTTCATCAACATGGCATTTAAGGCTCATACTAATAAATGTATGACTCCTAAATCCTTTTACAAGTAAGGCAGCTTTCTCCATGGTGGAAAGCAGAAGATTTTATGCTTGTAGCTAGATTTTATTGATGTGTGATTAATGGATCAAAAGAAAAAGAAAAAACATATTGGGTCAAGTGCATAATATGCTAAAAAGTGTCACAATATGAATGTGAGTTAACCGGAAACTGTCATAGCTAAAATCACCACCGTTAAAGGCCGGTTTTTGCCTTTAACGGTGTAGGTGTAGATGACAATTATTTAAAAACTGACACCTACACCGAAGTTGAACAGCCCATGTTACAGTCCACTACACCTTTTCTATTCCAGTGGCTGTGGCAACACGCCGAAACTAATGTGGTGAAGGTTGAGCAGTAGTGCTGTACAAGTTGGACCCAAAACTGAATGGCACGATCGAGACCGATCGAATTTGGTCGACCCAGTTTGGGACGGGCTCGGTCTTGAACGAGTCCTGTACAGTTGCCCTATTGAGCAGTACTACGATTTTTTTTTAATAACCAAAGAGAATCATATATGGTAATCTTACCGAAATGAACCACTCAAAGGCACGTAAAATTTGAGGAAGCTAGTGTAGAGGTCCACAACTCACGACACCATTTAGATCAGTAATTTTATCTTTAAGAAGAATTATACTCGAAACTGTACACCTCATTAATACAGCACTTATTCGTCGTAACAAATCGGGATTGGGTCGAGGACTACACTTACACTATTAACAAGGCCACACCAAGCTCTATGAACAAATTCGTACGTGAGGGAGACGCCAACCTGAACCAGGCAGCATTAGGTTTAGACAAAGAGCCCAAGTTAGAAGAAATTGGATACAAAGTCCAAATAATAAGGGCACAGGCCCATAGGCCCAATGCAAGGGAAAAATCTAGCCCATTTAAATATTTGTTTTGAAACTTCGAAAAACCTCCCCCCACAACTCGATCGAAGGCGTAAAACCCATGTACCAATCTCACCCCTCCTTCCCAGCGGACATGTCAAACGTCGTCGTCGTCCTCGACAACGGCGGTGGCCTTATCAAGGCCGGCTTCGGCGGCGAGTGCGACCCTTCCGCCCCCTCTCTTCCAAGAAATGGGTTCACCCCTCTCCCACCACCACTACAACCGCCGCCACGTCGGAGGAGCCAATGGACCTCACCTCCGCAGCGGTTCGCCGCCCTCTGGACCGTGGCTATCTCATCAACCCGGAGCTCCAGCGAGACATCTGGGCCCACCTCTTCAACTCCCTTCTCCACGTCAGCCCCTCGCAGTCCTCCCTGCTACTGACCGAGCCCCTCTTCGCGCTGCCCTCGATCCAACGCGCCACCGACGAGCTCGTCTTCGAGGATTTCAACTTCAAGGCCCTCTATGTGGCCGACTCCCCCTCCCTGGCCCATCTCTACGAGGCCAGCCGCCGTCACGCTGTCTCGCCGGGTGCGGCCCAGTGCAGCCTCGTAGTCGACTGCGGGTTCTCCTTCACCCACGCCGCCCCTGTGTTCCAGAACTTCACTCTCAACTACGCCGTCAAACGTATCGACCTGGGAGGCAAAGCCCTCACCAATTACCTCAAGGAGCTTGTCTCCTATCGCTCCATCAACGTTATGGACGAGACCTTTTTGATGGACGATGTCAAGGAGAAGCTCTGCTTCGTCTCCCTCGACGTCCCACGTGACCTCGGCATCGCAAGGTTAACACTAGCTTGGAATAATTGGATTTCGTTTTGTACAGGAAGCGTGGAAAGGACAACTTGGAGTTTTGAACTACTTTGTGGTAGATTGGAGTAATTGGATTTCGTTTTGTATAGGAAGCGTGGGAAGGACAACTTGTTGAGGTGCACATACGTGCTTCCAGATGGTGTTACGCACACCAAGGGCTTTGTTAAGGACCCGGACCAAGCGCAGAGATACTTGGCTCTGATAGAAGGGGCTCCACCTTCACAATTAGGAGCTAAGGAGGATGTGGATCACAGTGAGGTGAAGGAGAACACCAATGACCGAAAGATAACCGATTTAACAAAAAATGTAATGGTTTATCCCATCTCCTTGAGGAACCAATTTCGTGACTGCTCTTCTGCTTATTTCGAATCTCAATTGTTCTTGATACTGTGCAGGAGTTTGATTTGACAAATGAACGCTTCCTTGCCCCAGAGATGCTCTTCCATCCTGCGGATTTGGGTTTGTTTCGCATTCCGATATCTTTAGTGTTTAAGTATATTCCTGGGTAATTAGTTGATATGTGAAGCAAAATCTGTCTATCGTAGTGTTTACAATCTTGGTAGCAACTGCCTTGATTCTTCAACTTCTTCAAGTTGTTAAATGCTTCCTCGAAGGGATAGGGTTGAAATGAAATTGATTGGAACTCCATAGCATCAGGTAACAATACCTGAAGGCAGCATTGAGCGGATTTAGCAAAATGTTGTTAGTTTGCCGGGTCCTCTTTCATGTGCTTGTGCAAATTGCCAACTTGGACTGGTTTATGCAGGAATGAACCAAGCTGGACTAGCGGAGTGTATTGTTCGAGCTGTCAATTCTTGCCATCCTCATCTTCACCCGGTCCTCTTTGAAAGGTGTTTTTACAAACTCTGGGACAATAAGGTTTGAGTCCGTCAAACATGTCAATCGAATATTGATGTGCGTGTTTGAATTTTCTGTTTTGCAGCATTATCTTAACTGGTGGAAGCACCTTATTTCCTCGCTTTTCTGAGAGACTGTAACTTCTAATCTCTCTGCCATTGCTTTATAGTCGGAATTAATAACTAAAATATCATTCAAAATTTATTAGTTTTTTTTTTTTGATAAGTAAGAAGTTTTATTAACGAAAAAGAGAGACATCAGTACAAAGATTGTACTGACAAATTACAACATACAAACAAAAAAGCTAAAGAAGTCCTGAAAATCAAGAAAAGGGCCCCTCAACAACGCATTAGCCCAAATAAACAAACGAAGCATGAAGTCCCCCTGCAACCGGCCAATGGACAACGCAGAACCCTCGAAACACAGCCTATTCCTCTCCTTCCAAAGGCTCCACCATATACACGGAGGAATCATCCTCCAAATAGCTTTAGCGAAAGGATCCTTAAGCTTTCTCCCCCAACAAATCAAAACATCCCCAACCCGCTCCGGCATGACCCAATGAAGATTGAGCAAGTAGAAAACATGCTGCCACAGACCTCTCGCAACCGGACAATGGAGTAAAACATGGTTAATCGACTCGCCATCCCTCTTACATAAGTAACACCAATCGAGCACATAAAGCCCACGACGCCTCAAGTTGTCAGAAGTCAAAATTCTACCATGCGTGGCCTCCCATACAAAGAAGGAGACTCTGGAGGGAACTTTAGAATCCCAGAGTAGACGCCAAGGGAAGGACGCAGCTCTACTGCCATCAAGCAAAGCATAGAAAGATTTGACAGAAAAACTCCCATCCTTGCTACCCACCCAACATAATTTGTCCTCATCTCCTCGATGCAACTGAGACGCATAAAGGGTAGAGAAAAAAGACGAAAATTCTTCCAACTCCCAATCATTTGCATGGCGTAAGAACTGAACATTCCAACCAACCGTGTTCCCAACAGAATCCAAAATTTATTAGTTTCTAATGTCACTGACTTTGTCAATTGCAGAGAGAGGGAGCTCCGGCCTCTTGTCCCTGATGACTATCAAGTGAAGATTATAACTCAAGAAGAGTAAATTTCCCTTCTGAAACATAGTATTTTGTTGTAGAAGATTCTACTCTTTCCTATGGGCTTAAAACGTTGTGGTGCTTGCTCAGTCCCCTTCTAGGCGTCTGGCGAGGAGGATCGCTTTTGGCATCCAGTCCTGATTTTGAAATGATGTGTGTCACTAAATCAGAGTATGAAGAGCTTGGGTCTGCTCGATGTCGGAGGCGATTCTTTCATTGAGAACTTGGTCGTTGTTGGAGGCGATATCTTCAAGGTTTGTGGTCTCCGTGACTGTATCTGTTGTGCATGTTAATTTAACATATATGCTGTTTGGTCGAGTATGGAGGGTGCAAGATGGAATTTTGTTTCATGAAACCTTTCAAGATTTTAAAATGTTTTGACATGGCAGGACTTTAAATTCTGCTGGTTTTCCTATAGCTTATTGGGAAGCAAACAATGCATGATAGAAATGCAGTTGTGTCAATGACATTTCTTCTTGTCACTGAGCCAAAGAGTTGGAAATATCTTTGGTTGCTTCGATACGAAGAAGGAAACCCGAATGAAATTCAATTCATTGCCACGATATGGTGAATTGCAACATACCGTCTTCTTGATCCTTCTGCTGAACGATGCCCTGGGGTGATTTGAGGTGCTATCCTCTGATACACAGAGCAAGTCAATACATGCAAATCCAGGTCATGGTGAGGCATGTGTGTGAAAAGGAGTAACTTAGACGCAAAGGCAGGGTTTCAATGCAGGATTCAGACCTTACTTCTGGTTAGGAAGAACCCCTAGAGATGGTGAAGCCCCGTTTGATTTGCAGTGTGCGTCTTCACGTTCTTAGAAGTGCTACCTGATAAGGGCTTGCAGCGCAGAGACAATTCCAAACAACAAATCATATGTCTCTAATAATGTCTTAACTATAAACCAGTTCATTCAACTTTAGTTTGATGCCAACTGTTTCATGACAATGTGAGTATTCTTTAAATTCCCCTTTGCCCCAAACAGTTTCGTGCTATCCGAAAGTAATAACATGTAATTGTGGATAATCCTACTTCCCATCCCCATTTGTTTTAGTGTATTTGTCGACGTACCATTTGGACCAAAATATAGCCTTCAACTTACCCACTTGAGGTAATACATGGGCAAGGCAAATTCTAGACATTTAAAAAATTCTACATGCACCACAATGTCAGGGATTCGAATCTCGGTCTACAACATAAAGAGCATACCCTTTGCCAACCCTTATGTTTCTTTGCCAACCCCTATGTTTTTTAAATTGATTTTCTTCTAAACCTTTGTGGGGTTGCAGTGAAGTCCCCCTTTCTTGAGTGCAGTAGTTATGGCTCAATCAAGGTAGTGCGGCCACCTTGTAACGATGATGAGGATGAAGATCCTTAGATCATACCCTCGAAGTCGAAGAAGAAGAAGAATGACTTTGCCAACCCTTATGTTTTTTAAATTGATTTTCTTTTAAACCTTTGTGGGGTTGCAGTGAAGTCCCCCTTTCTTGAGTGCAGTAGTTATGGCTCAATCAAGGTAGTGCGGCCACCTTGTAACGATGATGAGGATGAAGATCCTTAGATCATACCCTCGAAGTCGAAGAAGAAGAAGAAGAATGACTTGCCAACCCTTATGTTTTTTAAATTGATTTTCTTTTAAACCTTTGTGGGGTTGCAGTGAAGTCCCCCTTTCTTGAGTGCAGTAGTTATGGCTCAATCAAGGTAGTGCGGCCACCTTGTAACGATGATGAGGATGAAGATCCTTAGATCATACCCTCGAAGTCGAAGAAGAAGAAGAAGAATGACTTGCCAACCCTTATGTTTTTTAAATTGATTTTCTTCTAAACCTTTGTGGGGTTGCAGTGAAGTTCCCCTTTCTTGAGTGCAGTAGTTATGGCTCAATCAAGGTAGTGCGGCCACCTTGTAACGATGATGAGGATGAAGATCCTTAGATCATACCCTCCCTGCCATTTTCTTAGTTGAACCTTTATCACCATGTCAATTTCTTAGGACTCAAATCAAACTACTACAACGGGTGAAAGCCCTTGTGGTCACACCCAGGAGGAGTCCGGTATGCTTGTCGGCCCATACCACCTTTTGATTACACCAAAAAAAAAAAAAAAACTCCACACTTAAAACAGTATTATTACGAGGCGAAGAAAGGAGGTAATTGAAAATGAAAAAAATCCAGATATCATCCTTGCGCAACTGCCACAAGAAGGTGGCTACACTAGATCATATGATCTAGTTCCAGTGTAAGCATTGTCCAAAATCAAGGAATTACATTGAATTTGTATAAAAAAAATTGATATCAGGAAAGCGTTTCCTACCAGCCATCTACAGATCTACTCAATGCGAAAATTCTTTGCTGCAAAATTTTCTACATTAGTTACAACACTAAAATCAACCTTCCTGTATTGTTTTTCAGACCAAAAAAAAAACCTTTTTGTATTGTTTTCCACCACCACTTCTCCAGAAACCAGTCAGTTAAAATTTCAGCATTCGAGCATATTCAGCCTTACACTGACTGGTAAACTCCCTCCCAAGTTGCTCGAGATCATCATTGGCCAAGCGCCTATTATAGTACCGAGTCATCTTTCTGAATGAAACCAGCAGAACAAGCCCAGTCGTCGGTCAGAGAATGCTATATGGACGAGAAACTCGGAGGCACATGATCAAGCCCATTGCTCAGTCAGAGAATGGTTGAGAGTCCATGCACAGATGCACCAATTTTCTTTGGTATTGTCCATAAAATTCACCTGCTGCAATAACATCTTCGTTCTCTGGGTCCAATCCAGGCAAGTTACGCAGCTTTTCCTTCGTGGAAGAGCTCGATTCATCATCTGAATTTCCTACATTAGCAATTAGTTCTGCACGTATTTCCCGACATGCAAGGACAAACATGGCTGCTGTGTCTGGTTGTTGTGCCTCGCGAAGTGCTACCAATACATCTTGAAGTGCACCAGCTGCAATATACAAAATCAAGGCCCTGCATTTGGCCATGCTAGGTTCAGAACAAATCCGATGAGGTAATATAACCATAAGGAGAGCCATAGAAGAAAAATGGTAATACCTCCATATATTGTGTTCAGCATGAAGAACGTGCTCCGCCCACCTTTGTAAAACTCTGTATAAGCACAATACATAAAATGAAAAGATTATATTAGGGATTTCAAACCATCTTCTCAATGATAATCAAAGAGCTAAATTAAACTATACATTTAAAATCTTATAGCACTTCATATTGCAATGAGAATGGAAATTTTGAAAACCCGAAATGCTTTTGGAGAATTGTAGCACTGTACACTAGCAAGGTAGGAGAAAAAATCCCTGAGATCCTGTTTTACTTTTAGTCAAATTGTTTCTTGGCTTGCAGTGCCCTTTTGAAGACGAATAATTCTCAACATGAGTTCCCAAGCGAGATGATGATTTTGCTAAACATAACCTGGCTAGGGCATAAAAAATATTCATATATCATAGTGCCGTCCGACTTCCACAAGGATGAGTATAACCTGAATAATTTACAGTGAACTTTTTTAAAAGGAAAAGAAAATGGAGCTAGATAGGAGAAGAAAATTTGTAGTTTCCCATTACAGGTCATCAAAAATTTCCTGGGTCACTTGTCAACATGAGTGCCCACAAAATGTCATGAAAAGCAAACGCAATCAACAGCAAGGGGCCATTCTCAAGATGATCATTAATTGTTGGGAAATTTTATATTTACTCATTAGGTTTTGATGCGATTTTGAAAATCTAACTAGGTTTCAAAAAGAATCTTAAAACTCACTAGGTTTTGGCCGTAAGTGCAATAGATCACTCATGCCAACTCCGTTAGAGTGATTTAATAGAACTTTTTTTCACCCAATCACAACTTGCCACGTATCATTTTTGTTTTTTGAAACTCAGTGAGATTTTCAAAATAGCGTCAAAACCTAGTGAGTGAATTTTCCCTTAATTGTTTGTTTACCCTCCAAAGATTAATCAGATCATGAATGTCAAACTGAAAGAAAATGGTTGAAATACTTGTGTTACGCCACGAACCACGGAAAAACATTCCCAAAAAATGAGGCTTCTCTGCAATGCAAAGGCCAGGACTCAATTAACAGGATCGCCACATCGTCAAAGAAACTAGTTTTGAAGTCATTTACTCACAGGGCAAATTACAAACATGGCAGAGAAGCCTGTGATGTCAAATGAATACACAGATTGAGCTACCACAAGGAGCAATAAACAGAGCATGTAGGGAAAAATATATCAATAAGATAAAGAAAAGCAATATTCAAGATGAAGAAAGCAACCTCAAAACTTCTAATTTATTATAACAATGCTGGGAAAAAGGAAAAGAAAAGAATAGAGAACCTTGAATAATCAGATCCCTTTAAATGTGTAGCAGCTAGAGTTGCAGCATCTGTCCAGCACCCAGCATCTTGTAGCTGCATAAGTGATTATAGGATCATCAGTCTAGAGAAATCGAGTATAGAGCGTTGAGCGCTTTTTATCCGCAAGAATTATTAGAAATACTAGCATTTTCATTGTAACCCCCAATGCTAAATTGTGGGCAGTCCCTCCCTATTCCCTAGTTGCGGGAATCCTTCCTTAACTGTGCAGGCATGCTTCATTGTCTGCTTCATCTTTTTCATTCTGTCTCGGTACAGCTCATGCATGTGTTTATATATGAGAATGTTATCACCTCATAAAGCAACAAACATTGCTATGATTGCTTCAAGGAAACCTTCAACTGGTTATTGCCCACTGTCACCTCATAAACCAACAAACATTGTCTAATTCTATTTCCAAAAGCTTCTCAAATTCTATATTTATAAACCTACAATTTGACTGTTGTCAAAACATACTCCATGTGAAACAAATCAACTCCAAGTCGTCTCTTATATGACAAGACCTCAGTCACTTAGTTGGAGAAATCTAGGCTCCACACAGGGAGGAGGGAGTCCTCATCTGAGGTACTTCAGGTACCATATTCTTATGTTCCTTTTGTCCAGACGAAAATATATTTCCAGCTCCGTTTTCTTCTCTCTTTAATGTTCAAAATAATGGCAAAGCTTTGGTAGGGGAGAGGGAAAAAAATATTGATTCAAGAATGCCAAACATTCCACAAGTTTTATGACAATATCTGAAAGCCCAACCACAATCTTTTTTTTTTTTTTCTTTTTAAAGAAGAACAAGTGGCATGCCACTGAAATCAAAGACAACCATGATCACTTCTTGCCTCTAACAGATGTAAATGCTATGTGCCTTAAGAGAATTCACCCCAAAAAGCTAGCTCAAAGAGGAGGAAACACAAGGCATATAAACCCTACATTAGCAGCCCCTACTACCAATGTGGGATAAATGGACTATAACACTCCACGCTTTGCAGTCGCGGCACCCACGCAGGCTGGCTTTACACTAGTCCATTATGTCCTGGCCAAACACTACAATACCGGCGTCACCCCCTGTGCCGCACAATTGCAATTGGGAGGCATGTTGTAGGCTTTGATATCATTTGTTATGTGTCTTAGGAGAACTTATCCCCAAAAAACTAGCTCAAAGGGGGAGGGAGTCTAATGCATATCAACCACACATTGGCAGCCCATACTACCAATGTGGGACAAATAGACCGTAACAGTAAATTAAAAATGAAGAAGACTGATTCAAGAATGCCAAACATTCCACAAGTCTCATGACAATATCTTAAAGCCCAACCACAATCTTCTTTTTCTTTCTAAAGAAGAACAAGTTGCATTCTGTTTAAATTAAAGACAGACCATGATCCTTACCTTTTAACAGATGTAAATGACTAGAGAAGAAACACAAAATATAGTTCCTAACCTGAGAACAAGCTTCCTGGTACCTTCCTACAGCACAGAGAAGATGAGTGCCAGACATTGACCTATCAGTCCTGACCATGTTGGCTGCAACGACCTGATGGTAATAGGGTAGTGAACTAACCAGAAAATGTGGGAAATTACACCATTTTGTTCCAATCACCACTTTATCTTTGATGGTTTACAGGCACATAAAACACTCACCTTAACTGCAAGTTCAAGAAGAGACCTTGATACAGCAGAAGAAAGAGCAACTGCACGTAAAGCATTCGCATAGAAGTAGGAGCTCTCTGGAGGAGTGGAAAGCAATACACTGACTGCAGCTTCTAAGTTTCCAACCGAGACAAGCCTGATCATCCGTTACGGAAAAATACAAAGGGTCAGAAGATTTGAATCTCCAACTATTAAAGAGCACAAGCCTAACAGATACAAGCTAAGGGTAACATGATTAGACAACTCACTATCTGTAGCTATGATGTAAATGTTATTGTAAATGGACTGCAGGGGCATAGGATCCAACAAATCTAGGACCTATTCTAGTGGATGCTGATTATCAGATCTCCCAATAGGAAGGTTAGATTAATAGAATCAATACGCACAATTTCCTGTGGAAAGGATAAAGGTTTCAGCTATTTGGTACTTGAAACAAGTGCATCATTGGAATAGAGATGGGGGTTTCAGCTCGATGTTGACTATGGTGATGGAAAGTGGTTCACAGCTTACAAATTACTCAGGATAACCATGGAATTTCTATTGAGCTTGAAAAGATAGCATACAGAATCCCACTTTATAACAGATGGCTTTGGGCTAGATTCATGGTGTTCTAAAAGATTCAGAAAGCAGCTCTTCCTTTATTTGCTACAAGAACAGACAAGGTCACGCTTTTGTGAAACTACCACTTATCCCAAAAGCTTGAGCTAATAGAAAGAGGTAGATTTCATTATTTAAATCATATTCTCTACCACTCTCCTTCACGTGTGCTGGACTCCCCCTTAATTGGCAAGCCCAACACGTGTAATATTCAATTGAAATTAGGGTGAAGTGCAGAGTCAAATCTCGAACTCAAGACCATGGCTCTGATACCATATGAAACTACCACTTAACTCAAAAGCTTAAGCTGATATGAGAGGTAAATTTTATTGTTTGAATTATATTCTTTAATAGCTTTATTATGGTACCAACAAGAAATAGGTTTGCCAAGTTCTTGATCTTTAATTCCGCAATATGTTACTAACGTCATGACATACTTGGAAAATTAAAAATTACATCCAATGGGAGCTCTTTCTTGTAGGTGTTGATGACAATTTGTGCTGGTTTTTAGAGGAAAAAAAGAATGCTCTCTATTCAACATATTTAAAAACCACCAAAGGAATTGATTGAGTGGTACAAGCTCATTTCCATGTAGTTTGGTGGATGAGAGGTCATAGCTTTGGGTCTTTATAGGCACGATTTTGAGGGCCTTAGGGACATACCCTAACTTTACCAAGTGATTTTTTTGCCATTATGCTGCTGTTAGGGTTAGGGTTAGGCTATGGCTTGACCAATCTTAGGAGAGCGCTTGCAATACTCTTGTATTGACCTGCATTATAGGCTCTCTACTTGCTCATCTAGACTTCTTCTGAGTTCTCAAGCAGATAAGGGTGCTACTATGGTCAAACCTTCAGCCTCACCTACCCTTGCCCTTTTATGTCCAAATGGCACTATGGGAAAAAATCAAATTGGACCTCATAACTTTTAATTTTTCTGATTACGCCCCATAAGATTTTAAAATTCAATCATCGCCCTCATTCAATTTAGCCTTTAGGTAGAAAGTGATGTGGATTGACTGAAATGCCCCTCCATGAAAAAAATTAAAAACAAAAATCAAAACAAAAATAAATGAATGAAAAAATGAAATATAATTCATATATAGAAAATATTAATCTTTATTTATATATCATTTTTTATTTTATCTTTTGAAATTTTTCGATGTTTTTAGTAATTTTGCCTTAGAGTGGCATTTTAGTAATTTTTTGTATGGTTTAGCGGTCAAATCAAGCAGAGGGCAATGATTGATGTTTTTTTAAAACTTATGGGATATAATCAGAAATGGGGTCCAATTTGATTTTTTCCCATAGATGAGACGTACTATAATGTTTCTCCCTATGAAAAACTGGCTACAGAATTCATCACTCTATTTGTGTCTATGTGAAGACTACCTCACAAGAAATTGAATGTCCATAGTTTGGATACACGAACCCTCTTAGTCCATTTGTTATAATTTTAAATTTCAATTAAGCCTAACTTTTAAGTCTGCCAGCTTGCTAGGCCTGATATGCGAGAGCCCAAACCTGTCCAAACACATGCTCTAGGCTCAGGGGACCTCCTACCCTATGATCAGGTGTAACATAAGAGTAACTAGTGAGCAAATCATGTGTCAGCATCAAGTCAACCTCATGTTGTTAACCGGCAAAAGTATAAAGAAACATATGAAATACACTTATGGAGTACTCACTCGTGCACGCGATTCTGAATAGCCTCTTCTCCCTCTAATTTCTCATGCCATGGAATACGCTCATTAGCAGTTTCCCACAACTCTTCTTGCTCAAAAGCCATCCACCTAAGTTGACCCTGACTCTGTCCAGATAATAGAGAATATTAGATAGCTAAAACATGGGAAATGACATGTTAACCACAATAATTATAAACTAAAAAAATATGCTTATAGTACCTGACGCAGAAACCTAACTAAGAACTTGCAATGTTCTAAGAAGCCAAAAATTAGTATAACACAGTTAGTACGTAAAATGACTTACATGTGCATCCTTCATTCCTGCTCCTGGCATCGATCTCTCCTTCGATGATATCCTCTTCAACATAGTCGTGTCATCAAGCTCTGAATTTGATGGAGCTACCTGAGCTTTACGAGGAGACTTGTTTATCAAATAGTTGAGGGCGTGGGGCAACTGTAGCCAGAAAAGTGCTTCGGAAGATTCACCGAAGATTGCAGCTGCGAAGGCAAACCTCACGGTGCAACCTTTATTCATCACCTTGGCATATAATTTTGCCCTCTCATCATCAAGAATGCAGCCTTGAGCAGTGAAACATAGGCAACAGGTAAGACAAGCAAACACTAATATCAAAGCTCAATAGTATAGTTCATCATCTTAGAAGGAGATGTATTAGACAAACAATCCACCTTGTTTTCGATAAGGTTCTAATACTTTTAGGAGCATCTCTGGCACCGCAGAGTCACCAACAGGCGGTAACTCAATCATGTAACTGCGAAGATCTCCTGTATACGAAGCAGTTCCTGGAATTAGGTGAGGCCTTTTCTCAATAGTTGTACTGCATGTATTAAACCATGAGGGCTTTACACCCAATTGCAATATCATTCGCAGTGCCTGTAGTGGAAAATTAACTTGGAAATTCAGTGGTCACAGGAAATGGACACCCATTCTCATTATCTAAATTTTATATCTAATTTCAGACAAAGTAGCATTTGCAGTTAATGTCAAGACCACAAAATTTCTTTGAAATTCGTTTCTGCTCTGCACACTAAAAAAATGAAATGAAATCCTACAGATAGCATCCTTAGCACTATGACACAAACAAAACTTCTTCAGCAGTTATTGTCGTCTTTCTTTTCTTCCCCCTGAGGGGAGGGACAGTTGAAAAGGGGGAAAATAGCAACAAATCCCCCTAGATGTTGTACCTTTGGTTAAATTTGAAATATAGAACCAGGAACATGTCAGATATAAAGGTACATGATTTTCCATGACAACTCGACCAGGACAGAAATGTATTTGATCTAGTAAATCAATGTTATGAACAAAAAATTGAGAGACATAGTGAATCAATAAGTGGAAATACAGTACAATCGTTACCAGGGCATGTGGTGTAGGAAGTAGAGTGGGGGAACATATAGGCATTGGCCGGAATTTCTCATTAATATTTCTGTGCTGGGATCCATAGCCAAGCTTCTTGCCATTTCTGCATGAAAAAGAAGAACAAGCTCAGCAAAGCACAAAACATGACCATTTTCATGACAGGTCATCAATCAAAAGTGTTCCAAAATTATTGACAAAATCCTCCTGATACGAATATAACAACACTAAATGTCAACAGATCATTTACTCAGCAAACACACAAAACGTCAGCCAATTTGCTCAATATTACGCTGACCACTTATGAAGTAGATGTTTTTTTCTTCTTTTTTGTTTGTCTAATGCGACAAGTAGATGTTCGATCAGTCCTTTCAATCAACTTATGTGAGCATGATCAGGCATCAAGGAACAAGGTATTATCAGAGAACAGCACTTGACATGCTTGCCACCAATCAAGAGACAAATAACTTTCAAATATTTTGTATTGTCATTTTCTATACTCAAGATCCATTCAGTCTTCAAGACAGTGGTTTATCCAAATGCAATTGCCAAGATGTAATAGGATATATATCTTTTCCTCTTTTTTCTGTCTGGAAAGAGCATAGAATTTAAAGAATGTATCCATAATTTCATTTCAATTGAAACTGGAAAGCAAGAACAGAAAGGACGAAAAATGCTTTGAAGAAACTAATCGCCACTGGAAAAAGAGTGGAAAAGAAAGCTTAAAACAACAGGAGGAACAACACTACCACCAATACTAAGCAACAACCACCATTAGCGTTGCCACTCCAAAATTTTACCTAATAAAATAATTACAAAATAATCTCTCTACTCATCAAATCATCCCTTTCTACTATAATAAAAATAAAAAATTCATTCAAATCATCTCTCTTTACTTTTTCACCAACTCCCATACCCCAAAACTTTAACCTCCCCCAACTCTTATCACACAAACAAATAATTAACAATAACACAATAATAAAATGCTAACTGAGAAGGTGGGAGGGTTTTATGTTCCTCAAAATCCTTCAGTTATCATACTCATTTCTCATTGAAACAGCAGATCCTTAGCTGGACCAATGCTTATCCAAACTGGTGATATTATTTTTCAAAACCCAGAGTATTAGTCACTGGATAGTAAAAACGTTTGCCCTTGAAAATTAGATTTAATGTAGATGATTTGTGTTGCTCTCCCAACTAATAATAGCCGAAGTAGTTTTTACTCAATTGTTTTCTCGGGGAGCCCAGCTACACACTATTACAAGAAAATGCTTCCCTTCATTATTGTTATCTTTAAATCCTGAAATCAATCTAACAGGAAAGTAAAACAAGAATTCTGGAATCATAGAGAGAATCAAATAGAAACAAAACTTTTATACCATAAACACAGATTTTAAGAGAACTTCCTTGGACTAAATTTCAAGAAGAAAATGCCACAGATGTTATCAGTTTATATATATATTTTTTTTTTCAGTTTTCACAGAAGACAGCAGGGTTTTTACAAGTTTTCTAGTGAATTAAGGATTTTTTTCAAAAGTTTTAGAAGTTTTTTAAGGAGCCAAAAAGAGCTTCTCCTTTTTTTGTGAAGGGGTTTCCCATTCTTCACATCATGACTTCTTTCCTTTTTTGCTTATCTATGCTAGTATTTGGCTGGATTCTTTTTTAATTCAGTTTAATTAGTGATAAATTTTTAAAGAAATTTCAAGGAAATGAAAATCTGGGTAATGATACAAGACAAATAGGAAGAAATTGCTATTGATAAGTTCTAGTAGTCAGCTATTATCAACAGCTTACTTCCAAGTTGTCTTATTTTCTAGTCTAAATAATTTTTTTTTTATAAGTAAGAAGTATTATTAACGAAAAAGAGAAAAAGAGAAGCATCAGTACAAAGATTGTACTCACAAATTACAACAAACAAACAAAGAAACTAAGGAAATCTAGAAAAATCAAGTAAAAGGGCCCCCCAACAGCGCACTAGCCCAAAGAAACAAAGTAAGCAACAAACCACCCTGCAAACGCTCAATAGACAATGAAGAAACCTCAAAACACCGCCTATTCCTCTCCTTCCAAAGGCTCCACCATATGCAAGGAGGAATCATCCTCCAAATAACCTTAGCGAAAGGATCCTTAAGCTTTCTCCCCCAACAGATCAAATCGTCCCCCACCCGCTCCGGCATGACCCAATGAAGATTTAGCAAGTAGAAAACATGCTGCCACAGACCTCTCGCTGTCGGGCAATGGAGTAAGACATGGTTAATTGACTCATCATCCCTCTTACATAAGTAACACCAATCAAGCACATAAAGCCCACGACGTCTCAAGTTATCAGAAGTCAAAATCCTACCATGCGTAGCCTCCCAAACAAAGAAGGAGACTCTTGGGGGGACTTTAGACATCCAGATCCGACGCCAAGGGAAGGACACAGCTCTACCACCATCAAGCAAAGCATAAAAGGACTTTACAGAAAAACTGTCATCCTTGCTACCCACCTAACACAACTTGTCTTCATCACCTCGATGCAACACTAACGCATAAAGAGTGGAAAAAAAGACGAAAATTCTTCCAACTCCCAATCATTTGCATGTCGTAAGAACTGAACATTCCAAACAACCGTGCTAACATCAGAATCCATACAATCCACCACCAAACCATCCAGCTCCAAAGAAAGGGAAAACACTGTAGGAAAAAAGCACCTCAATGGACGATCCCCACACCACACATCATGCCAAAACCTCGTCCTTTGCCCATTACCCACCACCACCCGAGTATGCACCCTGAAAGCCTCCCAACCCTTGCTAATATGCTTCCAGAGACTAACCCCATAAGACCCATGAGGAGATAAAGAGCACCACTCCCCCCCCCCAATGGCTCCATACTTCTCTGTAATAACATTCATCGATCTCTCTCAGTAGCAAACCTCCATAACCATTTACCCAATAGAGCTTTATTAAATACGGAGAGACCTCTAATACCCAAACCACCGCAATCAATAAGAGAACAAACGGCCTTCCAATTAAGAAGATGAAGTTTTTGAACCTCACCATCGCTACCCCACAAGAAATCTCTTTGCAGTTTCTCCATTCTAGCAGCAACCTTATGCGGAAGGGGAAAGAGAGAGAGAAAATAAGTAGTAAGGCACGAAAGCGTAGACTTAATCAAAGTAACACGACCTCCCTTTGATAAGTACAGACGCTTCCACCCAGCCAACCGTCTTTCCATCCTTTCCAAGATCTCATCCCAAATGTGAACACTCTTATAACGAGCTCCCAACGGGAGACCCAAATACGTCATAGGCAAATTCGAGACCCTGCACCCTAAGATGGAAGCCAACTCTGACACATTACTGACTTGGCCAACAGGAATCACCTCAGACTTTGATAAATTAACCTTCAAGCCAGAAACTGCCTCAAAACAAAGAAGCATACTCTTTATTCTTGGGCTAATGCGATGTTAGGATGCCCTTTTGTTGATTTTCATGATTTCCTTAGTTTTGTTACTTGTTTAGACTAAGCGGATTCGGTATAGATCCTTGTACTATTTTCGTTTATTCTAATGAGATTGGCTTATTTATCAAAAAAAACAAAGAAGCATACATCGGAGACTACGAAACTGATATGCCTCAGCCCCACAGAAAATTAACGTATCATAAGCAAACAACAAATGGGAAACACAAACTCCATCCCTATTCACCCCAGAGGCTCTGAATCCTTGAAGGACACCAACCGAATCCAGCCTAGCCATCATACGAGATAATGTCTCCATAACAATGACAAACAACAAGGGAGATAAGGGATCACCCTGCCTTAAACCACGAGAGCTACCAAAAAATCACTCAGGAGAGCCATTCACAAGAACTGAAAACTTAACCGAGGAGATACAAAAATAAATCCATCGACACCACTTCGCTCCAAACCCACATCTCCTAAGAAGGTACATCAAAAAATCCCAACTCACATGATCGTAAGCTTTGTGGATGTCCAACTTACACAGCATGCCCGACGCACCTAACCTCAAACGAGAGTCAATACACTCATTCGCAATTAACACCGAATCCAGAATCTGCCTACCGCGAACAAAAGCGTTCTGAGACAGGGAGATAATGTTGTTCAGCACACACTTCAACCTGTTAGCCAATACCTTGACAAGAATCTTATAAATACCGCCCACAAGGCTTATGGGCCTAAAATCTTGCAACTCAACCGCACCTGTTTTCTTAGGAATGAGGACAATAAATGATGCATTCAAACTATGAACAAATCTACCATAATTAGCAAATTCATTAAACATCAACAACACATCCTCCTTAATGACATCCCAACAAGATTGATAGAAAGCTAAAGTGAAACCATCAGGACCAGGAGCTTTATCCCCATTTAATTCGTGCACCACCTAGGCCACCTCAGCCTCCTCAAAAGGTTGTTCCAACAAAACTGCCTCTTCCTCTGAAATACAGTCAAACTCCAAACCATCCAAAAATGGTCTCCACTGAAAAGGTTCAACATATAGAGCAGAGTAAAACTGAACAATGTGAGCCGAAATGTCCCTCGGATCTTGCAGCACCTCCCTATCTACCTCCAACTGGGAGATAGAATTAACCTTCCTGTTAGAGTTTGTCACTCTGTGAAAAAACTTGGTACATCTATCCCCATCCTTTAGCCATAAAGCCCGAGATTTTTGTCTCCAACTCACTTCCTCCAATTCAACAATGTGATCCAGTTCCTGAATGACCAACAACCTCCTATCCATGCCCTCATTAATAAGGAGTCCGCCTTCATCCAACACATTCAAAGAAGCTAACTCATTCATCAACAAAGACTTGCGCACACTAATGTTACCCAAATCATCCTTATTCCAAGAAATAAGATCACGTTTCAGCGCCTTAAGCTTGCAATCCAACACAAAACTAGGGGTACCCGAAACCTTATAGCTCCCCCACCACCCCCTGACCTTCTCCACAAACCCTTCCACCTTAAGCCACATATTTTCAAAACGAAAAGGCTTCTTACCCCCCCCCCCCAAAAGACCCATCATCCAACAAAATAGGGAAGTGATCAGAATACATACGAGGCAGCCTTCTTTGAACAGTATTCAGATACATAGCCTCCCAATCCGAACTAAAGAGAAGACGATCAATCCGTGACCAAGTTTGAGAAGATCGATTATCTGACCAAGTATACAAACCACCCACCAGCGGAAAATCCACCGAACCAAACTCGGAGATGAAATCCGAAAAATTCTTCCATCCCTCTTCTGCCCACACCCAAACTCGACCTCTCACTAGAAAACCTAGTAACATTGAAATCCCTCCCAATGCACCAAGGAGCCCCCCACCAAGAAATAACACCTGCCAACTCATCCCATAGGAGCCGCCTCCCAGCATCATCATTATGGCCATAAACTCCCGAGAACACGCACTTAGCCCCACCTTCAAGATTCTGGAACACAACCAAAAAAGAACAACTCCCCATACAAACATCGACCGACTCTAGCACCCGGGAATCCCATAACAAGCAAACCCACCTCACATGAGGACCACCCCACAAACTACGCACAACAGCTCACAACCTCCTCCAATTTGGTTTCCTGAAGACAGATTAAAACAGGTTTCCACCCCCTTATTAGATTCCCGATCCTGCTACACTTGTCTCTATCATTGAGGCCCCTCACGTTCCAACTGATAAACCTTGGCTTCATTAACAATTTATCAGAGCCGCGACCAACCATGGAGGGCAGCCCACACGAATCAGCCAATAAGCCATTCACCGAAGAAAACCCTCCCACCAATAAGCCAGCCCCCCCAACAGAATCACTCGAGAGGACCTCAACTCCCACATCCTTAACATAGTTAACATCCTCAATTAAAAAGGAGAGACATCAGCCCCCAAAGAAAAATTACCTTCGGAACCGACGAGAGACTCTCGAGCCAGTAACGACACAGAAGAAATTGTCACTGCGCTGCCTAAAATAGGGAAACACTCGTCAGGAGAAGGAATAAATGTCGCTGGAACAGAGACCGAAACCGACGACAACACTTCGACCACCCTAGAGTCCTCGGGATCCACTGCCGACATCCCCGAGCTTGGGCGAAGCAAACCACAAGTCGCGGGGGCACCTCCCAACTCCGGTGAGCACTCCAGCACAGCCCCAGGCATCGAAGCTCCATCGGCAGACGACCCACCAACTCCGGCCTGTAATCGACCAAACCAGATTCCACCAGAGGCAGAGCCTCCGCACCCTCCGCACTAACCGAGTTCTCCAGAGCTCCACTCGACAAACTTGGCGCAAACGAGGGGTCCCAACCCACTTCGGGCTGTTGAGAAAGCCCACTTCCCAAAGAAGGCCCAGGTTTAAACATGGACGATTGATTATGGGCCTTCAGAAGAAAACCACATACATGGCATTTAAACGCCTGGACTGCCTGCCCGCCCGCACCCAACTGAGAAATGAGATTCTCCAGCCTATCCACTTGGCTACGCAAGCCCACCGTTTGAGCCCAGACAGCTTGGAAAGAGACTAAATCAACACTGCCTGGCACTTTAGCCGCCAACTCCCCTGCCCGAGGAATATCAGTCGATGCATTTAATGCACAACAATTGGGAACCAAAATTATAGCCTCCTTTTTTGCATGCGGCTCAGAAAAGGATACGTCTTCTGGCTTCTCCGCGGAAATCCCGCCATTACCAAACCCAGTTCCTGACCTACAATCTTTGTCGGCCATCAACTGAGCTCCATTGATTGCGGCAGAAAAAGAAACCTCAGGCCGAATGCTTGAGCTTCGCTGAGGAACAAACTTTCTCTGAGTCGAACTAAAATATGAAGCCCCCTCCTGGAAGACACGGGTCAGGATCTGCCATCCATAGCCATAACGACCTTCTGGCACCATCACCACCCCCACCTTACGACCCCCACCATATTCGACGATCACAACATACCGACCTCCTTTGTTAACGCGCCGTTGGGCCAAGAATCCACAATTGGATTCATTAAATTTGGAGGAAAAATCAGAACCAGACCCAGTAGTTTAGAAGTCGTATTCACCATCCATACCACTCATAACTTTCCCATGAAAATCGTGTTCTGAGACTTCAAACTTCATTCCGAAAACTTGACCACCCCTTTTGCACTAATAGACACCTGAAACTCCTTCGACTCAACGCGGAAATTGCGTATAAAAGACATCGTAACGACCTCCAACAATCACTAAGAGCCAAAACAAAGGAACTAACACAGCGAACAAACTAACAAGCGGAAAGACCAAACGTGAAGAGAACGGAGAGGAGAAGGAACGGAGGAAATGCTCGCGGGCATACCCCTAGTCTAAATAATGCAAGGAAGAAAATTACGAAGAGGTAGAATTATTAGAGGCCGATAGACATACCTATATTTAAAGCATTATTTTCATTATATCTTCTAAAAAATCAAGCACTAAGGGGTAACTTCTTTCAAAAGGGCAGGCACCAAGGGGCCTTTTATTACATGGTCCCAAGAGAACTTACGAGAAGTACTAGGAGATCATGTTTTTTCTCTCTGTTTTTTTTTGGGGGGGGAGGGGGGCAGGGAGATCCACAGGTCCTGCGGACTCGTCCATGTCCCCGATTATTAGCCACTCAAAACCTTTCACACCCTCCCCACTAAAACTAACCAGAGCCATGACACAACACCATATAACCTCAACTCGATCACATCAAGAACATCTTGGTTACAACTACATACTAGATATCAAAGATATATTCTTGACATTCATGTCATTTAAAGGCATGCATTTGCTAAGGAGAAAAAAAAAAGTGATTTGAAGACAATACGAACATAGAAAAAAACAGAATGATTCGAAAACAAAAGTTCCGGCACATACATATTAACCTCAAGAAGGCGAAAACTACTATCAGCTCCAGCAATGCACAATACCATAGGGTCATTTTTATTGGTTCGCAGAGGCAACCAGTCAAGCTCCAGCACTAGTGTCCCTGGAAATTGAGGTTGTAAAACAGAATTGGCTAATGGGTCCTGTGAATCCTGCAGTTAAGGAAAACATATAGGAATATAGGATTAAACAGAAAAAGAAGCCTCTGAAAGGGTTGGTGGAAGAGTAGGCATGGATCTAAATAAAACAAGCTTAGATCATTACAAAGAGTATGCTGCATATACGTAGTGAATTTTGAAAAAAGTCCAGGCAATAACTAAATCAAAGTCTGAAGCAGGTGCATCAAAATGCTCAAGGAGTCTTTTCTATTCAAGTGTCATCTAAGAATACAATAGGTAGTAGCTCCATGTGGCAGTATTGTTAAGATTGCAAATAACCAACAACACATGGATCATTGGCCTTAATGGCTGAGTGTTACTCCTCCACTGTCGTGAAGGTTAACTCGTTATTTGCAGGAGTTGTGGACTTGATGGAGCATTGGCCTTAGTGGCTGAGTGTTACTCCTCCACTGTCTCTAGGTGAAGGTTAACACGTTATTTGCAGGAGTTGTGGACTTGATGGAGCATTGGCCTTAGTGGCTGAGTGTTACTCCTCCACTGTCTCTAGGTGAAGGTTAACTCGTTATTTGCAGGAGTTGTGGACTTGGGGCCATTTCTATCATTCGGCCACAACACAAAATACAAAACATGCATTACATCTACTAGTAGTGTGATATAACAACATCAAAAACATGAACTGGAAAAGGAAACACAATTAACGATCTCATTTCTCATACTCACAAGATCAAACACAGAAAATGTATTGTCATAAAACAGTACAGCAATACGTCCTTGGGTACGGTCTCCAGCAACAACAGGTGAGAATTTGATCCTCCGGATTCCTTCTCTATGAGTGTAAAATGAGGAAGAATTTCCAGTTGTTACATCCCACCACCTTATGTACCCAGACCTGTCCCCCATAACCTGAAAGAAGAATTAAACAGCTGCCACTCATAATAGGAATCTTTAAAAGATCAAATCCATGTCAGACTGCCAATCAGATGAAACACTTCTGAAGTATATCATACGTACTACATGAGGCATGCGGTACGCCATTGCTGTAATCATTCCTTCAGATGATACAAATGAGGAAGAAGGCCATTTTGGTCTAGAGACGAGTAGAAAATAACTCCATCAGATACAGAAACAAAGCCGAATCACAAATATAGGAAATGTATACACTATACAACACAATATTCCCCTTGTCAAAGCAGTATTTGATATGCTCTGAAATGATAAATTGATGTAATAACATAGCGCCCTTACTTTTTTGAGTTTTTTCTCTGGCAAGTGGTTCTCTTATAACTTAATTCGTTTTTGTTTTTAATTTTTTGGTTCTCTTATAGTTCTTAATATCTTTCAGTGTTCATTGCTCAGTGACTGCTCTCAATCTTGCTACAGTTCAACTAAGAAGTAATTCTCAACCCATTCCATTCCACGCACAAGGAAGGAATAGAGCAGGGGACATCCTCTTCTCATGCCAGTTCCTAATTGAGCACACAATGACAACTGAAAGATCATATGCAATAAGGATACCACCAAAAGCATGGGTTACATGCAGGTTCTAGCAAAACCACTATAAATCCGGACTTGTATGATAATAAAGACTCAGACAGGGCTGTAGACGACGACCCACTTAAAGAATATACATATCAAGAGAAAGGCAAGAGCGTGTTTCAGAAAACAAGGAATGAGATTTTTTAAAGTTGCCAAACTGCAACCAAAATAATCCATGGCGCAACCTTTTTATAAATGAACCGTTTGGCAATCCAAAATCATCATCCGGTACTACTTACTAAGATGAAAAAAGCAATCTGCAAAATGATCAGATATGGTCCTTATTAAAACTTGACATGAAGAATGCCTATCACCAACATAAGGGAAGATGGGGTCAGCAAGAATAAGTTTCTATTCAGGCTCTTCCAACTCCATGCTCTTGTTCTTTAAGGAATCCCAATTTCATATCCAAGCTCAAGAAAGCAATCTAATCTCTATTAAAGGCCCAAGGGGGACGGTAAGGAAGATTAGTCCACTTCACAAAGCTGCACTTTTCTACCTCAATTGGTCAGCCCTCTGATCAGACTGCCTCTTTCCTCTTGATGGAACCTAACAATTCTGGACCTCCAGAAGCTAACATGTGGACTAAATGCAGAGATAGACTCTATATTGATCCTTCACATTCAACAAAAAATTGTACCTGAAGTCTCGGATCCTTCGCCCAAGAACCTCAAAAACTCCAAGGGCACCGTTTACTAGCGCAAATGCAAAACTTTCAGAAGCATCATCCTGAGATCCGTCTGAGCTCACTTCCTCTGCATACCACATTACCTTGGCTTACATACAATTTCTTATCCATGGACACCAGAGGCAACTATATAGACCAGATACTCCTGTAAATCTTTGATGCAGAAAGAAAAACATTGCTCTAAAAACATGCATGCATATCAAGTATTAAAAGCTTACTAGAATCTGAAGATGATGCCTTTGTTGGTGTAGATGCCCCATCAGATGCCACAGCTGTGTGATCTCCAGACAATAATGATGATTGCCCAGAAGGTCCACTTTGAGCAGGCCGTGGAACTGTTGGAAGTGTCCATTCCAACACAGTAAAGGGAAGAGCTAATGATCTAAGCTACATGGAGGTAGAAACATCTTTGTCAGAAACTAATCATCCTGAAGATAAATTTCCTAATCCATAGGGCAATCTTAGTGATCGGAGTTAAGTAAATAAACAGATGTTCTAATGTTAGAATCAGAAAGATCCAAGATTTATTGAGTATTCCTGAAGGGAGTTTTGGTGCGAGGCATAACCAGTGAAAGACAAAAAAAATTAAGAAACTGGAAAATAGCAACATCCTAACAAAACTTTTTGTTGATAAGAACATCTTAATGAAACTTCCATCAAAACCAATGGATGCATCTCAAGAAACATGAGCACCGCTCCAACTCCATCAAAAATTGGGAGCCGCAAGATAAACACACAAGTAGCGAATCCTTTGCTGTATAGGCACACTGACAGGCGCATATATTACAGACATATTTAGACATGACACCTTAAATGCATTGCATATTCCAAAGCCCTTGTTTCTCTCTATATTATCACGTGTAATGAGTCCAAAAGGAAATGCTATAAGGTTACATAGACATCAACATGGCAAAAACGGTCGAATAGTAAAAAGAACTAACAGAAACACTTAAACACACTTAGCTACAGAATCCAGGATTGACTTTCCACATCCGCCTCTCCCTAGTCCTGGTGAGCCTCAAAAGGAAATATATCAATGAGTCTGTGACTGAGAGATGTACAGCCTCAGTGATGTTAACAAGAAAATATTTAACCCTTCTGTCTCGACAATTTCTGATTCTCAGTTGCTTGTACTCCAATTGTCATCTCCTGAAGCTTATGAAACACTTAGGAAGAAAGGGGCCTTAGCTGTATTGGTTGGGAATTACCAAAACACTGTACAGTAGGTCATGCATGTCATTCATACATCAC
The DNA here is from genome assembly GCA_963930655.1 of Myrica gale. NCBI lineage: Eukaryota > Viridiplantae > Streptophyta > Magnoliopsida > Fagales > Myricaceae > Myrica > Myrica gale. Next base: position 27,708,520 of record OZ005598.1, on the reverse strand, counting down.
GCCTCCCAAAGCATATCACCAAATAGACATGTTTTCATATACATGAACAGTAGCAGAATAGTATACTTTCATTCACCTCAACCAATAGTCCCCAAGTCCATAGATGACAATAGTGCAGTCATTAGAAAATATTTAAAGTAGGGATTGGGAAAGAAAAGTAGTAGCCCAATTACCATGATGGGAGCTTTGGTCATTGCCCAAACCTCTACAGGAGCATCACGAAACAAAATTATAAGATACCTGCGAATTTGTTGAAATGATTAATAATATTACCTTAAGCAGCAGCTGAAGTTACAAAAACCAAAATTCAAGCAGTGTCATTCAAGAAACAGGAAGGTATAGAGCACCAAATGAAAGCAAAATTACAAACAAAAAATAATTTCTTCAAGAGAATACCAAATGTGTCTGTGTGTGGGTTAACTGTGTAACACTATAGTTTGAAAGCCACTACACTTTACATTAACAAAGATAAGCTGGGATACAAATGTTAGCAAACTGTGTAACAAGCATAATCCCTTTACCCTCCAACATAATCCTTAGAAACTTTCCCAGCAACTCTCAACCCTCTCCCACCCCCTAGTCATAGTTGACCTATCATCAATGCTAAGGGATTGATCGTGACCATGGCGGGAATCTTAATAGCATTATCCTTGCGTTCACAACAGAAGTTTCCATCCCATTCCCAGTGTGAAAAAGCCAACCAGTATATTCCATTGCATTACCTCAATGACAGCTCCATCCTATTTCAGGTGCAAAGCCTCTTCAATAAAGGCCTGTTTTTCTCTTTCTTTTTTTTCCCCCATTTTTTTAATTGAAAGAGGATAAGCGCTATCCATTGATTAAAGAGGTCAAAACACATATAGAAGCACGATTCCATGCTACATTTAAATTTCTTTTAGGTTGTCAAATTCAAGCCAAGCCAACATAGAAAGCGATATTCCTACGGGCTACCAGTGGCAAGCTTAAATTTTATTGTCTACATTTGTAAGGACAGAGACCAATGAAATCATACAATTGAAAAAATAAGATATTATGTTGGGGCATAAAAATGAAGGTAAGAATCCATGGGTGAGGGTCAACCTTCCTGATGAAGAAGCCCTTAAAGCTCTTATGGGTGTACGTTCTGGTTTTTGTAAAACCCGAAACGTTTTGTTAAGGCCACTTCTAAGACAGGTCACAACAAGCCTATTGATGTAGCCTCCAGATTTCTCATTGACCTGAACCAACAGAAGCACCAGTATCAAAACACAAAAGACAGCAATTGGAAAGAGAAAAATAACGATAAAGAGGGGGGATGTGATGACATTAATGGCGTATTGAAACAACAAATAACATCCTATATCATATGTAATCTACCTGAAAATAAGAAAATGAGACCACTCTAGAATTTCCAAGCCATCGTAATCCTCTAACCATTCCATTATGAACAGTAAAACTTGTAGCAACAGCATTTGCAGAAACATCAACCACATCAATTGTCCCTCTTTGAGTTCCCAAAGCAACCAGCGGAACAGCTGCAGCAGGAGAGTTTCCCCCACCTTCAAAAAAGATTTACAAATCAGAAGGCTAATCTATACTTAAATGTACCTACACACACATACATATGTAGATACACACACACACACACACAGACATACACACATACATATGTAGATATATATATATATATACACACAGATATAGACATACGTATGTATGTCTGTTATTCATATACACATACAAATTTCAAATAATGAGAACTCCTAAAAGATTCAATGAAAGTAAACAAAAGGAAACTAACGAGCCAAAGTAGCTGTTAAAGACGGAGATGGTACGGCCAGCATAGTCACTGTTGAAGAAAGAAGCTGAAGCTGTCCAACTAAGTTAATCTGCATGAAACAAAATATTCAATGAAAAACCTAAATGACATCCAGCAGTGATAGTCATTGTCCAAGGGATAAACAACACCGAGATAGAATACTATAAGGTATTATGCCCATGCTTGGATGCAATCTTGACAGACATAAAAAGAAACTCCAACAATCCTATGCAAATTAAACCACAATAAAGTAACAAGTGCACATCCATGCTTTTGTACTTCTGTCTATCTGGCAGGATATTAGCAAAACCAATCAAGTAACATTCATTCATTAACTTTCATTACAGAACACAGTGAGTAGGGTACCTCTTGTGTCAGTATGCTTCCAGTTCAGATAAGTTCAAGAGTATTGCTTTCCGGTAGAGATTGGTCTTTGGTGATACAACTTCTCAACTTTCTCTTCACTCTCTCCAAAGAAACTGATTTCACTAAAAGATGTTTCTATGTTCTCTCTGTGTGTGTGAGAGAGAGAGAGAGAGAGAGAGCTCATATTGAATAATTAGGTTGTTCCCCTCGTTCATGTCATAATATATGGCGTTCAGCCAACAACTTGACAAGTATGAAAAATATTGGCAACAAAAATACTTCTACGAACCTTAAATGACATATCTGCCAGCGTCGGTTTTGATGGACAGCTTCCACCACCATCTGTATGCTCTGGCTGCTTACTTGTTTCCCTGGCAGGTCCACGAGTGACACCCTTCTGAGAGCTTTCAGCCCCTTCAGCAGTCAAGAGCCAGTTCCATATTTTTCCATCATCAGAAATGGAGATTAAATGCGTCTTAGAAACAAGAAGTGGTTCATCGGAAAAATCAAACGGGGAATCAATATCCTCATCTTGGGAAGAAGAACAAGGCACATCAGCATAGAGCTTTCCAACATTTTGGAAGGTAGAATCTGGTTGGCAGATGATAGCAGAAAGAATTGAAGGAGAAGGGACAGATGTTCCAATTGAGGGAATCAAATCTTCCATTGAGCACATTACGTGTACCTGCTCTCCTCTGTAACAATATGTGAGTAATAAGATTCCCTTCGGACCAGAAAAGTTTTCATTTCCACAAACAGGTTCCTACTTATGTCGAAGAAAACAGACAAGTTCAAATACCAATTGACATGAAGTATTAAGACTTAATAACACATTCAGAAGCTTCTAGTTGCAGAGATAAGCATACACCAGTAAACATAAAGATATTGCAGTGGAGCACATTGCCAGTAAAGAGAGTAACCGCACACATCATTATCAATTCCCTGGCTATGTTAAGAACTCTAGTGGCCCAAATGACAATGCCCCATCCTTAGCGTCCAAGAAACCCTTAACCAACTTAACCAGAAATCTCCAGCTTCCATCAAAATTCAGACTAGCTTCTTCTAAGTACCTTAAAAATTTTTTCCCCAAAACCACATACATTTCCACTTAAATTCCACTAAAAAGAAAAAGTGAGGTGCCTTTAGAAACATGACATTCTGAAGAAGAATTTAACCAATCTAATTGCCACATGTCCTATAAGCCTCCAGTCTTTTCCTTTTGGGAACCTGGACTCTTCCAGTTTCTTCCTTATGAGAACCTGGAACCACTATGAAGCTCTTCTAGCCCAAGATCCGTCTTAGTCAACTACTCTTTCAGTTACATTTTCAGGGTAAAAAATAAAAGGATGAACCAACTTCCCCAATTAGCTAACTAATAGGTGAAGCAGAATTTGAACAACAAACTGGCCCCTAACTCCACCACTGCCAGACCCTAAACAAGAGTAGGCATGATAGTGGAAGGTCAATGAACAAAACAGATTAGATGCATTTGTAGTTATGTAGGCTTAACAGTAATCTGTTGGGGTCCACACCCATAAGAGATAGACTTAGAATAGAAGTAGACTTATTGTGGAAGTCTACTTGCTCCCTACTTCTAGTTTATCTAGGATTCTCTTAGGGTTTTCTCTTTGTATTCTTCCCTATAAATAAGAGGCTTATGTTATAGAGAAGAGGCACGTGAGCACGTGAGATCGTGTGCATTGGGCAAAGAGAGAGGAAGAGAAAGAGGGTGGTGTGACTATTGTATTGGGGCGGGCAGAGTAATTTTCTTAGGCTTTCTTAATAAAATTGCTCTGGGGTGGACGTAGGCCGGATTGGGGCCGAACCACGTAAATCTGGTGTTCCTTTTCTTTGAATTTTCGTGACGCTTTTCCCAACAAGTGGTATCGGAGCCTGGTTCGAGGAGCCGGAGTAGTTTTTCGGGAGAAGCGGAGTAGGTCCGAAAATTCAAAGTGGTCCGATCTGAGATTGGAGAGCACCAGCCTGCAGAGGAGATCGAGACGAAGCCGTTGGTCGAAACCGCGTCGTCAGAATCGCCGGGACGCGCCTCCACGCGCCGCAGGAAGAAGAAAAGGCGCCGCCACGCGTCACACGCGCCGAACAGAGAAGGGCGAGTGGTCTTCACTCTCTCCACGCGCCACACGCGCCAGCGACAGCAGACTGCCACGTGTCCTGTGACGTCAGCATCCACATCATCGCCACGTCAGCAGTGGGTCCCAGGAGATCTGAGTCGGTAGTGCCACGTCAGCCGCCACGTCAGCATTGCCACGTCAGCAGGGGGATCAGGGTCGGCGTGCCACGTCATCAGAGAATATTCCGGGGGAATATTCCGGTTTTTATTTGTTCAGTGTGGTTTTTTGGCCGGTTCAGGGGCTTTTAGGCCGGTTTTCGAGCAGGTCAGACCGGTTCCTAAGGTTTTAGGCCATCCCGGATCCATTGGTGCAGTCAAAATTGTGAAATTCGGCCTCGATCAGTGTGAATGATGGCGGAGAATATGATTACCGGTATGATGATGTTGACTGCAGCAAACTACATGAGCTGGAAGCCACGGATGGAGGATATCCTTTATGCAAAGGATATGTATGATCCATTGGAGAACGAGGGAAAGAAACCGGTGGGGATTGACGAGGCAAAGTGGAATAAGATCAACCGGAAGACTATAGGGTTGATTCGACAGTGGATTGGGCCAGAGATATTCCATCACGTAGCCAAAGTGACGAGCGCTTTTGAATTATGGGAGAAGTTGGAGACAATGTACCAGTCAAAGACTTCGCGGAATAAAGCGCTGCTAATGAGGAGGCTAGTGAATATGAAGCTGCGAGACGAGAAGTCGGTGGCGGAACATACCAGTGAGTTCCAAAACTTGATAAATCAATTGAACAGTGTCGAAATGACTTTCGAAAATGAGGTTCAAGCTTTACTGCTTCTGAGTTCCTTGCCGGATAGTTGGGAGACTCTTGTTGTTTCTCTTGAAAATTCAGCACCGAATGGAAAATTGACCATGGAGTTGGTCAAAGACGCTCTATTCAGTGAAGAGGCACGAAGGAAGGAGATGGGGACTTATGACTACAGTGGATCACAAGCTCTCATCACAGAAAGAGGCAGAAGAAGCAGCTGGAATACAGGAGGCCGGGATCAATCCAGAGGAAGAGGTCGCAAGATTATCTGCTTCTATTGTGACCAAGAGGGACATATCAAGCGGAACTGTCCAAAGTACAAAGCAGAGAAAGGGAATTCATCAGAAGCCTCGGTGGTGACTGATGATTCCGGCTTCGTGTAGCACACGAAGGTGCTTGGTACCAGCCGGAGGAGATGCAAGAGCAGGGGGAGATACTGTTCTACATGGGTCCGGCTGTACAAGCAGGGGATGCGGGCACCCTATGCGGGGGTGCAGGACACTCGGATGAGAGTGTGGTCGTCTGGTGACAAGGACGAGGTTGGACGTAGGCCGGATTGGGGCCGAACCACGTAAATCTGGTGTTCCTTTTCTTTGAATTTTCGTGACGCTTTTCCCAACATAATCTTGATTTGGGCATTGCTGAAAATATTGGCTTGCACTTACCCGAAAAAGGAATGTGGATCGTATTAAACGTCCTGATCGGAACTGTGAATAGTATATAAGGTAGCAATTTACACTAAGGCACCTATTTTCGTGGTTGTCAAGTTAATGCTTCTTTAGTCGTCGAAGAAAATTCTACTAGGAATTGGTATGTTGAAGTTTCAAGTATGGTAGATCACGGCTGAAGCCTACCGCAAGATATAACCATAATTTCAAAGAAATAGTGATTCAAATAATGCTTACTCTTTGCGGCGCCAGGTACTGAGCTTCCCATCAAGATGAGCGCAATATAACAACTCGTTATTGGGATCCGGTAAGACGTCAAGAAACTTGCCGCAGCCACGAGGCAGCGCAGCGGTGAAGAGCGCCGACTCGTACTGCAAATCAAACACCAACAATTCCCTCGGGAACGTCACAAACACAATGTGCCTCCACTGCGGCGAGAACGCCAACTTCACCATGTAAAGCGGGAACGCCGCCGAGGAGGGCAACGAGGAATTGGAACTGTTGGCCGAGGCGGCCGTATCTCTCTCCAATTTCTGCAATTCGGAACTGTCGGTGGGGATCTGGAACCTCTTGAGGCAAATATCTTCCTCGGTCTCGCCGAGGACTTGGACGGATAGGAGGAAGCCCTTGAGGCCGAGGACACAGAAGTGGCGGGAATCAAAGGGGTCGCGGCGGATACAGGAGAGGTATTCGGGGGAGGCATCGTATTGGAAGACGCAGCGGCCCGACGAGGTGCTGTAGAGGAACAGGGTGGAGGGGCCATTGATGGCGGCAAGGAGGCAGTAGTCGGGCCGGGACTGGACCCAGCAGAGGTCCTGGACGCCGGATTTGGGCGACGAATCAGTCTCAAACCAAAGGATGGGCGATCGAGCGCGGAAATCTAGGAGGCAGATGCGGCCTTGGCGATCGGCGGCGGCAAGGAGGAGATGGGAGGAGGAAGGTTCGGTGGAGAGGAGGTCCCGGCGGAGGGGGAGAGGGGTCCAGCGGACGGAGGTGACGAAAGGGGAGAGGGAATTGGAGGGATTGGTAGGAGGGACGGGGAGGGGGATAGTGGAAACGAGCTGGAGGGAGCGGGAGTCGAGGACGGAAATGGAGCTGCCGGAAGGGAAGGCCAGGAGGCCCGAGGGGCTGAGGTCCGCGGATCCGAAGTTGTTGCGGTTCGGTGGGCCCGGGAGCATGCAGTCCCACGACTCTTGTGCTGTACGTGCCGCCCCTGATGCAGCTAGTACTGGTCTCGGGCTCGACATTACCGTTTTCTCTGTAATCGCTGCAATTCAGAGTGCTCCTAAAGACAGAGACGGTAGTGGATTTTGTTCAGCCTGCGTCTCAGCATCACCGTTGACTATTCTCCCTCTGGTCCGGGTCCGGGTCCGATGGAAGCGAGAGGGAGAGGCCGGAGGTGTTTGGGGGGAAACTTCCGGTTTTAATTACTTTGTTGGGTCTTTAAAAACGGTTCTTTTCGTTAACGAAGCGAGTTGCTCAGAGTCCCATGCAAAAGAACTAAAAAAAAGGGAAAAATGTATCTCTCACATGACTTTCTTCTTTTATTTTGTAAATTTCCGCATGCTTTGCAGTAATGATAGTTACATTACATATGGCGCAGCTTGTTAGTTGTTGCAGCGCGCGAGTGGTATTTCATTGTAATACATATTTGTGCAAAATTTTATAATTTAAAATTTTAGATAAAATAAATATATTTCAAAATTTTAACTTTACACGTATATTTTAAATTTTTCATATATCTAAAAAAAAATTAATATTTAAAAAATTCTTAAAATTTTAGAAATATTTTTTAAAATTTCGGTAAACAAACATACCCTTAATTGGAAATCATATAGGTTCATTGGCTAAAAAAAATAGTTGGAATTTATAAAAATATATTAAAATTAAAAAAAAAAAGCAACTGACAACATTTTGTGCAATCTCAGCGACTAAGTTTCAAAAGAATTATTAAAAAAACATAAATAGACAACAAAATTTTCACGAATATTTTTAAGTTGATATTTTTATCCCCAAGTTTTGCTTATATTTTGACAATATAATCCTCATTTTTTAATTTCAATTTTTTTTAAAAAAATTACAATCTCGCTCGGGCAACAAATCCATTTCAATTCCTAACATGGATGTGAAAAATTCTTCTCTCTGTGTAAGGCTAAATTTGCCAAAATTCTATGTTCTTTCATTCTTATTTGCCCGTGAATTTTTTTGTTACTATATATATATATATACTGTCATACACAAATTTGGAAATAAAATCAGAAATTTGTTTTGTCAAGAAGAAGAAAAAATGGCCAAATAATACATTACCGACAAAAAAAAAATGTACTTAGTACCTTAGTTTGTATTATGGCCGACAATAACCTTTATTTCTTAAAGGAATGAATATTTATTTTCATATTTTTAAGCTATGACCAGTGGCGGAGTTAGAAATTTTGTATAGGGACAGGAATTTGGTATACGTGCTAAAGATTTTTTATAGAGAAATTTTGTCAATAACCCGTTTTCTTATAACTGGGGGGCTTTACGCCTAAAGCCCCTGCCTACGACCAGCTGTATGCTAATTATAAAACATGCAGCAACGTCTGTCGTCTGATACAGAATACCAATCAATTGGTATGGTGTGTTCTGTGTTCAACGATTTACTGGCATAAATAAATAAAGATATCCTTTGAAAAAGGAAAAAAATATTATTATGAAAAAAAAGTATATTGATTCACGTCCTGCATTCTTTTTTTCCCTCTAAGTTGTTGAGTACCTGAACTAGCACAATATATAGTCTAGCTTGACAATGTCAAATGTTGTGAGTTGTTTGTGAGTTGTTTCGGAGACTTGTATCAATAGTGGCGGAACCAGGAACTAATTCGAATGGGGCAAATTCTTAAATGCAAAAAGTATTTTAGAGTTAAAATATCGAAAATTAAGGACTAAAAATATTAAAATACACATACCGTAATATTTGTTGAGACTGAGAGGTGACAATTGGATCTTACGAGATTGCAACTTCTAAAAATATTGCAAAATGACTTCGTTCTTATGTTTAAGCCCCAATTAGTTGGGCCCAAAAATTTAGGTTTAATAATAAAAAATTCACCACATAATTTTTTATTATTATATTATTTATTAAAAATCTTTTCTCTTCACTTTTTCACCAACTCTCGTAACATATCTTTACTTTATAATATTTCTCAAACCCCAATACCCAAAATTTTCACCCTTAAACATACCCTTAATAGTTTCAAAATTTTATTTCTCGATGTAAACCATCATACTATCATTCATTCAGTTATTTCACATTTTATTAGACAAATCAGTCCTTTTTGTTTACACTTATTTTTTTTAAAAAAAGAGTATTGTTGTCAACTTACAAGTCATTGGGAGCATTGTTGTTATGAGTGTAAAACACTAAATTTTGTGCAATTTCACGGAAAATTGGATAGAGAGTACTCTATCTAATATTAATAGTTAGAAATTGTAATGTATTAAAATTGATAATTTAACTCTTTACAATTGATAAGTGAAAATTTCATTTATCTAAAAAAAATACATTATCGAGTTTGGTTACCTGTAATGAATTTTTTATAATTGCTTACAGTCACCACAAAAAGACTTTACCTTTGTCTTGTCTAAGTTTAGGGCTGAAAAAGTATGAAGGTAGAAAATCTGATGCCTGATAAATACACACAGGATTAAAATCCCTCAAATCACACTATTTTATTAAAAATATGTGAAAGAAACTAGGATAATATTTACGATAATAAATAATAAATATTAACAATTTGATTCGAGCATGTAATATATAGATTTTGAAGGTAATTACTCTTAAACAAAAATATTAATGAAGTACGGGTGATTTTAGTCCAAGATACCTTTGTCGTATATGTAGTAGTTAATAGTTATAATAATATAAAAAAAAATATTTACAGTTATCATCAACCAATAAGCAGTAGTCTACATAATAATGAGTTTGAAAAAGTTAGCTAAGGGGTTGTTCGTTTAACAAAAAATCCTTAGGAATTTTTGAATTCTCACAATACAAAAAATCTACCACCAAATATTATTTTTAACCTCATATAAAAATAACTACAACATGCATGCTAATAAAGTTAACATCAATTAAAAATTTTCAAAACACACAAAAATCCTTACAATACTCTGAACACCCGACAGAGCGACTCACGTGAGAGAAGAAAGAAGATTGGGGGCGTGAAGACATTCAAAAGAAGACAAAGGGGATCTTTAAGGGGTGTTTGTTTCCCCAAAATTTTGGGGTTCGAAATTTCCAACAAAACAAACACACTCCAAAATTTTTAACTTTTACACACACTCTACTTTTCACAAACCCCAATAAATCTCAATAAAGTAAAGATTCTCAAAATTTCGGGAATATTCCCCGAAATTTCCACAAACAAACACCCCATTAAAATCGTTGGCGCTGGGTTTAAGGGGGGCGGCGGCCTTTGGTGGTTAACGCATATATAAAAAAAAAAATGAGCTGATTTTTGAGGCGAAGGGGGCGGCTGCTCGTTCCGCCTGTGCTTGTATGAAGTTTCATGAGCGAGTCATAGGCGGCGATCTCTATAGATAAATGTGAATGCAACCTGCACGTTGAATTGATCCCAGTTGAAATGCTTGATTAGAAGAGAAAAATATTGCGAATTGTGCGATTGTCTCTCTTTTTCAATAGGCCGCAAGACAATTGGGACCCGACTCTGACAGCGCTTAGGATCGAGCGTACTTTTCGCTATCAACCCTATTTATTTCACAAAAGAAATAAAAAAGAGATTTATATGTAATTATGATTAATTCTGATTCTTAAGTGCTTTCCACGATGAGTTTGGACCAAGCGAGATGTAGAACATGATCTTTCGGGGACCATCACTTTGCACATTTTTAGTACATTGTTTATAATGTCGATTTGTATTAAAAATTTAGCCACCAAGTATATTAACATACATAAATAAAATTCTGGATTTCGTAAGCAGAGTATATATTATATGCATATATGTATATATCTTTTACAAAAATAAAATAATTTTAGCGAAATAGAGACTTGTAGCTGATTTAAATCAATTAAGTGACAGAAATATCTCACGTGACACCTGGCAATGTCTGCATGACATAAATAGTGACTACGATATCATGTAATGTTAAATATTTTTGTCACTTAATTGAGGGAAATCATGATGGAGTCTATATTCTATTAATAGAGCTAACACCTTAAATCTAAAATTTTAAACACTTTAAATTTTTATCATAATAAAATAACTGCATGTCGCGCCCCGTGCAAGTACTTACCCCCTAGGTTCTCTATAGTAATGGAATGCGCACAAGCGAGGATTACGGCACGAACTAATTCTCTTATGGTCTGATAATTGACTTTAAAAAGCTTAACGGAAACGTTTCGGTTAAAATTTCTTCATGGCGTAAGGAAAAGAAAAAGAGAAAAGCTCGAAAAGATAAATACAAATTTTTCACTATAGCACTGTACAATAGCAAATTCCTTCATGAGGATACAAAAGAAAATAAGAATACACAACAACGGAAAGCTGTCTAAAACTTTTTGTCCTATACATATCCGTAACCGGCTAATCTTTTCCCAACTAACAAAAAGCGACCTAACCCAACTCGATCGTCTAGTCCGCACTCGACTCAGTATCATAAGTGAGGTCAATGATCTCATTTTTCTCAATGCCCTCTACCGGCATCGCTGGTGGAGGAGGGTCAATGAGTAGGAGGGTCGGGTCAATATCGACCACCCCAAAGTCCTCAACTAAAGGAACTGGGGACGCAAGTGGGTCCTTAAGGTACAATTGGGGATCGTACCCCACAATTTCATCATAAGAATCAGTAACAAAGGTCCAGATGATCATCACTAAGATATAGGGATCCACATCTAGGATCTTCTCGCTCGAGAAGATCAGCATTTGGTAAGACCAAGCCCACGACAGTATATACAAAAATTTACAACAATAAAATGGGTGAGTGCTACTGACTCAGCAAAGGGAAAAAATAGACATGATACGTATGAAGATTAGGCAGAAATAACAGTAGCAGTGAATGAACCATCATAAATCAGAGCTCGTAATAAACCATTTAATGTAGTATGAACGATGCAATACAAAAATGATGCATCTGTTTCCCGATTATTTTACTTTCTTTCTTTCTTTCTTTCTTTCTTTTCTTTTTCGGTTTTTTCATTTTCTCTTTCTTTCTTTTCCGGTCATCATATGTGTCCTTTTGTCTCTCTGTTTCACCCCTTAGAGTTCGGGTTGTGTGTCCCTCATTTCCTCTGGGACTATCATGTGCCCCGCACCAAGACCCTATCAAACGTATATTGTTTCACGCGAGGGATACCAATCACTCATTTCAATGGTGGCTTGCACTATCCCACTGTTGTGATTGAAACCGTCATCCCGTCATCGGACCATTTCTGGGTATGAGTTTCATTTTTGTCTTTTCGTTATTAGATTTCTCACACCCATATCATAACCCATGACAGGATGATGCGACATGTGTTATATGCATTATTAATAATCACGTAAATAGAGATGAGTAATGAATTTCATACACATACAAGTTATACTGGTTCATCAATAAAATGCATAAGGAAATTAACAAGATTAAACAATCCACCCTATAACGTTCAATGAAGGCTTTTTGGGCCTTCTTAGACCCTACCGGGTTTATCCCCAAAGTTGTAAAATATTTCAGGCTTATTTATGGTTAACGGGCCTAAAATCCATTTAGGCCACTAAACGAGCTTTGTGTTTTGAGCCCCTATTTCTACTCGGTTTGGACTCAAATTTGAAATTTCCAATCTATTTTTCATGCTCTACATAGCCATAAAATTATTTTTCCAGTTCATACCTTTTTACATTAATGTTCAGTGTGAAATGTCGAAACTGCCCTTGAAACCTCCAGGGGCATTTTTGACCTTTTCCAACCTCTGATTGCCCTGCAATTTTTACTGGGACCTACTATAATCATATACTACAATTCCACACATTTTCAGGCAAAAGATTCAACGATTTCATGGGACATTTTGGACAACAAGTGTTTTTCACTAAAAATGTCTACCAAAATTTTCCTTTTCCTTTCCATATGTTGTTCTCGCGTGTTGAAATGCTATAAATGCGCGTGTTGAAATGCTATAAATGCAACATGATATAATAGGCAGGTCCAAAAACTCATACTACTTAGTTGGTTGTTTCTAAATCCCTTAAGGTCCGGCTATTAAAAGATTCAAGGATCCCCATATGGTCCCTAATGCCTTTTGACCCTTTCTCTTTAAAAGTCCTTTGCATGTTTTTGTTTGGTTTTGTTTTTAGCACACGTCCTAACAACATGAGAGTAAATATACAAGCTTTTACAACTTCCAGAGTCTGTTCTCGGGCCTCAAAACTCCCGAGCATGTAAGGCTTAACACACTCGAGTGTGCTGCTCTCAGTCAGACTGGGAAGTTAGTGCCCAGTTAACGCGGGACTTTGGTTCCTAGTTACCCCGGGAATTTACCCCTAACACTCTATACCACTCCATTACCCCTCAATTACCCCGGGTTAAATCCTCAATGACCCTAGTCTCAATGCTCCCCGGGCACTCTAGCACCTGCCCTACCAGACCCTATATCTTTGAGTATAAGTAAGTGCAATAATAAAATTTATATTGTATACATAACCAAGTGGACCAACAAGAGAGGAGTGTTACACTACATAAAATTATCTCTTTCTTCACTTTTTCACCAGCTCCAACACACCAACATATAAAAAATTTATTTAAATCATTTATCCCTTCACTTTTTCTACTAACTCCAATACCTTAAAATTTTAACCACCCAATAATTTAACAAACAAACACCAAATCATAGTTTTAAAACCAATTTTGCTAAAATCACATATAAACTATATGAATGCATGTGATAGCTGATGAAAATATGCATGTTTTCAATTGAGGAAATAGAAATTGATTAACCTCAAAGGGGTGGTTTGGGTGGTCAAGACCTGGAGTTTAGAGGTGTACTCCCCTTGAGATCTCAGGCTCAAAGTTTTACTTACCTGATATGTGTGGCTTGAAAGAGCTATATGACCTGGAGTTTGTTATGGTGTTGAACTCAACTTGTGCGTATACTGAGTTAGATTCGTTCGTCCGAATTTAGTGCACGTGAATGTGTGCCCGAATTTTCATCGTTAACTAATAAAAATTAATTTGATTAAGAACGAAAACAAAGATACAGAAGGCGGGGATGCAGGTTGAGAAAACGATTGAATTATATGATTAGGAACAATCAATATGGGTTGTTTGGCAACAAAAAACTCTGAGCAACTTTGCCACTCTAGATTTGCTTGGTTGTTTGAATCTGTGACAATTTATAAGCACCTAATCAGGTTAGACATCTAACTAGAAACAAGAGACCTATCAACAAACGCTCTCCCAAACCAGGGTGATGTTCGGTTTGTGAGAAAAATTAGGATTCGAATCCTCAACAATATCATGTTCGGAAAACATACATTTATTTGAGGATGTTGTACTGTGTTTGAGGATGTTGATCTGCTGGCAACCAGCAGCTTGTCCTGCGTGAGTAAGAGTTTTGTTTAATGCAAAAGTTGAGAACCTGCAGCTTGTCCTGCGTGAGTCAGAGTTTTGTTTAATGCAAAAGTTGAGTCAGGCGACAAGTTTCGTGATGTTCGTTTGTGTTTTCTTACTTTTTTTAACTTTTAAATATTCAATTTTTAATAAAAATATAAAAATATAAAAAATAACTTTAAACATTATTATTACTTTTTTACACATCATCAATCTTTACACAAACACCAATACAACTATAATATCACCTAATAATTCTCAAAACACTCCAAATTCTACAAAAATTCTCAAACCGAACGTAACCTAGGATTGAAATATTGGGGGCAATTGCAAACTTCACTATAATAAATTTTGGGGGCCAAAATATAAAATTGAAGAAAATCACTGGGTAAGTATTTTTTGTTGGTTGACATGGTTAACCTAGCTATTTACATTTTAAAATTGTAATAATTTTTTTTACTTTTATCAAATATATTTTAAAATTTTATTTTTACTTTTATCACCAATTTACCAATATCTTTTTTAATACAATACACAATTTTAATAAAATTTTGATAAAATTTGAAAAACAAACCCGACTTTATGGGAAAATATATACATTTTACTTAAAAAAACTGCGAAATGACATGTATCAAGCAAAGAAATATAACATAACACAAATTTGTAACAAAATTTAGATAAAATTGGAAAACCGAACGCACTGACTTTATGGGAAAATATATACATTTTACTTAAAAAAAACTGCGAAGTGACATGTATCAAGCAAGACGCAGAAAAAAAAAAAAAAGACATGTATCAAGCAAGGATATAAGAGGCATCGATTCGACCCCATAAT
The DNA here is from genome assembly GCA_963930655.1 of Myrica gale. Classification (NCBI taxonomy): domain Eukaryota; kingdom Viridiplantae; phylum Streptophyta; class Magnoliopsida; order Fagales; family Myricaceae; genus Myrica; species Myrica gale. The sequence continues at coordinate 27,693,376 of OZ005598.1, read as the reverse complement.
GGTTACAGCATCCGTCACAATCATGTCTGTCTGTTACTGTAAGTCTGGCATTGAATAATTGGTTACAGCATCCGTCGCAATCATGTCATTTGTCAAGAACAATTTTAGCTTGAAAACACGTACTGGATTTGATCGTTTTCTCGAATATCACAACTGTTGGCTAGATACCCCCAACTTGGATGCTGAGAAAGGAACTATATGCCTAGCCAGAAGGGCCACAGGTCCATGTCCCCCTTCAATTGGCACACACCCACTTGAATTCTGGCTATTTCCCTCAGTTTTTGACGCTGGGTTTGCTGTTCTGATTTTCGCCACCGCTGATGACCATGAACAAGGTTGTGGTCGTGGATGAGAAGTTCTGCGTCACCGAAGAGACCCACCTCACAGTCCATAAGACCTCCGTGTTCTTCCACGGCGACGGCTTCATCGCCTACGATACCAACGGAGAGGTTCTCTTCCGGTTCGATTGCTACGGTCTCGATTCCAAACCCAAAGATGAGCTCGTTCTCATGGACTCCTCTGGGAAATGCATCCTCACCCTTCTGCGAAAGGTAAAATATTGACCAGCTAGTATTTCACTATTTGGCATGACTTGGATAAACCAACCATCATTTTCTTTTTGTTGTTTTCTAGAGGGATTAACTTTTTACTGTTGGCTTTTGCTTGGAAAAACAAAAAGGAACGAGATTAAAGAAACTGGCTTTTCCCTCAGTTTTGTGTACTTTAAACAGTTGTATAATGGATGTGATGACTTCGTAGAAGCCAAGTCTTCACCAACGTTGGGAAGGATATGCAGGGGAGAAAGCAGAGAACCAGGACCCCATTTTCAGTGTAAGCAGATTGTCCATCATAGGACGGTCGAGTCTGGTGGCAGAGGTTTACGGTGATGCCAATGAGGAGTACCAAATCGAAGGCTCTTTTCCCCAGCGTTGCTCTACAATCTATAGAATTTACACGGGGAGCTCATCGAGGGTAACTGTGTCTGAGATCAAAAGAAAGGTGGACCACTCGACTCATATAGTCCTTGGGAAGGATGTTTTCGTTTTGAGTCTTAAGCCTGGGGTTGACAGTGCTTTCGCAATGGGATTAGTGCTGATTCTCGACCAATTGTATGACGATGATGCTGATGATGATGCAGAGAAGATGGGACCTACCTTACAGGATTCGTCCTCCTAATTATCTTGTTTTTCCATGTGTATGATTTGGACCATTTGGTTGTGTCTTTCACTTTGATGTTTTATTTTGTTGTCTTTAGGTGGAATAATTGTTGTAATGGCAGTATAGCTTAATTTTGGTGCTAAGCTTTTACCTGCAGGGATTCAGATGGGTCGGCTGAAAAATGGTTTTTTTTTTTCTCATACGGAGACGGCCAAGAAGGTTAAAAAACTGAAGAAAAAAATTCGCTGTGATGATGTTAATGATATTTACTTTTAGCAAATCAGTCTTGAGAAGTATTTCTCATTGGAGTCTTGACCGAACTCCCTACTCTTTTAGGTTGTATCTTGGAAGCGTTGATGTTAATGATCTCTTCTCTTATGTCTTGACTGCTATCCTTTTCACCAAAGAGAATCGTACTTCCACGGGGAAAGGCTACAAGGGAAGTTCCCCTAACAAAGCTTACTTGGGTTTAGTCTTTCCATTGTGGACCTATACCATCTTTCAGTCATATTCCCGCTCCATCGTTTATAACTGATGGCAAAAGATGTATGTGCCTATCTCATGTTGTGTTGAAGTTATATTAACGTCCTTGATAAGTAAGTGCTTATGAACAAGAATTTGATTAGCCTTAAGCTCCCTCCGGCTCACTGGTTGGTAAAGAACGTTGGATAAAAACGAAGTTGCTAGAATGCTGTTTCGGAAGGGCCCCTCTAATGGGAGGTGAACCTCTGGTTTACATAAAAGGGTCAATCTAGGTGTCGTTTTATTTGTTATGTTAAGGTTAGTTATGAACCCAGAGAGCTGTGCGGAATGTTTGTGGCATGTCAAAATTTTGGCTAATATTAAGATAATGGTTGGGCTGGCGAATTGGCACTTCTACTTAGTTTAGTTTAATGAGAAACAACTTCGTACGTGACAGTCTCTCTGATCTAGGACTGTTCATCCCACTGGCGGTGAGCGGTTAAACCGCCTCAGCCCCCGCTAGGCAGCTACTGTTGTTCCATGGTGTGGGGGGGGGGGGGGGGGGGGAGGTTGGCGTTTCTGTGAAATCCCGATGGGTTTTGCGGTTGGCGGTATTGCTAACACCGTTTCTTATTAATTTATTTTTTAATAATGTTTTTTTAAAACGACTTAGTTTCACGTTAATGAGAACTGACACTGTATTGTTTACTACAGTTTACAAAAATAAAAAATGGAGCTTTAAAACTATTCATTTTGAAGCTCCCCTTTTAATCAAATGGCAGGTCTTTCCCTCTCCCTCAGTGAGAACGGATTCCCTCCCTCAGTTCCCTCTCCGACGCCTGAGGCTCCCTCATAACTCTCAGAAAGTTGCTGCAGCCGCCCTCGTTCTCTCGCCTAAACCTTTCGCTGTGACGTCACCCCTCTATTAGCTGCACCGCACCAAAATCTCAACAACTCAGGCACCCCTCTCTCCCTAACTTTGTCTCTCACTCTCCTAATCCAAAGTGGGGTGGTTAATCGGGAACCGCACTTGGCGGGGGCGGTAGTAACCACCTCCGTTTACACTTAGGACTGGCAAAAATACCGCCCGATATTGGAATTCTGGTTCCAGTACCAGCATCCGCATCTGGCCACCGTATCCCACCGGCGATCGGAGCTGGAGCCAGAAGGCAATATTGCCTACCAGGCAGAATCGGACGTGGAACCGGTAATTTCACCAAGATTTGCGGAATTCAAATTCCGTAATTTTTTTTAAAAAAATCTGGGTATCAAAACAACATAGTTTTGATACTTAGTGTTTAAAAAAAAACCCTAGGTTATAAACTTATCATCGTCGACTTCGAGTCTCACCTGCCCCCTTGCGCCTCTCAGTCTCTCTGCTCTCTCAAATTCTCTCATCTTTGTGCTCTGAGCTTTCTTTCATCAGTTTGTCTCTCTTTCTCTCAAGGTCGTAGCTATGTTATTGTGTTGTTTCATCTCTCTACGTTGCTGCTCTAAGTGCTCTTAGTCTCAAATGTGCTATTTTATCTGTCTGCGCTATTGCCGCCACTCATACTGCTCTCAATCTCATATTTGAGTTTTCGATTACAGCTGCACTTCTCTTAACGGATTTATCAGTCTCTCTAGTCTCATATTTGTGCTATTGTTTTTTTTTCTTTATTTTTGAATTTTTGAATTTTGTTACAGACTTGAAATTATGGTTTGTTATGCGATTATCATTAAAACTTGTGATTTGTTTTGGAATTATTAATCTGATTGGAATTCAAATTAGATGAGTGGATCTGTTGTGGTTTTCGAATTTGCATGATTAGATTTGTTTTGGTTTCGAATTTGGATGATTGGATCTATTTTGATTTCAAATTCCAAACTGATATATCCTTACCGGAATTTTGGCAACCGTGTCCGACATTCTGGCACTGGGATTTTCGGAATTCCGGTAAGTCCCGGACCAAAGCTGGAACCCAATATGGGCTTTCGCCTCTTACCGGTACCGGAGGTGGAATCTCAAATTAATTCCGCCTCTAGTTCTACCATTTCTCACCCTTATTTACACCGATATCCAGCCCCACTCTGGTCCATTTTTAAGACGTACATATCCTCTCGTCGATCAAAAGTTAGCCTACTAACGAAGACAGAGTCCAATATAGGTTATCCGACTCCGAAAATAGATATTTTAATCCTTAACCCATGTCAGTCTTCCATTAGTTGGCTAACTTTTGGTTGAGAAAATGACATATATGTATGAAAAATGAATCGCATGGACTGTTCGTTCAAAGTCGTAGCCCAGGTATTGATTTGTTAAAAGTCAATACTACAAGGATTCTAGCAGTAATTAAGCCATAATTTTAACCTCTTGTAGGGAAAGAGTGGTTTTCGTCCAGATTACAAACCCTGTGAAGAGCCTATTGTTCACCTCAATTTTCCGGTTACGACTTACTGCTTACTATGCCATTGAAGAGTGTTGCATGGTGACTTCTGTGTGGGATGGTATGAAATTGGTACCTTACGAGGATACTGTGTGCAAGCAAGTAGTCCTGTTCTAAACGAGGCATTGAGAATTGTTATAAAAGAGCGTGATCATTGTGTCTAAGTTTATAGGCATCTTTAGTGGGTCAACCTTAATGTTTGATACCAGTATTGAGTGATCTTAAGTCTTTTCAATCTTTAAATTTAATTCAAGAGATGAATCTTTTTCCGTACTTATAAATTGATCACTAATCCCTTCGGGTATGGAATTAATATCAACAAACCCCTAGAGTATTGGTGATGTTTATATTGCCACATATTTGGAAATGGAAATGAAGGAAGGTGATAAGCCATTGCGCTATAAAAAGCATTGCAATTGTATTTGCTCTCATGATGTTGTCTACTGGGCCAAGATTCTTGAATTGTGAGAATGTTTATGTAAGTTGACATTATTTCCATGGGCAAACCAATATTTATAAATGTATTTTTTATTTTAGAATGTAAGAAGCAACTTGGTTGGTCTATGAAGGTTGTAGAGGCTAAAAGAATTTGTAAGAGGCTTATGGAAGGTTGTTTGTTGCATCTAGGAAGTCTGGGTTGTGTTGCAAAAATTTTTGGAGGATTTCTGTTGGTATGGTTAGCCTATGATCAGCCTGACGAGTTTTTACCAGAATTCATTTTAAAGATCTAGAATCTAGCCCAAACCTCATATAAACTTCATTTTACCTTCCTACCATTATGAAAACAATATACAAACATATTCCTAAACCTTTTGCTTAAGTCGACGACTGATTGAATATACTTGCCTCCTAAAATCCTCTCTAGATAATATCTTTTGTTTTCTCTCTTTGTGAAAAATAAAATGTATTCATATATCTGAGTGTGAGAGACTTGTTATATCCATCTGGTGGAAGGTTGTGAAAGTAGGAGATTGCTGGTGAAGTGCTTTCTATTCCTACTTGGTTTCTACAAAGATTGAATTATCAAGATTGATGGTTCTTGAGGATCTCTCAAGAAAAAATTATGCTGAAGGTTTTAGAGAAAGAAATGCTAACAAGTTCGTTAGTGTCCATTGAAGAACAAGACTAGAGTTGCTGGGTGTCTCATGTATTGGGCGACTTTTCAAAGAGCTAGGGATCTTGAAGTGAATAAGTTTTTGCTTAGATCACTGTCATGTAAAGTCTAGACGTTCTTAGTGGAGAAGATTGATGTGATCTACACTTAGAGTGTTTTTGTCTCTTGGAGGAAGTTATTCTCAAGAGATTTTCACTTCGTAACCAAAATCTTGGTGTTATCTTTATTTTGTTATCATTGTGATTTTGCATGTGCTATTCTTTTTCTTGATTGACAACTTATAGATCTAGGATCTTAGTTGATCAATCGTGAAGATAAACAATTGGGACAAAATCAAGTTACTACCCTTAATTTTCAAATCAACAATTTGAGACTTCTATGTTTCAAAATCACTCAATCCTCGCCCCCCGTTTAAATTTACTGTCAAATGAGACGGTTTTTCGTGCACGTGCATCTATTCCACCCAAATTGACGAATTTGCCCTCAGTAAGTAGCCTTACGAATTTGCCCTCACTGCAACAAAGCAGTACCATGGCTAGTTAGGCTCGACCGAAGCTCATACGGGTACTTCCATTATTTCATTTGCCCTGATGTTCATATGCCTCATATAGTTCCATGCAATCTGCCCATCGTCCCTGTATCTCACTCTATGTAACCCAAACTTCTCTGCTATGTCCTTTCCACTTGAACACCTCCTCTCCCTTAAAAAATCCACGACTCATTGCTGCTCTATTCTTAGATCTTGTTGAATATTCCCGGAGCCTTCTACTGCCCTGCCTTGATTCCAACGCCCCTGCGCACGCCCTATAGCAGCACCAACTGCAGCCCCAGCCGCAACTGCTCCTGTTGCGCCATAAAGAATAGAAGAGTCAGCCAGATGCATGTCTTTTCAGAACTCAGACAGCATGTAAAACCGGAGTGCATTCATCCCAGAAATCATGTTTGTTACCAACGTTCACACCCAATGATAAGAAAAACGACAAAACATGCAGACAGAGAGAAAGAAAGAGGAAATATTTACACCCAATGATGTTTCCGAGATAAGGGACGTTATTGACGTAAGGCAAGGCGCTGGTGACGAGTATGTTCCTCTTTCCAGGTATAGGTAGCTTCGGAATTTTCGGTCTACCTTCCTTCTCTCCTTCTCTGTTCACTTCGTGGTATCCCATGCTGCTGTTTCTGCTGCTCTGAGTCGGTGTTTGGAGTATTTAGATTTCCGTTTTAGAAAGAGAGAAGCAGATCACAGAGCATGAATGAAGCAAGGTTGGTGGACATCTGTCTACTTGGCTAAAACGCCGTTATTAAACCTCAACTAGCACAAAAGCAGACCACGATCATGGACTGTCATTTCTATCATCTGTTACATTTATTTGGAGAAGTAGTTGATTATAAGTTTTAACCCTAAAAAATCCTTAAAAGCTCGTGATTGAACCAACAAGTTTCCAGATTAATTAGAAAAGCGAGCACATGAAATAGATGAGAGTTTCCCTCGCCTTAACGCAACCTTCGAGAAGAAACGCTTGACTAATATGGCTTGAATTCTTTTTAATCCACGTTTAATTTAACGATGGTACTAGGTATGGCGTATACGTTTAACATGATCGACTATTTGAATGCATTTAATCTCAGGGAGTTGGATATGGAAGCTAGCTAGTTCGTAGGAAAAACAGATATAAAAGCTTGGATTCTTAAGTGTGGCTTGGGAATCCAACGTTGCTTTTAGTATTTGTTTTCTGTTATCTCCTTTTTTACTCTCTCTAATAGTATCTGCACACTTTGGAATAAATTCATCTTAGCGTCATTGTGTCATGCTTAAAAAAGAAGCTTCTTGGGAAGGACTTGTGCTCCGAATAACATATTAAATGCCAGCAGTTTATCGTCGTTCAAACTTGCCACTGTCCTGAAGTTTGTTCGTCATTTCCCTCGCATGGACATGGAAATAACCATGGAAGGATGGAAAGTTGGCTTCGCCAGATCAACAGTGAAGAACTAATTGAGTTCTTAATTTAATATAAACGTTCAGTTCACGAGCCAAAAGTATGATATTAAAATATATTCTGGAAAAGCAAAGAAATGGGGCATATGGGTATATAAAATGGAGAAGGACAAGTATTAATAGACCTACAGGCTATAGTTCCATCATTTGGTGAATGGACTTACAGAGGAAGTTAATAGATAATGCTACCGAAAGAATTCAAAGACAAGGGAGGAGCAGAGCCAGTTCAAGAAATCATGACCAGAATTCCGAAAACAACATACAATGTATATCAATGGTGATATATTCTTGCTACACGCTAGGAAAGCAGAGGAGGTGGAGGCCAACCGCAACTTAGTCTTTTTGGACCACCGTGACCAATAAATAGAGTAAATGGGTTGTCCGAAATCTAAAAGGAGAAACAATGATGGAATCACAGTTGACCAGGTCTGCAGGTTCATTGAATTAAAGATGAACAAAGAAACAGAGCATACATTATTTAACAACGTTTCTTTTGTGTTCTCAGTATCGCATCTCAAATATACACTACAATGTAACAAGTGGTGACCGCTACCTTGTACCAGATAAATCAGCACCTGTGTACATAACAATTGGAGATGGAGGAAATCAAGAAGGTCTTGCTGGAAGATGAGTTGAACTGCATGATTCGGTAAATTCATCTCCCTCAATCGTAGTGATGGATCATAAAGAACAGTCAACTTCTTCATCTTCTAGTCAGCTAGAGAGATCCTTATTGTTCTCTTTGTAATTGAGTCATGTTTAACAATTGTTGGTTGGTGTTGGAGGTTTGTAGACCCACAACCAGATTATTCTTCGTGGTCGAACCGCTAATGCTTTCTTCTCCTTCTTCACTGCAGTGGGCAACGTCCTAGGCTTCGCCGTCAGGTCCTACATTCACCTTTGGTATTCGTCTGGGCACAAAGAGAGCAAGGGCAGTCTGGACATCCACCAATCACTTATCAAGGATATTCTGGTCATTTTACGAAAAATCGTCTCATTTGACGGTGAATTTAAACGGGGAGCGAGGATTGAGTGATTTTGAAACATAAGGGTCTCAAATTGTTGGTTTGAAAAATAAGGGTAGTAACTTGATTTTGCCCCAAAGATATGAGGCTAACTATGAGTTTACCCCATTTTATTATTAGCATCTTGGTTGCTTGAAAATTGAATTCATTATTAGCATATAGATTGCTGAAAATTGATTTCATTATTAGCAACTAAGTGGCTGGAAATTGATTTTTTTGTTAGCATTTAGGTTGCTGGAATTTTTGAGAAATTATAGTTGCTGTAAAATTGCTAAAGTCTTGATATTACAATTGTTGTAAAATTGTTATAGCCTTGATATTATAACTGCTGTAAAATTCTTATAGTATTGAAATATAGTTGCTGTAAAATTGGTGTAGTGTGAATATTTTAAAGATTTATTTTTGTTGATTGACTGAAAATTGTAAAGTTATTTTTAGAGAAAAGAAATGGGATTGATTAATTTTTAAAATACTTATTCTGCACTCTAGATATAGGTACAACATTGGATATAAAGCTTAGTTTGAATTTGAACAATGCCTCTTTCATGAAAGCTACAAAGTGGGTAAATGACGTCAGGTTTTGGACCATGGGGCTTGGTTTCATTTAAGAGTTAATGCAGTTTTGAGTAGGGCTATGCAAAAAATGGCCGATCCGAATGCCCGACCCGATCGGTTCGGATGGGTCGGATCCTGATTCGGATAGTTTGTATATAAAAAACATACATTCGGGTCGGAGTCGGATACCCGGCTTTAAATCCGTTTTCATCCGACCCAACCTAATAATCCGAATGGCTGAAACGCGTTTTTTGGCCTTAGTAAAACGTGCGTTTCAGCCCTGTCCCTCCCCATAAGCGATTTCAGCCCTTCAGTTCCCTTTCCCCTTCGCGATTTTAGACTTCAGTTCCCCTTAGGGCTGTGCAAGAAATGCTCGATTCGAATGCCCAACCCGAATCCGACCCGGCTCGACCCGATCAATTCGGATGGGGTCGGATCCAGATTCGGATTCGGATAGTTTGTATATAAAAAACATATATTCGGGTCGGATTCAAATACCCGGCTTTAAATCCGTTTTCATCCGACCTGACCCGATAATCCGAATGGCTGAAACGCGCGTTTTGGCCTTAGTAAAACGCGCGTTTCAGCCCTGCCCCTCCCCCATACGCGATTTCAGACTTCAGTTCCCCTTTCCACACGAAAACCACACGCCCTTCAAAAAACCCTAACCTAACCGTGAGCCCTCAGTCGCCGTCGACCCGCCCTCAGTCACCGTACCCCCTGACCCTCAGTCGCCAGTCACTGCAAGCGTACACCCCCGACCCTCGGTCGCCAGTCGCTGCAAGCCTGCACGCACCCCCGGCCCTCAATCGCCAGTCGCCGAGTCTCCAGATATCTTTCTTTGTCAGTCTCTCTCATATGATATATTGCCCTAGGTTTCTTTATGCTGACTGTTGATGAGTTGATTTATTTGTTTATTTTGATTGCAGATCTAATTTTTCCGAATAGTTGTAGCTAAAAGACAAGGTAAACAATTTGTTTGTTTGCTGTTGATGCTTGATTTACTTTTGTTTGTTTGCTGTTGGGTCGATTAACGCATGCATGATGCATAAAATCAGTTTCTATTTTTGTTTGTTTGATGTTGGGTCTATACCAGTAGAGTAGTTAGTTTATTCACTAACTTTGCCGAACTGATTTCTTTGTTTATTTTTGTATGCTGCTTGATATGTTCAACTATAACAGCATACATTATTTGTTAATTATGAATTCTGATTTGAAGTTATTGTAGATATTGCGCTACTAGTGTAACTGTGTTGCTGTTGGAGTGTTGCTGTTCTTCGCTGGTAACTTGCTCAGGTAAGAGTATATTTTGCCATTATGCACTATATATTTCAGAAATTATAATATTTTGCCTATGGAGATTGGAGGCCAGGGCTTGATGAATTGGTTTGTTGGTTCTGTTGTGTTGTTGGTGATTGGAGATTGAAGTGTTGAATTGGTTTATGATTTATCTTTGATTTATGATTTATATCTGGTTTATAATATTTTTCCTATGGAGATTGGAGTGTTGGCTTATGAATTGGTTGTTGACTTGTTGTATTATACTATTATATGAATTGGTTGTTGAAAATATATGAATTGGTTGCAATATGAATTGGAATGTATGAATTTGTTACTCAAAATATATGAATTGGTTGCTGAAAATATATGCATTGATTGCTGAAAAATATTGGCTACGGTCAACACCCATTAGCCCTGCCCAACGAGTCTTAGAAATGGTTGAGGATTTTGAAAGCTTTAGACTAGACTCAGGTAATAATGTTCTCTGAAATTCAATTCATTTACTATTTTGGTTCATATTTTTGTTTAATTAATGTTGTTTCCATCTTTTTATATAGAATTGGAAGCTGATCCTATACGTATCTTGTTGGACGAATCTCGAATGAGTTGGATTTTGGTTCATCTTTTTGTTTAATTAATGTTGTTTCCATCTTTTATATAGAATTGGAAATTGATCCTATGCGTATCTTGTTGGACGAATCTTGAATGAGTTAGATTTTGGACATTATGTGATTGTGAGTAATATCTTACTTCTAAATTCTAATGTTCCACTTATTTGTCAATCTTTTTATCTTACTTCTAACTTTTAAGTTCTAACTGTAATTCATTGTCTACAGGATGGAAAGCAAAATGAATTGTGTTTTTTTTTCAGTAATTGGAAGTACATTTTGCTTACTTAAGCTTTTCAATTTTCATATATTCGAATGAAGTTGTTTAATGTAGTATGTTTCATTTGTTAGTTTGCAGAGACTAGAAAGTGATTTAGTGTTAATTTTGTTTTTATTTTTTGTTATTTCTGCAAAGTAGTGTTAATTTTGTTTTTATTTTTTATGTTTTGTTATTTCTGTTAAGTTGTATGTTAATGTTTGATTCGATTAACATGTGATCTAGTTACTTAGTTAGTAGTTATTAATGATATACGTATATAATATATTCGAATGGAGTAATTTTGTTCTATATACTTATATCCGAATGATTTTTTTTAGGGAATAAGGCTACAATTTATCATTTTTAGCAATTTGCAAAAAAATACAGAGCAATGATATGCAATTTTAGTCTTTTACCGTATATGGATACAAGATAATGAAATGGGTCCAAACTAAATAAGGATTAAATATTACTTGTTATAGGTATATTTGCACAAAAAAGAAGAAGAAGCCCATTATAGTTTTACAGGGCTTAAAGCGCTAGTCACAGCTTAAAATGACCTTAAATCCAATATTTTTGACCCAACTCGGACAATAGCCCAATTTAAATATCTGCCCCAAAAAAGCCCAATACACACAGGCCCATTTCAAATTCGGCCCAACTCCGAATATACCGAGTGATCCAGATATTAGGCCAATTCAGATTCGGATAAGGGGTTTCCGAATCCAAAATTTTCGGTGCACACCCCTCGTTTTGAGTAGTGACTCTAAGTGACTTACAACAGATCACGATAACTCTGGATAGGGGTGTAAGTCCGGTCCGGCCTTGGGCGGATCTCCGGCTCCGGTTCCGTCACCAGTTCCGGGAAGAGGAGGTACGGCTGTTCCAGGAACCGGAACCGGTGGTCAATTTGGAATTTTTCCGGAACCAGAAGCGGAATTTTCCGCAGGTTTAGTGGAAAACCGGTTCCGAGTTTTTTTATTTTTATTTTTAATTAACTGAATAGTAAAACGACGCCGTTCTATTTTAAATAGAACGACGTCGTTTAAAAGTTTTAAAAAAATATAATACAGCGGATCAAAATGTGTCGTTTTGATCCCCGGTAAAAAACCCTATCCCTCTCGGCCTTTCCTAAGTCTCCTTCCTCCAATTCGCGAATCACAATTCGCAACCCTCAGTGCCTCACTCCCTCAGCTGTCTCCCTCTCTTTCTTCGATCGTCTGCCGAGTGCGGCAGTGCCGAGTCTGCCGACTACCATTGTTGTTTCCCTCTGCTCTTGCAGTCCCTCTCTCTGTTCAAAAGCCATTGCTCTCTCTCTTCTCTTACCGTCTCACTCTTTCTCTCTCTGTTCGAGCAAAGGATAGGGCTCGACTGCCCAGAGAGCTCTCTCTCTCTGTTCGAGCAAAGGATAGGGTTCGACTGCTTCTCTCACGTTGTTTCTCTCTCTCTGGTGATATTGTTGTCTCTTAATGTTGATAATATACTGTCTGGTTGGTTTGTCTTTGGACCATTGAGAAATAATGTTATTGTGACTCAGTTGGATTCATTGCTGAATTTGCTGGTTGCTGAGTAATGGGGAAATGTTGGATTGCTGAATTGTTGGATTGCTGGTTGTTGTTTGCATTTATATATGCTGCTTCAAGGAACATGTCTTGTCTACGGTATGAAAATATAATGAACTTATAACATTTTGTTGGATTGCTGGGTTGCTGTATTTAACGTTTTTTTGCTGAATTGTTGGATTTCTGGTTGCTGAGTAATGGGGAAATGTTCATTGCTGAATGGGGAGATTTTCATTGGTGAATTGTTGGATTGCTGGTTGTTGTTTGCTTTTATATGTGCTGCTCCAAGGAACATGTCTTGTCTACGGTGTGAAAATATAATGAACGTATAACATTTTGTTGGATTGCTGGGTTGCTGTATTTAACGTTTTTTTTATGAATTGTTGGATTGCTGGTTGCTGAGTAACGGGGAAATGTTCATTGCTGAATGGGGAAATTTTCATTGCTGAATTGTTGGATTGCTGGTTGTTGTTTGCTTTTATATATGCTGCTCCAAGGAACATGTCTTATCTACGGTGTGAAAATATACAACATTTTACATTTCTACTTTCACTTTATTAAAAAAAATTTATGTGCTAATTGTTGATACATTTGTTTTTTTGCAGAGTTAATTTCTAATGCTGCAGCGATCGTGGATGGGTCATATGTGATTGATTGATGTTTGATTATGTTATTAATTTCTTACTTGGGTTGATACTTCTAAGTTTGTATTGTAATATTTTGTTATTTCAAGTTAGTTTCAAGTTTGATTTGAGATTTATTTAATATGAGATTTTGTGAATTGCATGTTTTTAGATTTATTTTTACATTTGTTTGTCAATTATATGTTTTAGGATTTTATTTTGTGAATTGTGATGAATGAGTAAGATTTTCATTTATTTAAAAAATACTTAAATGGGCCAAAAAATATGGACCAAAAAGTTGTCGGAATTTCGCTATCCGCTTCTGCTAAGTTCGCTTCCGCTAAGAAGCGGACTCTATTTTGGTCATCCGTTAGTTAGCGGACCGGATGTCGGAATGTAAAATTTCGCTTCCGACTAGTCTGTTATTCACCGCTAACTCTGGACCAGGCTCCTCTGCAATTCGGTCAGCCGAATTGCAGAGAGTGAGAGAGAGTTGTGGGTCCCGGGCGAGGCTTACAACAGATCACGATGACTCTAGACCAGACTCCTCTGCAATTCGACTGACCGAATTGCAGAGAGCAATAGGTGAGAGAGAGTGAGTTGTGGGTCCCCGACGAGACTTATAATAGATCACGATGACTCTGGACCAGGCTTCTCTGCAATACTCTAAGTATTGCATAGAAGCCTGATCCTACCCGAGAGCCACAATTCTCTCTCACTCTCTCACCTATTGCTCCCTCGGTCCTTCCACAACTTCTAGGAGAACAAAAAGCCGATTTATTCTTCTGGACAATGATGGTAATAACTCAATTGCTTTTCTGGCGGGTGGATTAAAACTAGTTTGACTGTTCGTACATTTTGACCATTTCATTTATTATTCCAAAATCATGATCTTTGTTTTGACTGAATTACGAATATGTCACCGACTATCTCTAATGTTGTTTTGTGCATTACGTGGTTGTAATGGATAGCCATTTTAGTGAATGATCAGGGTGTTAGCATAGGGATAGGTGTAGAACATTGAGACGCAGCTCCGCATACAAAATTTGAATGAGAATATAAGGAAGATAAGGAAAATTATCCCTACATAATATAATTTTCAAAATTCATGTAGATAATGAGAGACATAAAGAAGCTTATCCTCACATGATATGATATGGAGATTTTGTTGGAACTGGGCATACTAAATTTAAAAGAAGATAACCAGAGACAAGTCACAAGAGGAAGATAAGGAAAATTATTTTGATGGCATAAAAAATTTGAATGAGAATCTTATGTCATGAGGAAAATTATCCTCACATAATTAAGGATAATTTTAAAAATTCAACTATGGATAAAGGAAGACATAAGGGAGCTTATCCTCGCATGATCGGTGGAGATTTTGTTAGTGATAAGGTTGTTTCAAATTTTGTATGCGGAGCTGTTTTTCAATATAGAATACCTATTAATTTAAACGGCCTATGAATTTTTATTATCATGTGAGAAAGATTAGTCGCATATCGAATTTCCTCGGATCATGACATGTGAGAATAAAGCCAAATAAGGCGGCGAGGGCTCCAGAGAGGAAAAGGAGTTTCCCTGCATCTTGCTTTCGGGCATTTGCATGGATAAGTGACTAGTCCGAACCCAAGCAAACGAGGGACAAAACTTTCATAACTCATCGGCACGAGAATCTTCCCTTTTAGAATGAAGCTATTTGACATAAATGGAGAGAGGTTTCTTTCTTCTTTCATCTTTCAATACTTTTTGGTCTTGTCATGTACTTCTTTTAACACATCCAGATAAACGAAACTCAGTTGCAATATGCCTTTATGTGCCGGTTTACACACTTCAATTAATCCTGAAACGTGTGTAGCAGCTGACGATTACTGGATCAAACGTCCTGCATGGCTCCAAAGGGTTATGAACTTGAGATCTTGATAAAAGAACAAATTACCAAAACTTAAGCCTTTATCACTAGATCAAGAGATAAAATGATCAAGTCGAACGTTCTCTCTCAAAACCAACCCTCTCTATTTTCCCCCAAACCCCAGCACCCCTACGGAGGAGGGGGGAGCTCCGACTCCCTCATCTCCCCTCCTCCTTTTTCGTTTTCCCCTCCTCCCTTCTCCTTCTTCCCTCTCCCCCTCTCTGGTGTGATTGGCCGGTGGGCTTGTTGGGTTGGTTTGTTTTTTGGTTTTGCTTTGCAGGTCTCTTCCACGAAGCACACGACGGTTTCCTCCCCCTTTTGAAGAGCACGCGCCATCTGGTTGATTTCAGCACGCCGAACTCTTCGAAACCCATCTTCTCTGGCGTCCAAGCGGTGGCGGTAGTTGATCCACGCGTGGATCTAACGCGCGGTTGTTCGTAGTCGCCCGTGACCGCCACTCCGTCGCCCGAATCCAGATCTTCTCCACCGGAAGGGCCTCTGTGGCTCCTGCCCTACATTTTCCGGTCTGGATCCCCTCCTCCACCCTGCACGCGCTGCCGCCGCCGGTCCAATTCTGGATTGATTCTCCCCGGTTTATGGCGAATTTTATGTTATGCTTTATGTTCCACATAAGCCCGTTTGGGCTAGCCTAAGTGTTTAAGGCTTGTTTAGGTTTAATTACATGTTATTTTACTGTTTGTAATTGCAACTGGGATTGCAAATTTAACGCTCTACTGGAGCCGGCTCGGCAACACTGTTGTCGATCCTTCAGCGACAGTTCTTTCACAGTTTTTTCGTGTTCCCTTGGACTCTCGGGTCCTCTCGCTTTGGACTTCGAGTCCGTCATCCCTGAGGACCTTGTGTTCTCTTTTAAAGCCACTTTAGTGTTGTCCCCTCCACTGTCGCTTGTAACGCCCCTTTTGGGTTCTGTTCTTTGTTTTCCTAGATTGTAATTTTTGTTTGTGTTTTTTTAATATTTCATCATGAGTTAAAAAAAAAAGAGATAAAATGATCGATTAGAGGTGCGGGTGCAAAAGATAGATAAGGTACAAAAAAAGGAGTTAATGACTATTTTTGTCCATGGTTTTGATCACTTTACAAAATTCGTCCATAGTTTTCTCATTTATCACATGTATTCTTGATGCAGGGGGATCCGAGGCAGATGATGCCGAGCTTTCAGATTGCTCATTGATGGCGCTGAATTACCTGGAGCGGGAGGATCAACGCAAAGATGGCAAGAAATCGTAATCTAGCCTATTTGGGACGGTTTCCGTGCACATGTCGGTTTTTTGGCCATAACTTTGGCTACAAGTATCCGATTCGCGCCCGTGACCCCAATTCGGAAAGCTCTTTTCGGCGCGCATGTCATAGCCATCCAACTACACTTGGTGCACTTCGTTTCGAGCCCTAAATCCGCTGTTTTCCTTTTCGAATCTCCATTTTTAGTTAATTTTTGCTATTTATGGTAATTTTCTATTTGTCGATTAGGAAATAATTCCGAACCCGATTTTGGCTAGATTTTTGGCAATCGTTTAATTTCTTTCAGTATTTCGTTTTGGTAAAACTTTTAGGGTTTTTCTATTTTTGCTAAAATTCTATGAAGGTCGATTTTTCAGCTATTTTAACTAGGGGTAGGCAAACCGGGTTCGGGTTCGAAAATTTCAACCCGAACCTGACCCGACATTTTCGGGTTTATTTGTGAGGAAACCCGAACCCGAAAAAACCCGAAAATATCGGGTTGAAACGGGTCGTTCCGGTTCGGAAAAGGCGGGTCACGGGGTGATGGCGTTATATTTTCGGGTTCGGGTCGGGTTCGGGTTTAATTTCGGGTTTGCCCATATACCCGAACCCGAAATTTGGTTTTTATTTACATGTAAATCCGAACCCGAACCTGCCTAAACCCGACCCGATCGGGTCGGAAACGGGTCGGGCCGGTTCGGGTTGTCGGGTCTCGGGTTTTTTCCCACCCCTAATTTTAACCCCGTTTGTGGGTTGTTTTGATTAATTACTGATTATTACGAATTTTATTGAATCTAGAGTGTTTTCTGAATTTTTGGGTCGAAATTCTCTCTTTCCTTCTTGCAAATTGCCTATTGTTTTAGCCTACAAAATAATCTCTATTCTGTTCGGCGTCAATTCCATAGATTTCATGATGCTGTTAAAATTATCATTTTGTCCACTACCATTAGCGAATTGTCCAATCAACTAATGGTCTCACACATTAAATCCTGAATTGCCAAACCAACTCGGCTTAAAATATTTTAGGCTCTCCACTATGCGGGGTGGCCTAGGGAGGCCATGCGACTCCTGATGTTTGTTTTTTTTTTGTTAAAAAAATTGCTAATTGATTTTTTCTTTTCTAATTTTGTTTATTTTACTGACGTGGCTTTAATAAAAATGATGTTGCATTTTTAAATAATTTTTTTACATGTGTCATATTCTAGTTGGTGATGACGTGTAAGAACGTGACTGGGCAAAACGCTAACGGTAATAGACGAAATGACCATTTTGACAACATCATGAAACCCAGAACTACTTGTGATAAATAAGAAAAATTCAGGTACAAATTTTATAAAAGGGTCAAAAGTCAAGTACAAAAATGGTAATTAACAAAAAAAAATGGCAGAGCCACACTCTCATGACAATTTTTCGGTTATGATCCGTTTTTATTTATAAAAAAAATATTATTTTTTCTCTTTCACACACTTTTCTCTTTTTACAATTATTCACCAACTCTAACCATTATTTAACGCCTCCATCATTTGTCTAAAAGTTTAATTCCCCAACCACAATATTTTACATTACTTTCTCACAACTTTCAATAAAATTTTAATCAGCTCTGTTTGGATGGCATAACTTTTTTTTTAAAAAAAAATTGTTGACAACCACCTTTTTACTAACTCCAATATATTTTTTTTAAATTTTGATAATATTTTTACAAAAATTCAATATATTTTTTATAAATGTTAACAACTTTTTCACAAAATTATAAGAGAATCTAAACTAATCCTAACAAAGAAAAAACTTTTCTCTTATACCCATCCAAACACAAATTTTCAAAAAAAAAAATCAAACTTTTTAGGAGAAAATACATTTTCCACCCACAAAATACCAGAGTAGTGACACATTACACCCCAAACTACCATCTTTAAGACATTGCACCCTCAAATTACCAATGTTAGACATTTTACACCCTAAATTACCTACTTTGACACATTACACCCTCAAACTACTAATATTAAACACTTTGCACCCTCCATTTGACAATAATACCCTTAAATTAATGAATTGACAACAATATATGTAATATATGCAAAATAGGTTAAGGGCATTATCATCATTTTAGTCTACAAATTTGACATAGGGTGTAAAGTGTCAAAAATTGATAGTTAAAAAATGTAATGTATTAAAATTGATAATTTATGATGTAAAGTGTAAAATTTATAGTAATTTGTAGGTGAAAAATATATTTAGTCTAATTTTTTAAGTTTGAAACATGCCAAGGACAGTCACGTAGTCTGGTGGCCATGACACGCCATACTATTTGAAACATTTGGAAAACTTCCAAGGGGGCAATAAACACTTGCCTGGACTAGGGCCGTCTTACCTGTGACTTCGACTCCTGTCAGTTTTCAAGCACTCCGAGTCGAGAAGCTGGCTCGTGAAAAATAGCAGACAAGGGTCAAGGACTATATCAGTACACAGCCACTTTCAAGAGTGGACGTGACATGGGTGAGTGGGGGAACACCGGAAGCATTGTCAAAGGACGTGTCGAAGGTAGGAGTGTTACGGAGTCTGCACTCTGCAAAAAGGCGTCACCGTGCGTTTCATCAAATAATCCACTCCCACTCACCCACAAAAAGAGAAACAAAAGAAAAACATTTGTATAATATCTGCTGTACCATCTTCCCATCTTGTTATGTTTTTGTCAAGGAAGATAATTCACTTCTACCCATCATCACGATGTTTTAGTGATTAAGAATAAATTTTGTTAAAAAATATAATTCAAAAAATATAATTTATTTTTTTCTTCTAACATAATTTTTAAAATATATGTTTGTTTGTCAAAATATTGAGACTTTATTAAGATTTATTGAAATTTATAAAAAAAAGTGTGTATATATAAAATTTAAAAATATTGAAATATATTTATTTTGCTGGAAATTTTCGTACCCAAAATATGGGGGGAAACAAACATATCAAGAATAGATTGTATCGTAACCACGTAATTGACTACTCACTAGGAGATTAGAATCACCACTAAGCATTAAAGAGAGTTTGACCTGTCCATGAGGGGAGTATTAATTTATTAAAGAATATAATAATTAAAAAATATAATTCAAGTAATTAAATTAATTTATTTTAATAGTTTAAATTTTTATTAATAACTGTTAATTTATAGTGTGTTTGACCCACACTTCAAGGGCTTTTAAACATGACAGTCTTATCCTCCATATTGGTCGAAATCCCCCGAGTAGTAATGCAGATAATTCCAAATTCTGAATAGCTCAATTGAACAATTTGGGAAAAGGTCGGATTAAAATCTTTGGAATAATTGCACCGATATACAATTTGGGAGGCAAACATGCAAAAACCATGAACAAAATCTTCACGGAGCACCTTTCTGGCAAAAAAAAAACCCTTTTGTTTTGCATACTTTTGAGTGTGTTATGTGTATATGTATACCTAAGCATAGCTATTAATTAGTTTTTTTTAATCTAGCAATTAATTAGTTGATTGTTGTGCGTGAATTATTTTCCTATCCCCTTCGGTCTTTGCTATTAGGAAGAAAAAAGGTTGATTTATTAAGTATTTGAATCATGATCATAGCTTTAGCACTTCTGGTTTAAGCACCTCAAAGCTGGATCCAAATTCATTCTTTTTATTTCTTCGTTATATTCTTCTTCTGATCACAGCACGAGAACCTAGAAAAGTGAACCAACCCTGTAAAAAAAAGTTGTCACTTTTACCTTAAAAAGGAAAAAAAGACGAGGAAAAACCTCTGTGAGATACCAAAACACAGTGGATTCGCCACATTAATTAGAGTTTGTCAAACGTGAGGTTGAGGTAAATGCCCGCTGCTGGTGACTCGTGGACGTTGCCATGGGTCTAGAGATAGAGAGGGTGAAAAAAGAAAAGAAAAGAAAATAACAGAGGACTTGCTATATGGGAGGGAGGGAGGGAGATTAGACGGATATGTCCAGGTACTTTTTGATTCCCACCTCTCAACTCTCCTTTTCAGAGGAAGTGACCCTCCTACACATTGAGAAAGGATTGAACAACAAGCTATGGTAAACTCTCTCTTAATTATTGGAGAAGACAACAGAATGGTGAAAGACACGAGTCACACGACTGTCCTGCCCAGCAAACCTGTCCCGTTGCAACTGGGCCATTGAATGTGCACAAAGAAAACAAAAGCAAAGCTAACCCGGCAATGCCCTTGTAGAGCCCTACTTCCTTCCCACCATTAAAAGCACATATATCCTCCGTTCTCCGTCACTCTCTCTACCGCAGCGTCGTGCTCAGACTAAGTTGCCTCTGTTGAAGATGCCAAGGCCAGGCCCCAGACCTTATGAATGCGTTAAAAGAGCTTGGCACAGCGAAAGACTCCAACCCATGAGAGGTTCTATTATTCAACAGATTTTCAGGTTCTGGGTCTTGTCTATTTTGATTGCTCTCTCGGATTTTCGGCGCTGCATATGTAATTTTAACTGAGTGCCTACCATTTGTTTGGTTAGGGTCGTCTATGAGTCTCACAGCGCTGCAACTAAAAGGAACAAAGAATGGCAAGAGAAACTTCCAGTTGTTGTTATGAAAGCAGAGGAAATCATGTACTCCAAAGCAAATTCTGAGGTTATTTTTGTTAATTTTTGCATGGAAATTATTGGATCCTTCGATGTGTACGCGCGAGCGCCTGTTTGATGCTCTATTGTTTTGTGCTTTGTACTGATGTTTCATTGTGTCGTTGTCTAGGCCGAGTACATGAATCCGGAAACACTATGGGACAGAGTAAACGATGCCGTAAACACGATCATTCGGAGAGACGAGAACGGTGAAACTGGCGAGCTTTTGCCGCCATGTATAGAAGGTACTAATCAATTATTCCATCTATATTACTCTCGAACCAAGTTTGTAATGATGATTTTGAGTTTTGTCAACGGAAAAGTATATTAGCTCAAGCTTTATTTACTATGAGAAGTAGTTTAAACCGGAAAAAATTAGACGTTGTAATTTGTATTTTCCTCTTTTGTTCTACCTCCTATATTGTTCAGCTGCCCTTAATCTAGGTTGCATTACGGTGAAGGCTTCGAGAAGCCAACGACACAGTAATCCTAGGAGTTACCTCACCCCAAGAGCACAAGAACCCGCTTCTTCACCTGCAAGAATTTTTTATAAAACTACTTATGAACAACGCCCATTGTTGCCATTTCACTCTGGCAATCAGTTAAACCTTGCAAGAACAACAGCCATGAATCCTGCCCGTCTGGTTTCAGAATCCAACATCCACGTGAACCTAAGTAGTAAGCTCTCTGTCCCTCGCAATTACCCCCTCTTGATAGAAAACACTGCTGCTGGAAGAAACCAGTTCCTGGCAATGGAAAGTGACTCCCCGCTGAACTTTGGTACTGTGTATCCTGTGTATTATGGAACTCACTCTCAAACAGGAGAGTCCCAATTGGGCTCCTGGATGCCAAAAGAGCCACATTCCGAGACTATATTTGACGGCAAACCAATCATTGCGGCAACTGGAGAGCCTGCTAAAAACAATGTCTTGCAGAACCCTTTCTCATGTCAGAATGCCGAAAATGCTTCAAATAGATTCATGCAAATGGATGTCCTGGACACCCAGGAGAAGCCACAAGAGAAAGAATGTGATTTGTCGTTGAGGTTGGGTCTGTTTTCACACTCGTGTATGAGCATTGGAAGTAGTTCGGTTTGTGAAACAGAAGACGTTCGTTCAACAAGTTCTCAAGAGGGGGGCAGGTTTAGCGATTTATCTCCACAGACGTACAAGGAGTTCAGTTTTTTTCCTAGGAAGGCTGGTTATGATTCGGGTGACTCCAGATCAAGAAAGTGGAATATGGGGGATGAAGGTCAGCGTTTGGAGACAAGGAGAAAGCGTAAGGCTCCCTTTTGCAATGGTGAGGATGGGTAATTTTATTGGACAATAGAGCTCCCATCCCACTGGTTCATTGGTCAAAATGAATGCAAAAAGTTTGTAGACAATCTTTCAATCGGAACATATATGCTCTAAAATATAAGGTGCACTGAAATATGTTATTGAATCCTGTTTTCTGACCTCTTAATCTCTGGAGCTCAGATTGTGAAGTTTCAGGAGCTTCTGGTTGGAAGTTGTGGCGGTGTTAAATGTGAATTGTAAAGAAAAGCTTGTTTTGTTTGATTCCTAGTACTTGAATGAGAAGACAACAAGGCAGTAGTTTAAGGCCTTGAATCCTCTAGCCTAGCAGATAGTTTTGGAATCAATTTAGCTATCTAAACTGCAAGTTTAACTCATTACATCGAATCTAATTGTCTACTTCTATATTGGTTGGTACACTTAAAAATGATTGAAGGGACTCTAAACCTTAAGTCTGCAAGCACTGCATTGAACTTCTTGAACGGGACCAGTACACATTAATGTCAGATACAAACTTACATACATCCATTTGGCTTGTGTCAAGTGGAAAATACCTTCTCTCAGATCTTCTATATCCCCTTTCCTTAATAGGTTTACCGTAGATCTATTAGTTCAGATGACCATTCATTTTTCGTTATGCTTCTGTGGGTAAATCTCCATGGTGGTTGGAGATTGATATAGGGTTTCCTTTTGACACATTATTTGTCATCGGTATGATAGTGTAAAGGCATAGCTTCTGGCTGCTTCGTCGGAGGAGCTTTAATATATAAAGATGCCATCCAGTGTGTTGGATTGGGATGGATTTGCTGCATGTGTCAGCTTTACCTTTTGAAGTAAGCTTTAATCGAGTGAATCTGGAGGGTAGCCTTGGTGGCGGTACCAGAGAGGGAGAGAGTTTTCTCCTTCCTTTTGTTGTTGTGCCCTTTTTCCCCTGTGCGTCTTCTGTGTAGTCATCCGGGCAATTAGAG
Source organism: Myrica gale (assembly GCA_963930655.1). Taxonomy (NCBI): domain Eukaryota; kingdom Viridiplantae; phylum Streptophyta; class Magnoliopsida; order Fagales; family Myricaceae; genus Myrica; species Myrica gale. The sequence continues at coordinate 27,670,292 of OZ005598.1, read as the reverse complement.
CAATTAGATAGGAGAAAGGTTGTCAATTATAATAATTTTATTATATTATAATAAAAACTTCTTAAACTAGTTTTTGGAGTTGAGAAGGTCTAAGATCACCCTAATGGCTCAAGAGGTGAGGCTTTCCTCTTATATTTATAAACTCACCACCAACTAATTCCACAACCGATGTTAGATTATCCCCAAAAGAAACGTGTGAAACAAAATGCGTGTAGTTCGCCTTTCAATTCATCACCCGTTCTGCTGAATGCTTTGATCTTTTGCTTAATGGATTGATGCCGAATTCAATTTGCCGGTGGAAGAGTGATCTGGTCTAAAGTCTGATCCTTCGTGCTAAATATCATTATACGACAGAAGTGAGAACATTTCTAATGCTGTCTGGATCTCTGCGTCTTGCTTTAGGAATTGTTTTGAAAATTTCTTTTTCGGTAATTATGCGTTGGGAGTGAAGAGATGCAAAATTTCGAAAATAGAGTTTAGAGTCCTCGTGAGTTACTTGAACCTATTGTCTCAAGTATTTGGCGCTTCGAATTTGATGATAAAAAAATTGGTCCGTGAGTTAATGCACAATCAGAGCACTGCGAAATTCGGTGAATGGTTTAGGTACGGTTCTTTTAAATGAAATTTCTCTTGTGGAGGGAGAGAAATGCAAGACTCCATGGCAGGAGGTCTCGAAAACTGATCTTCGCCTTGAAAGAGATTAGAGCTATTGTGATAGCGAAGCTATGCTGAAGCAGTGGCGGAGCCAGAAACCCAATTAATGAGGGGCAAACTTTTAAGGAAAAATGACAAAAAATTTTTTTTTTACTACTTAATGCAAAAAAATGTCTTGAGAGTATAAAAAAATTAAGGACTAAAAACACTACAAATATTGAAATACACGTACCGTACTATTTGTTGATACTGAGAGGTGACATTAAAGATTAAATTCTTGTTGTTCAAGACACCAATAGAGCACCAACTAATCACACAAACAAAAGTATTTATATATATATATATATATATATTATTTGTAAAACAAAACACATAAATGAAATAAAGTATTTTCAGCAATATAACTTTTTACTTCCATAAATGAAGTACTTATTTTTGTTGCCAGAAAGGATGTGCCCTATGCTCAATAAGTCCTGCTGAATTTGTTGGGATATGTAAAAAAAAACATAACACATAAATGAGAAAAATAAACAATTACTGTATTTCTATTATTCTTGAAAGAAACAATAGCAAAACGAAGCATATTGGAAAAAGAAGCCAAATTATCCAAAGTTCAAAAAGAATCCAGGTTCCAATGGCATAAAAATACTTCTCACCCTTGCTTTTGTTTTTTTTTAGTATGACAGTACTATTGAACACGAGCTTCTCAAGAGTGGAATCTCTATCAATAATAAAATAACCCGAAATTACAAGGAGGAAATACATACTTGGTAAATGATAATAGAAAAAAAAATTTGGACAAAAAGTTCAATTTTAACATCCAAATAACTATTCTACTCCCCTTACAAAATGAGAAAACAGAAAAATCGTAGTTCAAAGTGCCCATTACCTGGCTAAATTAATGGCTAAAATTTTGAAGAAATAGATTTATAACTTGATCCAAACGTCACAAATTACAATGAAAAAGAAGTTCCATCTTTAGAGAAAGACAATTAAAAACAAGTTAATCTCATGGGCTATGAAAAATCAGACCTAAACAAACAAAAGATAGATGAAAATGAGTCTTACTTCAACTTTGGATTTTCATAAATTGTGGAGAAGTCAGACATGTAAAATTAGATGATGATAGTGACAATAAAATGATATAACCAATGATTCTCTAGTAAGTAAAGATGAACACGCAACACACTTGAATAATTGAATTATCACTTATCCAACAAGAGCACACCACCCCCTTTCTCAGTATTTGCGATATCCAAATTCTCAACCAAGTCCAACATAAAAGGCAAAAGAACAAAAAAAAAACAGTACTAGAATAGTGAAAACATCTATTTCAATGATTACAACACACAATGATTATTAGGACTCAGAAGAAGTATATGAAATATTCGTCGCAAAATTCACGACAACGTCGACAAGTTAATGTAGGATTTTAAGTTTTGACATAAATAAATATCTCTCTGCTTATTCTTTAATTTGATTTTGAGGTATTGGGCTGCTTGGGTTTTAAGGGGGGCGGACTGATTCATTTAGGCAAGCAGGGGGCAAGCATAATTTTTATTTGGCCAAGGGGGCAAACCTAATAAAAATAAATAAAAAATAAAAAAATACATGTAAAAAATTTTTTTTTGGGGGGGAACCGGGGCCCCCCTCCCTCCGCCTGTGTGCTGAAGGGTTTCCTGGCGACTAGTACCAACAGTAATCTTGTAAGCAGCTGGTGCTTTCGTGGCCTGTGCATTTTCCTCAAAGCCAGCCGAGCCCCTTGACTATTGTGTGCTTGTCCTAATTTTTTGTCCACTGCGTATTTTGTGGGGTCTTGTTTCTTATCAGTTTACTGACTGATTTAGATTGCTGTGTTGCTGTTTTCGATATGGTGAATGGTCCCACCTGAAGCAGGTTGTTATTCTGCGCTACGATGTAGATTTGTTCCTTAATCCACTTCGCACTTGCCCAAAAGAAGAAGAAGAAGAAGAAGAAAAAAAGCAATCTTGCGGAAAACATGAACGTCCTTCGTATTTATATGGATACTCCCTAAGCTCCAATTAGGCATCCACATTGGACTCACTCAACGGGTATCGAAATTATCTGCTCTGTCTCGAAAACCCTACTCAAATTCTACATAAGTGATTGCTCAATTAGTCTTCTTGTTCGCTTGGAATTGGGTTAGGAGGCTTAGTGGTCTCAGTATTTGATATGGATGAGAAAATGCTCAGAGAAAGGACAGGCATGGACAATTTCCCTTTGGAAGCTCTCTACTTACGTGCTAACTGCTGCGCTTGTCTCGTAGTACAAATGGAATAGACCAGACGACGTAGCTGAAAACCACTCAGACAGCCGAAGAAAGACAAAACGAGATACGACTTACGAGTCAAACAAGAAAAGGTAACCATCCGCGACCACTGCAAACTCGGGCACGGCCGCACGGATAAAAAGTAGCTGCAGATGATTTTTTTTTTGTATCACATTTCTACCTGAAATACGTACATGTGGGTTCTAAAGAGGGCTTTAACGGGGCTAGACCTCATGAAATATTTCCGGATCGGGCTTGGTTCAGTTAGTGGAACAAATAATGGGCTTTCTAGACTTTTAGCTTGAGATATGGCCGGGCCAGAGTTCATATTCGCATGGCCCATAAAAGGAGAAAAGAGACTTCCACTGTGTTGTTATGCGCTGGGCTGTCTTTTTAAGCAACAATGTCAATAATTTCCTAAATTTGCCCGTAAATAAGTTGTACATCGCATGTCACAATTTTTTTTTTCAATCTACGATCCGTAAACAACCGTTTTATTGTAAATTAATTCAGAAATACAGTACAATATTTTCACATATTGTAAATTTATATCGTATACTTGTTTGGGTGCTGGACGTTTAGACGAATGTCAAGACGGAGACAACGGCGGTGGAGAGCATGGCAAATAAGGCTCCGGCGGTTAGCTGAGATGAAGCGGACTCGGGTGATTCAGCTGGCGCTTCAACGGAGGAGTTCGGAGCCAAAACGGTGAGAGCCACCTTTTGACCTTGCTCACAGTTGTTGTCAACGACGCAGATGAAGTAGTAAGAGCCGGCAGATTGAGGAGTGAAGAAAAATGGGCTGCCAATATAGCTTAACACCTGCGTGCAGTTATCATAATCAGCCTTCGACACTTCAGCTGCATTTTGTGTGCCGGTCCAGTTGAAATCTGCTCATTACAAAATAAAAAGAACAAAATGGTCATCAAATATAATTCAAATAATCTTTCTAACACATCAGTAAATGTACCAGTCTAAAACTTGAGATATGATTTCGCACTTTACTTTAATTTTAATTAAATATTATAAATTTTAAATTAAAAAAATTCGACCCAGTTATAAACTATTACATAATATAATTTAAATAATAAAATCTTCATTTTTTCTATTCTTTTATTTTGAGGTGAAATAGATTCTTTCTTTTCACACAGTGCATGAAATTAGAAAATTGCGCGTCAGAAGTTGTAAAAATCTTGCATGGATAGATGAAAACTACATGGATATTGGGAAGTTTAAGGTCACGGAGTGAAGGAGAGTTTGAGGATCATGGCTTACTGAATTTGTCGCCGAGGTGAAACGTTTTTGTGCTCGCCCAGGTGGAGTAATAGGAGGTGTTGGGGGGAAGAGCCCACCTCAAGCTGTCTCCAACCTGATATTCTGTTGCAGCTGCACACTTCAGCAAAGCCACTACAACGACCAAGCACCCAATCAAACCCATTCGGCTGGCCATCACGCTGCGTCGACAATTCGTCCCGATACTCCCTCTAAAGATCATGTATGCTCTTCTCTTGCTGTGTAAGTGTTGAGGGATAATGGAAACGCTTTCGGATATGGATAGAAGAGAGCTCACCCTTGCTATATATATATATACCTTTAGAGTTGCGTACGGTTGTCTCCAACAAGAAGAATTTCAGAAATTACTGGCAAAGTGAAAAGGGAACCTTCATCTGGACCTTTCCCCAAGTCGGCCAACATTACGCGCTGCGTTTGGACTTGGACAAAGACACTCAGTTCGAGCAGGCCAGGACGTGTCCAGTGTCCACGTGGCTGAAGCATTCAAAAGTCTCACCGACGTAGCTCACAGCAAATGGATAAAGTACTTTGGAGTCATTCTAACGGGCAGCCTAGCCGTTACGTCTCCCATTTGGATATCCTGGGCAGCACAGCACTCTGAGAAGTCAAACGAAATACAAATTCAAAATGCCCAGCAAATACAAATATTCACTTCTGATGAAATATTTTGAAAAGTTAAAAAAATAATACTAAAATTTCAAAAAATTCGACATAAATTACAATATATATATATATTAAAAAATCAATCAAATCATGATGTTGTATAACAAAATTTTAATACTTTTTATTAAAAACTTTCCTCAAATAATCTCTTTACACTTTTTACACTAATAAAAATTAATCTACAATCAAATATCTTTAAAAAATTTACTCAGCTTTTTATAAGTCTTGATAAAACTTCAATCTACCTAAATATTCATAAAAATTGTCAAATTTTCTACAAATTTTTAGAATTTATTATTATAAATCAATTTAGAATTAAATATTTTTAACAAACTTATCCAACTTTTTATAGGTCTCAATGAAACTTTAATTTATCTAAATATTCACAAAAATTATCAATTTTAGGGTTGTGCATAACCGGTGGCAGTGGCGGTTATGCCCTCCACCGCCATCGCTATGTGCAGTTGTCCAATAATGGACACCACCCCCGCCACCGTTAAGGGAAGAAACCGGCCCCTAACATTGGCGGTGACGATTACGGCCACCTACATCAGAGATCACGAAAATCATCAAAAGAAAAAGTAAATCGCGACAAATCCAAAGCAAATCGCAACCAAATCCAGCCACAAACCGCAACCAAATCCAAGTCGTAACAGATCTACAAACCACAAACCCAAATCGCAACCCCATCGTAGCAAATCCACAAAACCACAAACCCAAATCACAACCATCTTAACAAATCGCAACCAAGAAAATGGTAACCAAATCACAGAGAGAGATGGAGTTACATGTAGCCGTTTGCTGCTGACGGACGAGGGTGGTGCGGCTGAAGGAGAGCGGCGGACTTGTGGCTGAAGGAGAAGGCCGGCTGAGCAGTGGGCAGAGAGAGGCTGAAGAGGCAAGAGCTTCGGGATAGGTCGGGGAAGATTCGCGAAAAGTGGGGTGAGGGGGAGAAAAAACTTAAAACCCTAACTTGCAAAACGACGACGTATATTATATATAAAAAAAGTTATGGCGTTGAACCGCCCAGCAGTGGGCGGTTTCACAACCACCGTCATTTTCACCGTTTTTTGTAAAAATGGCCACCGACGCCGCCCCGCTACTAAACGGGGGAGCGGTGCCCGGTGCCGATTAACCTGCCCACCCCTGTCAATTTTTTTACAAATTTTTAAAATGTTATTATGGATCCAGGTGTATCTGGAAATGGACATGCAAGGTGGTCACGTGGCAAGCGTACGTTGGCCCACTCCAGCACCATTCAGCTTAAAGTCAGGGGTGCGCCGGCCAATTTGTTTGGTCTCGGATCGGCTGGCCGGATTGGGCTGGAAGATTTCTAATTCCCTCGAGGTTAGATACCTTCATAGGCGGAGAATCTTCAACACTTGGCATGCAGACATATCGGTGTTCTTTGCGTGGGAACTTGAAATGAATAATTTCCTATATCTCCATACGCAGATATCAAATGCTACGTGTCAAACCGGTTTACTTTTCAAGTTATAATATTTCCTGGGTCTGGTGGGAAGAGTTTCACTTTTCATCAATAGAAGTGCTCCTTCGAATCATTGATGACACGCAGTAGGAATAATATTGTATAGTATCGCAAATCAATATCCCGTTGGATATTGCTTTACAGAATAGTTTGGTAGAATTGTAATCGATAAGAGTCGAATATGTACTCGGTTCATTAGAGTCTAATCAACGTTACGTGGGCTATTGGTAGGCTAAGAGAGAACCACGCCCGACAACTCTATCCCATTTAGAATAATGCTTTACATGGCCAGCTTGTTTTAGGGTATATTTCTTTATTAAAATGTTAAGGAATATTTTTGAAATTGTGAGAATATTTTTAAAATTTTGAAAATATTTATTTTATTTAAATTTATTGAGGCTTCTGAAATATAAAATGTATATGTGTAAAAGTTGAAAAATATTGAAATGTGTTTGTTTTACTATAAATTTTTATGCTCAAAATGTTAAGAAACAAACATACCCTTAACGATGGTTGGTATGAAGGCTCACCCAACGCTTAAAAGGTAAGCGGAAAATACCAATTGAAGATCAAGCGGAATATGACTCTTCTCCAAACCTATAAATACCAGTTGGCTTCTATCTCCTTTTATCTATAGAATACTCATAGAATCATCTCAACCTCTCAAAACCACTTCCTAATTTAAGTATTGGAGGCTTCCCTTTGATGTCACTCTTTTTAACTTGTTTGCATATTCAGACCCTTGATCCTTGATCGACTACTCTTTTCGGTAATTTTTGTCATCATTAATAATTAATATTTTCAAATTCAGTGGTAGCTAGCTAGTTAGCGATTGGGTGGGATCATATAAGCACTAATCAGCAACCATCAAGACTCTAAAATTAAGATGGCATTTAGGAAAAAAAAATTATTCAGCGGTAGCAAATGTTTTATATATTAGCTTATCAATCTTTTAAATTTAAATTTTAATATTCTAATTTTAATATATCGGCAGGGAGGGAGGACCCGCATTGCAACTTCTAGGCACAGACAGAAATCAGTGCTGAGTGAGTGAGGCATTGTAATTCTATTCATATAAATAACTCAAAAGGAAACAAAAGGGTTCTCCATTATTTATTCTATGCGCATATATTTTTTTCTTTTTTATTTTACCAAACAATTATGACTACCTGATTTGGGATTTAAAAATGAATTAATCTTAAATTTCATGAAAAGATTTTGGAAAGCACGTATCACAATTTTTTGAGCCAAAGGGGCACGTGTAGAATGAGTAGTTTATTTTGTTATTTTACCAAACAATTATAACTAACTAAGTTTGGGATTTAAAAATGAATTCTTACATTTCCTGAAAAAGATTTTGTAAAGCAAATCCCCAATTTTTTTGAGCCTAAGGGTGACACTTGTGAACATCATGAGTAGTTTGGCGGGCTGAAACAAGAACTTTGGTCTATCCATGGCTGGTTATATTGTTACAGGGGATAAATACAATCTTGGTCCATATAGTTTGTGCGAAAATCAAATAAGTCTTTAAACTTTAAAACACATAAAATTAGTCCATGAGTTTTAAAATCATTCATATTTGAATGGTCCTAAAATAACTAAATTGTTAATAGATTTTAAATTTTAAGGACTAATTTGATGAGTTTTAAAGTGTAAGAATCCAAAGCACAAGGACCAAATTTGTATTTATCCCTTGTTACAGAATTAGAACTTAATTAAATCTGCTTTTTTGCGAGCTTTCATCCATAAAACCAGATAACAAAATATATATCAATTGAAGCATTTAAAAGTAAATAAAGGGAGGCACCGACTATTAAAGACGAAGCGGATGACTTGGTTGATCCAACGGCTGGTAAAATGGTGATAGCTACCTTTTGACTTCGCTCACAGTGATCGCCAACGACGCAGAGGAAGTAGAAAGTGCCCGGATATGGAGGAGGAAGTGTAACCGGGGTGATAATATAGCTTACGCCCACCTACTTGCGGTTATCATAAAATGACGTGACATTTTTTTAGGTCGGGTTCATTAAATAATGTGACATTTTTTCAGCCATTAGATTTTTCAACTTCTAATCTCATCCGTCTACTCACACGATAACCTCAATCACACAATAACTTTTGCAATAGAGTAATAGGAGGTGCTGGGGGAGCAGCCCATCCGAAGCCGTCTCCAACCCCATAACTTAAAACACTAACAACAATGACAAAGCACCAATCAAACCCATGCGGCTCGCCACGACGCCATCTCGCTGAACTAGACAGGTCGTTCCCGATACAGTGACACCCTCTTTCTAAAGAGTATGCTCTTCTCTTGAAAGAGTCTAAAGGCGGATGAGAACGTTTTTCTCTGTGGATAGAAGCGAGCTTTCCACTTATGGGTATATATACTTGTGGAGTTGCGTACGGTTGTAGCCACAGAGGAAATTTTTTTAAAAAAAAAGAAGTTAAAAAGGGAGCTTTCTTCTGGTACTTCGTTTGGATTCTCCAAGTCGGGCACCATTGCGTGCTGAGTTAGTGTGTTTGAACTTGAACAAACACGCTCATTTGGACCAGGCCACACGACGTGGCAGCCTAACTGAGATTGGCACAGAGAGATGGATAAAATAGTTTAACAGGTAGCCCATCAGTTGTGTCTCTCGATTGAACATTCTGGCCAGTACAGCACTGGTGAATATACAAATTCATAGGCCCAGCAATTGTAATACCTGGTTTAAATGTAAATCATTTAAGGTGTAGTGGCAACCCAGCCCACAGCCATTAGCCTAGCTAGAAAAGAAAGGGACTAAAGTTGGGGGTGTGGCCAATTTGTTTGAGCTCGGTTTGGCTAGCCGGGTTGGGCTTGAAGACTTTTTTATTTTGTTCTTTTTCCTGAATGGGCCTGCTTCCCTCGAAGTGGCTTGGACATATCTAAGTTTTTCTCCTTTACGCGATATTTTAAGGTAATATTGCTGAGATTTCATAGATCAGGTTCGGAATATTTCTCTCACAAACAAGGAAGAGAAGACAAAGGGTTTGTATTGTAGTAGGCCTCACGAACCATTTATATTTCTAAACCGAGCTTGGGGTTGTTGGTCATGGTGGCACTTTGAATTTTTGAACTATAAGACATTAGCTTTAGGGTCGAGAAATGGTCCAGCTAATTCAGGCTCACTCCTAGGCTAGTAAACCTTCGACCCACCCAATGACAGCGCGCACACAAACATAGTTAATGAGTCATAATTTTTTATCATTGCATTTAAACACAACATTTATGATCCCAAAAAATTTAATCTACGATCTAAATTATGAATGTTATTATATTTTTATGGGGCTTATTGGGGTTGGTGAAGAACCATCAAAGCCAGGCTTAGTTGAAGTTGGACTTCTACAAAGACTACAATGGCAGAAGCACCATCTCCATTCACAATGAAACTAGCCAAACCCAAACAACTGGTACGATATTAATTAGTTCTTTGCGATTAATTATGTATTGTTATCAGGTCTGGCCTCAAGGTCGTCACTAATCGCAGTTAGAGTCCACAATGTGCTGAACAAATGTACTATAGATACTAGGCAATTACAAATTAACTTAGCAGTCGAACAAGCAGTGTTAGAATATATGGCCCGCATGACACATAGGATATATAAGGGTTTTAATTTAGGTGCTGGGTTAAATTATAAATAAAGAATTATTTGTGGTACATTTGTAATTAATCCTTGATGGAAGGATTAAACTAGGGTTTCTATTACCTATCAAGGGGTCCCTAGCCTAGCCTATATATTTGACATGTTCACTCCATCTAAAGTACGGCAAACCCTAAGGTTAGACTATAGGCTAGAAGATTCTCTTGCTATTACTCTGACAAATTTTCTCTCTAAGTTACTTGAAAAATTGAGATTCAATTTCAAATCTACATCAACGCTTGAGCATCAATGACAGGAGGTTAAATCTATACAGTTTTCCGTTGTACAATTTCTTTATATTCACATGTTTGTGATTATGTACGGATTAAAGCATATTTGGATTCGAATGATATTTTATGCTTACAAGCAGTACTGACCAATCTCGTTATTATTATCCACTACTCCAGTATGTGGTACATTATTTGGTCCCGTGCACCAATCCAAAAGAACAATTGGATTAAAAATCGGAAATAAAGAGAATTTTAGATGCTACATAAATGCAAAAGAAATTCAGCAGTAATACCTAACAAGGATAACTTCAGAAAACAGTCAAGAAAGAGATAGCAATGGTGGAGAGGACAGCAGACAGGGCGCCAACGGTCAAAGATGGAGCGGAGCTCCACCACTGATCATTTCCAATGCTGATGGTCACCTTCTGGCCGGCTTCGCAGTGGTTGCTGACGGTGCAGATGAAGTAGCGAGTGCTGTTGGACGTCAGAGGGAAATTTGCCGGGCTCGTTGATTGTATTTCCGAAATAGCAGTGTCTGTGCAGTTATCATAATTCTCTTTGGTCACTTCAGCCACGTCGTGCGTTCCGGTCCAGCTGAACACTGTACAAGGTTGAAACGAAAACACAATCATTATGTATGGAAAAGCTAGAGTTCGTCGTTGGTTAAGCTGCTTGTAAACAAATATTCCGGATGAACTGGGAGACAAGATAAGCACGCAATTTCGAGATTATTTAGGATGTGCTTACCTATCTCGTCACCAATTTCGAAAACCTTTTCACGAGCCCAGGTCTTGTAGGCAACAGACCCTAGTGGAGGAATGGTCCATCCCAGTTGGTCGCCAACGGTGTAAGTTGCCGCAGTTGCACCCTTTAGTAGAGAAACTACGACAATTAAGCACGCGACCAAGCCCAATCGAGTAGCCATTTGATCTCCAAAGCTTTTGTGTTCCGCAGGTCGTCTCTGGCACCCTCTCTGTGTGTGAAGACCCGGTCTTTTAAAAAAAAGGAAAGATTATTTTGCAAGGTGGAGATTCGAACTGGGGCACTTAGGAAGGAGAGAGGCGCGCATCTTGACCACTGAGGCGCTGTGCGTCTTTATGTCTTATGGTGATTTTTAGTTTATTTAAACTCGTTTTTGGGGCGTGACACTGTGTCTCTGTTTCTCACTAACAACGATGTGACGAGGAATTAATGGAAGGAAAATGGTTTGAGTTATAGGACACAACACCGAGACTTTATAAATGGTTTTATAAAATGTAACAGAAAAATTCCTTTCTTTCAAAATAGGCGGAGCCGAACTTTGAGAAATTCTAGAATTTTGACCCGCGGTGAAAGTTTTTTGGTTTTTTTTGCTTTTCTTTCTACCAACCTATTGACACCAATGTCTTCACGAATTGATCTTACACTTTGTTCTCGAAGCGAAGACCATGTAATCTCTTCCAGGAATGACATGCCGCTGAAATGTCAGAGGAGCTCTTGTTTTGGGTCCAAATTCGACTCCCACCATAACCGACTTGATTGAGCCAATTACCTTACCTCCTAGTCCTGTTTCTTTTTAATCAAGAAGAACAGAGAAAACCAAAAAAAAAAAAATGTTAAGGGGTTAAGGCCTACTCTGTAAATGGAACCTCAATTTTCGTTCCAAACTATCAGAATACTATTCCAACTCCCGCATAGGAGGAGAACAGGCAACAGGGACAGGCTGCAGTCAATGGGAGGGAAGCTGTTGAAACCGAGGTTATAGTATACATCAGCAATCTGTAATTAATTATTAAATTTATATTTCTCACACAAATTCAATAAGAAAACTTGGAGATCACCGGCAGATGCAATTTGTGGGTCTTCGAGGTATTCTGAGTCTTGATAAACTTGGTTTTCCTAATAGTAGAATTTAAGTCTATTGGTTTGTAAAATTTAAGTATGTTGGTTTGTAGTTTTATTTTTGGTATTTTGAGTCCTTTATTTTGTTTTTTTAGAGTCCTGATTTGGATGTAATCACGGTATTCTTTTATCATAGGTGAGAGTGTTTTAATAAAATTAGGAAGTATTGTCCTCTTTTATTAAAAAAAAAACTTGGTGAAGAGTGTAGCTGACAGAAAATTGGGTGTGATATAACCCACGATTTCAGACTGTGATTAGGAAAAGAAAGGATAAGGAAGGTTGAAGCTGTGAGAGGAGATGGGTCGAGGACAGGTATGCTGACAAATGGAGTCATGGGAGACTATGACCCCTGTTGGTGGGAATGCACTTACCAAAATGGGATCATCATGTTATATAATTTTCTATCCAAATTTAAATGTGTACTGCATTTACTGCTGGTCGTGTGAAATTTCAGGCAATGAGAGCCTCACAACATATAATTCTTGCGGTATTTCGGATTTTTTTTTTTAGAAGATCTTGATTTCCGATGCGTACACGGAGAAAAATTGCCCACACCTTACTATAAATTCTATACAAATGATCAGTTGATCAATTGTTGAGAATAAACTACGAGTAGTCATGACATGGTCAACTAAATCCAAATTTATAGCTTTCTTCTTCTTTGAATCCAACCTTTAGGACGAGTCTTTTTAGGCATGCGAAGAAACACACTTTAATAACGCAGCCAATATTATCATATTTATAGATCGAGGAAGAGGGAGCTCCCATAAGCTACATGATGCAGCAGGAGAAGTTAGAAATGAGGGTTTATCAAAGTCTTAGCAGATCTTGGTCCAACGCTTGATTACCAAGAAAGAAACATTCAAATATTTGACTTTATTATATCGGGAAAATTACTAATTTGGGATCTATTTTATGCGGTGAGGCGAGATTTTAATTTAATTTAATTTAATTTGATTACCATTATCTTATTTTGAGAATTTCTACGCTTTGGTAGATTCTGAGGTCCATACAGTTGTAGAAGAAGGTACGGCCTTCCCATCATTTTCAGTCTGCATCACTTCGTAACAAATTCAACTACAATGGTGCAAACTCCATCACAATTCAAAACAAACAGGATTAGGGCGGCCACCTAATTGAGTATGTTTTTACACGTTGCTGAGAGCAGCAGTACCAGCAGCTACCCTCTCCCCCTTCTTCTTCCTATCTCTCCCCTGTCAAGACAAATCCCTGTATATCACCTTGCAGAATGCAGATCTTCTCTGGAAAGGAAAGAGCCCCCAAGGCAGATTGAAGAACTCTAATGCAAGCTTATAAGAAAGAAAGAAAGAAAGAAGAACTCTAATGCAAGCAGTTTGTTGTTGAATAGACGCTGTTAATTTTGAATTATAAGTCGATAATTATCATTAGGGATGTTTTAGTTTTCTTCGCACTAACCATCTGAAAAGATGGTTAGCTTAGCTGAACACAGATGTATTGTTATAGTTTTACTTATTCTCGTTACATTCTGTTAGAAGCTATTTCCATATAAAGGCTTCTTGTAACTATGTTATTCTAACTTCTACAATATACAGTATTCAATCTCAAAAGCTGTCTATCAAAGTTTCACACGGGTTCCACGTTCTACATGGTATTAGAGCAATTACACTCCTCTACACTATGTTTCTCAAAGCAACATTAATCAATTCACTTCATGGCTAACGATGAAGTTGAAAATCCTGTTCGAAATCAAAATTCCAATCCGTCGAACAATTCAACATTCAACAGTGCATATATCATCACATCAGGTGATACTTCAAACGTTCCGATCGTATTTCCACAACTCAATGGCAAGAATTATTGTTCTTGGAGTCGTGTGATGTTGATGGTGATCGGTGCTAGAAATAAGTTTGGTTTTCTGGATGGAAGTCTTCCTCAGTCAAATTCTAGTGACCTTAATTTCAGTGCTTGGTACCGATGTAACCTAATGGTATCATCATGGGTGTGTTTTGGTTTCTCCAGACATAACACAAGTGATCTTTTACATTGATTCAACACAGAAGATGTGAAACTTGCTCAAGCAAAGGTTTGAGCAAAAGCAATGAGCCTCGAATTTTTGAACTTCAGCAAGCAATCAACAGTATTTCACAAGGTCAGGTTTCTGTCAATGAGTATTTTACAAAACTAGAGTCTCTTTGGAATGAATTACATCAGTTTTCTCCATTACCGGTTTGTAGTTGCGGTATTTGTGATGGCTGTACATGCAATGTTTTAAGAACTATTGCTGATAGAGAAGAAAAATAGTTGACAATGATATTTCTCATGGGGTTAAATGACACGTTTCTTGCTACAAGAGGAAATATCTTACTCATGAAGCCCTTTCCTGTTTTGAATGAAATTTACTCCTTTCAATCACGAAACAATTGCTATGATGACTTCTCAATCTGATACAATTGCTCCTGTTGTTTCATGTCGTAATTTCAGCACTGGTAACAAGGAACGCCCAATTTGTATTTATTGCAATCGAAAAGGCCACACTCGTGAGAAGTGTTTCGAGTTGCACGGTTATCCTCCAGGATGGATATCCAAGAAGAAGAATTTTATCGATTCTCGAGGGAACTCTTCTTCACAAACAATATCATATTCAACTCCTCATTTCGTACATCAAGCTTAAGTAATTTCAGATTCTTCTACTGCTCAGATTTCTCAAGAACAACTTAACCAACTTCTCAGGCTTCTTCAGAATCAGCACCAACTTGAATCCCAAATCAACATGCCTTCTCCATCTTCGAACCTAGTTAACATGGCAGGTAGTTTTTCTACATATCATACTGTCAATTCTTCATTTTCTCCTAACACTTGGATTGTTGATAGTGGAGCCACAGATCACATAACATACTCTCTTTCTCTGTTTTCTACTATCACAAACACAATTCATGCCTCTGTCAGTTTACCAAATGGTCATACAGCTGAAGTGACTCATATTGGATCAGTTCATATCTCTCGAATTGATTCTACATGATGTCTTATATGCTCATTCTTTTTCCTTTAACCCGATTTTTGTTACTAAACTCACTTTAACCTCTTATTTTGCTATGCTTTTCTTGTCAAATAAATGTCTTATACAGGACCTTCATGCCTCGAAAACGATTGGAGTGGCTGATCAAAAGGATGGATTGTACTTACTCAAATCTGCCTCTGTTTCTAATATTTTTGTCAATAATACAATCACTGCCTTATGGCACACTCGGTTCGGACATATGTCTCCTTCTAGAATACATCTTTTGACAAATGTAATTCCTCATTTGCATACTTCAAATACTTATCAATGTGAAGTTTGTCATTTATCTAAACAACATCGTTCTCCTTTCCCATTGAGTTCTATTCATACTACTCAACCATTTACGCTGATTCATTGTGACATTTGGGGTGCTTTTACAATAACTACGAATAATAGTCATCGTTATTTTTTGACTATTGTTGATGATTTTACTAGGTGTGCTTGGATTTATCTAATGCACGTTAAATCAAAAAATCGTAGCATATTGAAATCCTTTTTCAGCTTAATTGAAACTCAGCATCATGCTAAAATCTAAATTCTTTTGTATGATAATGGACCAGAATTTAATATACACTATTTCTTCTCTTCTAAGGGAGTTATTCACCTAACTAGTTGCACCTACACTCCCCAACAAAATGGGGTTGTAGAGAGGAAACATCAGCATCTTTTAAATATTGCCCGAGAACTTCGATTCTAATCTAACATTCCTTTGTCATATTGGGATCATTGTATTATGACTGCAACCTACTTGATAAACCGATCCCCTTTCCTTTATTAAACGAAAAATCTCCATATGAAATGTTGTTTAATATCAAGCTTGCCTATTCCCCATCTTAGAACTTTCAGTTGTTTTTGCTATGCCACCAATGTCCTTCCTCAAAAACTCAAATTTGCTCCTCGTGCACACAAGTGTGTGTTCTTAGGATCTCCTTATGGTATAAAAGGATATAAACTTTTTAACCTGGAAACTCAGTGTGTTTTCATTCCAGAGATGTAATTTTTCATGAACTCTCCTTTCCATCTGCTCTTTCAAATTCCATTCCTCAACCAGATTTTGTTCTTCCTTTATCTGCACTTGACAACTCATTTTATTCTTCTAATGCTTATGTTTTTGACATCATACCTGCCTCTCATGAACTCAATTTGGCTCATCATGATCAGCTTCCTATTCATCCTCCTAGAAGATCTAATCGTACTAGACATCCACCTTCTATTTGCAAGATTATCACTGTCAGTTAGTTCATTGTTTTGATAAATCACTTCCTTTGGTTTTGGTTTGGTTACTGACATTATAAGGTATATCTCTTATTCTAAACTATCTCCTTCACATCAAGCTTTTACCTTAGCCATTTCTACACATCATGAACCAACCTCTTATACCCTAGCAGCCAAACATTCTCAATGGCAAGAGGTCATGCTTGCGGAAATGGTTGCACTTAATGTCAATGGTACTTGGCTAATTACTAATCTACCTCTCGGGAAGAAAGTCATCGACTGTAAGTGCGGGTATAGGTAAAGTTTAAGGCTGATGGATCTTTGGAATGTTACAAGGCTCGCCTTGTTGCCAAAAGATTTACACAACAATAAGGTGTCGATTATGCTGAGACATTTTCTCCGGTAGCTAAATGACTATTGTCCGTTGCTTATTGGCCTTGGCAGCAAGTCAGCACTGGTTTCTTGAACAACTTGATGTCAATAATGCATTTCTGCATGATGACTTGGATGAGGAAGTGTACATGGTGATTCCACTCGAATTTGCCAAAAAGGAGGAGCAGAAGGTATGTAAATTACTGAAACCGTTATATGGTTTAAAGCAAGCAAACTGTCAATGGTTTCGAAAGCTTTCAGATGCTTTATTCTCTCTCGGTTATTAGTAAAGTAAGGCAGATTACAGTTTGTTCACTAAAGTGCATGGTTCTTTTACGTCACTTTTAGAGTATGTCGATGATGTTATCATTGCTTCCAATGATATGAAATATGTTTCTCAAGTGAAGTCTTATTTGCATGATCAGTTTAAGATAAAAGGATTTAGGGAAACTCAAGTACTTCTTAGGTCTTGAGATTGCGAGGAACTCTACTGGTATCTATGTCAACAACGCAAGTATGCCCTTAAGATTTTGGAAGATACCGGTTATCTTGGCTGCAAACTAGTAGCTTTCCTTATGGACTCCAAGCTCAAGTTATCCACAGATGCTGCTGATCCTTTACCCGATGCTTCTTCCCATCGCAGACTTGTTGGAAGTTTGCTTTACCTCATTATAACAAGGCCTGATTTATCCTATTCTGTTCATGCTTTGGCTTAGTTTATGGCTCGACCATGTCAAGCTCATTTAGATGCAGCATATCGTGTTCTTAAATACCTTAAAAGCACTCCTGCACATGGTCTTTTCTTTTCTAGCTCTTCCTCTCCTAAGTTGCAGGGGTTTTCGGATAGTGATTGAGCTGCTTGTATTGATAGCACACGATCCATTTTTGGTTTTTGCCTTTTTATTGGTGATGCTTTAGTGTCATAGGGTTCAAAAATGCAACACGCGGTCTCTCGCAGTTCAGCTGAGGCTGAATATCGCGTCCTTGCCCCTCTTAATTATGAGGATATTTGGGTCAAGCAAATTTTTCAAGATCTGTTCATCTCTCATCCTTCTCCAGTTGCTTTGTATTGTGACAGTAAAATTGCTATTTCTCTTGCAGCTAATCCAGTTCATCATGCTCGTACTCAGCATGTTGAAATCGATTGTCACTTTGATCCGGGAGCATTTATCCAAGTTATCAATTAGCCAATATTTTTACAAAGACCCTTGGGACGTCACAGTTTCAATTTTTCCTTTCTAAGCTGGGTAGTCACAACATTCATACTCCAGCTCGAGGAGGAGTCTTTGCACTAATCATCTGGAAGATGGTTAGCTTAGCTGGACACAGATGTATTGTTACGGTTTCACTTTATTCTCGTTACATTCTGCTAGAAGCTATTTCCATATAAAGACTTCTTGTAACTTTGTTATTTAACTTCTTCGATATATCATTCAATCTCAAAAGCTCTCTCAAAGTTTCAGAGTTCCACTTTCTACAAGTTTTATGTGCTAATAATAGTTGCACACATTTAGGAGTCTAATATTTTATTTCTCTCTAATTTTTTTTTTTATTCCAATCTGTCCCGCGTCAATCTGTTCCTTTTCTCGACACCCATTTACCTTCGGTCTATACATACAGAGTACCCTTTTTCTTGCTATGGCAATGAAAGATCTTCGCTGCTAAAATTTTTTTTTCTGTTTTTTTTCCTGCACTATATTGTATGCAAAGCGGAAATTGTTGGATTTTTCCACCACTTTTTTTACCTTGGTTTAACTATATTAATACAATATAGTTTTGTGAAAAGGGCTTAAATGTACATGTTAATCTCAACTAACTGGAAGTTTGGTGAAATTCCATCATTTATAAAAAAAAAGACTTCGTCCTTTGGTCACGAGTGACGTGAACGACTTTCTTTCTTTCTTTTTTCCTAAGAAACAAAAAATCACCACCTACCAGGTTGACCAATGCCAGCCTCACATAGCCTTCAAATCGTGCCCAATTTTTCCACACCATTACATTATGGCAATTGGATGACCAATGCCAGCCTCACAAGTCTCCAACGCTCAATTCATACCAATTATCAAGGAGTGTGAAAGGGCTACAGTTTTCTTTTGCCGTACCGGCTACCACAACAAGACGAAAGGTCATTGCGAAGTGGATGATGAAATTCCATTAATAATTTCCATCAATGCAAACTAAAACTTCCGGCAAAACATGAAGAACAGCTTTATTGAAATTCAATTTGTATAATATAATAAAAATCACATAGGGAAATCACACCGAGGCCAAAATAAAAATAAAAATACAAAAAACAAAAATTAAATCATGTAGGTGTCGCAATAATTTCCTACAATCACTTCTAGTATAGGAAGGCTATGACAATCGACAAGAATGTGGCACCCAAGCCAGTAACCCCAAGGGATGTCGCGGAGCTTGGAGGTGGAGGGGGGGAAGCAGAACCTGTAGGAGAGGGCGTTGAAGGAGTAGTGGGGGACGATGGTGGGGTGGCTGTGGGTGGAGGTGGGGAAGCAGAACCTGTAGGAGAGGGCGTTGAAGGAGTAGTTGGGGACGATGGTGGGGTGGCAGTGGTTGGAGGGGGAGCAGCAGCCCCTGTAGGAGATGGCGTTGAAGGAGTAGGGGTGGCCGCAGGCGGACTGGCAGTCGGAGAAGTAGCTGCAGTGACATTGATTGCCAACTTCTGACCCAGGGTGCAGTGACTGCCAATAGTGCAGATGTAGTAATGCTCCCCAGCCTCATTGAGGGTCAGATTTGCAGGACCGTTGGTTTCCAAGGAAATGGGACTAGTAAGATTACAGGCATCGTAAGCCGCCTTCGTCACTCTGGCTACGTCGTGCGCTCCAGTTGTGAAAGTAAAGACTGAAAAATGCAGAACACAAATCAAAATTAAAAAAGTTTTTCTTCGGTCTCTGCATTGTTTTGATTCATTCTGTGTAAATTAAACATTTAATAATTTATAATAATGGAATTTAAAATTAAAATTGAGTTGTTTTACCGAGAATGTCACCAACGGTGAAGTTCTTGTTGGCAGCCCAGGTGCTGTAAGCAACGGCACCGCTAGGAGGGATGGACCAGCCCAAGGTGTCACCGACCGTATAGGTTGTCGCCATTGAGGTTTGCAGCACAGCTGCAACTGCTATTAGTACGAGCAAACACATGTTTAGCGTTTTTGCCATTGCCCTGTGTTCTTGGAGGTCAGGTCGCCCCGGTTCTCTCGTACTCTGTTTTTGCTCTGTTTCTTTAACTCAAGCCCTGTTCGATTGTGAGGAGAGAACTACAACTGGGAACCACAGGCCTCTGCTTCTGTATTTATAGGAACTACATCGCCCACCCGTTTGGAATTGTGGCATGGGGTGGATACCATCTGTATGATTTGGTCAACACGACTGGTGAATCGTTATTGGAGATGGTCAGATGGAGTTGGCCTATTCTTCATAGGCGGCAGCGATTCAGGACTTCTAGAAATTTGGGTTGCTGCGTGGCGTGAAGTTTCGACGAAACCAAATAGGATTTCAAGCGTTGCATACCCAAAAAGTAAAATGCGACTTCCAGCGTTATTAGTCAAATGCCGCCCTGTTCTAGGCGTTTGAAAATAAAAATGTATGTTGTTGGAAATTTTGGATATTTATGAAATGGTAAAGATATTTTATGAAATTTGATAAAAAATAGAGAGAAAATATTTAATTTAATATTATAATATTATTTTATAATTTAACAGACGTTATTTTATAATTGCGGGACGAACTTGACGAACTTTATACAGTTTTTTCAACTTCTCGACAGAAACACAATGGTAAAAAGGAAAAAACGAGTCAATTACCCTGCCAAACCCGTGTAAACTGCCACGCTACCGTCTTTTATCTCAACAAAGACGCCATTTTTCTTTACTTATCTTCTATATATGTCTTTTATCATATACTCTTCCTACATTATAAATGGCGAATTAAATTACAATATGGCCAGAAAACTGAAATGCAATATTTGATAACAGACTCAGTAATTTACATAAATACACTTTACACTATTCAACTTTGAGAGTCTTGACACTTTGTACTCGATTAATTATTTTTGTCATATTGCACCTACCGACTATTGATTTCAGACACTTTGCACTCCCTGTTAAAATTTTCGTTAATTTAGACGGAAATTTAATTTTTGATCTCAAAAATTAAATTTCACCTTTTTAAATGGTCACTGCTAAAAAAATTGTCATTTTACAAGTCAAAAAATTATTTTTCGTCAAAATTAACTGAAAATTTTATTAGATTGTGCAAGTCTGAAAATAATATTTAGTGTGTGTAATGTGATAAAAATAATAGATCGGGATGTAAAATTTCAAGACTCTTGAATTTAAAGGATTCAAAGTGTATTTAAACTTAAATATTATGATTAAGATAAACAAAAAAAAACATCGAATATGGATAAGGTAGTTGGTGAGAAGAGAATTTGTCAAACTAGGTTTCAAGTCAATAAGGATTTGGGATCATAGACTAATTCACTACTGATTTGAATGGCACTTATGATTTTATGTTACAGAAATATCAAATGGAAAGAAACTTTCCAAATTTTGTGAATTGGGTTCTTCATGGAAGTCATTTCAACAAATGCTTGGTTTAATGGATCAGTAATTTTGGGTTTATTCCTCTGCTTAGATTAATGATGTCTTTAGTGAAATTAATACTTAAAAAATGAGAAAAATATGAAATTTTTTATCCAATAGTCTAGTTTCTACTTGGAGCTGTAATGTTTTTGGTTTGTTTCTCTTCATAGATTTTTTTTTTGGGTTAAATGCATGATATGCCCCTGTGGTATGCGGTAATAGCAAATATGCCCCTGAGATAAACAAAATTTTTTTCATACCCCTGAGGTAAACATTCAGGAGCAAATATGCTCTTCCGTTATATTTACCTTAGGGGTATGAAAGGGCATATTTGCTCCTGAATGTTTACCTCAGGAGTATGAAAATGACTTTGTTTGCCTCAGAGACATATTTGCTATTACCGCATACCACATGGTCATGCATTTAACCTTTTTTTTTTTTTTTTTAGATTTCTCTTCATAGATTAATGGCGACTTTAATGACCCAAAGCGGAAGAAATGAATGCTCGTGGAAAACTATGGAAGCAATCCAAAAGTGAATGCTGACTTTTAGCTCGTTTCTGCAATATTATAAGACGTTTGTGCTTGTTATGTCTACACGTTCCAAGATGCTTGTAGAGCCAGCACGGTGGCCCAAGTCACCTACATCATGGGCCGGCAAAGAGGGAAGAAGAGCCGAAACTGCCTCTGACCAGCGATGACGCATGCGTACGTCGCTGTGTCGATTCTTCAGTCTGCTTCTTCAAGTCATTTTCGCCGTTTCGAAATCTATTGAGATCTGAAGGGTCGGTTTGTTATGATCAGTTTTATACAAATTGGTTAGCAAACGGGACTCAATTTGGGATTAGTCTATGTCATTTGGCAAAGTTTTAGTTGATTAATTAATTTCCTCAAACATTAATCATGTCCTGAAGCAACAATTGTTGTTGTTCGACGTCAATGGTGCCCCCTGCAAGTGTTTGTTGGGTTAATTTCCTTTTAACCAATTTGGTAGGAGACAAATGAAAAAGGGTCT
Organism: Myrica gale; assembly: GCA_963930655.1. Taxonomy (NCBI): domain Eukaryota; kingdom Viridiplantae; phylum Streptophyta; class Magnoliopsida; order Fagales; family Myricaceae; genus Myrica; species Myrica gale. Next base: position 27,647,889 of record OZ005598.1, on the reverse strand, counting down.
TTCATCCCACCTTAAATGACTTAGTAATAAGCCACAGACTTCAATCCAATCAACAGGTAAACTAGAACATACAAATTGATACAGTGGAAACTTAGGCAAATCATTTTATTCAGAACAGAGTGGGAGAAAGAGGGCGGAAGCTTTTTTGGGATGTTTGTTTGTCAATATTTTAGGACATATTTTTAAAGTTTTAAGAATTTTTTAGATATTAAAATTTATTAAGATTTGTAAAAAAATTTGAACGTTTGTGTAAATGTTAAAATTTTAAAATATATTTAATTTATTGAAAATTTTGACATCACCTTTGTCATTCCAGAAGGGATATCTTTAATTATTAGACTCCGTAAAGAAAGTTTCGAAAAGTGTTTGGGATTAAATAAAGTATCTTTGAACAAGTCCAAGTTCTTATAACTTGTTGACCACAATGCATATGTGGGGCTTACCAAGGGAGGAGGGAACCGAGGTAGAGGGATCCAGAGACAAACCTGCTCTCTCTCTCTCTCTCTTTTCTGGATAAGAACTAATAGAGGTACCAATTTGCAATGCCTCCTCTCAAATGAAAGTTCGGATTTTGCATAGAAAAAAAAAAGTTCAAATTTTGCATCATAAGTGAATTACCTTTTCGCTAAAAAAAAGAAAAGAAAAAGAGTTCAATAAACTTTTTACTCTTTAACTATGATAGTCATAACACTTCGAAATTATCAATTTGGTTACATTTCACTCATTAACTATCTATACACTTGAGACCTTCCACCAAGTGTAATGATAACTTTATATTTATATGTTTTAACTTGTGGTAACTTATATGAGAGTAAGTTCACTGTTGGAATGTGAAAAATCACGGTTTAGATCTAAACAACACCTAGAGGGGTGAATAGATGTTTTTCCCTTCAATATTAAACTTCAATCACATAAAGAGACAATATTTTATTGAAGAAGTGGAAAACTTTTCAAAAGAAAAATCACTTCGTGCTATCATCGCTACCCGAGCGAAATTCACTAAGAAGAAAAACCTTACAAATTATGATTCAGACACTGCAAATCCCTTTATTGACTATGATAACTCTTATGGAATAATCTGAATAATTGAAAGTTTAATCTCGAACCCACTTTGTGAGGTAACTATCTTAGACCCTGAGGTTTTTCTTATAGAATATTCACGAACAATCTTGTTCTTCAACATCAGAACTGCGAAAATTAAACTTCTTCAGCACTCTAAAGGCTTCACAATGAGAGGTTGATTTCAAGGTGATTAAATGAGAGAAAAGCTAGTAATAGAGATCTGAACTCTCTAGAATGTTTTCCTCTCCCAAATTAGGACTTAAATAAACATGATGGATGACCTCCCTAGAGTTATAAGTTAGCATCTCAAAGTGTTTGAAGGATTCCTTGAGTTTCAAGTAGAATAGAACTCTGAAAAGCTGAGTTTTTTTTTTTAATTGTTGATTCTTGCTTATGCTAGGGTCGAGCGGCAGTCGGACAAACTCTTCTGTGAAGGTTTTGCTCGAGCCAAGAAGAAAGCGTCAGGTCAGCGAGACTAACCTATGAAATCTCAATAGCGTTCTCTCGAGCCTTAAGCGATCAGCAAGAGCTCGCTATGATGTTTACACAGAGTTCAGTCAAGCGTGTAGAATACGACTTGCTTGTAGAGTCTTTTTTTGTAGCACACTGTTGACAGTCTCCTTAATCTCTTGAACAATATGATGAGACTATTTTTTTCACTCTCTCTTGAACACTTGACCAAACTTATTTGATAAGAAACTACTACTCAATTTGAACTAAGGGTCTGTTTGTTTCACTGCAAAATGAAATTTGTAAAATCTTTTACTTGTTTTCCGGTATTTGAGATGCACTTGAAAATAAGGTCAATATAAAATGTTTTAAAGTCAACGTAAAAGCTCTCTTCTTTTCAAGAAAATAAACTACCCCCAACTTTTTTGTAAACTAAACTTCTTTTTCTCTCCCCCGAAGCTCCCACCCCCCGGACGTTTCCAGCTTTCACTCCCCCGCAGAACAGCCTCCATCTCTTCTTCTTCTCTCTCTCTCTTGCCCACTCACTGCTTCTCTCTCTCACCCACTCAAGCTCATCGACTTCCAAATCAAGAAAAACGAAAGCCCTAGATTCGGAGTTGCATTTGGGATCTGTACACTCTACGCGATTCATTGTAAAAACTCCAACTTTTTTCTTCTCTAGATTCGAAGTTTTTGCTTTTCTGTATTTTCGCAAAATATCTTTGGACTCTTCGCTGTTCGTTTTAAGCCACTATGGTCTGTACGCAAGGAAAAGAAATAGAGAGATTATGTCGATGCTAGTGGGAAAGATCCATGTTTTTCTAAGAGGCACAAGCGCTGAACTGGCATTAGGACCACTGCCTTGTCTAAAGTGTTAAAATATTTTATTCGTAGCATAAGCATTGAATTGAAAGAAAAAGGTAACAGAAAAGGAAAAGAAAGAGAGAGATTATGCTGGTGCAGGAGTAAATGTTCCTTAAGGGATGATATATATTTGTGGGTAAAAGTGGGAAAGATCCATGTTTTTCTAAGAAGCACATGCGCTGAATTGACGTTATAATTGTGCTTTTGACATGTGTTGGATATGCCTGAATGCCCTGCAGAGACTGCATGACAAGGAAATTTTAGTTCGGCTTGTGGAAGTATTGGACAGGCAAGATAATTGGCCTTTGTTTTTGTGTAAAAAGTATAACAATATATAAGAATTTTATTTATAGGATTTTGAAATATCAGAATAGTTCTTACACTCCATATTAGAGATTATACACAAAATCTCTCTCTCTCTCTGCTTGGTCTTTCTTAAGACTTTCTTCATCAGCTAATTAAAGGCTGAATCTCCAAAGCAAGAAGCTCCTACAATCTTATGGACTCAAGCAATGAACATCTTAAATACCAATAATCTACAACGTTAGGCTGATAAATTGGAAATAAACCCTGCATACTTTGCACTTTATATTGCTGCTTGGAGTTATTCATACACTTCATGTTTCTACACAATCTCAGATGAGTGAAATTTTTATTAAACCTCTAAGATCATCTCAGTTTGATGTTAATACAGTTCATTCATTTCCCACGCCCTGTTTTTCTCTCCTCGTCTTCTTGCTTCCAGTTACAGAATTTACAGAGTCTAGATATACAAATACTGATTCAAGATCTGTCAATTTTGTCGACGTTGGAATGGCAACATCATTGTCCCACGTAGAATTCATTTTGCTTGACTAATGTGTGGTTACCCCTTCTTTCCCATGTACTTCGATTTTCCTTGCAAGTAGAAGTTGGAAAGATAACTGAGCATCAAGTTCTATATTGGGAATCAAGATGAAAAAATCATAAGAATCTTGGCATGTTTGCTTAAGGCAGAGACTGTGTAGGCTTCAGGCTAAGAGTTTGACTTTGACACATCATCAAACATAATTTAGTATAATTATACCATTTCCCAAGATATGGCAGCAACGTTTGATTTTACGTACAAGAACATTTAATGAGGGCTGGCCTGTCGAGACAGAAACCTAAAGACAAAGTTCTGGGGTATTTGAATATTAGAACCTTGTCTAGTTTTTTTGAAAATCTTTTATAATGTGTTTGAAAGCATTGTGACCTGCTGTCTATCTAGCTTGCCTGTGACTTCGACAGACCTGTTCTCCTTGGAATAAATCCCATTCATAAGTTCTTGGTGTAGGATTGAGATAGGCCTACCATTTCCTATCGATATGTGTATGTTTAGCACTCAGTATTAGTTCTCTCACAGCATCAGAAACGGAAGAGTAAAAGCCCAAAAAAAATATTTTTCAGGTCAGATTTAAGTTATGAAGTGCATTTCGAAAAAACGAACACTGAAAATACGTAAATCATTAAGCATGTCAAACAACAAAAAATATTTTCTTGAAAATATTTTAAAATAATAATCAAACGCTGAAAATGAAAATATTTTCTTGAAAAAGTTTTAATAAAAACTTTTTACGTAAAACAATGGTTTTACAACCAAACAAACGGACCCTAAGTTTAGTACAGAATTATGGTAATACTCAAATACACTAACACAATGGCCAAACAAATTTAAATTTCCATCCAAATTAATGACTGAAAGTTTATAGTGTACAATATTTGTAATTGGTGGATGAAATGTAATGAATTTAATACATAGTTAGAATTGTAAATTGTTAGAATTCTACAATTAATATGTGAAAATTTATTTCCTTTCTAAAAACAAGACACCTCTTTCAATTAACAATCAACAATTCTGAGTATTCCCTTGGGAAAATAACCCAAACTTTTTGCAAATGTTTGTTATACATGGCCAAAATTTCAATTTTTTGTAATTTTTTTAATATAGGACAAAATTGGTAGTAATCTTTGTAATACTCCCAAATTTTTTGAATAAAAAACATGAGAGAATGAAAGAGCATGAGAAAAAGAATAATTACTTTATAAATGGACCCTCCAATTTTTTAAATAAAAAACTAAAGAATTTGTCTTTTTTACTTTTTTCTCTCCCTCATTTTTTTTAAATTCCTCTCCCTCCCTTTTTTCTAAAGTTCCTCTCTCCTGCCTCTTCTCTAGAGTGTCTCTCTCTCTCTCTCTCTCATTTTTAGAGTGTTTTTTTACTTTTCTTTCTCTCACTTCTTGCCTCTCAATGACCTCTTTAGATTTTATCTTAATTGCCTCTCTTCTCTCTCTCTCTTTCTCCCACTATTTTATCTTATATACTGAAAATAACAAAATTCATACTCAACTATTGGAATACAACAAACTTTTTGCTTTGCATACAAAAAAGTCATCTTCAAAATTAGAATTCTAAATGTTATTACATTTAATTATTATTCTTTTTTAAAACATACTCATTTCATTATTATTGTTTAATTAAAATATTATTGCTCTATTACTTATGTATGTCTATGTTATTTAAACTAGATTTTAACATTACTTTGTGTCTTTGTCAATAATTTATGAGCTATTTATTTTAAAAATCTTAAACTTTTTATTGCATTCGGCTGCACAAAATTTTTAATACTAATATATAATAATTGAAGACTTTTACTCTAACGTCCGGTTCAATTAGCATTGATGAAAATTTAGCTTTATCAATTAAGTTATAGTTTATAATTTATTTTAAAGTTTTAGAATATGTTATTATAATAAAAAAATTGAAAACTTTAAAATTAATCAAAGTATATGTAAGATCGCCTCGACACCAGTGTGACCACGTGGAGTTATAGCATGATCAGCATTCAATGAAATTGATGGGAGTTGTAAAGTTCCAACGGAAGCTTCCTTCGTAACAGCCCCCTTAAAATGTTGACTGTTTAGCAAATGGCTATTACTTGGGCCCCTCAAGCAATTTGCTGTTAGTAAGGTTGCAAAATATAATAATTTCTCCTATGAGAAATATGGGTACTTCTCAAATTGGACGGAGCGCATCCTGTAATAAGAGGTGGTAGGTATGAGCTGTGATGAGTTGAATCCTCCTTGGAAATTGGAATATTGCACATGTACCGAGTCAGAGAAAGTAGCAATCCAAACTCCAGAAGACAACAGCGAGGAATTAATATCGAAATATAAAAACCCAAATCTGTGTATAAACCGAAAGAATGATCACAGCCTCACGGTATACATGTACCTGTGGTATGAACAGATAAAACACAACAAGGGACACGAAGTCAACCATACAGAGATCACAACCAACAAGACACTAGTGGTAATCAATACATAAACGCCATGACAATGGGCAAGAGGGTGAACAAAAAGCCACTAGAAATTCTATACGGGGCTGCACTAGCTGGTGGTGGAGGCGTAGGCCCACCGGCGGTCGGACCTTCTACGGCACTGCTTGAAGGAGAGGTGGCGGAGCCAGGAGTTGGACTTCCAGAGCTGGAAGATGGAGAGCCGGTGCTGCTGCCGGTGACGTTAATTTCTAGCTTTTGACCGAGGTCGCAGTGGTAAGCATAGGTGCTTGTGAAGTAATACTCGCCGGCTGATTTGAGAGTGATAATTGCAGGACTATTGTTATAATGTGCGATACTGGTGCTAGTGTTGCAGCTGTTATAAGCGTCCTTGGTTACTACGGCAACGTCATCAGATCCATTGCGAAAGTTGAACACTGCATATAAGTTTGAGCATTGACTTAGAATGCGCAAAGCCCAAAGAAATTTCTTGCTCCCCCCAATAAATTTGGTTCATGTAAAAGTCTCCTTATACCATATCTTTCCACGCCTAGCATATCTTTCAAAGTAGTTTTTTTATTTTAAAAGGAAGAAAAATCAGTCCGTCTTCGCTCTGAAAGAAGAGTACTAAGCAAAATAGTTTTGAGTTTTTACCTAGAGTGTCACCCACGATGAAAGTCTTGTTAGAAGCCCATGTGAGGTAAGCGATTTCACCAAGAGGAGGGACGAGCCATCCCAATCTGTCACCGACCGTATAGTTCTCTGGTTTTGTTCTGGGAGCAGCAGGACTAGGAGGGGGTCCAGAAGATGTGGTCACGTTCAATGCTAGCCTTTGTCCCATAACGCAGTGGTTGTCCAGGGTTCCTATGAAGAAGTACTCTCCAGTGGAATTCAACGTGATATTGGCCGGGCCGTCTTTATAGAGAGCGATGGGGTTTGTTGAGTTGCAGGTAAAGAAAGCTTCCTTCGATACTCTAGCTACATCTTGTTCTCCAGTTGTGAAGTTGAAAACTGAGCAAACCAAAGATCAAGGAAGTTAGAAAAAACTTAAAAGCAGTGTCCCCAGACGCTTTCCGCCTAAAAATTTATACCAACAAAAGAACACAAAAAGAAAGGAGATTAAAGAAAACGATGATAGCTGAAAGGCGCTTTAATCTCATTTAGCTATACATACACAGGATGTCGCCAAGAGTGAAGGTTTCCTTCGCAGCCCAAACGGCGTAGAAAAGGGGATCACCACTAGGAACCATCCACCCCTTGCCGTCTCCAACAGCATGGGTAGTCACTGCAGCCGTGGTCTGTGATAGAGCAAAAAGTGCAACTGCTAGAATAGCTAGCTTGATCATTCTAGCCATAACCGATCTCTCGCAATGAAAATTCCTTCTCCGCGGGTCTTGTTGTTAATGTGTTTCTCTGTTCCTGCAGGAACTCGAGGGTCGTCCGTGGCCTTTTTATAGAGGTTAGCTATGGTCATTTGCAAACTATATACAGACTTTGAAGTTTACCAAGAAACTTGTCCATCCGGTATCCTCCGCAGATATCCTCATTTGTCAACTTTAGTGAGTTCTAGAAGTACATATCAACCAAATTTGAACTTTATTTATATTTTCAACTAATTGTCGTGCCCAAAAAGCGAGGTAGAGCCACGTGTCCGCATTTAAGGTGCAGGTGTATGTAATTTGTGAGTCACATTACTATTCGGGTACCTTAAATTTAATTATCTTTCATTTGTGATCCGTTTCTTTTTTTTCTTCGCCGTGGTAATTAGCTTAGCAACTCTCTTTTTTTAGGGATGATTATAGTAACACTCTTTCCTGTAAAATGTTCCGTTTGAGTTATAACTATTGACAATTGGACGAGCTCATCATCACAGCAGCAGTTTGACCACCAGCCAGTCCTAGTTTATCTACTAACCCATGCGCTAAGCCCAAAATCATGTTTTATTTTTACAAGTAATTTCAACTTATGTTACTCAAACTCTGACTTGGGAGCTAATAAATATAGGATGGTACCAACTGGAGTTCAGCTTATGACGTTTTTTGTGTGTTTTATAGGTTTGAGCGTGTAGAAAGAATCGGAACTGACATTATTAATGCCTAATCCTTAAACAAATACCTATCCTCCGTTTTGTATGCCCTATGATTTTTGAGACAATGAGGAACGAAGATTGGTGTTTGGAAATTCCCCCAATGGAATTTCTACTCCGCTTCAATGAAAGCCAAGGGACAAGAAATTAAAACCCATCACTTCTTCAACTACCGCGTTTTGTACCATTCCTAGCTATCTTCCAATATGATCATGTATGATGTATTTCTTCTGTCCACATCTAGACGAGGCACGGCATTTATAAGTATTCAATGTTTTTTTTAAGTATATAAATTGTGCACAATTATGTGACCAATAGTCTTCATCTGCATTTTTTTTTCAAATTAATTTGTTAACTCTTGGCAATTCAAAAGGCTGAAACCGCGCAGCTGTCGTTTTAGCCTTTTACTGACAGACGAGGTCATCTGAGGTTCGCTAGCGGAGAATATGTTATTATTATTTATGAGCATGAAAAGCATTCTTGGTTTATCTAATTAATTAGTAGCATATTATTTCACGCAATTGCTACTACGTCGACCAAATCATGTGCACAGCGGATGTAACGTTTATTTTGGTACCATAAATTGGAGAAAGCATTATTTTTTTTGGGACGTAAAGGTAAGCATTTTCTCTGGGTAATATTCTGGCCTGCAGCCAAAGTAAAGAACTTCTGATCCAAGTTTCGGCTTCATGAGTTGCGTGTCAGCTTGAATAAGCATGTATTTCTTCCAGCTGGAGCTATTGCACTTTTTCAATGACGAAGACTGGTAACAAATATTTATATAATTATCTCCTACGTACATTGAAATTTTCCGATTGATGGAGGTCCAAAATCACCACCAGCTTCCAATCTTTTTTTTTTCTAAGTACCACCAGCTTCCAATCAATCGACATAAAGAAAGACCCGGGTTAGTTCTCATTAATTAGGAACTACCCTCTTTTCAATTTAAGCAATTTACATGCACTCTGCATATTCATGAGCTAGATAGCTAAATATAGATATATATGAGGATTACCTCACGAGGGGAAATATTCTCTATACCCTTGATCAAGGGGATATATGTGGATCAAGCTAGCTTCAGGCTCGGCCGATTCTCCCGGCTAAATATGGAGATCTCAGTTTGTAGCTAGACATGCAGAGGAGTGCATGGGGATGCTCAAGTGTAAGGTGGAAGATTGATTCGGTCAATGTTAATGTGAATAGAAAGCTTCATGATAGTTTCCACCTTTTTCACAATAGCAACCCCTCAATATATAATTTTAATGGAATTGGACCCCATTCTGCATAATGAAACAAAAGTTAAGGAAATTTGGGTTGTCATTATTTTAGATGACAGAATATATATATAATATGATATAAGTATACTATGATACAAAATATCCCTTTCACATGACATGAGAGAAACTTTATATGTTTAGGGCGGCGTGAGTAGAATGACAATTGCAATAAAAGAGCTGTGCGGAGTAGGTGATGACCATTATAATATATAATGGGCAAAAGTTAGGTATGTGTACTTCAAACCTTAAATTAATTGGAGTTGCAACATTAAATAAGGATATAATTTAGCGATGTTCTCTATTCTATAGAGAATTTTGAGTACTCTAGAGGCATGAGGCTCAGGCTATGATAATCTAATCTAACGATTTGGAGATATTCTCACCTTGAGTCTGGGACAATTATAAATTGATAGCATTGAATTAGTAGGTAAATATAAATATTGTTCGATCGTGAAAGCTGTCGTAAGCTTTTTGGATTTGTATACTACTGTTGTTTACGTCTATGGAAAGTATCCTAATTACACGACTATTCATCCACCTCTCATGAACGTCAAGGTTTTAGCTTCTTAATTAATTTTTGTTGCGTTCAAATCTCCTCCGACTCTCGAACCGTCATCACGGACCGCCTCCCATCTTCTTCGATCTCCAAATAAACAATAGAAAAAAGACAATGATATGTTAACTACTACTACTACTCATGCATTCTAGTAAGTCAATATTAAAAATTAATAAATAATATTTGAAAGCAATCCCTTGAAAATAGAGCTACAAAAACTTTGATCAATGTATAGAAGTAGGTATGGCGTCCGGCTTGCTTCGATCGAATGGGACGTCGACGACGATAGCTCTAGAAAGTTTTGAATCGTTCTTTGCTAGCTAGTCACTTTCAAACATGTTTCATATTCTGTACTTCACGCAAACCCCGCGATCTTTTACAAATTAAAGAGAGAAGCTTCCGACCGATGCGGTACTCTCGCAGCCAGCTTTATGAAACAGATCGACCGTTCGAATTTGGTCAAGGACATGCAGCGCCATCGATCATGGACCGCATCAAGTGTTCTATGACGTCGAATATATATCCTTTTCATCACATTACCAAAAGTTAAAACCCTCCCCTGCAGTGGTTTGAACCTCAAGCTTGAGAAGCATATATATTCCGCCAAAATTATCTATCTAGCTAGGCATTTGGCACAGAAGGGAGATTATATGACTTACAGTACTATTATATATATGATTTTTTTACCTTAAGCCGGCTTGCCTGCTCTTTCTGAGGCGATCAATACACTGTACAGAATATGTTATTAGTCATACGTACAGGTTTGCTTCATTCAAATTAATAGATATTAATGATTCCAAGTTCTTCTTTTTATACTATTTCGAAAATCTAAGTGCTCAGTCGTATGAATCAGTAAAATATAGGATTTTTAATCCTAGAAAGAAAAGGAAAAAAAAAACCGAATACTCAATTGCATACTCAATCTAATAGATATACAAAAAGCTCTATTTAATGAAAGTCGTACTATGGCTTGGAGGGAAAGGAATTAAATTAATTTACTTCGCTATTATATCAATAAAATTGTTTTCGACAAGCGACGTCGTACTCAATCATAACATTATATATTAGAGTATAGATCTTGGTCTTGCTCTTATTAATGCATCCTTGTGGTAATTAATTGCGGAGAGAAGTAAACAAAGTTTTTTCTTTTTTCTTTTTTTTTTTTGCAGGATCTCTTCTTATTTTTCTGAGTACGTAGGGGAGGATATATACTGGACCGTTTAGAAATATCTTAATCATTAGGGAAAAGATTGGGTCCAAAGGACGAGAGTTCAAGGATAACCAAAATCACGGTTGAGATTAAATTTCTTAGATCCAAGGAACAAGATTCAGACACCTCATTAAATGATAAGAGTTTACTCCTGATCGGCTTGGCCTGATTTGGCTCAACCAGCTCTCCTAATTATTTTTATTCCTTCCTGTTTTCGTGAATGCTCCTGTCCGCCTTCTTCACCAATTTTTGTTCTCATTTTCATTCTTTTATCCTATTCCTTGCAGATGCTCTCCTCCCATAGCCGGATCCTGCTCATCCACTCGCCGAATATTACTGTTGGTTTATGCTTTTTTCTTATTTTCATTCGATTGCTTCATTCAATCCTCTTTTTTTTTTCTTAGTGCTTCATTCAATCATTCGATGATGCGGTTCTATGGAAAATCAGTTCTTATGTTCAAAGGATTTTTCTCTTCTTTGTTGCTCTTGATTCTTTTTTAGGGGAAAGTGTTTCGTGCTGGATGGCAGAAGTTCAAATTTCTGCATTGGACCGCCATGAAAGCTTGGACAAGGAATTAATTAAGCACTCTGACTGGCTTATTGTCCCAAATTTTTAAATTCTTTCCCTACAACTTTTAGATTTATAAATTGTTCCAGGGTATATTTCGAACAAGAAACCCAGGTCTAGAGAGGGAGTAAGGGCACCTGGTTTCACCATAGTGGCCATGGCTTTTGCTGAAGCATAAACATGAGAAAAAAGGGTGGAGAAGAAGACCTCGCTCTCCATAAGTACCGAGCTTGAAGACAACCTCACAGTTCTTTTGACTTCAATGTTGATGGGTATTCTTGTATTTTGATTTCAGGAGTTGGGGAATACAAAATTGGTGAACAAAGGGAAGTGTTAGCACTAATCTCATGAGGTTAGTCCTCCATGGATTCAACCCCCTCTCTCTCTTTGTAGTCGTGTTTTTGGATTATTAAAGTTTGAGCCTACGGATTGTTAATGAGAAGATCATAGTTGATTATTATACTAATCATACTGAGTGAGAGTTGAGATCTACTCTCCAGAATTCAAGGGCTCAAATAGAATTGAGATCGAGCTATATTAATTAAAATATTTTAAATGATGTGTTTAATTACAGTCGTCAGATCTCCAATTTTTAATCTTAACCGTCACTCAATATGATCAGTACAATAATGCTTAGTACAATAATCGAACTCAAATAGGAATCCCAGTATATCCAACGAGATAGTCTGCAGATCTCATGCTCTTCTCCGTGGCTATTTTAGCTGACGGTACAACTAGGACTAGCCAACTAGAATATCAAATATTCCACTGTCGTCCCCATGATCCCTCTCACACACGCAGGGACCAAGTGAGGTTGCCCCTTCACAGTCTAGGAGGATATTACTTTCTAATGAAGTCCACTTGATCTCTGGACTAACAAAGAAAGGTATAACTAATCACTGTACAATTCATTAATGCGTGCCTGATCCGTCATTGAAAGTCTATCATATAAACAAGTAAGTTTGCCGCTCGACCATTAATTTAAATAGCTAAATAATTAAACAAATAGGTAAAAGGCCTTCAAGGGAAGAAACAAGCTGAAATGGTTTGCTGGCATGGTTCTGGTTGCTGGTTTCTGGGTAACTCACTAAAATGGAAGAAGTGTAGCCAAAGCCACAACCGTTCCCATTGCTTATATAATGTAATTAAGGACGTCTTGATCAGGAAGGAAATTAACCATAAGGATCTTTCCTTCGGCGCCTCGAATGAGAAGTTTGATGCTCTTTTCGTTTTTCTTTCCCCATTTTTCCGTCAAATTGAGTCCTATATGCACCGTCTATGTCATGAAGTCCTGCATTGCAATTGAGTGTATGTACGACGGCTCTGTGCTCGACTTGGCCTCTAGGCCTTGTTCGGCATGTATAGGGGGGAATCGGAACATTTCTGTTTCCACAATACAGGTACCGATTTTCCGGTACCCGCCCTATGGCGGTGACAATGCCGGTAGTCCAAAGTATTTGTTTATGGGTGGGATCGCTTTGGCAGGTATAGCTAAAATTGGGATTTTTTATTTATTATTTAAAAAAAAAAAAAAATTTAGTTTATATTATTGATTTTGGAGTTAATTTATTGGATTATATTTATCATACTATATTTTACGATGTCCTTTTTTTTGTAGTTTATTATATATATTAATTTATTTGGCTCAAAATATTTACTAATTTGATAATAAATAAGTCCAAAACAAAAAATACTAAAACTACTTTAACTAAATTTGTTATGGATTTATCATTTTCGAAATGTTCTGAGTAGCATAAAAAGACATTACAACTAAGTTTGCACTAAAAAAAAGAGTCAATAACTAAAAAGTGCAAAAAAAAAAGCTCAATTAATAATAGCGTGACTGGCTCCGGCCACGTTCAGAGGCCAGTTACGGCATCTAAAGATGACAGTGACGGTGGCCAAAATCTAAAAACCGGGCCACCCAATGGCGGTGGCGATTATTGCCCTCGGACTTGAACATCTCTAGTTGGGCGGCGTCTGAGAGTCTGGCTCCCCTTCCATTGAGCATAGGGTTTCGACCCTCTTGATATCCTTGGCCCATTATCTAATGAAGCTTATAGTCTTGATTAAAAGAAAACACAAAAAAAAAACTGACAGATAGTTCACATTTCAATGAGTCATGATCAGTATAAGGTTACTAATTAACTGTTGATAGTAGAGTTTGTATCCAAGTATACATATATGGTTCTTCAGGCCTTATACTCTGCTTAATTAGCAGAGCGTGTCTCCAACTATATATAAAGAAATTACGCAATTTAAAGTGCAACTCTCATCCAACCAAACTGCTTCAACGTTCCAATAGAAATGAATTCAATAAGAATTAGGCCGATTTTATTAAGAACTCATGGAGCTACTAATCCCAAACATTTATATAACACACATGATACGTTCATCGAAAACTTGGATTCTGTATGTGTGAACTAAAAAACCCCAAATCCGCATATGAGATAAACTAGAAAACCAAACTAGGACAGGTAAAAGATCATACTCAAGGCAATGGTCATGAGAACAAAAGAGAAAGTAGCCGCAAGAGAAGAGGCTGCGTCAGCTGGTGGAGGTGGAGGTGGAGGTGGCTGTGTAGCTCTAGCTGGAGTACTAGGAACTTGGCTACCACTTGGAGGTGTGGATAATTCCGGTGGAGAGCCAGAGGACGCCTTGACGCTGATGGCTAGCTTTTGTCCGCTCGAGCAGTGCGTTGCGAAAGTGCAGATGAAGTAGTAGTCTCTAGTGGAATTGAGGACGAAATTGAATTGTCCACTGGTTGAAACGGTGACAGAGTTGCTGGAGTCGCAACCTTCAAAAGAGCTCTGGGTAACTGTGGCGACGTCATGTGATCCACTGTCGAAGTTGAAGACTGAAAGACGCAGCGAACCACTACAAAGTTTTGTCAAAACCCCAATTGATCTAGGAATAGCAAAAGCATCAAAGATCGATAGATCTAGGACTCGAACTAAAAAGTGAAACGCACGTGATGATCGATTAAAATGTAACAATTTTTTTTTACTCCCAACACATTTTAATCCTCAATGGACAATGCCACAAATATAGAGCTGAGAGAAAAACTTAGGCAAGAAGAGGATCAGCTCACCTAGAGTATCACCAACGAAGAAGGTATGCTCGGAAGCCCAGGAGGCGTAAAAGTCAGAGTCAGAAGGAATGGCCCAGACACTGTCATCTCCTACAACATATTTAGTCCCACCTTCTGCTCCATGTAGCATTTCTCCTGCTGCAGCTAGAACTACAAAGAGAAGTGCTACGCTCCTTCTTGTGGCCATCTATATATCTGTGTTCTCACCGAGTCAGTCGCCCTTAGACACTTGTGCTTTCTCCTTCGGTCCAGAGATGTGATGCTTGGAAGGCCTTGATGAGTTCCACCGGAGTATATATATACAAGGGAGATCAACAATGTTTCATAGGCGGTCGAGGCCTGTGATGATTGTGTTGGGTGGTCTCGCCCATGTGAGAACCACGTGACCTTGGCATCTTTACTTATTTTTTAGGGAAATTGACAATATGATCACTAGGTTTATGCCACGATGAAGATTTAGTCACTAGGTTTCATTTTTTTACAATATGGTCATTCAGTCCATACCCTCGTGTCGATCTTGTATTGTCGTCCATCTTCCGTCTAATTTCTAACGGAATAAAATGTCACATCAGCGATTTAACACGTTAGTGCCACATGTCATCCAGAATAACACGCCAGACCCAATTTAATCAAAACGCACCATTTATAATTAAAACTCCCAATGCTAAACGATAGACAGCTCCTTCAGACAAAACTTACCGTTTTACTTCAAATGAATATAAACAAACATGGAAACTCAAAATTGGCTAAGTGCTCGCGATTCCCCCGCCTCGCAGAAGAAGAGAACACCTTTGCTCTAGCGCATAGTCATTTCCACCCCTTGAGATTGATTTGAGGTTTCGAAACTTCAGATTTGTGCAAATGGCCAAAGAAGTGCAAAAAAAACATTAATGATGGCGATAACCGGCTTCCGCCACACCAAAGGCCGGTTACTGCACCTAAAGATGACAATGATGGTGGCCAAAATCTAGAAACCGGGCCACCCAATGGCGGTGGCGGTTATTACCACCGGACTTAACATCCCTAGTTGGGTGTCGTGTGAGGGTCTGATTCCCCCTTCCATTGAGCATCTGTACTAGGGCTTCGACCCTCCTTGATTTACCTTGGCCCATTATCTAATATTGAAGCTTATAGTCTCGATTTTTAAAAAAAAAAAACTGACAGACCATTCACATTTCAATGAGTCATGAGGTCAGTAATTAACTGTTTGATAGTAGAGTTCGTGTCCAAGTAAACATATATGTTTCTTCAGGCCTTATCCTCTGCTTAATTAGCAGAGCGTGTCTCCAACTATAAAGATATTAGGCAAATTAAAGTGCAACTCTCATCGAACCAAACTGCTTCAACGTTCCAATAGAAATGAATTCAATTAGAATTAGGCCACTTTTATCAAGAACTCATGGAGCTACTAATCCCAAACATTTATATAATACACAGGATACGCTTCATCAAAAACGCGGATTGTGTATGTGCGAACCAAGAAAACCCCAAATCCGCGTATGAGATAAACTAGAAAACCAAACTAGCTAGGACAGGTAAAAGATACTCAAGGCGATGGTCATGAGAACAATAGAGAAAGTAGCAGCAAGAGAAGAGGCTGCGCCAGCTGGTGGAGGTGGAGGTGGCTGTGTGGCTCCAGCTGGAGTACTAGGAACTTGGCTACCACTTGGAGTTGGAGGTGTGGATGATTCCGGCGGAGAGCCAGAGGACGCCTTGACGCTGATGGCTAGCTTTTGTCCGCTCGAGCAGTGCGTTGGGAAAGTGCAGATGAAGTAGTAGTCTCCAGTGGAATTGAGGATGAAAGTGAATGGTCCACTGGTTGAAACGGTGACAGAGTTGCTGGTGTCGCAGCGTTCAAAAGAGCTCTGGGTAACTGTGGCGACGTCATGTGATCCACTGGCGAAGTTGAAGACTGAAGACACAGCGAACCGCTACAATGTTTAGTCTAAACCCCAATTGATCTAGGAATAGCAAAAGCATCAAAGACGAGGATGATCGACAGATCTAGGACTCGAAGTAAAAAGTGAAACGTACGTGATGATCGATTAAAATGTAACAAAAAATTTGACTCCAACACCTTTTAATCCACAATGGACAATGCCACAAATAGAGATCAGCTGAGAGAAAAACTGGGATTTGGTTTATTATGCTAGAAGAGGAGCTCACCTAGAGTATCACCAACGGCGAAGGTATGCTCGGAAGCCCAGGAGGCGTAAAAGCCAGAGTCAGAAGGAACGGCCCAGGCATTGTCATCTCCTACCACATATTTAGCCGCACCTGCTCCATGTAGCATTTCTCCTGCTGCAGCTAGAACTACAAAGAGAAGTGCTACGTTCCTTCTTGTGGCCATCTATATATCTGTGTTCTCACCGAGTCAGTCGCCCCTAGACACTTGTGCTATCTCCTGAGTCCGAGAGATCGATGTGAGGCTTGGAAGGCCTTGAGTTCCACTGGAGTATTGTGTATATATATATCAGGGAGATCAACGATCGATGCGAGGCTTGCAAGGCCACTAGGACATTCACTGCACTGCTTGACAGTTCCAGTAGCATTACTAAATTTAAGTCAATGGAGAGAACAGAAAACGCCAGCTTTTGCAAAAATTGGAAAACAGTAAAAATATGAACTCTAACTTAAGGCTTTCACTTTCTTTAAATGGCAAAATAAAATCTCATCGATCTCTAACTTCTCTTTGTAAAATAATTATCAATTATTTCCAACCTAACAACCCACACAAAAGATAAACAATTTATCTTTCCGAAAAATAAGCCGGTCCTTAAGTTGACATTCCTCGTAGTATATATATTATTGTGGAAGATTCGACACACCGCGTTATGTGCTGTACTTTGCCCTTTATATGGCTGCACGTCTGTAGGCGGAAGTTGAACACTCCTTGTACTTGTGAATGGGACCAATTAATAAACATTAAATATATTCTCCTTTTATAACAAATTATGTTATTAATTTGATTATCAAACATTATCAATGGATAAAAATGAGTTTAAATTTTTCTTTAAAAAATTATATGTATTATCCAATGGATAAAAATGATTATCAAACATTATCAATTTTAGATACATGGCACCCATAGCTAATGAGAGCAAAAACATTTTAAAAAGACTTTATTCAAATTTTTCTTATATTTGGAGCGGGACTTTACGGACCCGACAAAAGCCTAGACAAATGTATTATTAAAATTTAGGAAATTTGGCATTTTAGTCCTTAGGTTTTTGACACTTTTTCATTTTAATCTTTCACTTTTAACTTTCAAATTTTTAGTCATTGAGTTTTTTTTTTTTTTTACAAAATGGTCATTTCGTCAGTCTGCCGTCCATATGTTTAACGACACATGAAACGGTCGACCGGGTATATGTGTTAAAAGTGAGCGGTCGACCTCTAGATGAAGCTGTCGACCGGTACAAATTTGTTGACGTGTCAGAGAGCTCCGTTAAACATATGGACGAAAGACTGACGGAATGACTATTTCGTCAAATAAACAAAACTCAAGGACTAAAAATTTGAAATTTGAAAGTGAAGGACTAAAATGAAAAAGTGCCCAAAATTTAGGGACTAAAAAGTTAATTTCCCTAAAACTTATTTTTGCAAAAAAAAAAAACTAGTGGTAATTGCTCTATAGTTCCTTTTATGGCTAAAAGGGTTTGATTCAATTTTTTTAAGAAGCTATAACGAGAATTTGTTTAAACCTTCTTCTGCAAAAAGACAAGGAGAAAGTGTAGTTTTTGAATTTTAAGGGGTCAAATACGAACTCTTATCACTTTTAGAGGGGATAAAGGGATATGAGATATTTTTTAAGGCTTAATATAACTGTCAGTCCCTAGGTTTTGGACATTTCCCAAAGTGATCCCTGAGCTTTCATTCATACCACACAGGTCCCTACTCTTTCCCTTAATTTTATTTAAGTTCTTCAGTCAACTCAAACTCAGTTCTATTATGGAAAATGCCAACGTGAATTTTTAATCCACGTAATCATCTCGTGATATGCGTGTCAAAATTCCACATCAACGCGCCACAAGACTACTAATGAATGCCACGTCCGCCAGCTCTCATTCCCCCGCGTAACTTTCCAAATTGAAACCCGCGACCCACGAAGCATGTACAGCTCTTAGGGCTTTTATTGTTGCTGTTATGGGCTTTAGGCCCCTGTTCTTTGTACCCGACCTCGGTAGGTCATCTGTATCCAGCATGTATGTTTGCTTCCCTGTTAAATGAATTTCACGTTTATTTAGAAAAAAAAAAAAAAAAAACCGCGACTCACGAAGCAATGATGGTTTTGCTTCGTTGCTCCTGCTTTTGCACTGGACTACCGTCGATCCCCCGTCTATTCCATTACCTGAAAAAACACACGTTCCCAGTTAGTTTTCCCTCCCTTAAATATATGATTTTCTTTCTCGTCCAATCGTTTCGCACCTATTTGCTAACTCTGAACTATTTTGACCTTTGAAGAAATTCTTGCTCATGGCTCAGAATTTGTTAGTCGTTATTAATCTGTTTAAGCTAAACCAAAGGTGAATTTCTCTACCCGACAGCTAGTTTTACCGTTTGCTAGGCCCTTTCTGTTATGCCAAATCACGAAGATCTTGTTCCTCACTTCGAGTATATTCTATCAGATCGTTCTCTGTCAGGAAAAAGATGGAGGCGGGTGCTTATCTTTCACATCATTTTAAGTTTTGTATCGAACCTTTTGCGTCGAACTGCCGGAAGTAGCCCTGAAAGAAGGGAGGTTGACGATGCCTTCAACGGACAGAGGTTGCAGACGGTGCTGGCGACAAAGCAACCAATTCGGTGGAGAAAAAGGAGACTGGGGGTTAGGGTCCGTGCGCAGGAAACTTATGTGGAAGCTTAAGATGAATCAGTTAATTTTGGGGGAGGGGGTCAGGGGGGATGGAGAGCTGACGTGTGTGTTGCGGACGTGGAGCGCTGATGTTGAATTTGACACGTGTCGCGATATCATAGGATGATGACGTAGATTAAAAGGCAATATTGGTATTCTCCGTCACGAAGTTGGGTCGAGTTGACGAGAGGACTTAAATAAAATCAAGGGAAAGCCTAATGACATGTGTGGTACGAATGAAAGTTTAGGGATCATTTCAAAAAATGTCCAAATCCCTGGCAGATATATTATGCCATTTTTTAAATATTAGAGGTCAAAAATAAAATTGAAGAAGGAGAAAAGGGGTTCTGTAAAAATTTTGAGGGGGACAAAGCATGAATTCTATAATTTCATGATTGATCTTCACCTTAAATACAGGGTTCCGATATGTTCGTTTTCACACTTTTTTCAGGATTCTAAGTATATTTACAAATCTACCACCGAACATATTCATAATTCAAACACAAACATCAATACATTTTACACAATCACCAACAATTTTTTAATTTTTTATTCAACGTAAATTTTCTCTATATATTTTTTCACATAACTCTAATATTTTTTATTAAACAATTACATCAAATCATTTCTCTCTCTACTTTACACAAACACCAATAAAAACTATTCAACATAAAAATTCACAACTTCTCTAAAATCCTATATTTTTACTCAAAACGAACATAACCTATTGTCGTACTTGTCATAAGAGATTCATTCCTTATGCATGAACGACGCTCACCTAAAAAAACAAGACAAAAAGATTATTAAAAACAAATTAAATATAGACAAAAAAATTAGTCGTACTTCAAGCATTAATGCTATAACTAATTGCTCCTCTTACCAAAAATATAAATTAAAGAAGTAACGGACAAATGATTTTATCAATGACATTGTAACCACGTGAACTGTTTTACATATTTATATATATATATATATATATATATATATATATATATATATATATATATATATATTAATAACAACTTGATGAAATCAGGCATCTAAACGATTCCCATTGGGCAAAAATAAATTAGGGCAAAAAAAAGAAGAAGAAATAATTGTGTACGGATCAAAGCCACCTGCATGGCACTAATCCAGTAACTTATCCAAACCATGCTATGGATCCTACCTGCACTAGTCAAAATAAGTATTAATACTCTCAAGTAACACCTAATACTCTCGATCTTGAATACGGTTTATTTATTATGCGTTAAGTGGGCTCATTTTGGTGGAATTTGTGGTTCGGTGTTCGTTTGATCTAATTTTCAAAAAGCAAATAGATTTGATGCAGAAACTAAGGCGGTACCAGACCACTTCTCATTTCAAGCCATGCCAAAAGTGTCATCCTCATGAAGCATCACAGCACAGACTCGTTATTCAAAAACAAAAACAAAAAAGGTCAGTTCTTTTTTTCTTTAATTTCCTTTTTTATTAAAAAAATAACTGATGCCGTACCGGACCACTTCTTATTTCCAGTCCAGCCATGCCAAAAGTGTGCTTTAAAGTAACTTTCACAAGCACAGGTAGTATAAACTTCATTGTCAAGGTGTGAAACACGCTTTTGAGTGTATAGATTCCTCGAGTCAGTACTGGGGAAGTTGAACCACTTGGATGGGCTCCAACCTCAACCTACTCCTCCATGTTTGCAGCACGGGGATGGCTTGCGCTCGAGGTACAGGCGGGACCACAATTCAACAATGTGACTGGTGCATTCCATATAGTCACAAAAGCAGGTGGCAAATCTGGAACCATGAACCGTCCGTCTATTGCTTGGACAAAAAGTTTCCAAGCTAAGTCAGCTTTTGTCTAGAAGTCAATAATTTGAGAACGATACACCGTGTATGATTGATTGCCGACGGCAAATATATGATTCAAATTTCTACCCCTTTGCGTAATGCATTTGCATTCTCTGCGCCAGGTGGAGTTAGGCTCCTCATTTGCATTCTCTGCGCGGGGCCTGATGAGATCATGGAGTTTAGAGAGTCATGACCTCCCCTGGATAAGAAGTGCATCTTTGCACGCGGGAGTGAGCCTTTCACCTCACTAGCGCCAAAAAGAAAAAAGCGAGAATATTGAAATCAAGGATTCTTTAGCAGTAATCTGTGGGTGTGGGTGTCACTGGGCAATTCGCAAGCTCAATTCAACAGAGGGAACAACCAGGAAACCTAAAGGGTACGCCCGTATCAATGGGGAAGGTACATGAATAAGTGGCGCATGATACATATGCAAATATAGATAAATACGTGTTCAAAGAGACTTGTTAGAAGAGAACCAGATGGGACAATTCTATGTAAACTCAAATATGGGAAGAAAAAACCCGCTTTTAAAAGGCCAAAACCAATATACATTTGCTGAGACAAAAATAATCAGCAATTTCTAGCAAATATTGAAGACAAGGATCAATGACACGCTGTTGCCACTGGGTGGGACGTGGAAGGGCATCGAGATGTGACATTTTGAATGCCTGGTGTGCTGGTTTGGCAAGCCTGGACAGTCATCATTTATTCACCATCTTAAGAACAGAAGCAGTGCTACTGCAGAGATAGCTGATACCAAGAAATCAGACCCAGGCCAACCTCGAGCTAGAAAATCCTGAACCAATGAAGAGAAGGAACAAAAATTACCATATGAAGAGGTAGCACCACAAATGAAATTACGAATTGTTCCTTTACAGTAGGTCCGTAACAGATAGGTCACAAGAAGTAAAAACATTTTAGACAGTAATATGCTTGCTTTATGACTCTTTTAGTTGACCACGCTTAAAATACCATCCTGACATTTTTAAGCATAGCAAGATCTTATCCTTCATTGTTCACTTTTTTTAACTTGTTGGAGCAGGTAGATTTTACTGAATAAGAGTTGCATCTGCTCAACCACAAGTATTTGTGTCAAGCTTGGCTGGAGAATTTGACCTATTTTTGATAAGTAACAATTTTATTAAAAGAAGAAGAAGAAGAAATAGTACAAAGCTTGTACTGAAGTAACTTAAAGCAAACAAGCAAAGAAACTAATAAAGTCCCGAAAATCTAAGAAAGGGCCCCCCCACAACATAGCATTAGCCCAGGAAAATAGAGAAAACATCATGGTCCCCTGCAACCTCTCCAATGACGGCTGGAGAATTTGACCTATTATCAAGCTTGGGTGAATTATAAGCAAAATCAAAGAAGTCTTACGACCATGTGTATTGGCAGTTTGTTTATCAACATGCTCAACAGGTGAGACTTTCAAATTAGACAAGAAAGTGATAATTTGCTTCACTTCTTCAATCCACCCAAGTGACGGTCTATAAAAGCCCTTCTGTGCTCTTGAAAGGATTTGAAGCAGAATTATCTCTTAATGATTTTTCTATCCTACTAGTGAATGCACAGAAAGATCAATCGCAAAGAGCACACCTGACCACAAGCAAAAGCTTTTGGCATTGAAATAAAAGGTTCTCCTCAGCTAGAATTTTCTCATAAATCAACTTACAATCAAATATGGTTTTTTGTTCATCCAGAAGCAGCAAAGGAGCAAGGCCGACTGACTATACTTTGATAGTTTCTAAGCCAAACTTCTAGGGTACTTATGGAAAGGGTTTTGTTTGACAGATATTAGTTGTTAAAAAATTCTTTTCTATCACTCGTAAAATATGCGACGCTGCTAGAATCCTTAAAGCCCCTTTAAAATGAACAGAATACGCATACTTACAGTGATCCCCACCAATCACATACAAACACATCCCCTGAGTTATACTGATGCTCATACTTGTTTAAGTCATAAATTCAAATTCACCTAATATGCTTCCCACATATTTATCCTTTGTTTAGCCCCAAGAAAATTCCCCACAACTCAAAAGAAACAAAATCAACACTCTTCCCAGCAAGATGATAGCATTTCAGGGTCAAATGGCAACAAAATGTCATAATGAGATGTGATTTGTTCCTTTCATGATACTTTTAGATTTTGAGAGAGATATCTTCAGAAATATTTCTCCAGGAAATTACCAATTCTTTTTCAAAGAGAGAGTTGAAAAATCAAACCAAACAAAAATAATTTGGGCTGAGCAAACCTAGTCACTAGGATCTTAGCATTCAAACAAACCCATTTCATCAGGTTTTAAGGAACCTCATACCTTCAAAGGCGTAAGCAATGTATCTGCAGCTGAAGATTTAAGTCCATGAAATCCAATATCATATGCAATGCTCCCATCAGCTTTAAACAGTCCAAAGTTTCTCTCTGAAGTTGGCCCGGGCTTCAAATCTTCATTAAATATTGCAAATACATATACTTTCACCACCATTTTTGGCCTAAGAGGGGTTCCTTTCTTCTTTGCAAGCCTTTTCCGCAGGTTATAATTATATGTCCTTGCATTACTCACTGTGGCTGCAGCTTCATTATCATCTCCTCGTGAAGCCCACCCAGTCTCTGTAACTATGACTTCCATCTTTTTAATTCCAGCATCTTCTAGAGCAGCATATGCGGCATCAATCTGTGCATCAAGCATGTTATCGTAATGCAGATTGGTTTTTGAATCATAGATTCCATCAGTTGACTGGAAAAGAGCATAATTAATGTCGATATTCCCTGGATCACTCATATAGGCTAGGAATGGGTAAGCATTTAAACAGAAAGGAGAACCAATTTCTGAGAAGAACTCCAAGAGTGGCTTCATATATTGAACAACGTTGTCTTTGAATATACAAGAAGAGGGAGGGTAGGAATTAGCAAAAACTGCCTGCGAATGTGCGGTGGTAATCTGAACCACATCAGCTAAATGAAGCTTATCTATAGCACTATAAATATTTTTCACTGCACCCAAAAGAGCTGCCCACAACTCATAATCACTACCTCCTAAAACTTCATTGCCAATAGCAATGCCACGAATATGTGTCTCAGGAAGGAATGACTGTACATTCTCTTTAACCCAATTCATTGCTTGATCTGCATTTGCACTCATGTTTTTCAGGTCTTCATTTGGAAGTCCAACCACTAATTCAAGCCCAGTTCCACCGAACGCCTTTAGAACACTGGGATTGGCATCATAAATTCTTACATTTCTTATTTTTGCTGCTCTGAGAAGAGTAGCAACTTCATCAGGTGAAGGGATGTTATCTGCAATTCTTCCGTAATTTATTCCATAGGTTCCCGTGAATCCTTGAACTGTCAGAGAGGCTATAAAAAATAAAAAAGAATGAGCTCCATGACCAGTTTTTTCACGTGGTTCAAAATAGAAGAAAACCAACTTAGTCACAATACGTTGCATCTCCTTTCATTGGTAACAGGAAAAAAAGAAATTGGACCACACCTTTAGCGGCAACAGTTTTCTCTGGATTACAACATAACTGTAGTTTCAATATTCCCGTTTTGCACTTTTTTTCCCCTTTTGTTTTTCTGGGTTTGGTCTGTTGGCAGGCACAGATTTCTTTTATCAAAACACTTCCTAGTTCCTACTATTTCTCTGAAAGGAATATTATTATACAGGAGATAGAGAAATAAACCATAATTAGGATAGCAGATCAGACGTGACTTTTTCTTTCTCAAAGACTTTGCATAGATTAAGGAGAGAATAACTACCATTTATGAATAACATAATACATTAAATTTTATTGGAAGTATCGCATTGACACGAGAGTAGAAGCATGGAGTAGTACAAATTAGAGAGGGCGTTGACAGTAATTCTTCCAAATTATCAAAACATATTACTTAAATCATTAAACGGAAAAGATATCATTCCATAAAGATTTCAAAATGAACAAACGTTTAAATTATCAATCCATGATAGCAAATCAAAAGAAATCTCATAGAAAGGCAATCCCGATTTTCAAGATAGACCTATCAAGATTTCGTAGAAGCCTTAGACAAACTCCACACAACGAAAGAACGTAAACAATAAAAAGTAAGATACAGAGCCCAAAAACCCATTGAACAAAATATGCAAAAATCACTACCACAAACAATCAAGCCAGATACTAAAACTAAAGAGTATATAAGAAAGCAGGACAAGAAAGTACCGATCGCAGGGAAGGCGACCAAGAACACGATAAGAAACCGGAGAAGGACACACAAGCTTTTCATTTCCTGGGA
The DNA here is from genome assembly GCA_963930655.1 of Myrica gale. NCBI lineage: Eukaryota > Viridiplantae > Streptophyta > Magnoliopsida > Fagales > Myricaceae > Myrica > Myrica gale. The sequence continues at coordinate 27,622,475 of OZ005598.1, read as the reverse complement.
GAGAAAATTAGCAACAAAACATTCAGTTTTTGATAGTGATCTCCAAGTGGGTTGGTGGGGTGGGCAAAGAAAAGGGCAGAATCGACTATTGGGAGGACTCCGATGAACTGCTTCTTCTTCCTCAGGCATGCCATAAGAGAAAGATTCCCTCTTCCTTTCTCTCAATAAATTACACCTTTTCCTGTCCCATTCACTCGAATTCTCACTTAAAAGCAAAACTCGATCAGTCTAACAATCTTTGTCTCTCTTTCTCCTTTTTACAGTCTCCAAGGGTCTGAAGAAGTAGAAGAGCAAGAAAGTTTGGGGGATGGGGGGTGGGTTGGGCAGTCGTTCTCTGCGGGACTTGGAGAGAGAGGGAAGGAGGGGAAGGGGAGAGAGAGGGATGTTGCGTTTTTAAACTGATTTGTTCCGTGTGCTGTGTTTCAGTGTTTGCTTGTAGTGGTTCTGTTCCTCTGATTGGGCAGCGAGTAAAACTTGACTGCAAGTATGACTATTGATTCTTGAATACATTAAGAAAAAAAAAAGATTCTTGAATACAATTTTACAAAGGATGCCACTTTGTACAATCCCACGCGCAATGCTTTATGCTTTTCGTTTCTCGTGACACTACAAGCCGACCAAAAGGACGCGTTATAGGTCGATAGAATGACCCAGCTGGACTCGCGTGGCGAGGGTCCCTCGGTAGTTTTCTGTGGTTTTAAGGGGATATTTCTAAACTAAAATTTTAGGAATATAGGCGTTTGGAACCCAACAAATTGGAGTATCAAATTTTTTAATAAAATAAATATATTTTAAAATTTATAATATCTATACAAATTCTAATAAATTTTTATATCTATCGAAATTTTTTCACTTTTTATGAATTCTCATAAGATTTTATATTTTTATCATTTTCCCTCAAAATCTAATAAATTCTAATTGATCTCAAATTTTACAATATTTTCAAAAAATTCTAATTTACAATTAAGACTTACCTTTCATAGGTTCATTGTTGCTTGAGAGACCCACGTCACATATTTACTCCGCTGACTTTATATGGATTGAGGAAGGATACTACCAACAGATGTTTTTTTCTAAAAAAAACATCATACTAGTTTTACAACCGAATAAATATTCTACTAATCAGTCCAAATAACTCCCTTGTGAGTTGTTCTGTTATCCATCTAAACGAGAATATTAAAGAGATATTCAAATGTCCAAAAGTATAGGTGACAACTGAACCCTCGGTTCGGTTTTTCCCCTCGTCGAGGGCTGAACTGAGCTGGTCAGTTTCAGAAAAACTCAAGCCACCACTGAACTAAGGTTTCCTAAGATCAAAAAGACTGATGTCGATTCGGTCTAAGTAGGTTTTCAGTCATGTCGAACAACCAACAATAATCAAAGAAGTTCTTTCCGTCAGCCAAAATCACTGTGACCCGCCGTAAACAAATCAACCAAACCGTGAACAACCAATGGTGAAACAAAAACCAAAATCACCCAGAATAAACCAAAAGCATCTCCCATATCTAAAACAAAATCGCCCAAAAGCTCGAGAGAGACAGGCCAACAACCACGGCTAGGGCACAGAGAGAGAGACATCAACAAGAGAGAGATGGGTGAGCGGTAGCGGCGGCCAAGAGAGAAGAGAGCAGCAGTCGACACAAGAGAGGCATCAACATGATTTAGGTACAAGGCTTTAGTATAAAAGCATATAGAATGCCTCAATTTATCTTGAATACGTTGGACGTAACTCTCATGCTTAATCACTAATGATGTCAAACAGGATTTTAAATTGAAAATCAAGGATTTAGGTAATCGTTTTAGTTGGTTTGGTAATGACAAAATATATAAGCGACTCATAATAATTGTGATTTATATCTTCTAACCAATTTTTTTGTCTGGACGTACTATATGCTATAATTTATTTATTTTCGATGCGGAGGAAAGAAGTGACCATGAGAGCAGCGGCCAACATTTTCCCCCAAGTGTCACTATATCAGAAATTTGGATTCTTCAACGAAGGAATCTCTCTAGCTCGACCATCTGTCAACTAACTTGTCTATATATATAGGTGTGTGTGGATTGATACGTTGGATAACCAGAAGCTTACCTGCCAAACAAACCCAAGAGTTCTACCAAAAGAATATAAAAAGTGAACGTTGGGGGATCCATGCACAAGCAGCGCGAGTGTTCTTCCCATCCACTTTCCTCGAGGAGCTTTCACTAGACATAATCCTTCCTCTGTGACATAGTCATATGATGAAAACAAAATTGCAAGAAACCTTTTTCTTGTTTCTTTTCTCCTAGCTACGTTCCATAAGAAAACGCGTACCGACATCTTCCAGATTATCTCTTAAAACTCCTCGGCTAAGGCATCAGAAAATGGGAGAAACAAAAAGTTGTACAATTTCACCTTTAATCGATTGGATATATATGCAGTGGGATGAATATGAAGATATATATCTTTTTTTCTACATGAATATGAAGATATTATATTGTCTTAATTTCACTCTTTATGATATTAATTTTTTAGTTTAATTTTAAGGGTTAATGACCAAAATAGTCCCTGCGTTTTGTGCCCTTTATCGATTTGGTCCATGAGTTTCCAATTTGGTCACATACGTCCTTAGGTTATCCTCATTTATCAATTTGGTCCCTGGGTTTCCAATTTGGTCACATAAGTCCTTAGGTTATTCTCATTTATCGATATGGTCCCTAGGTTTCCAATTTGGTCACATAAGTCCTTAGGTTATCCTCATTTATCAATTTGGTCCTTTCGTCTAATTTCTACTTTGACGTCTCATCAAAATGAGTCATTACTCCCAAATCAATATGCGAAAAGAGAGCAACAAATAGAAAATCCACGACACGATTCAAATCTCAAAGATCGTCAACGGCTTCAGATTGGATATCTCTTCGCTCCGTGAAAAATATACGACCAACATGACTGATTTTTGGTAAAACATGGATCTGGGCTCCCTTCGTCGATCGAATAGGGGGTCTCCCCCGTTCGATTTTTTTTTCTTTTTTACGAATATGTCAGGTGGACGTGAGTTTTTTTTAAATAATAAAAAACATACACGTGTCGCGATGTTATTGGTGGTGACGTGGCCCACCGTTAGCTGACTGTGCACGGAGGAGACGAAATTGGATGGAATGATCAAATCGATAGATGAGGATAACCTAAAGACTTATGTGACCAAATTGGAAACTCAGGGACCAAATTGATAAATGAGGATAACCTAAGGACTTATGTGACCAAATTGGAAACTCAATGACCAAATTGATAAATGAGGATAACCTAAGGACTTATGTGACCAAATTGGAAACTCATGGACCAAATCGAAAAAGGACATAAAACTCAGGGATTATTTTGGTCATTAACCTTAATTTTAAGACTAATTATATCAATAGAGTACTTAGTAACCAAGGTCGGCTCAAGGGTAAGTCAACTAAGGCTATTGCCTAAGGCCTCTCATTTAACATGGTCTATTGTGTTGTAGAACCTAAAAAAATAAAAAGACAATGGAGCTAAGGAAAACAAAAAAGCTAATAACATGATGCAATCTTTTCCTAATATTTGTTAAACTTTGCTTAGTAAGAAAAAATGCCTTATAAATTTTTTAACCTTGAAGTCATGGGGTATTGATGTCATGTTTGACGGACTCATAGGAAATAATTAATGAAACCTTTGAATATTTTATATTAAAATGTATATAAAAAACCTAATAATTTATACTGTCTTAGACCCCATTTGGTTTGATCCGGCACTGAAAATAACACAAAATTAGGACTATCCATTGGAAACTAGAGTGAAGAGCAGAGAGATATGACTCTAAGATTTTGGCTATGACATCATGTAAATATATACCTTATCTTAAAAATTTAAATTGATAAAAGAATGTAAATTTTATTATTTAACACTTAACAGTAAATATGAAAGTATATAGAATTTTAAAATTAAATATATAGTCTAATCCTCCTCTCCTTCGTCACGTAGTGAAGTGGAGCGGAGAGGGGATTGGCCATTTGAGAGTATATGTTAAGCATGCATATGTGAAAAAAAGCTAAAAAGTGAGTTCCACATTGTAAATAGGTCACAAGTATGGATGATAATTAATATATTATAACTGAGTCCAAGCTTAGAGACTTTAAACTTTTAAGTTAAATTTGTTATATTACGAACTCCCTTTAAGAAATTAAGATTTTTATCACCTAAATACTTAACATAACCCTATTTCAATATAGCAAAATTGGGTCGCACTCTCCCTACGCTTTGTAATTAATTAACTTGTTACAACTTTATCTTAGTGCTAGGGTAGCAAGAAATTAATTGTGTTGCTCCTATGATTTATATATGTACGATAACCCTTGCTTAATATAGTAAACTCCAATTAGGCAAATTATTTAGGGATTAATTAAAGAGGCAAATGGAGATGAGATGCAAGAGACTTCTTGGCTTCAATTGACACCTCATATTTGATGCCGAACAGAATAGAGATTATTCTGCTAGCTAAGACAATAGGTAATTTTGCAAGGGAAAGGATGGAGAATTCGACCCAAAATTCAGAGAACACTTTGGATTCAATAAAATTCTTAATATTCGGGAATGAATCAAAACAACCCATAAGCCGGGTTAAAATAGATGAAAATCGATCATTCATAGAATTTTACCAAAAATAGCAAAACCCTAAAAGTTTTACCAAAACGAAATACGAAAAGAAATCAAAATGATTGCCAAAAATCTGGCCCAAATCGGGTTCAGAATTATTTCATAATAGACAAATAGAAAATTACTATAAATAGCAAAAATTAACTAATATAGAGATTCGAAAAGGAAAACAGCAGATTTATGGCTCGAAACGAGGTGCACCGAGTTGGGGTCACGGGCGCGAATCAGACACTTGTAGCCAAAGTTATGGCAAAAAATCGACATGTGCACGAAAACCGCCCCAATTAAGCTAGATCACGATTTTTTGCCTTCTTTGCGCTGATCCTCCCGCTCCAGGTAATTCAGCGTCATCAATGAGCAATCTGATAGCTCGAGATCATCTTAATCGAATCTCTGCATCAATATTCTAAAGTATTAATTAGTTCATAGCTTTTCGTTCCTCTTTTTAGAAAGATACAACAGCCTTTTTATATCAAGCTGTAATAATGTGTAATTGTTGGTCCCTTTAATATAAAGAGAACAAGGAAAAAGGAAGTTGTAGCGTTCCAATAAGAAACAAAAAAAAAAAAAAAAGAAGAGGAAAGTGCTGACATTACGAAGAAGAAGACAACGAAGGTTCTTTGATTGCTGAAGGCCATATTAGAAGAGGAGTAAAACTGAGCTATAAAGGAAGTTTTATGAACCTTTAATGACGATTTCTGACCATTTCTATTGCATCTGACGTAAAAGGATTTACTTTAGAGCTGGAGCTGGCTTCATGAGATTGGAGTTTGCTTATTGAATCGAGATAAGTGGAAGCTTTTGCCATACCAACTGCAATGATCTAAAGACAGTAAGACAAGAATGAATAATCTTCCTCTGTACTTCGGTATTCATTGAAATTGAATATAAATAATAGACAGTGGAGCGTCTTTGTACACCCAAGAAGTGTTAAGACTAAAATAAAAGAGAATAAAAATTTAGACTAAGAGAGAGAGAGAGGAGGAGAAGTGAGACACAAAATTTAAGTGGTTCGGTCCATAGACCTACATCCACTGTGGGAAGGCCCAAATGGGCAGATGTGTGTACTCACTGGTGTAAGGATGAGATTACATAGAGGCTTCATTTATAAGCCTTTGATTACAATAGCTCACATTGCTTTAGCAATGTGGGACTAACTCTAATACTCCCCCGCAAACGCAAGGTGGATACACGTTGAGTTTGGACTAGAAAAAGAAATTCCTCATAAGAAAAAAATGGCGCCGGAGGATGGCCGGAGAAGGGTAGACAGTCGCCGGAAGTTGGCCGGAATCTGACCGGAGAGAGGCCGACAATCGCCTGAAGATGGCCGGAGAGAGTCGCCGGAATGGGGAAGACGCCGGAAGGTCGTCAGAGGAATGCCGGACGGGGCGCCGGAAGGCCCGAAAGAAGACGCCGGAAGGTCTCCGGATGAATGCCGGACGGGGCGCCGGAAGGCCCGAGAGAAGACGCCGGAAGATCGCCGGAGGAATGCCGGACGGGGCGCCGGAAGACCCGAGAGAAGACGCCGGAAGGTCGCCGGAGGAATGCCGGACGGGGCGCCGGAAGGCCCGAGAGAAGACGCCAGAAGATCGCCGGAGGAATGCCGGACGGTGCGCCGGAAGACCCGAGAGAAGACGCCGGAAGATCGCCGGAGGAATGCCGGACGGGGCGCCGGAAGGCCCGAGAGAAGAACTAAAATAGGCCAGACTGGACTAGGCCTAAACTAGGCCAAGCTAAGCCAACAAGAGTGCTGACCAGCCTGAGCCAAAATGGGCCACAGGATCGAAATGGCTCCGATACCATGTTAAGACTTAAAATAAAAGAGAATAAAAATTTAGACTAAGAGAGAGAGAGAGGAGGAGAAGTGAGACACAAGATTTAAGTGGTTCGGTCCATAGACCTACATCCACTGTGGGAAGGCCCAAATGGGCAGATGTGTGTACTCACTGGTGTAAGGATGAGATTACATAGATGCTTCATTTATAAGCCTTTGATTACAATAGCTCACATTGCTTTAGCAATGTGGGACTAACTCTAATAAGAAGGAAAGAATGAAACAAAATAAGAAAATACATTAGATATTTAGAATTCCATATGTGAGGAGATATTGTAGATTTCTATAGACGGATTCTGTCCTTGTAGAGAACCCAACGGTCACGAGAGTTTCCGTTGATTTGGTTTGCTTGTAATAGAATCTTGAGTGCTATGAGCTGTGATCTTTTCACTGGAGGTTCTAACATTGCTGTCAGAGATATTTTGGTTATTATGATCAACGTAAGGGGAATCTGCTTTTACATCTGTCGTTTGTTGAAGTTACAAAAGTCCACACCAGAGCAGCAGAGCTTTTTTTCTTTTTTTCTTTTTTCCAAGCAATTTCTTTTTTACCCTTTTGGATTCGCAGCCCCTCGGGGACCCATTTACTTTTCAAATGGGTTTGCAAGCCTGGACCCTATTTTACATGTGGCTGTCAGCAAGCAAATCACTTCCTTAATTTGTTTTTCTCAGCCAATAAGAACACCACTGGACCGTGCAATCGTATGAGAATAAGCCTGGATGCATTTGTTATCTTGAAGTTTGTGTATAAGGAGCGCAGGGCAGATCGATATTCCGTTAAAAATTAGATCCTTCCGTACAATCAAATTACAAAGGAGCTATTATTGACATCAGAATATATGGAGGAATATATTTTTAACAGAATATTAATTTCGAGAGAGCTATTTGTCGTCTTTCTTATATGGAAAACTTATTTGTAACTTTTTCAATACCACGTAGACTTTTTAGATGCAATTATCCGTAAAATTCTCCTTTTCCCACAACCGAATCGAACTGATCCCTTGAGAACTATGAAGCAGCTAGAGGTGATACCAATCCCCTTGGATACATAATAAGTAGCTTCGGAAGTGGTTTAGGTCAATAGATGAGAAGATGCTGTTTGCAGAAACAATGGTAGCAGAGGGGCGTCAAAATCACTGGTTTAGGAGAAGGAAACAATGGACTGATACTCTTTAGGTTCAATCTATTAGCATTTTTGTTTGGTAAATGACAACAGATACGAATTATGATGGAGACTGCAGTTTAATCATCGCAATGTATATAATCCTAGTTCATATATTTCCCTGTTTTTCACAACTCCTAAAACTTTTTCTCCATGTTTGAAGCTCAGATTTTAATCTCTGCGTGTTAGTCATACTCCAATTTGATAACAAAGAGTCTCTCTTGATCATCCAAGCCGTGAGCAATTTGCCACCAATAACTAACATTTTGAAGAAATCAGGTCAATCCTAATCGTGTGATTAATGTTAATTAACCACTAACCCCCTTGACCCTTCATTTGGTTTTGTCTCACACTGCTTAAACCGGAGTAATAACATGAGTTTTTAGATTTCGGTCAACGCAGCACAGTTCGCCGAGCTGGGTAGCGCCAGCTTATGACTCGAGCGAGGGCAACTCAGATGTTGGAACAATGGCTCAGCTCACTCTGCCATGGGCAATTCACATGCTCGCCCGTTCCAAGCTGAGAGTTGGGTCCACTGTCCTGGGCGAAGGCTTGGGTCAGGTGGCTCTTAGAGCGGAGGGCAACGCGTGAGGCTGTCTTCACAGAGCAGAGAACACCTCCCACTCCCAGCAGTGGAAGGACAACGGGCCAGTGCACAGCATCCCCACAACATCATTTTTTGCTGTAATATTTTACTTTTTTTCCTCATTTCTTTGTGTCCTTTTTTTGTCCTATTCATTTTCAGGGGACTATTATGCTCTCAATCAATCGGGAAATGACTGGACGAGATAATAGACTCCAGAAACCTTATCCTCAAAGCTTCCAAACTGCAAAAAGCTGCGATTTTTTTCCCACAAAAAAATACCAGAAAACAAGGTAAAAGAAAAGCAAGAAATGGCAACGGCCTTTCTCTCCACGCCAAACTCCGTCCTTCCTTCTCCTCCATCCCCTTCAGCATCTTCTTCCACTTCTTTATTAACAACACCGTCATTATTCTGCCCTCACAAAAGCAATGCAAAGAGACACTTAGCTTTGTGCAAGGCAGTCAATGAGTCTGCATCTCCTTCCTCCCCAAATCTCACAAAAAGAAGTCTTTCTGTCCACTTAATCACCAGCTTTGGCTTCCTGTTTGCTGGTAAAGGCTGCTCCGGTGCTAACGCAGCAATTCTGGAAGCTGAAGACGATGAGGAACTCTTGGAAAAGGTTAAGAAGGACAGAAAGAAGAGGCTTGAGAGACAAGGAGCCATTAGCTCATCCAACAAAGAAAAAGGTTTTGTACATTTATTGAATTTCAAGAAAGCTCCTAAACTGCAATATACTAATACGTCGGTGTATCAAGATTAAAGTATATTGAAAATAGTGGATTCGACACCCACCAACTAGAATGCGTGGAATTTTAACTTGGTGTGACATAATTGATTAAAAGAGAAGCCTAGCAATAATTCATTGTATATTCTCATGAGCTTCGTAATCTGTTTGGAGGGTTTTACTCCCATAGCTATCAGCAATTGAACTGCAAAAATTGGGTCGATGTTTCTGGGCACTTCTACAGGTGGAAAGAAAGTGCTATGGCCTATGGGCCAAAGGCATGGAAAATAGTTCGGAGCTGTAGGTGTTCCATTGGATTCTGCTCACCACCAAAGTGCTTTCAGTGTATTATCTCTTCGTCTAATCTACTTCAGTGTATACTTGAGTTGGGGGCACTGGTTGATTTTGCTTCGAACTGTAGAAAACTCAAGAACTGGAGTGAATTCGTTCCAGACATGGATCCTACCAATTATTTTAACGTATGGTGTGGGATTTGCGAATCAAAACTTGTTTTCATTCTAGTTTACAATTGTTTCTTAGGATAAATGCTTATTATCCTTGACTTCATTTAATACACAAACACTACTCCTGAATGTGGAGAACCAACACATGGAATGCTTATTTGAAATTTGACATGGAGAGGGTAGATAGTCTGATTAGCATTGACTTCAAAGACATTGCATCGATACCATGTTGAACCTTAAACTGTTCCAAAGCTTAACCTAATAATTAATTGTTAACGCCTAGTCGTATATACTTTGGCGTGGGATTATCATTTTCCTTTTCCCTGGGCGGATGATATTTTCCAAATTCAGCTGCAACGAATCTTCCATGAGATGTTCCACCTCTTAACAAACCACAATGAAGATGATATTTTGCAGGGTATCTGCAGGATCTCGTGTACAAGCTGAGTAGAGTTGGTCAAGCCATTGACAATAACGATCTATCTACTGCTAGTTCAGTTCTTGGGGGAAGCACAAATGCAGATTGGGTTAAGAATGCCAATATAGCCTTCAACAAGGTCACTCTGGACTATAATATTACTATAAAGAACTGTGCATAATACTCCTCCCCAAAGCTCTAATTTACGAAAATCACACTTACTGTCGACATTTAATTTACTTATTTTTAGCTTTAGAATCAGATGACCACCACTTCATCCTTTCAAACTGAGACAAAGTTGTGATTTCACAGAGAATCTGTTCTGGTGGACAGCATGATCTCTGCTGCCAGTGTCTATAAGCTAAACTTCTGACTGCTCTCTTATGTATCTTGTATACAGCTGAGCTCTGGTCCTGAAGAGCAGACTCAAGTGGACACATTCAACTCCTCGCTTGCTTCATTGATCTCATCAGGTGCGTTACTCTTATCGCTGAAATGTGCCTTGTGGCAGTCTTCAGGCCACATGGAAACACCAGTCACAGAATGCCACCTCTAGAACACGGTAGAGTAATTTATATATTTAGCAGTAATATGACTTTCCTTCTATTGCTTTGCAGTCACTCGTAAAGATGTTGAGTCCTCCAAACTTGCTTTTGTGTCGTCAGCAAGCGCATTTGAAAAATGGACAGCCTTAACCGGGCTTGCTGGACAGCTTAAGGGGTTATGAACAGAGACCGCGCTTTAGTCTTATAGAGAGAAGTATTGGAGCCAGATTAATTCTCCAACCTTTTATCGGTGTCATCCATTAGCTTCTTCATGTTTCAGTTACTCCGGACAATTCCAGATCAACGGGCTCTTTTTCTTCTGCACGGGCTGTAATTCTTTGCTGAGTTTCATTGAGCTTCGGTTATGAGTAACAACATTTCTGACCAAGCAGTGAAAGTTTTGACTTCGTCATTCTTTACTATTTAAGATCAAATGAATGGAAGTCTATTTCTTTCTGACCTCCCGCTCCACATTTCTTGGCATCTTACATCTATTTCTGTTCGTAATGGTTCTTGCAGCACAGTATTTTTGTTTTGTCCCATCACTATTCTCAGCACATAGCGCATTATCGTCCAGAAAATAGGTCATTTATGCCTGGAGTAACCTTTTACTACTTGCGTTGCCATAAACCTGCAACATACATCACCCAAATCACCTTTACAAATCAAATATTCTCAGCATTCTCAGCCATGAGGTTAAACTAATGCCTTTCAGAGTAACGGTTCTCGGATATACATTAATACAGGACTGCATAACAGTATCACATCCCAATTATTTTGACATCACAATGTTACAAAGGTCACTGAAAGCTACAAGTTTCTAGTAGAACAAGAGATGCTACATTACACGCCTAATCTATCATTGTATAGATGGATATCTCAACGAACAATCAGATTGCTAACATTAACAGCATTAACAACAATGAAATTACAGTCATCGTCCCACAGATCTAAGGGGAGAAGCCAGCATCCAGTTAACTATTTTACAATCAAGGCTTGACCTCAGGACTGTCACCGCCACGGCTGCCATTTTCAATAAACTCTCCTTCAACCATATTGGTCTTTTCATGAACATCTGCCTTGTGCTCATCATTATTGCCCTTCATTGAATTCTCCTTGATTTCTCCTTCAGATTCAAGGGCGCTTCTGCTATCTTCTTCTTTCCCCTCTCCTTCAGCTCCATACTTTTTCCCATCAGCACCAACAGTGTCAAATTTGTCCGGTTCTTGAGACCCATCCTCTTTCTCCGCCTCAACCTGCGGTTGCTGGGCCTTCTCTTGGTCGTTTGCACCCTTCAACTTAGCATTTTCAGTTGGAGTTACCTCAGAAACTTCAGCTTCCTTCTCACTTGCTGTCTCTTTTGGAATTTTCAGCTCTGCTTCAGCAACTTTCTTGCTTTCTTCACCATCATTAGATATATTAACTTCTTGTCCAGCTTTACCTTCTTTAGGAGTTCCTTCTGTTTTGGTACTTGTATCTAGCACATTATTGTTATCCTGACTTTGTTCCAGACCATCCTTTTCCACCTCTGCATCTGCATTATCCTTTTCTGTTTTTTCAGCATCTTGCATACCAACTTCTTTCGTCTCCTCAGCTCCTTCAGGTGCAGCTTCTTTCTCTTTGCTATCCTTCTTTGAAGCTGATGATTTTCTGCTCCGTTTCTTCAGAGGCTCACTTTCTGGTTGGGGGGCTGCTTTGGCCTTCTCAATAATTCGTGCTGATCTCCTTGGGGTCTCACCAGTACCCCAATCAAATTCTGAAACTGCTGGACCACCAGGATTTGCTTTCAGGTATTGTTCCAACCCTCTTCTGCTAACAATCTCCTCTCCTGTTGGGGATATAAATATGACTTCATTTTTCTTTGGAGTTCCACCTTGCTTTGGAAAGTACTGCAAATGAACCCAGAGCATCGCATGTTACATTTGCTTAATTCACCAACAATGAACCTAAATATGCATCTAATAAACGCATGTGCTTCCAAAAAAATTAGATATGGAAATTGCTAAACCGACATTATATATACAACTCCCAATATATAACATGAGGTGAGTTGATTATTATACATGATGGTTAAAATACTTTATGTTCAGCTACGTCATTGTTTGACAGCAAGCTATACGTGGATTGAAATAATCCAAAGCTAAAGATTTAAAGTCCTAAGGCTGCAAATTAAGATATTTAGTTTTCTAAACTGCCAAAATTGAGGCTTCTCGAAGATTTAATTCACGATTAATATCTCACAGAGCAAACCTTTAATTATGAATAAACCATCAACCACCCAAATAAATCCTCCATCAACATTGGATTCGGATTTTTGCCTATTCCCCCGCATCAACCGCTCAAAACATACTCATAAGATAGTAGACAATGCCGATGATAGTCATGATGGTAAACTTGTTGAAAGATTTAAGTACTCATCCATGCACAGAATGGTAACTTTATTGTAAGTCAGCTGTGCAACTCATTGATTGGTATAAAATCTTTAATTTTTCTATTGTGGAAAGTGAAGGGACAGAGTCACACAGCCAGCTGGCAGAATAAGGAACGTTAATGTGGTATTACAATCTCTAACTCCACAGAAAAAGGCAGACCCAGCAGAAGAGAGGAGAGGGAGGGGGTGCAGGAGCCCTAGTGGACGTTAAGATGGTATTACAATCCTACCAAGTGTCCACAGACAAAGGCAAGGGCATACCCTTTTCCCATGAAACCTGTCAAACATATTACACACCTCAGACCTAGAATCTAAAGTCAGAGCCTTACGTCACAGGCTTTTGACCATACATCATATCATGAAACTTCCTTTTCGGATCCATCAATGCCCTTGTCAATCAGCTATGACAGCTATAGTTCTCCACCCATTGATACCTTTATCAATTTCATATCACGATATCAATATATCCTATTAGCAAGAAGCATGAGGATTGATTACTCAAAAAGACCAACAAGGTCATCTTAATCAATAACAGTCCCTTGAATTGGCCATGACTTGAAACCTGCAAAAAACAATCTGAACCTTAACCTAATGGCGTCTATATCTGCGCCCATTTTATCTGGTAGAACTAACTACTACACTAGCTAAGCTTCAGCATGAGAGGTTCATAAGGGCTCAAAACTGGAAATATTATCCCACTACTTACTTTTTGGATGATTGAGGAAGAGAACAGAGAGGAATACAAATTCTAAACAGGATCATAGCCTCTGACTAAAGACAAGCAGTGCCCATATCTGTGTGACCCTTTCCTTTATTATATGGCAGGAACCATCGCACCTGGGGCTAGACGAACTTAAATATTTTTGAATTCAATACTGAATCCAGCAGGAGCTTTAGCATGAGAGGTCGAAGTTAACTTGAGGTTGAGCACGTAACAACTCAACAACTTTTGATTTTGGCTAATTGAGCAGGAGGGAGAGAAAAGGTGAGAAGGGGGAAGGGGAGACCAACCTTGGAGTGGCAGGTAATGACAGCTTCTCAAGTAATTCTTATTTTCCACCCCAATTCCTTTTATTTAAGAAAGTCACAAATACAACGAATTCTAATGACTCCAGGAAGTTTCAAAAGCAACTTTAACTAGTCTAATACAAGAATTGTAATGCTCCAAGAAAGCACTAACCAGATCTGCATTTTAACTTCAAAAAGACTAGTGAAAGTTGCTTTTGAAACTTCTTGGAGTCATTAGAAGGCCTAATTCCACCAGTAAAGATCTATATGGGACTGGCTCTTAAATCACTCATTTCTCGTTCATTCTCTTTTTCTTTTCTTTTTTCATGTGAGATTGGGGGATTACAATATCTCCTTAGATTCTTGGTGTCCTCTTTGGGGCACATCAAATCCACATGGTCGTGATCAGGTCCACTCAAATATCATTTTATAACACCCCAAAAAATCCCTAACCACATCTATGCTTTAACTTTGAAATAACTTATCATGATTAAAATACGGTAATCTCTCAATCCCACATCGAATGGGAAAAGAGAAGAAATAAAAAAGGAATGATTTAGGAGTCAAATAGCTTAATGGATATTTAGAAAAAAAAAAATAGCTTAATGGATCCTTACTAGGTGGAGCTGGGCTTATAATGACTCGAAAGAGCTTCACAAGCAGCCTGGAATATTCATTTCAGACTTAATGCAACCATGTGGACTTGACGCACCCTAAAGCAGGCAATAGGTATCCATGGGAGATTATAATCCCCCAATCCCACATGGAATGGAAAAGGGGAGAAAAAATAAGAGAAATAAATGGTTTAAGATCCACGGCACACATTAGATCCTTTAAGGTGGTACTAGGACTTATAATGACTTCAAGAAGCTTCGAAAACATCCTTGCTTAGTCCCTATGCCATATAAAAGTATGTTTTATCTTTATAAGCAAGAAGTAGTCTTGCAATCATTTTGCAAATTAGACTAGCCCCTAGCATAGAGTAATCAATCTAACCAACATGATTAGCATTAATTTTACCTCGTAGTTGCACTAAAATATAAGCACCCAAACTTGGGCGCACTTCTGTAATCCATGAGAATTCCACCTCTAGTAAGTAAAACAACCCCAATGCAACAATTGCATCAATGCCATCTATTCCAACAGTAAAATATATAGTATGAGAAGAACTGATAACCTTTGAGTCCTAACAAGTCGTATTCCCATTTACATAAAGTATAAAAGCAAGTTCTTTGGTCATAACTATCGCTTCAAAAAGAATAATCCACATACATTGAGAAAAGTTGTCCTAATTAAGAAAAAAAAGAGAGAAAGGTTGTCGTAAAGGGAGTAAATATAGAGACTTTAAAAATGCACCTCTTCCGTTTAAAAGCTTCAAAAGACGCATCCATACAGCAGCAGTTCTAAAAAGAATACCCATAAATATCTCCGAGATCAAGAAATAATAAATGAGATATACCAGAATTTGAGAAAAACTACCACCTGGTTGTCAAAAACCCCGCAACCAAAAACAAATGTACAGGAATTGTGAATGTCTAAAAGAGACGAGAAGGAAAAAACAATGTTTGGGACTTTTTCAAAAACCCTAGCTCACCGACCTTCCCAGAGTAACCGAAGACATTACAAATAAATGAACGCGAAACCAGGAGTTCCCACAAAATTCAGAACATTTAAACTTCCAGAAATTGTCAAAGTAAACTACGGAAGTATAGTAACTCGTAATTAGCCAGAAACTAACGAATCAACCGCAAAACCTAGAGAGCATACCATCACTACAGAACCAAATTCCACCACAAAAGCATGTAAAATTCTCATAAATGTAACAAAAAACCCACATCGAATTTTCATGAATAAAATCAGTAACAGAAGCACAGTTGCGACCTTCCAATTTGTACCAAGCAAATAGAGGAAAACAAAGCGCAGGGAAAGAGAAAGACCTTCTTCTTCCAAGCAGGAGGAGCAGGGAGTTCCACAGAAACAACTTCTTCTCTTGCACCCTCCTTCTCTACTGAGCTCGCCATTTCCACCTACAAAATTCCGACAAACATTCAAAAGTTAAAAATATATAGAAAAGAAAAATTAAAAACGACAAAAAAAAAAGGCCAACCGAATAAACTGCAAAGACAGAGAGCGAAAGGGCAGGTCTTACTTGCTCTCTGTGTCTGGTTTACTCTGGTTGGATGAGGAGGAAGAGGAACAGAATTTGAGGACAAAAGCTAAATAAGCTAAGCCGGGGGGTCAGACGCGCTGTGTGCATCAGAGATTTCTTCATCAGAAGCTAAGCCTGAGACGCTCTCCCAAGCCTGTTTTTGCTTTCTGCGTCGGGCACTTGGAAACGTGACGGTGCGTTGTGGGCGTGACACCTGTCCCAGGCTGAGTGTGTGAACGGTTTGGATAACGTTGGTCAGTCGGCTCTGTTTTTCCTGTGGCCCTGTAAGTGATTATAGAATTGACCAAATTGACATGAGAAATTGATGTGAAAACGTGACAGGATTTAATCCTTTGTTTAAATCTTCAGAATCTGGTAGATGTTTTCAGTTTTATTCATTTATGCCTTGCGGAAGATTAATAAATAAATACTCGAAACGATATATTTAATTTTTTTTCTTTATCTATTTTATTTTTATTTTTCGCATCAAATAATAATAATATTTATTCAAGAGGGGCAACCTTATCCACTCAGAGAGAGACAGAGAGACAGAAATAAAATATGGGAATGATTGGTTTGTCTCTCAGCTATATCCGTGAACTTTTGTGACCTCCTCACTTGTTGAAATATTTAATTAATTTTTGGCAGACATTTAATTTATTTTCAGTTTATTAAATACAAAACTGCATTTATTTATTCGCAACCTACTCTTCTCGTGTTATATAGTAACTACAATTAGAAAATAGGATTTTAGAAATTTTAAATTGACAGATTTCGTCAACCTTTGTAGCGGTCGATCGGATCGTCGTGCCTCTCACATGAACCGATCGATTGCTACGTGTTAGCGAAATCTGTCAATTTAGACTGATAAAACGGGTACAGGATGCACATTGCAAAAATGTTGAAAATAAGGAGCTCAATATCTCAAAATCAAAATATCGGAATGCAAATTGTAAATGATCTCAAAAATAAGAAGCGCAAAGTGTAATTATCTCTAATATGTATTTTGATCATACGGTCAACATGAACCACAACTCATGGATGAAAAAAAAAAAAAAAAAAGACTTGCAAATAGCCATATGGGCTACGGAGAGGCTATTAACAGGAGGAATAGAGGCGAACTTTCTTGAACAACACATTGATGGATCAGGGGGAGGTGGTAGCAAAATAGGTAGGGTCGCTCAAACTTATTGTTTTTTTTTCTAAGCTCGCTCAAACTTATTGACTTCTGTTGTTTCCTTTTTGTGTATTTTATACGGAATACTTTGCCTAAGAAAAAGAATAGGACTTTATATTTACCTTTACTAATGCGCTACCTTTGTAATTACGACATCATTTGAAACTGTTAAACTGAGCAATTTTATAATAGGTCATTATTATAGTAACTCCTTTTGACTATAAATTAGTGGGTTAAACCCTATGGAATTGGCCTCAGCGGTGGAATCATCACTCAAGTTCGGTGGAATCATCACTTAAGTTGATGGGCAATTTCTAAGACGAAATGATATAAAAAAATTCTATGTAATGCAAAAAGTATCTTAGTTACAAAATTTTCTCATGTTAGGAGTATTAGACGACTCCACGCTGGTTGAGTTTTTTTATCAAAAACTTATCCATTATCTAAACAAAACGAAACTAAAATTCAACAACTAATTCACTAATCAAAATTAACTATGTGTGAATAAACAATCATAAAATCCAATTCAACATAGACTTGATTAAGCATAAATTTGTAGCTTACGTTCACAAATGTCTTTGCGACTTTGACATGGACAGTCAATTGATGAATATAACATTTAAAATGAAATCTACTTAATATACACAGCATCAGTCTCTATAAGTAAATATGTTAAAAATATAGAATCGACTAAATTTTCAGGAAAATTTAGAAGTCAGAGACTCAACTTCCTCATAAGTCATAACACATTTCTTTGCTAAGGACCTCGGAATTGTGTTTGTAAAAACAAGTATCTATTTTTTGCCAAAAAAGAAATTCACTTAGCATCTCATTTCGAATACAATTATTAATTTGTTGGTCTAGAAATTTTCCATCTTTCAGAAACATGAGAAACCCAAAACATCTCAATACATATCTTCCCCCCTCATTTTCTCAGTTAAAAACGCAGAAATCGCACAAAAACTGCATTAAAATGGTTAGATACCCACAATTGCTAAGGGAAAAAATGATAAAATACCCACATGTAAAAAAAATGACAGACTTGAGAGGGGCAGCCGACCTGGCTTGACCCACCTTAGGCCCGCCACTGATTGGCCTAGATGGTTAGGACCTGAGACGAAGGAGTGTGCCCCCTTAAGGTCTCATGTTCTAATCCTTCAAGGTGCAAATAATTCATTGAGGTTATCCTTACGACAAAGCCAAACTTACTTGGCTTGTGTGGCTTAGAGATTGCATCGACCCTGTGTTTACCAGCCTGTTGGGTGGGTTCCATTCCAGTGAATCTGTCGGGCTAATTTCTCTTCGTCACAAAAAAAAGATTATTAACAATTTCTCCCCTCGAACTACTGCCTGGGTCCCCAAAACCTCCTTAAATATATTTCCTGTTATGTACCACATTTTCCGTTTCACATGAGCAACACGTTGGACCCACCTTGTACGAAAGTACCAAATTGTCCACGACCCCAATCGTGAAAACGTCACACATAACGGAAAAATCAAGATGGGAACTAAATCGTAACGGTAGATGTAGATTATGAGATGAGTCATCGCGAATTAAAGATTATGGAGCGTTTTTGAGATTAGAGTGGTAATTCGAAGGGAGAAATTGTAATTAATCCTAAATTAATTAAGAACCTCCTCGAGAAAAAAACTAATACAAAAAATGGAAATTTGCTTCCGTTGATCTTAATCTTGATGGGTTTAATCTTGGGAGTTCTTCCCTTGTTTTTGTCATAAGCATAAGTCTCATGGTATGCAGCAGTAGAGCATATTCATTTGTAAAAATATTCTAGAATACAATAGTATTCAACACACATGTAAAACGAACATCCAAAATCTCAAAAATTCGTATACAAACACCAATATTTTTTTACACAATCTCCAACAACTTTTCACACAAACTCCGATACATTTTTTAAAAAAAAATTATAACAAATATTCTCTCTCTATACTTTTTCACCTAACTTCAATATTTTTTTATTAAACAATTACATCAATTCACCTCTCTCAACAACTTTTTATAAACTCCAACAAAAAGTAAATATTTTTAAAATTTATCACAACTATTTAATCAAAAATCTATATAACTCCAATTTATATAAATATTCACGATTCTATCAAAATCTTATAAATATTTACAAAACGAACCTCCCTTGAGTCAAAGACTCGTGCAATAACTATTGAATTTGAAGTACATGCAACAGTCAATGACTTGCACAGTAAGCATAGAATTTGAACAAGAAGAAAGAGAGAAAAAAAACGAGTAAATCATCGGTACGTACATTAATTACCAAGAGGAGACATTTTCTACCATTTACTGTAACCATGTTACATGAGCCATGAAAGTCATTGTGAAGCCAAGGGGAAGAAAAGATATGCACCGAGTACTCCAAGGGCCAAGGTGCCTTAATTAGCTACATGTAATAGCAATAAACGAGAGTAAAAATCATCCTTCGGAAAACGTTTGCACATGACTGAGTTACTGCACTATGTGAGAAAATTAGGGTTCCGAGCTGTAAGGAATAAAAATCGAAGTCATTCACATTCGTGTAGGGCTTCTCTCTTTGTTGTCGATTTTCTACAAACAAGTAATTCGATCTCTCAACTAATTGAAATTTTGTATTCCAAACTATTTCACATTATCTTCCGTCTAAGATAGACGATTGAGTTGAAATAAAGGCATATATGCATGAACTCATAACACAACATCAAAAGTACTGAAGTCCCAATTACACACAGTAGGGGTGGGCAAAAAACCCGAGACCCGATAACCCGAACCGGCCCGACCCGTTTCCGACCCGATCGGGTCGGGTTTAGGCGGGTTCGAGTATATGAACAAACCCGAAAATATAATGACCTCAACTCGTGACCCGCTTTTCCGATCCGGACCGACCCGTTTCGACCCGATATTTTCGGGTTTATACGGGTTCGGGTTTCCTCATAAATAAACCCGATATTTTCGGGTCGGGTTCGGGTTCAAAATTTCGAACCCGAACCCGGTTTGCCCACCCCTAACACACAGAGGCCGTAATTTACGAAGCTATATATATATATTTTTTTATAAGTACGAAGCTATATATATTTTTATATATTAGTTCTTAAACCCTAAGCCCCCAGGTCTAAGCCGCTTTAGCTCGATCTGAACTAGCCATCAATGAGGGAAACTGATGCTATCCTTTCTCCACGTCCAGGAAGGACAATGGTACACTAACGTCTGAGCAGAGAAAACCCAGCTATTGTCACACCCCAAAAATCAGCATAAATAAATAAAAGAAATTTATCTCATTTATTCGAAACAAAACAAATTATAATGATATTGTTTTCAAAACAGAAACTTGAACAAATTAAAATCCATAATGATGCTCTCATCTATCCCGCCCACATGCTCTTTAGGCTCAATCTCTGAGCAATCTCTGAAAATAAGACAAAATAAAACGAAGTGAGTTCGACAACTCAGTAAGCAGAGAATAAAAACATATATTCTTTTCTTTGAAAATAATACTCAATTCAGTGATCGGAAATACAGAAAATAAAATAGATTTTTCAGAAAATCCCAAATGACATCAACAGTAAGTCACATTGACCCCTGTGGCAGGGTTGTGCAACTACTTAACCGACGGCCAAACCGAATTAAGCCAACAGAAAGTGGAGTTTTGCCCTACTAAGACTTAGCCACGTACGCTAAGTGTGCACTAGGGAGAAACCCACACAGAAACCATCCGAAGAATGGGCGCACCAGTAATCAGTAATGAGTTGGTACCAACAGCAGCAGTAATCAGTAATCAGAACATCGCCTCGGGGTTTGAAAACAGTATGATATATAATATCAAAACTCAGATTTAAAATCAGAAATGATGTTCAGCAAAATACAGAATCTTTGAAAAATAATTCAGAACAGTCATATAAACAACCTCAGCAGCAGTAATCAGTAATCAGAACATCGCCTTAGGGTTTGAAAACAGTATGATATATAATATCAAAACTCAGATTTAAAATCAGAAATGATGTTCAGCAGAATACAGAATCTTTGAACAATAATTCAGAACAGTCATATAAACAATCTAAGTAGATCTTTTACAATTCCACATTTGTTTTTAGAATAACAAAAACTTGCAATAAAATATTTTCCACAAAATCGTTTATGAAAACGTGTTCATAATTTTTTGGAGAAAAATATTATAGTAGCTCCGCTTACCCAATTTCCTTCGATAATCGAATCGCCCTAACGTACTGCAACGATCCTCAAGAACCGAAGAAAAACGTAAATACCCAACAATGGCCGAATAGAGAGAGAGAGAGAGATAGATAGATCTCAAAAATGACTGATGTCGAAATTGAGAGTTGTGAATAATCTCTGAGCTGAAGGTCCCCTTTTATAGGCCGAATCAAAGTGTAACAACCCCAAATTGTTGCCCTTTTGAAAGCCTCCATTAACCATCATAAATCGCTTGATTTATTGAGAAAACGTCAAGATCCTAACAATGGAGTTGAAAGGCCACGAAAATCAGTCGAAAAGGTGCTAAAACGGATGTGAAATTGAAGAGAGAGAGAGAGGAAATTGATGAGAGAGAAACTGAAGGGTTGAAAACGGCGGCTAGGGCATAAAAATCGAGATTCCAAAGTTTGGGGAAGAAGAAGATCAAAACACATCGTTTTACTTAAAAATTCAATTCGGGCAAAACGTGTTTAAATAAAATAAAACTTCACCATATAAGCAAAAACAACAAAGGCGCCTCAATGGTCATGAGCACCTCTCTCCTCCTTTACGCCTGGGTTCGAATCCCAGCCTTGCAAAAATAGTGTTTTCTTTTCTTTTTAAAGACCGGATCCTCACATCCTTCCCCTCTAAAAAAAAAATTTCGTCCTCGAAATTTGCTAAAACCAAATATACATATCTGAGAACATCCTTCTTGTAATATGCAACTTCATCTCTGCTGATTAGAGTTTCCACCACTCATCTTTGATGGTAAAGGACAATCTCTAACATAATGTCCCGCCTTTCCACATCGAAAACATAACTTATCCGCAGCTCGATATTCCCCCCAATGTGCTCAATTATACTTTATACAAAAAGAGTTTTGTAAGGTGTGTTGTATACCTTGACTTCCTTGTTCCCTTCCTGCATTTTCATCATCTCTTATTCTCTTTGGCAAACCTTGATTGGTATCGGTACGGAATCCTTGAGGTACAGACCTCTTCCTTTCTTCATATTGTTCTTTGCTCCTATGGATACTCTGTTCTATCACTGACGCCTTGTTAACCAATTCGGAAAAATTATTGATTTGAAATCCAACTATTCTATCGTAAATACAAGAATTAAGACCTTCTTCCAATTTCCGAGCTTTCCTTTCCTCATCCGGAATCATATATAGTGCAAACCGAGAAAGCTCAATATATTTTGCGACATACTCATGCACATTCATCGATCCTTGAACCAAATTAATAAACTCCCTAGCTTTTGTGTCACGAACTGACCTCGGGAAAAATCGTTCGTAAAATACCTCCTTGAAGCGGTCCCATGTGACCGGTGCTTGCCCTTGAAGAGTTCGTTCGGAAATCCACCAACGCCTAGCTTCTCCAACCAGTTTAAACGTCGCGAACAACACCTTTTGTTCCTCTACGCAGCGCAAAACTTGAAATGTGTCTTCGATATGTTGAATCCAATCTTCAGCCGCAGTTGGATCAGCTTTCCCTTCGAATGTCAGCGGGCGTATTCTGTTGAATTGCTCGATGGTACATCCTTCAGTAATAACATTTCCATGTCGATTTTCGGAATGACGTGCTATCTCCTCTATAACTTGTTGCGCCACCCCACGTAACATCGCCGAACTAGGAGAGCTTGGTCTGACTCGAGATTCACCGTTAATGGTATCATTCAAATTAATAGAATTAATAGGATTAACCATCCTGAAACAATGACTCGTACTCATGATGACCGCCAATGCAAACAAATATTTCAAACACAGTTAAACAATAACCTAATCTACCCAATCCTACCCATCATAAATCAATGTTTTGAAAGTGTTCAGAATCTATCAACCTTTCCTCTGATACCAAACTGTCAGACCCCAAAAATCAGCATAAATAAATAAAAGAAATTTATCTCATTTATTCGAAACAAAACAAATTACAATGATATTGTTTTCAAAACAGAAACTTGAACAAATTAAAATCCATAATGATGCTCTCATCTATCCCGCTCACATGCTCTCTAGGCTCAATCTCTGAGCAATCTCTGAAAATAAGACAAAATAAAACGAAGTGAGTTCGACAACTCAGTAAGCAGAGAATAAAAACATATATTCTTTTCTTTGAAAATAATACTCAATTCAGTGATCGGAAATACAGAAAATAAAATAGATTTTTCAGAAAATCCCCTTTGGCATCAACAGTAAGCCACATTGACCCATGTGGCAGGGTTGTGCAACGACTTAACCGACGGCCAAACCGAATTAAGCCAACAGAAAGTGGAGTTTTGCCCTACTAAGACTTAGCCACGTACGCTAAGTGTGCACTAGGGAGAAACCCACACAGAAACCATCCGAAGAATGGGCGCACCAGTAATCAGTAATGAGTTGGTACCAACAGCAGCAGTAATCAGTAATCAGAACATCGCCTCGGGGTTTGAAAACAGTATGATATATAATATCAAAACTCATATTTAAAATCAGAAATGATGTTCAGCAAAATACAGAATCTTTGAAAAATAATTCAGAACAGTCATATAAACAATCTCAGCAGCAATAATCAGTAATCAGAACACCGCCTTAGGGTTTGAAAATAGTATGATATATAATATCAAAACTCAGATTTAAAATCAGAAATGATGTTCAGCAGAATACAGAATTTTTGAACAATAATTCAGAACAGTCATATAAACAATTTAAGTAGATCTTTTACAATTCCACATTTGTTTTTAGAATAACAAAAACTTGCAATAAAATATTTTCCACAAAATCGTTTATGAAAACATGTTCATAATTTTTTGGAGAAAAATATTATAGTAGCTCCGCTTACCCAATTTCCTTCGATAATCGAATCGCCCTAACGTACTGCAACGATCATCAAGAACCGAAGAAAAACATAAATACCCAACAATGGCCGAATAGAGAGAGAGAGAGAGAGATAGATAGATCTCAAAAATGACTGATGTCGAAATTGAGAGGTGTGAATAATCTCTGAGCTGAAGGTCCCCTTTTATAGGCCGAATCAAAGTGTAACAACCCCAAATCGTTGCCCTTTCGAAATCCTCCATTAACCATCATAAATCACTTGATTTATTGAGAAAACGTCAAGAGCCTAACAATGGAGTTGAAAGGCCACGAAAATCAGTCAAAAAAGGTGCTAAAACGGATGTGAAATTGAAGAGAGAGAGAGAGAGGAAATTGATGAGAGAGAAACTGAAGGGTTGAAAACGGCGGCTAGGGCATAAAAATCGAGATTCCAAAGTTTGGGGAAGAAGAAGATCAAAACACACCGTTTTACTTAAAAATTCAATTCGGGCAAAACGTGTTTAAATAAAATAAAACTTCACCATATAAGCAAAAACAACAAAGGCGCCTCAGTGGTCATGAGCGCCTCTCTCCTCCTTTACGCCTGGGTTCGAATCCCAGCCTTGCAAAAATAGTGTTTTCTTTTCTTTTTAAAGACCGGATGCTCACAGCTATAGCCTATATATAAAGTGGTTGGTGTTTACAATTTTTTTATTTCTATCAAATACTCTCTCTCAATTAATATTCTCAAGTGATCTGTCTTTATTTATTAATCTTAACTGTATATTCATTCTAATCAATACATACATAAAAAGCACTATAGAAAAGCATCTTATAATTGCTAGCATGCACAGGCGCTATTACATGCTAGCAGTCGATTAGCAGTGCTAGTATATAACTCTCGCTTGCCCCAAAAAAATTTTTTTACACCTACATTTTTTTTATTTTTATCAGCCCCGCCCCCTTGTTTCTTGGGCCAGCTGAAGTTGACTTCAACATGTCTGTACTTATTCTTTTGTTGTTGTTACTTTTAAAATAAGAATTTTGTGAATAAAAAATATATAATCTCTTTACAGATTTGTTGGGACTAAAATGATTAAATAGAAACATTTTTCAAAATGACATATTTTGACAAATAGATATGTCCAAATAACACTTCAATTTATCTTGGGTGTAAAATTTCTTATCTCAGAGGCATATTTTGTTGTGATTATTCCTACAGTAGGAAATATACCATTGTATTGTGCTACTTAATATGTTGTATGTGCAACATAAAATATAAATTAAGGTGCACTTTGCACTGTAAGAGACTGAATTGTGCTACCTAACATAACTGGATAAAACACTGATTCTTTAATAGATCTTCCTCGGCTGGCATGAAGATGTTAAAATTGAGCATTTTGTACCATTTTTTTTCCATTATCATTTACCAAGTTGACATTTTCTCATTCATTGGGGTTTATGCATGTAGTTTTTTGTGTCTAATCTCTTCTGCATTTTGAGACCTTGCGCCATATTTCTTTTGTTTGAGTAGCGTTTTGGTTTATTGTTTGCTTTTTGTTTTTTGTTTTCTAAGCCAAGTATGTATTTTCTCATTGCAATTCCAAGTTATTTTGTTGTTGATAAAGATTTCACTCCTGAAAAGCTCATGTTCAATAGAACTGTCACACTAAAAGACAGTTATAGCAAGGGTGGGAAGATGCAACTTTTTTAGAAGATGCAGAGTTGTATGATCTAATTGTCACTTCTCAGTCTCACCAAATAGTACAGTACGCATATTTCAATATAATATATTTTAATCCTTATTTTTATATATATTTCAACTCTTAAGACATTTTTTTACATTATGTAATAAATTTTTATTTTGTCATTTTTCCTTAGAAGTTTGCCCCCTTCAAATTGATTTATGGGCTCCGCCACTTATTCTGGAAAGCTCTTGGAGAAAGGGGAATGACTCCCTCGAAATTTGAAGATGTCGCCCAATCAGCTAAAATATTAGAGTTATTAAAGTCTTATATTATTAAAATAATGTGAGTTGTTATAATTAAAGGCTTATAAATAAGTCTTTATGTAATCTCTCATCCACATATTAGTAAAGACACAAATCTGTCTAGTTGAACCTTCTTATAGTAATGTAGGTCTATAGACCGAACCACTTAAATCTCGTATCTCACTTCTCTCTATCTCTCTTAGTCTAAATTATTTTTCTCTATTTTATTTAATTTTAACATAATATCGGAACCATTTCGATCCTGTGGCCCAATTAGGCTCAGGCTGACCAGCACTCTTATTCGCTCAGTTTACTTCAGGCTTAGTCCAGTCCGGCCTAGTTTAGTTATTTTCTTGGGCCTTCAGCACTCGTCCGACATCTACTCTTAGGTATTCTGGTGGCCCATTCGGCATCACTATGCTGACCTTCCGACATTTTTTCTTGGACCTTCTGGCGCTCGTCCGACATCTTCTCTTGGGCCTTTCAACACCCGACTAGCATCAATCCGGCGAACTTCTGGCTTCTTCTCTCTGGCTTTTCGGCCCCTCTTCTGACATCAATCCTACGAGCTTCCAGCGCCCTGTCTGGCATTCCTTCGGCGAACATCTAGTGACCCTCTCCAATCATCTTCAGGTGATTGTCCACTCCTCTCCGGTCAAATTCCAGCTATATTCAGGCGATTATCTGCCCCTCTCCGGCCTTATTCCAACGACTGTCTGCCCTTCTCCGGCGCCATTTTTTTTCCTGATGGGGAATTTTTTTTGTAAAGTCCAGTGAGTACACTAATTTTCCCAATTGGGCCTCTCCGCAATGAATATATATCTATTAACCGAGCCACTTAAATCTTGTTTCTCACTCATCTCTAATTTTCTGAAACTGGTCAGTAGCAGTTTGCATGAAGGTTTGGCTTGATATATATGACTTGAACGAGAATTAGCACCTTTCATTACTAGTACTAATTGGTCCCGATATTCGTTATCTACCGTTTCTTGTCATCGCTAGATCTTTCTACTATTTGTAGTATGTCGACTCGTGGTGGGGTTCTCCTAATATTATTGAACTCACCTTAAATTAAGTATCCGCGAGCCCAACTCAGAGAATTTCAAAGGTCGACCAGGATCAGCGCAAATATTTCCATCTTTCCATTAGGGTATTAAATATATATCTTGACTCAACCACTTGTGTTAGAAAAATAAATAATAATAAAAAGCTTAAAATTATTAATATAGTCCTTGCGGTATATATTCACTTTTAATAAATTAATTACTGAGGTATAATTTTGAATATGTCAATTTTTGTGGTTTATTTTTTAGATATATATATCCTTTCATGCACCAAAAGTTAGCGATTAAAGATGACAAGATCTAAGCTAAGTTATCCGACCTCAAAAATAAAAATTCTAACTCAAAATTCATGTCGAGTTTCACCGAAAATAGAAATCCTAACTCAAAATTCATGTCGAGTTTTCTGCTAGTTAGCTAACTTTTAGTGCACAAAAGGACCATATATATATATGAAAATTGGATCACATAGGCTGACTTGTTCAAAGTTGTACAATAAAGACTGATTTATTAAAAATCAATACCACATCGACTATAAAAGATAATTAAGAAAAAAAACCTAAAACTAAAATGTAAAGAAAAAAAAAAGAAATTTCCTTTAATTGGGTTGTCAGCCATAAATTGGGTTGGTATTCTCTTCGCTTTTAACGTCTACGCCATTTTTTTCTTTTGGATAGTTTGGGGTAAAGCCTAGGAAGGATATAATTAAATGGGACCAGCAGAATGAATTACAAAACTCATCGACCACTGATCAATTCTCTCCAACTTAGTGCACGCTCGCTCGTTCGGTTCGCTTTTGATAAGTGGGATTCATCCCAAAAAATGTATTTCTTGATCAAGTGGTCCCGTATATCCCATTGAGGCAGGAATTCAAATACTTGGTTGGCGCATATGGGTTCTTTAGTGACACTCAATACTTCTTTCTAGAGAAGAGATATGTTCTACTAGTAGGGAATATCTTCATATCAAAATCAGAATATCTCTTTGCACAGTCAAAAGAAAAGCCACAAAATCAGCCCGCGCATTGTCTGCGGCATGCCATCGGACTCCTTTTCTTGGTCCACAGTGCATAGTGGGTACTGTAAAATGGAAAGCAAATGTTAAAAGAAGACCAAGATACAGGACCCATGACAAAGAAACAGCTTCTAGGAACTTCGCCGGGCCTGGTTCAGGAGAGTAGAAAGTACACTGGGCGTCGTTTTGGCAACCTCCTCCCTAGCTGCTAACGGCTAGCTAAGACTTGGCCCCTATGTATTTGTTGCAACTTTGCCCTGCAAACTTCATCGCTAGAGTTGCCTCTCCTAGCGGATTACGGCCCATCAACTCCATCGAACCAATAAAGGCCTAATTGACCAATATTCCTGCTACCATCTGGGCTTAGAGCCTCTTGCAAGGTAGCATTCTAGTTTTTTTTTTTCAAGGTACAGACATCAGAATATCCGGATATCATCAATGATCATGAGTAAACATAGGGGGAGAGGGAAGCAATTATAAGCGGGACCTAGAAATCCATAACTTGAAACGATTAATATTTTTTTTGTTTGTTTAAAAGGAAGCTTTTATTGAAAAATATTTTATTTATAGGCAACATAGATAGATATACTCTAACGTCCTTCATTTATTTAACGACCCAAATGCTTCATTTTATTTACATGAAGCAAAATAAAGTATAGTTTCATTAATAATTATTTTCATTCGTTCTTGCTTTTATATAACTTGTCAGTAATATTGCACATTTTCACAATATGAAAAATAGAAGAAACCGATTTAGATTGATTTGCTTAATTAATAGTCAGAAAATTTTAGAAATTGTATCAATTTAAATAAAAATTGGTAAAATATATATCTTTCAAATTGATGAGATACTATATACGTACGTACCCTCTTATAGTTTCTCAAAAAGGGAAAAAAAGGACAAAATCAAAATATGAAAGTATGTCATTTTATGGGAAACCCAAATAGTACTTGGTAGAAAAATAAATCCTTAGTGTCAGTGTACTGACTATTAATGCAAGAAATAAGCCGTCACTGATTAATTTCAAAAATTAAATATTTTATTGAAAAATGAGTGGTTCAAAGTAAAGTCAGAATTCAGACAGCTGCTTTTACACCCTGTCAAATCACTCGTGAAAAAAGTTCAATTTAGATTTTTTTTTTTCACTCTTCCAACAAAAAGCATGACTCTGGCACCATGCCAATTTATTCTTCCCTTGGTCGCTTTTCTTGTTTCTCTTTTCCTTTGGGACAGGTGCCTGTACGTTCTCTGTGTGTTGGAAATGCTACCTAACTTCTTGGGACGTTCCAAGCTGTCCTTAAAAACCTAGCTTTCTTTATCCCGCTTTCTTGAACTATATAGACATTGTGTTGGTGCTTATGCTTAGAAAACATGCAATAGAAGCGATATAACTATCTATAAAAGGAGGCTTGTTCAAAACTGTCACCCACCACACTAAGTAACAGTAAATTGTTACACGTTAACTTAGTAAGATTTTAATGTGAGATTTGATTCTTCTAAAATTCATCTCTTATTTTTTCTTTTCTTTAATTTCATATGGAATTCGGGATAGATCCCTATCTCTATCCCTCGATCTCTCTCTATAATTGCTCTTTTGGTCGTCTCTCTCTCCCTGTCTATCCTCATCACCTGTGAGAAGAGGTGGAGGGAGGGGGGCGAAGGGTATCGGCCGATACCCTTCCCTCCCAAAATAAAAAAATTACATGGTATTTTTTATTTTTTTAAAAAATAAGTTGGCATGGTCAACACCCATCAGACTCAGGCCCAGGCCAATTACAAATATGTTTTCTACATAAAGTATGGATTCGATCTCCTTGGCCCAGACCTTTTTATTTTTTTTAAACAGCAAAGGGTGAAACAACGTCGTTTCACCCACTGCAAATTTTTTTAAAAAAAACTCAGAAACGCTGGCGTTCTGCATCCCCCTTTCCTCCTCTCCCCCTCCTTTCTCTTTTCTGCATCTGAAGACTCCGACCTTTCTCACCTCTCACTCTCATCTCACTCAGCCACAGTCGCACGCCGCACCAGGATCCAGCCACCGCCGCACACTCAACAGCCACAGGTCTGGGCACTCAGCCACCCACTTTCTGATTTAATTCTCTTTACAAATTTAATTATTAAACTCTACTCTCTCTCTCTCTCTCAATATTTCACAAACCTATCAGTTATCACCTACGCTGCCTCTCTTTCTCTATTTGACAGAATCACTCAGCCAAGGTAAGTAATTTTATTGTTGTGATTTTTTGATTAATTTTATGAATTATGGATTTGTGAATTAGAGATTTGATGAATTTTGTGAATTAGGGATTTTATGAATTTTGTGAATTAGGGATGTCTGAAAAGCTAAGGAGAAAGTGTAGTTTTTACATTTCAAGAAGTGATACTTGGTCCAACCTTCACTTCTCCCAAAGTTATTAAGCATTGCATTCACACTTGTTGTTTTTAGCCTTTTGAAAGCTCGAGCCTACACCAACATCTGCTTTTCAACAATTTGTTCTCTCTTTATTAATATATCGTGTATTTGAAGCAATCCTACCATATCTCATATCTCACTTTTAAAACCCAGTGATCAGAACAATGCAAGGCTATGTCAGCCTATGAGTAGTAGTTCACGCTTTTGATTATGTTTTACATCATACTTTTTATGCAAACTAACAGAAGTTGTCTTGCTTGTTAGATATAGAGGGCTTAGGAATGCTAACTCTTTCCTGTGTTGTTAGCAGAGTGTTCGGAGGGGTACAAATGGTGGTGTGACAAAAGCAGGACTCTTAGCAGCTGCAGGCAGTGTCATAGGACTAACTTTTGTGCTCTTTGATTTATGCTATGTATGTAATAAGATACTTTAATACTTATGCTATGTGGGATAATTGTATTACATGCACTTACAAGTTGAAGTACACCGTGGTAAATTGAACATGCAATGGAGTACCAATCTGTGATGTGGTCACAAGCACAGCTATAAAGGGTGCTTTGTATTTTTTTTTAAGCTTGAAGATGGTTTAGTTGGTGTCATAAGAAAGTTTTCATAATAAAGGAAAACAAAATTTATTGTCATTTCGCCTTTAGAATTCGACCCCCTTGAATTTTGGTTCCTGGTTCCGCCAGTGCTTGTGAGCCGTCTTACCATGTGATTGTCATCGATAAAACCGACACCAACAAGACCGACTTTGTAGCCATTAATGGTATTGGTGCTAGTGCTAGTTGTGGCCAAACCGGCGCCAAGATCACTGTTAATCACCCCTATATACCAGGTTTTGTTTTCGTCCATCATATATAATGGTTATGACCAATACACATTTGCCCTTTAAAATTGTATGTAGCTCTCTTCTAGCTCATTTAAACTCCTCGTCCTTCGCAGTTTAATATGTAATATTTCCTTTTTAAAGCGCCTAGGTAGTGAGGAGCAAAATGCACGTCCTCCTGTCATGCTTTTATAAAAAGTTTGACTAGTTTATGATGAGATATTCTACCCATCGGTCCAAAAGAGAATGTACGGGCCTATACATCTGCGTAATGCTTTCAGATTTTATCCTATCTAAACCCAGAAACAATCCCTGGTTCATCCGAAAGAAAAAAGAAAAAGAAAATGGAAGTGTGGGGGCTTTTCTCAATTTGATAAGAAACACCGTCTTCCTTTTATCTTTTTGACAGTTGATTGATTTGGTTTCGTAATTTAAAAGAATCCTCCTCTCTGTGTTTCTGTGGAACCATCCAAATGAAGATAGCAACATGACAGACGACCTATAAAACGGACACTCCACGTGAGAATTTTGACTGGATACTCTCTCTCTAGTGTCTCACTTTTTGCTAGCTACTATAGCTAGCGTTGATGTAGTATCGAAGTCTAGAAAGATGCAGGAGTTCGAGGATGGCCAGCTTGTGTTTCATTTACACGCACGTAAAGGCCACACTTGAAGATAAAGACAGCTTCTCTTCTAGGCCTCTTAAAACGTAGAAAATAATTAAGTACAAAGCAATGTATTCCAAATATACGAACGAGAGAAACTGATGAGAGAGGAAAGAGAAGTTGCTCCGTCCAACAATCATTCCTTGAAGATGCATGCCAGAATGTAAATCTAAGCTGCCCAGAAAGGAGCTTACGAGCTAGGCCTATGGGAAGGAGAGTAGTGTGAGAGAGGCTGCAAGTCTACCACGGCCAAAGCGGTCCCTCGCAATTAAATGGCACTATGATTCGATTAAAAAAAAAATGGCACTATGATTCCCAGCTAGAGCTAACTCCCTCTTCATTTTTCACTTTCACTTATTTTTTCATGGGCCAACGTACATACTTTTACATATATACGACAAGCTTAAATACCTAAAAGGCACTCTGATTCCCATACGACAAGCTATGGCTATCTCAATCTGATCCCTGTTCATGTTTCCCTACTACTATTTTTTCTCTGGATCCAACCTACATGTCTAAGTTGGCATACGGACAAGCATAAATACATATAAAGCTCATGGTTTGTCCCTTCAACATTAATTATGCATACAAAAAGTTGGTAAAGAAAGCTGTATCGCTTTTCTCTCTTTCTTTCCTATTTCTTTCCCCTTTGTTGTAGTAGTTAATTGATCCCCAGACGTTTTGGCATTCTATTTATGATATGTTTAGAGTAATTGAAGCCTCCAAATTGCTTTTTGACAGGAAGGATAACGTTGTCTGTCTTTGCTATTTGTACGTACGATCAACAAAAGAAAAAAAAAGAATTGAGGACAAAAACATGAAGTACAGAGAAACGGGAAAATAATTTTGAAATACTGCAGCTTACAAAGTGTACGTACGTGCTTATGGACATCATACGGGTACAAAGTTGGGCTGTTGGGGGAGTTCTACCTCTCTTTTTTTCTAAGTTGGGAGTTCTCCTTCAAGTACAAAATGTTCGCGTTTTTTGGGTACTTTTTTTTTTCTCTTGGGTGTTTTTTGGGTACTTGACTTTGCTTTCCTAACAAATTGAGAGACACGATCAGGATGTACTAGGATTTAACGTTGT
Organism: Myrica gale; assembly: GCA_963930655.1. Classification (NCBI taxonomy): domain Eukaryota; kingdom Viridiplantae; phylum Streptophyta; class Magnoliopsida; order Fagales; family Myricaceae; genus Myrica; species Myrica gale. The sequence goes on along the minus strand of OZ005598.1, from coordinate 27,589,277 downwards.
CTTGTTTGTAATATTTTTTTTTCTGCATGTTGTCTTGTTTGTAATAGTTTTCTGATTTGCACTGCTCAAAAGTCCGTTGATGTTATAGGGCGCTAATATGGGTGCAATCATGATAAAGGGCGCGCAGTTATTATTTAGATATGTGTAATCATTGTCAGAGTTGATAAGACAAGAACAAACAAGAATAAACATACGAATTTAGAAAAAAAAAGAAAGAAAGAATAAACATACGAAAGAAAGAGACCTTAATATTCTTTTAAAAATGGATGTTATGGTCAGCTCTCTAGCTAGCATCATGATTGGAGCGATATCTAGTGATCCCTTTTAGCATCCAGTAATTTGAGGATTTTTCTACCTAAACGTAAAGAGAAAATTTTATGTTTTCGTGTCCTATTGAATTAAGAATTTTATCTTACCCAAACAAAAACTAAGAATTCAGGCTTCTTCCCCCTCATACGCTGTATGCTGTACCAGCAGGGAAGAGGATTAAGGTGTGATCACAGCCATTTCATCAATGTGGTTGCCACTTGCCATATCATCTACGTCGCATGTCATGTATATATGCTCCTATAACTTTCCTCCTCAAGCCCAAATCTTCCCAAAAAGCTATAGGTAATTAGTTCGGTTCTCCAATTAAGCCCGGTTTTCAATACGAACAGCTCTTTCTTTTCTATTCCCGGTCCCAGCATTTTCTGCCTGCCGTGGGCACTACTAAACCGAATTTTTTCTTCTCACATTAGCTTACCCTTGCTCTCCCGTCTCTTCACTTCTTTGGATCCCACACCCCCCGCCCCCTTCTCTCTCTCTCTCCCCAGAATCCCTATATATAACCCCTTTTATGTTTTACTGTTTTGATATTAGCCCAGTTCTAAAGCAGTAGCAGCTTGAAAGAGAATAAAAGCTTTTTTCTTTCTTCTTCTTGTTCTGCAATTTGCAAGAGCTTGTGTTTGTTTTCCTTTCTTTTCTTTCTTCCCCTTCTCGGGTAAACAAGTTTGCTTCTACTGCTTAAGGGACATGTCGAGCTGCATCGATGTTGCGCCTGAACAACTCTGCTACATCCCCTGCAACTTCTGCAATATTGTTCTTGCGGTATCCGTAATTTGAGAACTCTTTACCTGGAGATCTGCTTTTCAGCTCTTATAACTGCCCACTGATCAGAATCAATATATCTTTGTCTGAATGTGTAGTTTCTTTCTTATATGCACATCTGAGGAGAAAGAACATTTTAAGGTCCTCAAAAGAGCTAGTTTTTGCTTTTATGATCAGTTTGTGATGTTATATTACAGAAACCCATATATTGTATTTCTGGGTTTCTTTTTTTCCCCCTTACAGTCAGGTCTCCATCGTCGGACTTTTCTTTTCCTTGTTTCTTTTGCAGTCAAAAAAGTCATATCTGGAGGTCCTGATGTGCTCAAGACCACGGGGGGGGGGGGGGGGAGAGAATTATTGGTTTATGGTGTTGTTTTACTAAATACGGGTTTTAAAACGTCAAAACAAGCATTTGGATTTCCTCCTCCTGTTTGTGACTTACCTTTCCCAGTTTTCCTTACAAAAGGCACTGCACCACCTGAGGGCTGTGCAAACCAAATCTCTCTAGCTGATCAGGGAAATAAACGTGAAGATCTCAGTTGAATTATTTCCTGAACAACACTTCCGATCGAAAAGAGAGAAACAAAATACGCCTCCTAGGGTTTCTTTTCAAACTGGGTCTTCACCAAAAGGCCAAATTAATTTCAGAACCACTTCCTGTGGGAAAGAAATTAAAGACCCTTGCTTGGTAGACCCATGAGCTTTTCATAGCCTATTTCTTGTGATCCTGTTTCATTTCTTTGGATTCATATAGTTTTAGCTTAAAATCAGCTTCTGGTCCGATTTTTCTTTCTGGGTTGATATATATTGGATGAAGTCTAATGATTTGTGTGGGGGAGTTTTTGCAGGTAAGTGTTCCATGCAGTAACCTGTTTGACATCGTGACGGTCCGATGCGGGCACTGTACGAATCTATGGTCCGTGAACATGGCCGCCGCGTTTCAGTCACTGTCGTGGCAAGATGTTCAGGTGCTAGCTTGCTTTTAATGTCAACACAAACACCACACACAGTTCCAGCTTGTTTTTAGGGCGTTTATAGCCCTCTGAAACCTACGGGCTGTGGGTTTTACTTCGTTTTAGAAAATCTGAAGCCTTCAGGATCTTTGCGCTGCGCAGCTCGAGCATTTCAAAGCATTTTTTCTCTGCAATGTGGTTGGTTGCAGTACTGAAACCCTAGCAATCAGCCGCCGGAAGGAAAGCTTTTTTTTTTTTCTGTAGACCAAAACCTATTATTTTTGCCTTTTTATAGAGGCGTCAGGATATGGTGCCGACCCATCAAAGGGCAACCAATTTTGAACTTTGAAAAACAAAAAAGATGTCTTGAGCCGCTTTTTCAAAAAAATATGCTACTTCGATTTGATTGACAAGTAGGGCTCTGAGGTTTAATGATTTCGTTTCAGGAAACTTGTCTTCGACTGTGGAAACAGTCCCTTAAAATCCAATTTCACAACTGTCAATCTGGGTTTCATATGCTTTGTTTCATACCATAACATTCTAACTGATTTTAGTCTTCCAATTACGGGTTTCTCTCACGCTCTCTCGCAGAAAGCTTCATTTCATTTCTTTTAGATCTCTCTCTCTCTGCGTAATTTCTTTTAGATCTCTCGCAATCTGAGCTAATATGTATAATTTTGGTTCTCTTTTTATCGTTTAGATAATATCAAGTCGAAGAAGAAAATATAGCCCGTGCGTGCCACCATTTGTAGTCAAAATATAAGCAGAAAAACAATAGAGTAGAGACGGGAGAATAAAATCCTCCTTTCTTTTATTTGTGGGTTTCACTGAACAAACGATAATCACTAGAGTTCTTGACTTTCTTTTCCTTTGTGGTATTCTTAAGGCACCGAAATACACCGCAGCGGATAATGCGGATTACAGGATTGACTCGGGCTCGTCTTCCAAATGCCACAACAAGATGGCAATCCGAGGACATACTACAAATGCCAGTGAGGAAAGGGTCGTGAATCGACGTGAGCCACCCATCTATCCAATATTTTTTATGCTTCTTATGATTCTCATTATATTTTTTATTATTAATTTGTCTCATGAGCTGTTATTTTCCATTTCAGCTCCCGAGAAAAGGCAGCGAGTACCATCTGCATACAATCAGTTTATAAAGTAATGTTTCTATTGGCAATGTTCTATTGAGTTTCTTTTTATATATCCTTTGGGCAAATCACTCCCCAATTTCTCATGTAAGACTATAATTTCATATATAGAGAGGAGATCCAGAGGATCAAGGCCAATAATCCGGATATTAGCCACAGAGAGGCATTTAGCACTGCTGCAAAAAATGTAAGCTAGGGGACTTGCATTCTTTATCTCTTGTTCCTTCATTTTTCTCTCTTTCTGCATATTGGTTTACAATAAAACCTCTTTAATGTCGCAGTGGGCACACTTTCCTCATATTCATTTCGGGCTGATGCTGGAGAGCAACACTCAGTCTAAGTTGGACAATGTAAGTTAGATCTGGAAAAGAGGAAAAAAAAAAACCCTCCATTTTAGTTCATAAGTTGGGTATGTTCTTGAACCCCTTCAGCTATTGTTGCTAATTAGTACAAAGCCCCTTGTGAATTATAGGTTTATATGATCGAACGCCTAATGTTGATCATGTACTATCCAACTATCTGCAGCAGCCCTGGCCAGCCAGGAACTGTTGCGATTGGGAGGAAGACTGGAAGACAGTCTTTGATTGAATTTCTTTTACCTTACTTATGTTGTCACCTAGTAATTTATATTTTGTAAGCGGGCTACTTGATAATTAAATTCTCTATATATGCTAATCCGTAGTTGGGGACATTTGATGCATATTGGACCTTTTCCCAAACTGGCATTTCTGATATATTCCCTTTTCCCACGCGTTGATTTTCAACAGGGCTCTGAGAAGCATCTGCTGCCAAGGGCTGCACTGCTGAACAAATGAAGGCCTTCATGATTCTTCATGACAACTTCAGGGTTCTATGCTCTTCGAGTACACAAAAGCCTCGACTTCACTTTGTTTGAAAGACATTTAACTTTATCCCGCTTCATTGTATTTGCGAGTACTATTTACTCAAGGATTATATTTTCGTGAGTTCAAGCAAGTACGCTACTTTATCCGCCATCTTCATCGATCTTCCACTTCCATAATTTCTAGTTATCGATCTGTTAGGTTCTCATATAGTTGTCCATCGTGAGGAAGGGTTATCAAGAAAACCAACATAAACTGAAGATGTACAACTACGTACGGACTGTAACCTGCTATCCTAAAGAAGCCTAATTGGAACAGTCAGATTAAAAAGATCTCAAGGTTTCAAGTTGTAAGGAGTGTCAGGGTTCTGCATGCAGATTGGAAATATGTGTAAGAAGTTCTTGATTCTAGTCTACACAAACTTTTACGGTCTTCTTGACTTATAATTACTTCTTCCATATAGCAATATTTTATTTTATTTTATTTTTTCAAGAAAAAAAGGCTTGTTAACCTGTCCTCTTAAACAGGTCTGTGATATTATGTTCTATACTTAAGATATAGTGTACGTACATATTACATAAGACAAAAAAGTTGATTTGAGATCTCACAGTCAACCTTTTGACCTACCTCTAGCTTCCCTCAAGGAAAAAGTACTACCAACCACTTTCTCAGCCATTGGTAATATATAAAAAGAAAACTGAAATTTGAAGCAAGGTGAATCGACCATTGACATGCATGCATATGCTTACCGATACCTTTAGACAAGCAGCATATTTTAATTAGTTGACGTAAAGAACGCCAAAGAGGCATTTGAAAACCTAAACAAAGTACAGATTGTTTGCAAAATTGTTCTGAACTTTTTTCGGGTAAATGGTACGTAGTTTCATCAATCCCAAAATTCAAGGTATACAATAAGTTCAGAACATGGAAGGGGTTTACTTAATAACAGCTTGAGAACTAAATCATTTAACAATTATCAAAATGATAAAAAAAATTGTTGGCATAACCAAGACACATATACCATAAACGGCATGCTCTAAGGGGACTTCTCATGGTAATTAGATTCATTTTAGTTTTTTCCCTTATTGCCTTCATCTCATTAAGGCTTTGTTCATTTGCAAGAGTAAAACGAACAAGGCTTAAGCTTCCCATCAAGGCTCTGCTTGAGCTCGTTGCGTGACACACTACCTTTCATACGTGGAGACATGGCAAAGTGCACGCTCGACCTCCTCCTTCACATCATATTTTCCATCATCATCATCTAACTCACTAAGGACTCCAAACCTATTAAACGATTGGCTCTTCAAGTATGTTCGTTTTTTACTAGAGGTCGAAGCATTTGTTTTGCCTAAAGGTAGCTCCACAGGTAGTACACTTTGGAGGCTTCCAATTTAATTACACTTCCACCGGAGCAATAACTCCACAACCAACATCAAGGGTCAAGGTCTTTGGTACTTCTTTATCCGCTTGAATCTCAATACAAATTCTAGCGAACGAGGAAACTTTAAAGTGCTAGTATGACCATCAAGGTACAAGGGATTTCCAATTAAGCTGCCAAGGAATTCCATACCTTTAGGTGTACTCTAAAACATCAATGGAATGTTGTAGAACTGGACCCAGACCGGGATACTAGAGAAGGTGTTCTTGGATAAATGCATCCCAGGTTGCCATTTCTACACAATCATAAGTTTCCTAGCCACATGATAGGGACCACCATTGAGAGATGCAATAAATGAAGCGTTTTGATCACTATTCATTTTGAAGACGTAAAAGCTGTCGTTATCTAGTCAGAAAACATCTTCAATTTCTTGATGCCAAACTTTAAAGGCCCATTCTTTCACCAAGTGAAAAGGAAGGGTTTTAGCCGTTGTCACTTCACGTACGTGAGGCTCGAATTATTAGTACAAGTAATCCACAATATTTTAAAGAAATTTATCATTTATCATTGCCCCAAAGACCTATTTTAGCCAAGTACGTATAGGGAACAGATTATCAATAGTCCTAGAGTTTTGTTGGAACGCATAATGACCATTACATCAAGGAAATTAACAGTTCTCAATTCTTGAAGATTTTTTTCTAGTAATCATGTTGTGAAAAGGATAGTCTCTTCTACGAGAATATATAATTCTGTCGGATATGTGGGGAATTATCGTCCACATGACATGCCTTGTGCTTATCGGAAGTGGCGGAACCATGAATCCAATCGAAAGAGGTCGAAATCCTAAGAAAAAATGACAAAAAAAAATTTACTACGTAATGTAAAAAAATATCTTAAGAGTTAAAATACCAAAAATTAAGAATTAAAAACACTAAAAATATTAAAATACACGTATCATACTATTTGCTGATACTGAGAGGTGATAATTGAATCATACGAGACTGCATAATCTGAAAGCGTTGTAAAATAACTTTGTTCTTAATAGTTTCCAAAATTTCTCTTTCGATGTATACCACCAAACTATCATTCGTTCATTCGTCTCCTATCTTATTACGCAAGTCCGTTTTAACTAACTTCATTGCAGATAACATAAATCTGTTTAATAGAAAAATAATCAAATTCACAATAATCCTAATCAAATTCATAATCTGTTTAATAGAAAAATAATTAAATTCATAATCGGGGTCAGCTCCATGGATCAAGTGAAATATTAATATACATACACAAATCTTACAAAATCCAAACATTTATTAAAATGAAGAAATATAAACTTGTCAGCCTAAATATAAATAAAAAGATTCGTTTTCATTTGAATCTTAAAATGTTTGCAAATATTAATTTGTATATACTTTGCTAACACAGTAACACTTATGATAAGCATAATTTCAAATTAATGAAAATAAAGAATATCTCATATACCTTATGACAGTGACTGTGAGAGATCAGAGGGAGACTCAGAGTCTAGGAGCAGTGAGCACTGAGGTCTGAGCAGTGAGCAGCGTTGCTGGCTTGCTACGTTGGAGGAGGAGCCGAGGAGGAGACTGGAGAGCTTGAGCTGAGAGGCAGAAGAGGAGCAAAAAAAAAAAGAGGTCGGCCCAGGCGCCTTGGCCTGGGTTGTTGGCGACCGGGCGCCTGGGGAGGGGGGCGGCTGGGGTGGGCTTAAGACATAAAAAATAATAAAAAAGTGGGATGTATTTTCAAGAAAATGGGGGTTGGCCGTCCCCCATCGTGACAGTGTAGTTCCGTCCCTGCTTATAGGTATTCAAAGTGTTACAATCGATACCTTGTTAGTGTAAAACAGAAGAAGAAAAAAATGACAGAAAAACCATAATTAAAACACCATGTTGTACATGGATTAGTAATTGGACTGGTGAGTATGTAATTCCCTTTTCCTTTGAAAAATAAATATCAGAGAAAAGATATTTCTGTCCAAGCATATAGTACTATAACTTATCAATTAACCCTGACCTCTGTGAAAAGGAGTTTATGGGCCACCATTTTAGCTTTCGAGCATCAAACATCTCAACATTCAGAGAATGCCCCAGAAAAGCACGAAAGGTAGACCAATCACTTTTGCAGATCGCTTCAATTGCTTTAAACTTTGATTTTATGGACTCTTGACTAAGATGTACGTAGATGGTCCAAATTGTTTAATGCTGTCTTGTTTTTTGTTTTTCTGTGATTCAGATGCACTATCCTCATAGAAAATGGTCAAAAGAGGCAAATTTTATGATTTGGTGCAGTAGTCTTTATGACTAGAAAAATGAAGAAGGGAATTGATCTTCTCCATTTTTGCTGTGAAAAGTTAAATTTCTGATTTAAGACAGAAACAGATTCTCACAATTGCGTCTTTAACACCAAAGGTACTGCACTAACGCTCCATTTTTTTTATAAAAAAAGAAAGAGGATGGAATCTCAGAAATTTATTAAATAGGCTTCACTTGTGGCCGAAGAATACTGTGGTAACAAAACATCAAAAAGACACAAAATAAGATAAACAATAACAGACACCAAAACATAACAACCTAATTTTCTCATGGAAATAAACCTGCAAGAAACTCAATAAAACAAAAAACACAATGAAAACATTAAAACCGTAAACTAGGTAGGGCGCGCATGAAGATCTAATCTGTACGTTTATCTTATATTTGTTATAGTTATTATTATTTTATTTGATGAGAATTTGAGATTAAGTTGAGTACTGTATAATTAGTTATATTTTTTCTATTTATAATAATTTTCAGATATCTAATATTTATAGTAGAAAATACAATTATGAAAAGCTAAACAAGAAAAAACTGAAAAATTACTTCAATCTTAAAACAATACTATTAAATACATATAAAACTTTGATAAGTAATTTTGAATATTAAAAAGCAAGAAGAAATTTTTTTTAATTAAAATTTATTGATATTTAAATTTTAATATAATAATTTATAATTTATTATAAAAAGTCTCATTTTATGATTTGACCTAAGGCGCCAGTTATTTTAGAGACCTCCCTGTACACCGTACAAATTACAAAACGATTGCAAATATAAAAGAAATCGGCAAAACAAAAGGAAAGGATCGAGAATAAAATGAGACTCTTAAGGTATAAAGAGATGCAAAACCAATAGCCCTAGTGGCTGAATCCACTCCAACAACAGCAATGGATAAGTGGTGCTGATGACATTGATCCGGCCATCACTGCAGGTGGGCTTGCAAATACTATGGTTGAAGTTTGAATGCAAGTTGAGAAGGAAGCTCTAAACTGTTAATCATTGAATGGTTCTCGGGATCTCCAAGTGGGTACTAGTAGAATGCAAGCTGGCAATTTTTTTTTTATAATAAATAAATTAAACAATAAGGGACATTATGGTGGTGGCCGGTGTGGTGGGGTAGGGTCTAATACTGCTTCTGCTGAGGCTGCCGCTCTGTAACATAGTTCTGACAATTAGAATCTGAAACGTCAAATTCATGTCTGTTTATTTCAATGTCATTTCACCTCTGACTTCCCCACACCCCCCATCACGCAGCCAGAGGCAGAGCCCCCTTCCCTTGCGCACTCGCTCACCTTGGAGTTTGGAGTTTGGACTCTCTCTCTCTCACAGACAGAACACACCCTCTCTCATTAAGAATGTTGTGGAGGTGCTTCTGTAAGTGGGTCCATGCCATGCGACTTTGAGATGAGATGGGGTCCTCCTAAGCAAAGTGACACCCAAGCTGAAAGGGATAAGTTCTATCTTAACGAGATTTTGAAGCAACATGTGGTTCCCAGGGCATCATGTTCTGTGTTAGAATAGAATGCTTTTGTTCCGATTCTTCCCATACGTGATCATGAACAGTCCCAGTGGTGCTTCAGTCATCCAATCGAAGTGCCACAAGGCAGAAAAATCTGACCTAGGATTTTCTTGGGGGACGGACCAGCTAACCCTTGGTTAGTAGACTTAAAAAATGAGTTCTGTACATTCAATCTACTCTAATATAGGATATAACAGGAATACAAAATATTGTCACTGTAAAATAATAAAATTCTTTCTTCTTTCTTCTTTCTTCTTTCTTCTTACTCGATGTTTCCTTTTTCTTTTTCTTTTTTATTTCGGTGTTTTTTTAGGTCCCTCTTATTTGATTTTGATTGTCTAGTAAAACTTGCAACATTCAGCCTGCCTTTCTAAATTCTTTTATCAGCTGCCTCCTGTTCCGTAACGTTGATATTCTTTGAGAGCCTATATGGGCTCCATCTGAGGGAGAAAGAGAGTCGGCTAGAGTCCATTCCACATTCAATTAGCCTCTGTTTTCATTTGCAATGGTTGAGTTTTCTTACAAAACTACAAAGGTACAGCTCCGGCTAATTATAAATTCCAGAATAAATCCTTCCTAATCAAAATCTCAGAAGAATTGTACACATTCTACCTGGATTTGAGACTGACTGATCCAAGTTATACATTACAAGTTTATAATAATGCAGCTCAAACCTGTAAACCCACCAGAAACGTGGTTTGTCTCACGGGAACCAATGGACTGAATATTCAAGGATTAAATTTATCATTTTCTGCTTCAAACAGTTTTTCCACTCACTCCCATTGACAATGAATAGATTGCAATCTTAGAGAAAAATTAACACAAGCAAAAACAAACAGAAATCCTTCAAAAATGAAATGAATACAATGGGAGTGGGTATCCCACCATATCATGGTATGGTTAATAGCAGACAGCATCTTTCTCAAAGGCACTAAAAGAAAGCCTCTTATTCTCGTCTGATCCAAAGCTGAACTTAATACCCAAAGCCTCTTCGTGAATGTTAGCACTGCTTGTAGAAGGGAGGGAAAAAACAAGAGCAGGAGCAGACCTTTTTGAGCCAAAACTATAGGAAGGAAGTGCAGGGCCCTCTTTAGACTGCTGCAGACCACCCCCTGAAAATGTCGGCACAATGGTTGGTGTTGGTGGCTCTACTACAGAAGAAGAAATAGGGAATGTAAATGCAGAACTCGTATCAGAAGCAAACGACCATCTTGAGTCAGGCTTGCTAACAGATATAGAAGGCAAAACCGGTTTAGTCACTGAAGAAGCTGAATTTCCTTTCTTTACAGCATCAGTAGCTTCAGAAGTCTCCTGAGGTGGAACCTTAAGATGAGAGTTCAGGTCAATTCGATCTTTACTCTTAAAAGAACTACAATTTCCTAAATTTGATACGCTGTTGTGCTCGTTTGACGTGATATTGGTCACATCAGAAGATTGAGGTTTTTTCCATGAAGCGGCTATCTCTAACTCATAAGACTTAGTTTTAGAAGTGGCCGGATTTCTATCAATATGCTCCAAAATCTTCCTAGCCATCTGTGTAGCATGTGGGTGTACTGTAGGAACACCCACCTCAGAGCTACGTGGCTTACTGTATAGTAACTGAGAATTTGAAATGCCACTTGTTCCTCCAAATTCCATACTTTTCTTCGCAGCAGGAAAGAAGCCTTTAGAGAGATTGGAGTTTTCTGCCTGTGAGGGACCATCTAACGAAGAATGAGAATATATAGATCCTCTAGAAGAAGATTTTGCAAGGGGTTTATGACTTGTTCTACGTATCGGTCCCACGGATCTGTAACCATTATCGAGTGCATCACTCCTTTTCACCTGTGCATTCAATAGACATGGATATTGAAGTTAATTAAAATTTTACAATTTGATATATTCAAGTGCCCAAGTGTACACATAGTGCAGGGTATGTACGCTTCATCCAATAACATTGACAGTATCTGTAAACTTTTCATTTCACCATATTTCACCGATTGACAAATCTTTACTTGAAGAACACAAACTTCAAATATTTCAACTCCCAAGTATAAATTTAAGTTCCATGCACACCGATTCATACACAAAGGATAGACAATTTCAAGCAAGTGTGAGTTTCAAAAAATAAGGACAGGCCAAGTACAGAGAAGTTCTGGATTGCAATGATTAAACAGCCAAAAAGTGACCAAGTTTCAGGGGGTAAATATGAACCTGATCCAGATCATTGCTCAGATATTTCCACAACTATGTCGGGCCTGTTTGAATCCCACATACTCTAGTAACAATCTCATATATATTTGACAGGACCCTTCCAACTGACATCATTGACAACACAACCCAGATACAAAACCATTTATTAGGACCAGAACAGGATGCTACTACAAAGTCCGGAGGCCCACTCACCAGAGAAACCCAAGAGAATTTAATGTGTGGTCTGTCTTAGAGCACGTCTATGATTAGAACAATTACTTCATAGATGATAGAGACTCTCCATCACATGACCAGTGAACAGATGTACAGGTTGTTTTGAAGAAGAATAAAAGAAGTTGAAGTGCTTAACTACTCGTAGGTTTTCATATGCTCCTATTTCATAAAACAGTGTATTTTATTCATTACTCTAGCTGGAGAAATCAACCAGCAAATATCTACAAAAAACAGAACATATATAATAAAATTTGAAAAGAACCATCCTAGCATTCAAAATGAATATTACATCATGAAGGGATGCAATTACAAAGATTGACAAAATGAAAAACTTACCTGTCCATATATAGGAGTTTGTGTTTGCTGCAAGGGAGTAGATGAAATGTTCAAAACCCTATCGCCATCACCCCGTAATTGAGCAACCTGATGACACACAAGTAGTATAAAATGCTAATTTTCCATGTCGACAAAAATGTATCTAAAAAAGGATAGCGTAAACTGAAACAATTCAAATTTAAATACCCTGGTCTTGGACTTCGAAAAAATAGTTCTAGAATAAGGTGTTCTGGGAAAATTATGAAGATTGTATCTGCTTCTATGAGTTTGAGGAGTCAAATAACCAAATCGATCCTGTGCCATGGCACCAGGCCAGCATGTGGATGGCTTAGGTAACGGTGATGGAATAAATGGTTTTGCAGCAGAGACATCACCATGTAGTAATGCTATTTCATCTTCTGATGTTGTATTCTTAGCACCAAGGCTGATTTCAGATGCTCTGTTCCCCATGTATGCTCTAGCAATTTCGACTGGTGATGCACCGACTTCATCTCCAACCTTTAAAATTTTACAGGAATTATATCATCTAAATTTCTCAGCATATGGAGCATGAACAACATATTGTAAATCCCAGTGCAACCTATAAAACATAAAAGGCCAATAACAAATGTACACCATGCCAGATAAAATCATAGAAACCTAGTAAACAAAATGCCATCTTAAACGCATTTAAATACTTTTGTTGCCTTCTAAAGGGTTTCAAATCTATAGATTCATTTTCTATTTCCAAGATGGAAGAACTTATGAAGTCCCTTGTTTCCTTCCATAGTATCAAACGAAGACCAAGCACTCGTTGAATTAATATCTTTAAGCAACACTAAGAGTTTGACTTTGAATGAAAGTCTTATGGTCTCAAAGCAAGACCTCAAGATTTTTGCGGTGTTTACCTCCTTATCATATGCGATGTTACATTAAGAAGAACTACGTAGAGATATCCATAAGTCTAGGATTCTTTTAAATTGCAAGAGAAACAAAAAGAGAGCAAAGGAGAGAAAATTCTCCAAATCATAAAACCTTATTCAAAGGGAAAAGACATACCCTTTCAATTGCTCAAGGGATATAATTATTCTGTCAGCTATTTCACATCCTCATTTGCCAACCTCAGCTACTTCTAATCCAACTGCATTAATACTCCCAAAACACAAACCCCTTACTTATTGTGGCTAAATCTGCATAGTTATAACTCCACCCTACGCCATAGGCCACCTCAATAGCCTCATTGAACAATAATAAGGGATAAATATGCAGAGTTATAACTCCTCCCTACACCATCACCCACCTCAATAGCCTCACTGAACAACCACTTATACTATACCTCATGAAAAGCAAAATAAGTAACATCAATCTCATCAAGCATTCATCTGAAATAGATTTTTAACATATATCCCATCTTATAATCATTGCTCTCAATCATTAGAAGATAAATGTCTAAATAGAAGCTTTCTGAAGCCCTAAAAGAAGGGTAATCATCTTAGCCAGCTAGGATCTTATATCGCAACAAGTCTGAAGACACCACGGCAACATCTTATTTAATGAGAAATGTGCATACTCCAATTTGCAAGGATCGGTCAAAGAGGAACCATCAATTTCCAGCACAAAATCTATGACAACATTAGGAAAATAAAGGAAAAACGAACAAACCCTTTTTTTTTATCTTTTCCAATTATAAGAGAAGGGAACAATTTACTCCAACAGGAATATAGGAATTCCGAAGAAGAACAAGACAAAGCAGTGTTGTGCCAGAGTAAGCAAAAGAAAAAGAGGTCTCCATGTTGTTCAACAAAAGAAGACTAACTAGAATAGTCCTGGCAATTTCTGGGCTAGACATTACTGCACATGTTACTTATTATGCAGTTGCACTCCACTATGTACTCTGGATGGGAGCCATTTTTGGCTTTATTTGCAGAATTTCACTATTGGGAACAATATCACTGGTCGTACGTAACCTGAAACTTAAGGTCCCATCGATCTTCAGATCTCCGACACACTTTCCCATGCATTTCTCAGACTTCCATGTGTGTCACCTCATATAGATTATCTAGATGTTTAATGCTAATGTTTTTCTTTGAACGGCGAATTCTAAAGCTTAATGCAGGCAAGGAGAGAATGTCTTCAAATTATTACTTGCTGAGTTGGAGAAAAGGTGAGTGAGCGATGTCTTTACCAAGTCAGAAAGTGACAACTGATCATATGATGATGAAATTTTACTAATTATATGGCTCTTGTGATATCCTCTAGCATCTAATCTGAGATAAATCCATATGACCCTTTAGCCAGTTTTTCCATGCTAGATGGAATGAGAGTTTTGGCTCCTGTATAACCATAGTCGGGAATCACAATTTGTATGTGATTGAAACAATCACCAAGGAGAGAACATAACAAACAACGTGCTCTGCGTCCTTGGGCTGTTGAACAGAATCTAACCACACCAGGATGGATGGGTGCAAAGTCCTCCAGCTTTTCATACTTTTGGAGCACTTCCAACCATCAACTAGGATTTAAAAATCTCTCTTCCCAGAACTGGTAAATGAGGAATGTATTTTCCTCACAAGTCATTATCTGCAAATTACTCTTAAGCGGATTCAGATGAAGTGACTTAAGGACTTATACCCCTAAATGAAGAGTATCCCTAAACGTAAATTTTCTATTCATCCATTCTACATCTCTGTGCAGCTATTTCTTCCCAAATATAGATATTCGAGATAACATATTTGACCTCAAACACGTATGCAAAGTAAAAAGCATTAAAAGTATATCGGGAAAAAAAAGAACATATATATGTTTTCCATTGATGTGATAGCCAAATTTGTGTGTGTGCCTGTCCTCATTTGTTGGTATTTTGGGGATGCATGTCAAACAACCCTTATCCATGCCATCAATCTACACCCTAACCAGGCATCCGTTAATTCGACAATTAGTTTAACAATGTCACATTCTCTAGAATTGATGAGATCAAACACAGCTTTTCAGTATTTAACACGCTGGAAGTATTCTCTTTTTCTTTTAGGTTATATTTTTACGTTTTCTTTTTTCTCTTTTCTCATTCATCAGGCTCCTAAAAGCAATTAATGCGTTATTTATGTCCTGGTCTTCAAGAATAAGATGCTTTGGTTTTGTGCTTTTACATTTCTAAATTTATATTAAAAAACTGTGCATCATGACTGCAACATAGGATAAACATTTCCAAAACTAAATTCAAAAACTGTGTATCATGACAGCAACATAGGATAAAGAAAGCTATCCAAAAAAGGACAACCTTTATAGAAGTTAGTTTCCTAGAAAGGATTCTTCCACAGCCTGTTTCACTGATTCACAAGCCAAGTTAACAGTGATGACTTCCCCTACATGGCTGACTGAGAAGAGGGGTTAAACTTACCCATTGAGCTCTTGAATCTTTTCCTTGAAGTGAAGCTCTTGGAGTTTTAAATGCTAAAACATCCCCCGGAGTTTCTCTTCCTTCAGTCATCTCTGGATTGAGATCCACAGCCCTAGAATGTAATATTTCTGCCAAGCGATTAGCTTCTTCCCTGCATCATAACAAGTCTACTGTTAAGAGAGAGTTGGGTGATGGTTAATACTTTAGTCCTTGGTATTGCTAGAAAAGATTACACTTGCTACCTTCATGGCACCAGACAACATTTTTCTTTATTAATAGCAACGAGCCTCGACAAATTGATAAAACTTACAAAAAAAGATCAGAAGCAGGCTTATTCAACAGAAGCAACCATTCGCCTTCCAAAATAACTAGACAAGGCTACCTATTTGACCTACCTAGAAAATTTTCTCTCTTTCATCAGCTTCTCAATTTCAGAAAGCCTTATGTCATCAGAAAGGTCAGCTTTTTGTTCTAGTTTGAGGTCATCGTGGTCAGAACAACTCTTGAGCCTATCTGCTGATCTGCTGGGGCCTGCTACCATTGTTGATCTGGACGGTCCAAGCTGCAAGAGATAGGACCAACGTCAAAAATAATGCTGATAGGAATGGAAAGGACAAACTGATCAAAGTGCTTCCATTATGCTTCTGAATAAAATGAGATCAAGACTAGAGGAAACTGCTTTAACAGGAGAACAGAATCCTCACATTTAATGTGCATTTGCCATGATCACGAACACCATCTTCTTCAACTTCCGCGTGCAAGTTTTCTGTTGCAAAAAGAGCTCATTATTAATCACAAATTATAGGACCCAAAGGTCAGCACAAATCTGTAATTTTGTAACATAGATAAATATTTTTTTTATAAGTAATTTTGTAACATAGATATATGAAATGAAGGGACTAAAAGATGAGCTTAAAGGACATCGTTGCAACATATACAGGTTGGGAGCATTGAAAGCACATTTTTGTCTCTCACAGTTTATAGAATAGTACAGTAAATCAGAAGGAAATCTGTAAATTATCTGGCATATTCTGAAAATGGTTTCTACCAATGTCACAAATGTGATAGCATCATATCCAACATCACTACCCAAGTAACCACACAAACAGTGTGAGATAATACATAGCCCATGTCTCTTTAATACAGTTTCCTTTTAGCTACTCTCCCACACAATCTGTTTAAAAGAAAAAACTATCTGTACACAGGAACACAGGATTTAACCGTCTCAATAAAATGAACTTTCCTCCCACAGCACCTTGGGGTGATGATCCCTATACTTCACTGTTCTCCAGATGTCTCATCCCAATTATTTTCTTTTCCCCAAGTAAAATAAATTAATTTCCTCGAACAAGTCCAAGGA
This sequence comes from Myrica gale, assembly GCA_963930655.1. Classification (NCBI taxonomy): domain Eukaryota; kingdom Viridiplantae; phylum Streptophyta; class Magnoliopsida; order Fagales; family Myricaceae; genus Myrica; species Myrica gale. Next base: position 27,572,540 of record OZ005598.1, on the reverse strand, counting down.
AATTGCATCTATCCCACACATTTTTCTTCTGCAGATTAACACAGTCCACAGCATAAGCCATCAACTCCAAAGGGTATTGAAGGACATACTCCTTCAAAAATATAATATGACAGGGATGGGATCTCTAGTTCAGAAAAAGGGAATCAGCTGTGTGGGTGGATAAATGCACCATATTATACATATACAAGGTGTGTACATAATCAATTTATCCCGAGTTCAATATGTAAAGGCAAATCAACAATTTCCACTGAAAAATTCTGAAGGGACTTTTTAAAAAGATAATCACAGTCAAGTTTAATTCTCACAAAATGTATCAATAGTTTACTGCTCTAACAGAATCAAATTCTAATAGATAATACATAAGATACAAAGAAAATCAGAAATGATGAGCAACAGATCTTTCTCTTTGGTAACATATTATGGCCTTCTTTTAGTTGTTTGGTATATCTGGCATGGGCAGGAATACCTTTTCAAACATCCATAACCGTACTTTGACTAAACTAGGAACTAATCCTAAAATATCTCATTAGATAAAGGTCGGTAATGCTTCATAAATATCCAATTCATTTACAATAGCTCATTTTCAATATATGACTTATCAGCTAAAATAACTAAACAGCACATCCAAACCATGCAGTTGAATATGGTCATGCCAAGTTAACCATTCAATTATTTACTACCAAAAATACAGGAACAAATTTACTTCCAAAGTTAAAACATTTTTCAGTATAAATATGAAGAAGCCACTGAGAAGGAAGAGTAGAGCTATAATGCAAAGTAACAGAATGTATCACTTGATCCAAATCTCGTTACACCAAAATAATGAGCTCCATAATTATGTGAGTAGTTAGTAAAATTTGTGAAAGTACATTAAAGACCTCCACTATTACACACCGTACGATTCCTTTCCCAGAATGAACACAGAAACTCCACTATAAGCTCTATCAATAGGCAACAACCGATCAGGAACTCACCATGAGAACGAATCATTTTCCCCAACAATAAATAAAAGTGAAGGACCATAGATGTCGAGATATGAAGTTACACTACAATGGCGATATATCAATTTATCAAACTTTTCATTAAAGTTGGCAAGACAGGTTAAATTAAGCATCCTCCGCTTGGACACGCAATAGCAAAAAAAAAGATACTATCTAGTGAGAGAGATCAGTTATTAGTCCTTTTTGACTGGTAGATGCCTACTCCAAGCTAATTCATCGTTATTCTATAATACCAACTTCAAACTCACTTCATTAACCACCGAAAACATACAAATGTTTCCCTTTTTAATTAAAGTTACGGACTTCTAGGTCATGAAGAAGCACAGCAATTCAGATTCCGCCAAGCAACTGTCAACCCTACACAATCTAGGACAGGGCACGATCTCTTTTCTATGCACGTGTGTCATAATTATTACGGCGATCCTATCCTTTCAATCTCCTCTTGTTATATTGACTAGTCTGCCGCTTTTAATATAAACGGCAAAAAAAAATCACAGGAATAAGATTCTACCTTATCATCTAGTCAATTTGCTTAAATAATCCCAAATATTCTTCTAATAAAGAAATTATACTCTACCTACACGAAAAAAAAAGGCTCAAAAGACAAAATAAAAAGCAACCAAATAAAAAAAAAAAGCAAATTCGAACAGTTTACCAGATCATAGTCTCCTATACTTGATGCAAGCAGAGGATTACAGTGAAAGAAACACGGAGAGAAATCAACTTACGACGATCTTGACTGGCGGACGAAGGGAGGGCATGAAGTGATGTTGGTTTGGAGAATAACGAAGGCAAAATCCGAGTGGCACCGCTGGATAATAGCCGGTATGCTGGATCGACCAGCTTCGAGAGCCAGCGGCGGCCCCCGGCTTGGTCTTGGGATTGAGATTGGTTCGGCGGGGGCCGAGAATACGGTGTCGATGGCGGCTTTCGCGATGGCGGTTTCCTGGCCTTCCCTCCAGCGCCTCTCTCATCCCCTACCCCGTTCGGCCCCGACGACGTCGTCTGTCCATCCCTCTCCATCTCCACCTTGCGCCTCTCTCCACGACGTCGTTATTTTCCCTTCGGCCTTCACTCGCCTCTCTCGCACCCTCGGTGTCTGAGTTCGAGGGTTCGACGAGGACAAGGGAAGCTAGAAGCGAGAGCGGACGACTTCAGTCAAGTGGTGGGACCAGATTCTCAAAGATCATGAAATTAATCAATGGGGGAATGCCACGTGGTATATCAGGGTTTTACTGGTGCTTTAGTAGTGATAGGCTGTTAGCTAAGGTTAGTTAGTAGAACCTGGAGGTGATGCCTTGCGCAAGCCCATTCTGTTATGGTGTTACTCTCATTATGTGGATGTTCTTGAGTTTTATGGGAGGGTTTCGGCCTAACTTCATGATGAATTGCCTTGACGAGCGCCCGCGCGCGCCACACACACTAGGGGGCTGTTCGGTGGGGAAGTATTCTCAGGATTCAAACCGAACATGTTTTTTAACATCACCTAAAAATAATTACCGCACGCATACTAATAAAGTTAACATCACCTAAAAAATTTCAAAACACAAAAAATTCTCAAAAAACTACACAACCGAACAAGCTCTAGAATTTTTTTTAGTTCAATAGAATTTCGGGAGTGATGGTTTAGTGGTGTTGGGCTAAGGTTAGGACCCAAAAGTGATGCCTGCTAAGGTTCGACTTGAGCAAGCTCATACTGCCTTGTGGTACCCGCGCCATGTGGATGTTTCGAAATTTCAATAGAGGACTTCAACCTAACTTGAGAATGATTCATCGCGACGAGTCTTTTTTTATTGCAGAATAAAAGTATCTTATAATTTTTTTAGTGCAATAGAGTTTTAAGGGTAGTGGCTTGGTAGTGTTGGACTAAGGTTAAGACCCATGGGTGATGCTAGCTTAAGGTTCGACCTTGAACAAGCGAGTTATGTTCTAGTGGTACTCACATCATGTAGGTGTTTCGAGATTTAAATGAAAGGCTTCGACTTAAGTTGATGATGATTCATTGTGACGAATCCTTTTTTAAAGTTGAATAGAGTTTCGGGAATAAATAGAGGCAAAATTGAGATTGTGTGAATAATGCTCACGATTCCAAGTTAAATTGGTCGAGGACTATACAAGAGTTAATTTTTTAAGAGAACGTTACAGGAGTGATCAGCGTTAGATTTGCACTTACTCTTTTAAGTTTGGTATTGTTCTCTAAGCTTAGTGCCACAGGCGGAGCCAAGGGGGAATAGGGGCACCGCCTGGGTTGGCTCCCACCAAAATAAAATTTTCACACCTAATTTTTTTTTTATTTTTTTACCCAAAAATGTCTTTATTTTACATTCTCCGCATTGTTTCTTGCATCTTCTACTAAGTACCTTTATTCATATGGGTGTATCTTGTCATCATATCCCATGTTCCGGATATAAGACTAAATTAGTTTCATGTTAGGATTTTCTCTAGACATACATTGAACTTGTTCAGAGTTTAAATCAATTACATATCCAAATCATCATAAATAATGATGTAGAGACAAATGTATTGTGTGGCAGACATTATTCATTCAATGGTTTATATGCTTATAGATATCGTAGGGACACTCTCTAATTGGCTTGGTGGTTGTCCACTTGCTAGGAGTTACTAGATGTTTTAACTCAGTCTGATAAACGAGTTCTAATTTCTTCTTGGTAGAAAGTTTCACTTTGGCATCTGAATTATAATTGAGATGTGTCATTGATCCAAAGCGGCACTACAAGAAGGGGAATTCAAAATCAAAATTGCTTCCCAAGTATTTCTAGGAAAGTCTATTTGTATTTTTTTAGAATTATATAATTATATATGACATCAGATATTTTTGTTCAAGGTAGCACATTGTTTCTGTCTGACAAAGATAAATTTTTATTTTGGCAGATTTCCTTATAAAAGTATGTGTATTTCAATATTTTTAGTATTTTTAGTCCTTATTTTTTATATTCTAACTCTTAAGACATTTTTTTGAATTATGAATTGATTTTTTTTGTTATTTTTCCTTAGAAGTTTGTTCTCATTCGATTGTATTTCCGGATCCACCACTGGTTAGTGCATATATATATATATATATATAGAGAGAGAGAGAGAGAGAGATTGAGGGCAACACATTTCTTTGTTACAATAAAAAAATTAATAAAAAGGCGCTCCAAAAAAAAAGCTAGTAATAGGCAGGAAAGGCCGATGCGTGAAAGTTGAAAGATATTGGAAGATAAGGAAAAAATAGAAAAAGTTGTTGGAGTTAGGGGAGCCCGTCCTTTTTCTGTTATATTTTCGCCCTGAGCATATATAACTGTCATTCACAAGCAAAGCTTTCGCAGTAATTATGAAAACAAATAGCCTATTAAATTTTCCATTTATTGAACCAAAATATAGACCACATGGGCATGTTACTTGGTATCAGTGGCGGATCCCGCATCAAAATTAATGGAGGTCAAACTTTAAACGCGAAATGACAATAATTTTTCTCCTTTCGTAATGCAAAAAAATGTCTTAGAGTTACAATATTGAAAATTAAAGACTAAAAGTATTAAAAATATTAGAATACATGTAACGTACTATGTACTACGACTGAGAGATGACAATTGCATCCTACGTTTTTGCATCTTCTAAAAATGTTACAAAATGACTTCGTTCTCAATAGTTTTAAAAATTTTTTGCTCGATGTACACTATCATGTAATCATTCATCCAGTCATCTCTCAACCTATTACGTAAATCATTCTTGATGATTTTCATCGCAAAAAATACTCTTTCAACGGTTGCAGTCGCAACTGGTAAGACCAATGTCAACTCAATAAGTTGATAAACTAATGGAAAAAAGTATTTTTTTTGTCTCAATCATTTTCATAGCAAGACCTCCAATATCTTGAAGCCCAGAAAAACATCATTTCTTCTAACATCTCTAATATAGGTATTAATCTGACTTTTAAGTATCAAATGATCATTCACTGTGAAATCTTCTGGATAAAACTCAGCAAGACGACGTAACTTAGCATGATCAAACGCTGAGAATGAATTTTTTGGATCAAGACATGTTATGCAAAGAAGTAACTTCGTACTTGCTTCTATGAACCGATTATTCATCTTTTGAATGATCAAATCAATAACCTGGCAAAACACTTCCACACGAAAATGATGGAAATAAGTAATAGTTTGTCCTACACGCCTCGAATGACTACGAGTTTGTATAATGTCTTCCATATTCGGCACACTAATAGAGTTATCCACACAAAAAGTTTTGATTTCTTTCAAAAATTCATCTCATTTTGTATCTCTCATTTCTTGCAATTGTTCCTTCATAACTCCAACCAAACTCATAGCATTAACAATGTCTTGATCTTTTTGTTGTAAGGCTTGTGACAATTCGTTTGTAATTCTCATTATATTCCTCAACAGATACATATTAAATACAAACTCAAAACTTTTCATTTTATCCATCAAACTCGTAGTCATGAATATTTGTTCTGGGAGAGTACCATCATCTTTTGTGTTCAATCACTTCCAATACTGATGACCACATAGTAAAGAGACGAATTATTATAAGGTGGTATGAACCCCAACATGCGTCACCTACAATATTATAGGAATTATAAAACTATAAAAAAAACTAAATAGTGTATTAATATTATAATGAAATATTGTAATCACTTGGTCGTACGATACTGATTTCTTGAAATAGACTAAATAGTGGCAGTGGGCATGGTGGTGGTGCGATGCGGTCAGCGGCGTGCGGACCGTGCAATGTGGGCTGCGTCAGTGGGTGAGAAAGAGACTAGAGAGGCAGAGACCGAGAGAGAGAGAGTGCAGCAGTGCGGGCTGTGGGCGAAAAAGAGAGAGAGGGGGGTCGAGAGGCTTTACCTTTTTTTTAAGTCAGAGGGTCAAACTATGCCGTTTCACCCGTTGCATATCGAAAAAAGGCCCAGACCCTTCAGAACATATGAGGAGTTGGCCTGGGCCATTCTGAGCTCTCTCATCACACTTGAGGCTAAAGCCATAGGAAGGAAGATGACCAACTCTTCGAGGTTTAGCTCTCTGTACTGGAGGGCTTCTATGAAGAAGTTAGAAAAACAAAGCCTTTAGTGAACTTGGACAAATGGAAAGATATTAACGTTAGGCAAGGCACAACAGCAACAGTTAGCAACCAACAAGGAAGCAGGAGTGCTTTCTTCAAATTTAGCTGGTCGCTTATGTTTTGTTAGTTCCCCGTGGAAAAGAGTTGCATCCAAATTTATATATTTATACACACACACCCCCATGTATATGTATATGTGTATTAAAAACCCTTACGATCAGTAAGGTTCAATAGATTTTGGAGTTGAAAGACATCAACTGTGCCCTTCTCCACATCAGCACTTACTAATCCATTAGTAGGGCAAGGAAATATGATATAATTGCAGGAAAAATATACCTAAGACTTTCCGGCACTATTGTGCAAGATTCTGCCAATTGCTGCCCAGACCAATAAGAGAGAGGGAGCGGTTACAGTGAGAAAAATAGTGTAAACCATTTTGATAAAAGAGGGATAAGTATTAAGCTTGAACCCAACATACGGTTAGGCTATGTTGCAGGTATTTACCAAGGAATGGCAAGCAGGACTTGCTGCAGATGCCACTTTCTTAACCCCACTTGAGTGAATGCTCGTGATAGATGCCGTCTTTTTTTTCCTTGATCAAGCTCCAAAGAGGAGCCGAAAAACAACAACCAGACGAAAATATACCGGCGGGATCCTATAAAGGATCGGTTACAACCGCTATATGCTCCATGCAAAGCAGAAGGAGCGACAACCGGACTCAGTAGACACAGCTACCAGGGCCTAAACATACCAGGAAAGAAAGCACAACAGCTCGATACCCAAGCCCACACAAGGGCTGGAAAACCAACAACATAGACGGAAGCAGCAGCACCACAGACGAGCGGAAAAGTCGAAACAGCAACCAAGACCTCCGAAAAGGGAGCCCAAAGCCAAGCGCGTGAGATCCATGCGCGTGCGTGGGTTGGAAGAGACACCGCGCGTGGGGCACCATGTGCCGACCAAATGATGTCGGACCGATGCGGTTGAGCTCGTCGGGAGAAGCAGACGACGTTGAGTAGGGCTGTGACCACCGCTGACGAAAAGATGGAACGGGATCTAACCGTCCAGCTTCCAAACAAAAGAGAAAGAGAGGAGGAAGAAGAAGAGGGGGACGGTGGGAGGAGGCTCCCACCGCTGGCAACGGTAGGGAGAAGGGGGTTGTTAAGGGGGAGAGGAGGAAAATTCTAGAGAGAGGGTAGAGCCTCTCTCTCTATAACACACGGCTGCTAAGGGTATCCAACTATTGTCCGTTACAGTTTCGTGATAGATGTCATCACATTAGTTGTAAGGGCAGAAGGTTTCTAGAAGGCAGCTGAACCCAATTTCTCATCTTTGTTTTTCTTCACTGAGGTCACTGCAATCTTGAGATTTTTCGGATTTGTAGCTTTTCCTATGCCTTGAGTTTTCTGGGAATTTTCCATACTATTTGTGTCGCCTCCTTCCCCTGATTCCTAATAAATTTAAATCAACTGACTTAGATGGCTTCTAATGAACTAAAAGGAAGGTAAACTACTTAACCGCGAGGTATTACCACACCTTTGCTATGGTCAAACCAGTGCATTCATCAAGGAAAGTTGGTCTTTCTACTTCTTTCTCACTCTAAATTCCCATTCTTTCGCAATAGGTTAACAGGTAAGGCACTCTCATCTAGCCGTGAGTATTCAACAGTACTAGGAAGAGCACCACTTTCCTTCTCCATAATACCGTCTGTGCCAGAATTTTGCCCCTCATTTTGGTGGCTCTCCTCTATGCCAACAACGAGATTAGCAGTATCCATTATGCTGAAAAGAACGCAAATCCCCTATTATGAACAACTTCAAAGCTAACATTGTGCAGTAAACAAATGAAACGCATACTGAAGAGAAGATAACCAAAAATAATCAAAGAGTTTTTAACTCTAAAATGCAACCAAAAGCCAAAAGCATTATTGATACACATGTTCCACTCGTTTGCTGATGAAACGAGACCAATAAGACAAAAGAACTAAACCACAGATATTTTTCTTCAAGCAAAATGGCCCCTAGGAAACAGAAAACTAACCTCAAATAATCAAATGCTTTGCATTCGCTTGCAAAGATCCCAAATATTTACAGAACATGAGATAAAAACTAAAATTGATTTTTCTTATTACTTCGCATTTTCTTAGCGATCACATGAAGATCAGTTACCCGCCCTAATAAGTAGCTTTCAAGCAAATGTCGAAGGATGGGTTCACAATACACGTACTTTCTCAACCATAAACACCACTGGCCAAAGTTTACAAGCATGAATATTTTCATTTACTAACCGACCAATTCGTCCATCTTGCGCTTTCAAAAATTGAGAGTCAGAACCCCCAAGAGAGAGAGAGACGCCTGCCCAATTGGGTGAAGTAGCTATGGCAACTCAAATAGGGATAAAGAGACCACTACCTGTTTTTAATAAATAAATAAATAAATAAGTACCCACGAATTTAAATGCCTAACGTACTCTGGATTTGCCAAAGCATCATCAATGCATAAAAAAAAGAAGGAAAACCATAAAATCCACCAAAAAGAAAATCCAATCCGAAATCTACAAAGTGGTGTTTGAAAGTAAAAATTTCGGGGTTGGAAATTTTGGAGTATTGAGATTTGTGAAAAAGTAAAGATATTTTATGAAATTTGATAAAAAGTGAAGAGAGAGAATATTTAATTTAATATTATAATATTATTTTATAGCTTGATGATGAGATAAATTATTTTATAATTGTGTAGAAACTATGGCAGAAGGGAAAAAGAAACCCAAACGAAAATTAGAAAACTTGTTGGAACCAATGCAGGAGGAGGATGAACTACACTTAGGGCACGCTCATGTTGTAAAGGATTCTAGTAGAATTGTGAATATTTATATAAAATAATGTTTTATAGGTGTTTGTGTAAATAATAGAGAGATATGATTTGATGTAATTGTTTAATAAAAAAGTATTGGAATTAGATGAAGAAATTATAGAGAGAGAAAATTTGTGTTAGATAAAAAAGTAAAAAGTTGTTGGAGATTGTGTGTATCGGTGTTTGAGTTTGAATTCTTAAGATGATCGGTGATAGTTTTGTGAATGGATTTGAATCCTAGGAAAAACTTGAAAATGAACGTACCCTTAGTTAGAGTGCGTTAGGAAGAAATGACGGATTCTGATTTACAGAGACAAGGCCGTACAGACAGACGGAGATATTGATGGGAGCTCCAGTTTGACTGTTTAAGTAACATCGTGGGACTGAGATTCGGTTACTTTGCATTCAGTAGTATACGAGGAGTGGACGGTTTTTTTTCTAGGTAAATGCGGATTTCATTCCATAGGGGAACAATTACAAGAGGTGCTGAATACAGAGCAATCACAAGGGTCGGATACATATTCATGGGGCATAAAGCCCATACCATAGCATCATCTAAAAAAACCGAAGGGGCATCAACCAACAAGCCCAAAGGGCTACAAACTGACAGGCCATAAAGGTGACTAAGCAACAGGCTCCAAAGGCCACAACTTCCCGGCTCAGAGGCCCAAACTACCTACTCGGGTCCAAAGACCCAGATCAGATCTATTACACGCCGTAGAAGACGGTTTCAAATACCGTAATAGAGGAGGGACGAGCACCTCGATCTCGCTTCCCCAGGGCTTTATCCACACCAGCACAAGCAAAAAAGGGAACACCAAGGCTGTTTCCGGCAAAACACAGCAAAGGAGCAAGCATCTAACATCTGGGTGTCTAGCATGCAAGAGTCACGCATACTGCAAAGGGCGCGTGGTCCCACATGCTGCGACACCGGTGGGTCGGTATCTCCGGGCTTCGTAGATCTGGGACGCCAGAGCAGCTATTGTGGTGCGAGACGGCCAGAGATCTAAAAAATGAGACGATGGTTGCGAGTTCGTCACCAGAAAGAGACCCAACACAGAAATGAAAGCCGCGGAAAATAAACGGAAAAGCAACGAAAACGTAAGAAGAAAAAGATAGGGACAGGGCAAACGGGGGGAGGTGGAACCTCCTCCCGTCGCCCTAGCGTGAGCGGGATGGAGAGGGCTTTTGCGAACGCAGCGAAGAGAGAGCGCCCACTTGGTAATTTCGACTGTCAAAAGGGAAAAGGATTTCGGTTATACGAGGAGTGGACGGTTACTCCCCAGTTTAGTATCCGTAGCCCTCACTTTTCCACATTTTAACCGCCCGTTCATTTTTCTGCTTTAGACACTGTGCCAGGAAAAAAAATATTATTTTGAGGGAAAAAAGAGACTTGATGGATTATTATGTTCTAAAAAGACACCAATAGTGTTTTATCAAACTCATACTTCCTGCCCATCTCCATCCACTCTCCCCTTGTCACCATCAACCCACTCCTGCAATATTATTTTGAGGGGAAAAAGAGACTGGATGGATTATTATGTTCTAAAAAGACACCAATAGTGTTTTATCAAACTCACACCTCCTGCCCATCTCCATCCACTCTCCCCTTGTCACCATCAACCCACTCCTGCGTGCTGCTATGCCGCCACCTCTGCCTTCTTAATTACTCCTCCCAGAACAATCTCTTTCACTAAACCCATTGTTTAATACTTTCCAACGATCTTGGGTTTTTCGTTTGCTCTACTATTTAGATATTCCATGCACTTATACAGTATGACAAAGAAATTTACAGTCTCCATCAAATAATAGAAAACAATCTATTTCTGTTGATATATTTTCCGTGGAAAACAATTCTGCTGAGAAAATATTTAGAGCTTTAATGGCTGAGCAAAAACTTTTTTTCTCACTTGGCAATGTTTAGAGCCAATTAGTAGTACTTTTACTCACCCTCTTTCAAGCCTTATTTTTCATGAAAGTTCTAAAGCTAAATGAGACAAGATGCAAAAGCTAAACACTAAGAAAAGAATCCCCAAACTAACATGCACATCCATCTAGGTCCCAATATTGGAAAAGGACTTTCACCTTTTCCTCGCCCTCTTCCTTTCTACGTTTCCCTGTCTTTGTATTTTAACTTATTTATCACTTTGTACGTTTCATATGTGAGAAAATGATAGCTGAACTATAATAAATATTTTGTTATGCCTTATCTCATCAACTCAGAAAGGGAAAACAAGACAAGGGTCAACCATGTATAAGCTCTTTTGGTGCCGTGGCAGTGGGGGAGATCTCATGTTCAGAGACAACTAATTGTGCAAAAACCTAATTGCTTGGAAAATGATGTTCACCTATGCTCATCAAAAGTAGCCCAAGTTGTATTATTGCTGAAAGAAGCAAGTTCTGTGAACAATTGCCTGATTACCTAACATAATAGGTTCCGCTACAAATTTTGCTGCCACGAACATGACTCATGACATAAAACGATTGTGATGGTTTTTCAAACCACGCCCAACCGGGAATCCAGATAGAATCAAATGACCAAAGCCTGCTGTGCTGTCTTTTAGCACTTAGGCGCACAGCGAGCTGAGCGATTGGTAATTATTCTACCAGGGTGGAACAAATTCGTAGTACTGAGCCTAGGCAATCGCTTGTGGGTCATTGGATTCCGAATGTCCGGTAAGAACCATACGAGTATCAAGCGAAGAGCATTATTCAGTCATGAGGAACTCCTTTTGAAGACAATTGTTATTGCTGTTTAATTATTAAGCTTGAAAATTTATAAAAAATAATAATTATTAAGCTTGAAATGCCGTATTTCTGTGGCATGTGCTTTCTAAGTTTAGCTATCACAATCATCAAGTCCTTGTCCTGAAAATTAAGTTTGAAAATCCTGAATACCTTGAATCATTCAATGTCCTTAAAGCAAAAACAAAAAATTCAGGGGATGCATTGCTCTTCCCATTGTTATCACACTGTTTGGAGCAAAATCACAAGAGAAGCTTTTGCCTTTTCTGGTTTTATCTCCTGGCCACAGAAGCAATGGTGGTGGCTGATTGATCATAGATGAATTAATACTTTGCCATAAAGCAAGAAAAGATGAGCTACCCCCACCCCATTCCCCTCCTTCCAAAAAAGCCAGAAACCACGGTGAGTGTTAGTTCGAAGTGACATGTCAAAGCAGGGGATGATTAAGTTCTCCAGTGAAAGTAGCCAAACGTTGGAGGACAGAACCAAATTCCGCATGCTGATGGCCGATCAACTTTAATGACCTCAAAGCAAGTAAAGAGCCTTGCGTTCCTTTCTCCAAGAATTCACTCGGTAAGAGATGTTTGGCTCTTATTATTTCTCACCATTCCCAGACTCATTGTGGGTCTTAGACAGGACTAAGGGCACTTGAATTGTGTGACATAAATAGCATCTGTCTTCAGTGATACAGATTCTTTTCCCTTTGGCCATCATGAGTTCGTGATATTTAGCGACTTCTGTAAAGATTCCGGGAGGAATAAATTCTAGTCACTGACTTGGAAGCTTGAAATGGACAATGCCAGCCAGTATAGCCATGTGTAGCAGCAGCAAAAGAAAGAGTACTTCTAAAACCGCCCATCCATTGATGTCCTTGCAATGCACAAATATCTTTCAAACTCTTAACTGACTTTTACACAAAAATTAATAAAATTTAAATCACAATTATATCAAAATCTTAAAAATATTAAAACTTTTTTTTAAAACTAACCTCCAAAGACTAAGGGCACTTGAATTGTGTGACATAAATATCATCTGTCTTCAGTGATACAGATTCTTTTCCCTCTGGCCATCATGAGTTCGTGATATTTAGCGACTTGAGTAAAGATTCCGAGAAGAATAAATTCTAGTCACTGACTTGGAAGCTTGAAATGGACAATGCCAGCCAGTATAGCCATGTGTAGCAGCAGCAAAAGAAAGAGTACTTCTAAAACCGCCCATCCATTGATGTCCTTGCAATGCATAAATTTTCTACTTGCACGAGCTCCATTATTCCCAGACCTAATCCATCAATCAAATCAATCATCAAAGTAACTAGAGTCCACTAACTAGTCCAACTGGCTCAGGATTGCTTTCATTCCCAATCGAGCCAGTCTTTTGTGGGTAACCTGAAACTTTTGAGTACCGAATATAATCCGTAGTTCTTTGCAAGCCTCGGTCTTAGCAAGGCAGAATGTTGTTCAAGTCAGCTTGGATCAATATGCTGGTCTAATCAACAGTCATTTTCCCAATTTTAAACTGTCATTTATACGAAGAGAAATATTTGGTATTTTTCTTAGTTTCTTCCATGTTTTTCTCGTGATCTCTGAGTGTATAGAGTCTATTTCTAAAATGAATCCTGAACCGTCAGATTCTTCCCAGAAGAACTTGACAAAAACTCAAACACAATTCTCTATGAAATGAAATCTCAACTAAGAGTTTCGAACAGTAAGAACACAAATAAACCGGTAAGAACCATTATTCCAAGACCTAATCCATCAATCCAATCAATCATCAAAGTAACTAGAGTCCACTAACTAGTCCAACTGGCTCAGGATTGCTTTCATTCCCAATCAAGCGTCTTTTGTGGGTAATCTGGGTAATGTTCGTTTTTCAAGTTTTTTTTTAGAATTCAAATCCATTCACAAAATTCTCACCGAAAATCTTAATAATTCAAACACAAACACCAATACATTTAATACAATCTTCAACAACTTTTTACACAAACTTCAATACATCTTCAAAAAAAATATAACAAATTTTCTTTCTATATTTTTTCACCTAATTTCAATATTTTTTATTAAACAATTACATCAAATCATCTTTCTCTATTCTTTACACAAACACCTATAAAATACTATTTTATATAAATATACACATTTCTACTAGAATGCTACAGTTTTTTACAACACGACGCTTTACAGTTATAGAAACTTTTGAGTACCGAATATAAACCTAGTTCTTTGCAAGCCTCGGTCTTAGCTAGGCAGAATGTTGGTCAGGTCAGATTGGATCAATATGCTTGTCCAATTAACAGTCATTTTCCCAATTTTCAACTGTGATTTATATGAAATGAAATCCCAACTGAGTCTCAGAAACCAGTAAGAACACAAAGAATGGAAGGTGTGAAGAGTCCTCGAGACCAAAATGAGCCAAGAGACACTTACAAAATCGCCTACATAATCCATTTCTTGCTTGGTGCTGGCAATTTGCTTCCGTGGAATGCTTTAATCACGGCCGTCGATTACTTTACGTATCTATATTCAACCAAGCACGTTGAAAAGGTTTTCTCCGTCGCTTATATGAGTTCTTCAGTGCTAGTTCTGATTGTTATGATGAGTTGGAGTGACTGGAGTCGGAGGCTGAACTTTCGATTCAGACTGAATTTGGGATTTTGTATGTTTGTCATCTCACTGATGGTAGCTCCGACTATAGACTGGGCTTGGTGCAGCAGTGGCTCCAAGGGGCCACCAAATGGAGCCTACAGTGTGACAGTTGCATCTGTCGTGCTCTGCGGGGTGGCTGATGGTTTGGTGGGAGGAAGCTTGATAGGATCAGCTGGAAAACTTCCAAAAGAGTTTATGCAGGCTGTTTTTGCTGGAACTGCTTCTTCAGGTACAATATACGTCATCCCTCTTATCTAGTTTTCTAACTCGACTAACTACACTGAGAGTCTAATAAAAAACTAAGGAGAAGATAAGTGCAAGGAATACGAAGCATCTTATGATTGAAGCATTTCCGGATTTGTAGCAGCAGCCAGCATATGTGTTTTAAAGGCAAATATTCATGCCTCCAAAAGAAACCATTAAAAAGGATACCCGTTCTCAGATGCTCCCTCGCAAGATGGTTTTGATATTTCATACCCAGAAAATACAATTTTGCTTATCCCGTGCTGGAACGGATAACAGAACCTGTAGACAGTCCCCTCCTGATCCTGGTTTGTGCCTCGAAAGCCTGTGAAATGGACAGAAGTTCTTAATGCGACCGGCAACAGTTAGCTAGAGTCGGTTTGTCTTGTTTTTGCCGCAAACTGAATAACATTTAACTCTAGGAGAGTAGGAGATTCCCATGCAAACTACCCTGATTACTGATACGTCTTTCGCTTGTGAACAGGTGTCCTGGTTTCTACTTTGAGGATTTTAACGAAGGCGTCAGTTCCGCAGACTCCAAAGGGTCTTCGAACTAGTGCCCACTTCTATTTTATTGTTGGCTCCGTTATCCTCCTATGCTGCCTACTTTCTTGCAATTTGTTGTATAAGTTACCTGTCATGCAGCAGCATTATAGACTTCTTGGAGATGACCCCTTGTGTTCAAGGCCCAAATTTTGGTCCGTGGCAGGAAAAATTAGATGCCCAGCTTTTGGAATTTTCATCATTTATCTTGTGACTCTGTCCATTTTCCCAGGATTTCTAGCAGAAAATCTGGAATCCAAGCTTCTTGGGGATTGGTATCCTATTCTGCTGATCACTACGTATAATATTGCAGATTTGATGGGAAAATGTCTGACTGCAATATACCTTCCTAAAAGCATTTGTAAGACTACATGGGCTTCCATTGCCAGGCTTATGTTCTTCCCGCTCTTCATGGCATGCCTGCATGGACCAAAGTGGCTAAAAACAGAGGTACCGGTGATGACTTTGACGTTTATGCTTGGATTGACCAATGGATATCTTACCAGTGTCTTCATGATCCTCGCTCCTAAGTCTGTTCCAGTTTCAGAAGCAGAAGTTTCTGCAATTGTAATGGTTGTGTTCCTGGGACTTGGTTTGGTAGCTGGTTCAGTTCTTGGCTGGTTCTGGATTATCTGAGCCTTATTAATTTTTTTTTTGGGCATCTGAGCCTTATTAATTAGTTGGTCTTTTCTTGGTAAAAAATTGGCCATGGTTAGATTCGTTTCCTGCAGTTGAGAAATGCCAAACCTTGTAAAAGCAGGTCAACGATAAATCATCTGTAATCTTATTTTAGTACGTAGAAGTTAAACATGCAGTTTAGTTGTCAGCCAGAGCCAGTTCCTTTTTTTTTCTTGTTTCCAATAAGAGTATATCCTTTTCGTACACATAGAGGACACTGCAACCAGGCGATCAAAATACTTACAAAAAATATGAATGAAAAGCAAATAATGGAAAGAAAAGGCAAGCAGCAGAGAAAAAACAAATGGCGTTGAAACGAATTTTAGAATAAAAGATAAAAAGCGATGTGACTTTAGAAATATGAACTACTAAGTTCGGCGACATTGAATTTTTGAATTATTAAAATTCAAAAATCTATATAAAAAAAAGACCCAACAGTAAAAATCGTGCCAAATGTGTTATAAATGTACCATGTGACTCGATTTTGACGTCGAATCTTATTATTCGAGTGCACATTAAATAAATTTAGTCGTTTGAGTATTCAACGTGAAGAACTTATAGTTCGAACCCTAAAGTTAATGACCCTATTTAGGAATGAAAAATAAACATCCGTAAAGAATAAGAAAACATATAGGTGACTCCTAACGTATTTCCGTGCCCCCCAAAAGCAGGTATATAAATCATTTAAGTATTCCAAACCACTATTATCTCATGCATGATGCCTGGTACATAATGAGTTTGGCGCAAAGGAAGGAGAGTAAAGCTTGATAACCCTCGGATGAAACTGATCATAACAACATCTTCATCTATTAAAACATCTCTCGGAGCTATAATTTACTTTTTAAATGTTCAGGCCTTCGGCACTTTTCTGCAGCTTTCTGTTTTGTTTTGTTTTTTCATCTAGCATGGTATGAAACCTACAGGACTAAGGGTTTTTTTTTTTTGGTCCTCGTAAGGACAAAAAACATCACAGTGAACAATGTCCCCGGGAAAAACATTGACACTAATCTGGCCACGGATTGAATTTCTACTTGCCTACTGACATAAGAGGTGAGCTAAATTGTTCTGCTTACGAGGTATCCATTTCTGTTTTTTTGGGTAAATGGTTAGTAGTTTCATTAATTCCAAAATTCAAGATATATAATAAGTTTAGAATAAGCAAAAGGATAACTTAACACCCTTGAGCACTAAACCATTTTACAAGTAAAATGATACAATAATCATTAGCATAACCAAGACACATAAACCTAAATGAGTTACTCTAACGGGGTCTTATAAGTGGTATGCTCATATTAGTCTCTCCCCTTGTTGCCTTCATCTCTTGAAGCTTTCCATCTAGACTATTCTTGAGCTCAATACGCGACAAATTACACGTTATATGTGGAGACGGGGTGAAGTGCTCGACCTCATCATCATCACCACTACAACCTCTACCTTGATCACCCTGTTACGAAGTGAGGACTTCAAACCTATTGAGAGATTGCCCTGGCTGAGCATCCCTAGACAAGGACTCTACAACAGTCTTAGTTTTGTTACTTGAAGACGGATTCCAATCTTCCACAGTTGGTCGCTCCTCAATTGTTTTGCCTTTAAATTTGCAAGTTGGTAGCTCTCAGCTATTTTTCCATTTATGCTTTCCTTTTCCTTCCTCTTCCACTCTTGATGTTTAGCTACAGGAGCGTGAGTGTATTTCCTGGCAGTATGACCAAAAACTGCACAAGTAGTACACTTTTCGGGGGTTTCCAATTTTATTCCACTACCCATTTCAATGACCAATGATTATGGTACATCTTTATCTGCTTGAATTTCGATACAAATTCTAACAAAAGAAGAAACTCTCAAGGCTCTAGTAGGATCATCAAAATCCAAGGGGTTTCCAATTACGCTGTCAAAGTATTACACACCTTCAAGTATCCATAGCATCAATGGAATATTGAAAAATTGGACCTTGGGATACTAGAAAAAGTGCTACGAGGTATCCACTTCATACTCCGCTTAGGATGCGCATACATGAACCTTATGAGGGAAACAACATCATCAGCAATAATTCCATCTGGATCAAGTTCCCGCTTCAATATGTTCCCCTGTGAGGCCCAGACCAAGATTACAAGCGAGTAGGCAAGCCTTGAGCTCTCCTACCAAAGAAGCGAAACTTGGTATTCTTACAGGTCTCTGGTTGAAGGTAAAGACAAGTCCACTCTGACCCAGCAAGAGACAAAAAATAAAACGCAAGTTTACAAGACAAGCCACGGCCTATGGCGGTTTGAGAGGGAGTAATGGCAAGCATCTGAGCCCATGGCAAGCCATGGGGTTGGGATCAGGACTTGCATTAGATACCAATTCCCTCGTTCAGTCTGGCTGTCATGGTAGGATTTCATTGGAAGCCCAAAACTCACTAGAGGATGCGGAGTACAGAATCAAGTGAGAAATACCATGGAATTAAAACCCGAAACTACTGACATTTCTTATTCTCGCATTCCTCATTCATGGCCACAAGAATATGGGACGAAGATCCACAACTACAGGTTAACATAATTCATCTCAGAAGGCAGAGAAGGTCAAGGGGAGATGTGAACAAAGGCAAACAAGTTATGTGCACGCTATCTATGATTCTAGAGAGAAGCAGAGAGAGAGAGACTAAGAAACGGCAGCTACAGAAGGGGGTAGAGGAGCTCCAAGGAAGAAACCGGGTGTCGACCTTTCCCTGGTTTCTTCTTCCACTTCATTGTCCTCTTCTTCTTCTTCAGCGTCCCAAAGAAATCTAGCACAGGATGCAAGTACATAACTGCACCATCAAAGCAATAGAAAGAGTTACTTCACAAAACCCCAGACAAAAACCTATAACAACAACAAAGATGACAAGCCTTTATTCCTACTACAGAGTACAGATTTAGCTGTCTGCCAAATCCTGTTTTAGGATTCGCTCTACATCTCTAAGTGATTGAAATTTTCAACTTTTACAGAATTTTGAAGTGGCCGTGGAAGAATGATCCTCACCAGTCATCAGGGGAAGCCTTAACGGCTCGATCAAAGTAACTCTCAGCTCTAGGTGAATCCTTATGGCTCTGCCACACTATATCTGCATACATCGATAACACATTCCCGTCATTTGGATTGGCCAAAACTGCTCTTGCACAGTACTCCTCCACTTTTACAAAATCTCCACGAACCTGTTCCCATTCCAAATGGCTGTAATTATCAATAGAAAATCTCTCCCAAAGCGAAAAAAAACACCAGTGATTAATAAATTGGACCAAAAAAGAAAAAAAAAAGAGTTTCTTTTCTTTTCCTCAATATTCTCAGAGGGAAAAAAAACCACAGAGGCCAATCAGTTGTACTTGGGGAAAGCTAGTCTTTTAAACCTACCTGTTTCAAAAATCTGGCGTAGTTGCCAAGCAGAAGCGAGCTCCCCGGATTGGCCTCGATCATTCTCTGATAATAAAAGTCCGTGCTATCGTTCCCTTGATTCGAATCCCCGAACGCAAAGCCTCCATCATCTCCACCATCCGATCCTCCACCACTGCCACCACAGATCCTCCCATTGAATTTGCCGCCGCCGACCCCACCCGCCACCAAACCGCTCACCAGTACACTATCACCCCTCACTGAGACCTCACACCCTTCACTCAGCGACGCCATTCTCGAGTAACCGAACCCCGTCTCTACTTCCGCGACCGGAAGCCCGCCAAGGGTTTCGGCGAAGGGCTTTTTCTTCGTGACCGAAAGGCCACGGAGATCGGTCTCCGACAGTGCAGGCGTCATCTTCTTAGCGGTTGCGCCGTTGATCGGCGATAAGGAACCGGAGGAGGTAACCCTTATGGAACGAGGTCTGGGGACTTGGCGCCCCATGTCTGGTTCTGGAGACGAGTCTTGGGAGTGGGGAAGGCATGAGTTTAGGACAGGCGTCGAACAGGTTCGTAATAGCATGACTGCACTAGACGTCCTGCTTATGGTTCCTGTCCTCCAGTAGCTAGAACGAGGGGTTCTGGAGATGTTTTATAATTTATAGAAAGAGACTCAAGACTCTCAGAGAAGGAGAGACGAGTGGAGCTCGCAGGTCAATTCTGCGCGGGGTCTGGTGGGAGGGAGTACGGATGAGATCCGGGCCGTCGCTGTTCCAAGTTTTTTTTTCTTTTATTTTCGTCTCTAAGCCGCCGCTGCTCCTACTTCCTAGACCCTAGTTGCTACATGGCGTGCGTGGTATATTCTGGTTTGGCAATACGGCACCGTGTTTAGCGACCACGCGTGGAAGCATAAAACTGGCGATACGGCACCGTGTTTCGGACGAAGAAATGAAACAAATATTCAATTAATCAAAGAAACGCATGAATTCACAGACAATGTACGTATGTGTTGGGAACTTGGGATATTGTGCCCTTTTTTATTCGGATTTTATAATATAATTTAAAGAGATATAAATATAATAGATAAATTTTATATTATTTAATTATGTTTATATAAAATATTAAATAATATAATTTATTTATCATATCTATTTCTTCTCAAACAATACAGTAAAACTCCAATAAAAATTACATAAAATTTTGCAGCAGAACTCGCGTAAAACTTACATTACACGTTATATATAAGAGGATGTTCGGTTGGGTAGTATTTTGAAATTTTTTTGTGTTTTGAAAATTTTTAGGTGATGTTAACTTTATTGGTATGCGTGCTGTAGTTATTTTTAGGTGGTGTTAAAAAACATGTTCGTTTTGTGTATTCTCAGAATCAAAAAATTCTGAGAATGTTAAAAAACCGAACAACCCCTAAATTTTAGGGAATCCATATTTTAAAGTAGAAATGCTGACTTATTTTCTTTCTCCTCTCAAATATAAGCTACTTTTAGGTCAAAATATAAAAATAAAAAATAAAACAAACAACACGGTACAGGTCCAGAAAGTTATCGGACCAATAATAGCCCACCAAACACAGCCTGAAAGCCAATTATAAAACACAACCGTGGAGACAAATATACAGACCCAAAGGCTAGAAACAGGCTGCTTGAAAGTTGAAACTAGGACAATATGGACAGGACAACACCAGCAGTGGAACAAATTAACAATGCTGTGATTTGAATTTTGAGGCATGCCGCTAAGGAGCACCTTCCGCACCTTTCCTTGTAAAGAACCGTGCACACAGCGACAGGTCTTTTATCCCAGAAGCTCCCGGGAGAGGAGATGGCACAAGAATGGTCGGACAGAGAGAGACAAGAAAAAAGAACGCAAATTTACGGCCCATTAGTGCATGTGTTGAAACATGGCCATATACAAACAAGGATTCGTATATTCAAATTATTACAGTACGCAAGAATATGAGTAGGCTACTAACATCCTACCCAACTATGGCAATCCTTTTTTTTAAAAAAATCATAATACGCCTCATATAAGAAAAAAAATTAAATTGAAATCCATAACTTTTAATTTTTTTTATCATACTCCATAAATTTTAAACGCATCAACTCTCGCCTTAAATTCAATTTGGCCATGAAATGAATATTTTCTAAATAAATATATAGAAATTCTATTTCATTTTTAATTTTTCTCGAAGGAGAATTTTAATCAATTCACATAAATTTTCCAGCCAAATTGATTGAATGGTGGAGATTTTTTAAATTTAGTAATAAAACAAATTAAAAAAGGGATAAATGTCAAAATGGTCCCTGTAATATACGAGAAAATCGTTTTGGTCTCTGTGATAAGAAAATCATAAATTTAGTCCCTATAATACCCTTTTTGTTTCGTCGTTCGTCCCTCCTTCCCACTCCGTTAGCTTATTTGACTGAACTGATTCCACGTCGGCCCTTCCCTCCAAATCCCGCTCCAGAGTGACTTGCAGAGTCATATCTCTCCCTGCCCACACCTTGTTGCCATCCAGGACTTCGCAAGTCATATCAATGTTAGGGAAACGATTTCAGAACCGTGCAATATCCAGCATCTGAGAGTCTGACATCTGCAGTAGCTCATGCCTCTCCTCATCCTCCATCTCCACCAAATCAAATACGGTCTCTATACTTTTTCCAGGGTTTTCTTGGCATCTTCTCGCCAATTCCTTTGTGAAGTGTGGAAGTTGTAGAAGCATGGAGCATACCCTGCGTCACCATTTGGCTCACTTCCATTGCAAGAAGAGCAAGGCTCAGCCAACCATTCCCTGAAGCAATCTACTTGCAGAAAGAAGCACCTCTCACTGGTCTGTGCACTTGGGATTCTCAAACGAAAACCTTTGGTGATTAATCAACCTCCTAACAACCTCTTCCTCCCCAGGAGAAGAAGTGCATACTCTGTAGCAGAAGCCAGAATCTCCAGAAGACCCTTCATCTTTGTCTTTGAAGTCAAAGAAGAGCTGAAACGCTCTATAGTAGTGTAACTGGTGTAATAATAAGAAAGATGTAATGACACACTTACTAGCTTCCAAATCGCTCAAAGTATTCTCTACAACCTCCGACAGGTAATCAGAAAGATGTCTATGACTAACTCCCTGAAGATTGTAATAGTTAGGATTTTGTGTAAGCCTCTTGTAAATAAATGTCCACGTAAGATAATCCACAGCATCTTGCTTGTTCTCAATAATTTTAGCAACAATTTTTGCATTCAGATTATCATGTAGAAAATGGTGCAAATGGCTTTCAACTGGGAATGCTTCATACAAGAACTTCTTGTAATATTCTTTGCGAGGAGCATGGCAAAGGATGACACACTTCCCAGAATTATCTTTCAAAGGCCAACTGGCATGACTCATCATTTGTAATAGATTAGTAACAGGGTAGTCAGTGTGAGCATTTTCTCGACCATCATAATATTGTGTGCCCATTACAACCACCAAATGGGCTGACAATGACACTCCCCAACACATTGAGCTGCTCATGACCCATCAACCGCTCGAGTGTTTCTTAACACTCTGTTTTGTTGAGAAAACAAATAAATAAACAGAGCAAGAACATTGAATGTAATTACTTAGCTCAGCTGAACTTTGAATGAAACCTGTATATATATATATATATACACATATTACGCATGGAGCCATGTTGTTATATCCGACCAGCTCTATAACAAGGCCAGAAAAGTGTGCGATTTTTAGAGCTTTGACTGGTCTAATGAGTGCAACGGTGCCATGGAAGAAGTCTTTGAGAAATATGCAAAGATTGACGTGGTTTTTTTCAAATGAACGTGTCTAAACAGGTCCCAGTTAATGACGTAATTTTTTTTTTGCAACGGTGCGATGGAAAAAGTCTTTGGTAAGCACTCAAGAGACGGGGCATGTATGCTTTTTTCGAAGACGACTTGCTTTTGTGTCACCGACTGAATTTTGCTGTCACCCAATATAAGGATAAGTTAATGGCAGAAGAAATTCAAAGAGTGGACTAGAGGAGTTTCTTCGTTGAAAGAAGAGAGGAGGAAAAGGGGCTGCTGAGGGAGGGAGGGAATGCAAAGGGTACTTCGAACCTAATAGGATGAAGTTAATACAGAGAAGAGGGACGACTGAGGGCATAGAATATTGAGCTGATGAAGAGATGACATGGCAATAAAGCTGATTTGGAGTGCATTCCGTCAAGTTAACTAACGAATTCAAAAAAAGGGATGAAGGGCGAAACAAGTGAGGATTATAGGGACTAAATTTATGGTTTTCTTATCACAGAGACCAAAACGATTTTCGCGTATATTACAGGGACCAATTTGGCATTTATCCCATTAAAAAATTATGGGATATGTTTTTTCCTTTTCTTCTCTTTTGACCTATATGTTTAGGTAAACTTTTTCTACCATAACATACAGTTATTATTTTAATAAACGAAAAAATTTTTTGCGGATAACTTAGAAATACCTTCGTGATATATATATAAAAGTTGTTTCTAGTTTTGGATGAAAGTTTAGTACCTCAAGCCTATATTTGCAAACAGAAATTTTGACTGAAATTCTCTATATTTCAAAATTTTCATTTGCAAAAATAAATAATTTTGAATTAAAAAAATAAAATTCATGTCTTCCTTTACATCAAAACATCTTTTTTCATTACAATAAATATAAAAAAATCCATTCAAACTATTTATCTCTTCACTTTTTTTAACCAACTCTCCATCAAATTTTACTTTTCATTACTTTCTTTTAAAATCTAATAAAATTACCTCAATTTTCACAACATTAATAACATTCGTAAAAAAAAATTAGCTTGTAAACATTGAGGCAAAAAACATATAGAGTTAACATACAAGGTTTTGAGACACACCATAGTTCAATAGTCGAAAGAACGAGCTTTCAATGTGTACATACAAGGTTGAATCTTATCGCTTTCGAACAAGTCCCTGACATAAGTGATACTTGAGCCATGAACTTGTTCAAATGTCCACTCCAATCCTAGTTAAATGCATTTCTCAACTGGCCCAAGTTCATTGAAACTTGGAGGGCGTTCGGTTAGGAGTGTTGTGAGGATTTTTTGTGTTTTGAGAATTTTTCGGTGATGTTAACTTTATTGGTATGCGTGTTGTAGTTATTTTTATGTGAGGGTAAAAATGATGTTTGGTTATAGAATTTTTATGTTGTAATAATACAAAAAATCCTGAGAATTCTTTGTTAAACGAACAGCCCCCAAGTGTATAAAAATTGTCACAACAGATTTTTCTCATTACCATCAAAAATTAAGATTTTGAGAGAATAAAAAAGGAGGGGCTAAAATATTTTTTGTTTAAAATTCTTTTATTGGAAGTAGCTTAAATTCTATCATTATTTGTAAAAAATTGTTGAAGTTTTGTATGAACTTGTAGGAGTTTATAAAAATGTGTTTGAGTTTGTGAAAAGTTATTAAAATTTGTGAAATATTTATATATTTTTTTTGTGTGCTACCAATAATTATGACCTTTTGGTTTGCTCGTAGAAAAAACGATAATAATAGTAAGCACTACGGGTGGAATCTCAAACATGAGTTTATCGGAAAAGGTGATTTTTGAGAAGAAGAGCTTTTTGATTGGGAGCTCAGATGATCCTCTCCCCCAGCCAATCTTATTATAATATTTATTAAAAATTTTAAAAATAAATATTATAATAATAAAAATTTATATGATAAATTTTTTAATATTAATCTCATGAAAGAACATACCAAAGACTTGGAAGGCACGTCCCCAACAGTCTGACGTGTCAGTCACAGCCCTCGTTATCACCTTCAGCTACGGGCCGACTCGCCCAGGTTTCCTTTTCCCAGCTGGCTCTCACATGATATCGTTTGCGGTTAAAATCAGACGAAGTCATCCAGCTGACCAAATTAAGCCCAAATTTCCGTTGCCGAAGCTTCGGTGTCTCTAGAATCCAGTTCTCCGGCCAGCATCCTTTAAGCTTATTTTTCTCCGGTAAGGCGAAATATTCTGCTTTATGTTTGCTTTCGCTCAGATATTAACTGAAACGACAGCCGTAGAGTTCTTGACTTTTCGGTTTTTTGTTTCTTTTCCTTTGATTGGTCGGCATCCTGAGGATGTATATTCTTCGTTTATGTTATATTTTGGAGTTAATTTCCTCAGCAAACTTTGTTTTTTTTGCTGAATAATTTCCTAAGCAAACTTGAAGGTAAAAAGAACTATCACTAACCAATCTGAGGGTACAAGTTATTTTCGGACTCCATTTTCTTTATCAAGGTAGATTACTTTATTTTCTTGTTACTCCTTTTCTCAGGAATACAAAACATGCTCTTCGAATTTGGTTTGTGAATGCATATCTTTTGAAATTTCAAGTGATTCGTGTTTTGTTTATTTGTGTCGATTCTTTTGTCAAATGGGTGTGCTTTATGCTTGGCTAGGTTTACAAGAGTTTTACCTTTACTTACGCGAAGAAACCAAATAAGGTCTGCCGGAAATGAGCTTGGAGAGAAGATGAAGAAAGTGTCGAGAAGAGTCGGAAAGTATGAGCTGGGCCGAACCATCGGCGAGGGAACTTTCGCCAAGGTTAAGTTTGCGCGGAACACGGAGACCGGTGAGAGTGTGGCCTTGAAAGTTTTGGCCAAGACCAGCATTCTTAAGCACAAAATGGTTGATCAGGTACTTAATTCTTTCATAAATCCTTGGTGGATTTTTATATATGAGGTGTTTGCGGTTGCAAAGGTCGATATGAAAACCAATAGCTGTCTTCTGGTTTCTGACTTCTACTGTTTCCAAAGTCTTAGCTTAGTAAATCGTGTTTCTGGCTGCTTTATGTGAGTGGTGCAGTCTACCCTTTTTTATCCTACTTTACTGCTCAAATTGAAATTGATCCCCGGGTGTTTAGGGAAGGGGTATATTCTCCTTTTGCTCATTCGTATTTTGTATGCACTGCTTCACTGTTGATGGATTCATGACGGTAAATTCTGCTTTCTGAGTTAAATTTTCTTTATTAAAGCTGCATTTGGTTGCAGCGTCCTCCCTGTATTGCAGACTCTGTTAGCGGTTTCAGGCTTGTTTGAATTGAAAAATAGATCTTATTCTTTGTTTTTGGTGTGAAATTTGAAACTGTTACTATGTAGTGCAACTCAAACCAAGTGAAGATGTGAAACTGCCGATCTGGGACCTTTGGTTTTAATTTCCAGGTCACAGTTCCAATCAGATAGATCACTGTCACATATATTCGCATTTTGTGCCAGGCTAATGAAATGAGGCAGAACTAGTTTGAAAGTGAGATGGTTCGATTTCTACTTTGTAACTTTAGGTGATTTTCTGTTGCAAAAAGTTCTCAAAATTTGTAGAAAATTTGGTAGTGGTGTGAATATGTAGGTAGATTGGAGTTTATAAAAAGTTGGTGAATTTTTTTAAAGATATTTGATTGTAGATTGATTTTTATTGGAGTTTGTAAAAAAATGTAGAGAGAGGTGATTTGATGGAATTCTTTAGTAAAAAAGTATTGGAGTTTGGTGAAAAAGTATGGAGAGAGAGGATTTGATAATTTTTTTTTTAAAAAAAAAGGTATTGGAGTTTGTGTAAAAAGGTGTTGGAGTTTGTATTGATTTTTTTGAGATTTTTTATGTTCTGTTATGATTTTTTGTTCTGTTATGATTTTTTGTTTTGCTTTCAAATATTTTCTCAAACTGGTGAATTTTTTTTAATGGCCAAACATCACCAGTCTTTAGGTTTAATAATGCTGTAAAAATGCGCTTATACATATTCCACTCATTTTCTTCTTGTTTGAAAGGAAGTTTTTTTTAAAACATATTTGCAGTTTTGCTCGCATCAAGTATTATCAAGCAAGACCATCTTGAATTTTTCCACAGAACTGTCGATATTTGCTTTCCTCACTTTTCCTACTTTTCCGTCAAACTTTTTCTTTTGAGTCACAAATCTATCCCAGTACTCATTTCTTTATAGGGGAATGTTTGGAGAGATCTCCTAGGAGGGAACATAAAAGTACTCTTTAAGTAGAATATGGATATCTTCTTTTTCTTTCCCACCTGCTTTCTATGATTCCTCTGTCACCATCCAGTGCCTTTTGTCCTTGGTGATGGGCACTAGAATGCTAACCACTAGCTGATAATTGTTGCATGATTTGACTCTGAACCTTTGTCGAACCAGACAAAACCCTTGTCCTAACTATCTTGGTCACTTAAGTCAGTCTTGGTTAGCCCTCGAGCATAAGGATTTAGTTATGCCTGTGTATCGTAAAATTATAATAATGATGGAGCTGATTCTTACTTCTCCTTCCTCTATTTAAATGTTTCAGCTAACCTCCTCCTGTACTGAGTTTCAGATTAAAAGAGAGATATCAATAATGAAGATTGTCAGGCATCCATATATAGTAAGGCTGCATGAGGTATGCTTCTACCTCTTAAGATACCTATTAATATAATGACTTTCCTCAATATTTTATTTTATCTCATAGTTTGTGTTATTGATGACCCTTCCTGTTATTGACACTTTTATTTTGAAGGTTTTGGCTAGCCGGACAAAGATTTATATAGTTCTTGAGTTTGTAGCTGGAGGGGAGCTATTCGATAAAATTGTAAGGTTTCTCTTGTCCCTATGTACGTGAGGAATGACAGTCTGTGTGAGTTCTCGGTTGCTTTGCAAATTTGAAGACATGTTTTTTATCACGAAAATCTTCCTGAGGCCTCCAGTTTACTGACTTCTCCTAATAAAACGCTGTTTATATGCATAACCTCTCATGGAGGACATTTGCGTGTTCACTCTTTATTTTGATATGTAGGTTCACCAAGGAAAGCTTCCTGAAAATGAACGCTGTTTGTATGCATAACCTCTCATGGAAGACATTTGCATGTTCACTCTTTATTTTGATATGTAGGTTCACCAAGGAAAGCTTCCTGAAAATGAATGTAGGCGATACTTTCAGCAGCTTATAGATGCAGTTTCACATTGTCACAGCAAGAGCGTGTACCATAGAGACCTGAAGGTGCCAGCAATATCTAATGTGCAACTTCTTTCTTTTCTAAAGCTTCATATCTTGATATCACTGGCTGGCTAATTCTTCCCTCTTTTCCTTGTAATCCATAGCCTGAAAATCTTCTTCTTGATACATATGGGAATCTTAAGGTCTCGGACTTCGGACTGAGTGCATTGCCGCAGCAAGTAAGCACTTCTGCATTAAATAACACAAGGAGTTTTTTATTCCATATATTCTTCTTAGTCACTACTATGTCTCTCTATCTTTGTCTCTGTCTCTCAATCTATATGAACATGCAGGGGGTTGGCCTTCTTCGCACAACATGTGGAACCCCGAACTATGTTGCACCAGAGGTACATCCATTTTAAGATTAGCAGAAAACGCTGAAAGCATCTCTCATGCTTTGCTATTTCGTTGTACACTTTAGGAATTGGGGTTAGATGACTTGGGCCAATGTGCTTGCTAAATGCTAAGTCCTTTCATGTTTTCACTCTTGGATTGATAGACTATTTCTATTATGGAGGCGCATGTGTTTATAAAATAATCTTACGATTGAAACCATGTTAAAAGTTTATGTAATTTTTTGAAGAGGATTTCACTTGAGTTGATGGAGATTTTCTCAAATTCATACAAATGGGAGTGGGCGATAATAAAATATCTGCAAATTTAATCCTGGATATTACTCGGTAAAATCTGAAGAGTAATAATCACCTATAGCATTCCTGAAAATATGGTTGTTTGTTGGGAGACTGGTGTACAATTTCTGCCTGTGGCTCTTATGGGGTTAGTCTGTGGCGGTACATTAGTAAATGTTGGAGCTCTTTCAGCAAGCATATTCAGTTTAAGGTGGGGAATGGCGTCCGAATTAGGTTCCGGCATGATACTTGGTGTGGGGATAAGCCTTTGAGTCTTACTTTCCCTTTGGTTTTCTCTTTATGTCGTTGTAAGGAGGCCATGGTAGCGGATTGTCTGGTGGATGATGGTGTTAATGTGTTGTGAAGTGTGTTGTTTTCTAGAGCTGCTAATGATTGGGAGATGGAGGATTTTGTTTCTTTCTTTGCTTTGTTATATGAGGTTGTTGTCCGAAGAGGAGAGGATGATGTGATGGTTTGGATGGGTACTAAGGACGGGGTGTTTTATGTTAAGTCGATGTATGGTTTGCTTAAAGGTGGGGCTGGTATTTCTTTGCCTTGGAGGGGTGTTTGGAGGTCATTGTGCCGAATGAGAGTTTCCTTCTTTGTGTGGGAGGCTGTTCATGGTAAGAGTTTAACTATTGACAATCTTCGTAGAAGGGGTATAATCATGGCTGATTGATGTTTCCTTTGCTGCTGTGGTGGGAAATCGGTTAATCATGTTTTGTTTCATTTTCCTTATGCGAGAGGGTTGTGGTCTTATGTGCTTTGTATCCTAAATCTTCAATGGGTTATACCAGAAAAAGTGGAAGTTGTGTTGTGGTGTCGGAAGAGGAGGCTTAAGAATAGTTTCGCTAAGGCTATTTGGAGAATGATTCATCATTGTATTTGGTGGTGCTTATGGCTGGAGCGTAATAATAGATGTTTTGAGGATTATTCTTTCTTTGGATGGGTTGCGGGGTGTTTTTTTGTCTTTACTTTTTTGTTGGGCTAACTTGGTGCTTGGTTGCCCTTTTCTAGATTTCGTGGATTTTGTTAGTTTTCTTGCTTGTTTGGTTTAGTGATTTTGGTATAGTTCTTTGTGTTGTCTTCACTTTTAATAAGATTGGCTTATTCATAAAAAAAAAATCACCTATAGCATTCCTGTTCAGTACTCTGCATGGGCATGCTTATGAGAGAATACAGAAAAGATATTTTGGTGGAAGACTCTTTCTAAGGTAAACCAGATGGTGAAATGTGGGGAATGATAATACATTATGACTCTAGTTGCTTTGGCCTTTATATTCTGACTGATTTATGTGCTTTTCTGGAACTTATACCAGTCATCCCTGACGCCAATACTTTTCTTCATGTTCATCTCTCCGTTCAAATGTTCCTTTAAATCCTTTTTCAGTATGGTTTATTCAATTATGATGGTTGTGGTCTCTGTTGAACTTCATATGTCAAGAAGTGTGCATTTCTTAGACTTTAGGAGGTTCTATCATGAGATAATTTTTTCCATCCTTTCGGAACTGAATCATATGCTCAGTCTTTTACTGAGAGTTTTTTCAAATGCTTACATTAAATGACTGCCTAACAGGTGCTTGGAGAACAGGGGTATGATGGTGCAGCTGCTGATGTATGGTCGTGTGGGGTCATCCTCTATGTTTTAATGGCTGGTTATCTTCCATTTGATGAGACAGACCTTACAAGTCTTTACCTAAAGGTCTCCTCCTATCATCTGTGCTTTGGGTTAATTAAATGAATTCTGCATTTGCCTAGAGATCTTGGTCATAAATTGCACAGTTTTGTAAAGCTCACACTTTCCACATATTCATATCCCTCAGTATTAAGTTGTGGATGTACAAGTATGTGGAACAAACCTCTTTTCCTTGTGCTGTCTTGAGTCCCATGTTATGTCCTTTGAGTCCCGTGATAGATGTGTCCAATGTAGACAATATAGCCATGCCTTCCTTCTTTTGTACAAGGGTTTATTCCAAAACCTTCCATATCTTCTTTTATTACTCTCGTGAACAATGGGGAACCTTTCTCAGCAGAATGACTGTGCTACATAAGATGTATTATGAGGAAAGTGTGAATGGGTGCTTCTAACTAACTGCTCTTTTGGTTGGTGTCTAGATAAATGCAGCAGACTTTTCTTGCCCATTCTGGTTTTCTTCTGGGGTGAAGCGGTTGATACATAAGATACTTGATCCAAATCCTAAAACAGTAAGTAATTTGTTTCACCATCTTCAGATACCAACTGTTAGTACTTAGTTTCATCTTTTGCAGAATATAGAATTTGTTTTGTTCTTTACACAAACATTCACAAAGGGTGTGCTCTTTTTAGGAAGTATGTTGGATGCCAATTACTTCTCAATGGGGTGAATTACTTGATGAGGATATCATCAAGTAACATTTGTTATCTAATGGATAGTGGTGTCCATTTCAAACACTCTTTCCTAACACTCTAGGGATCAGTTAGATAATGATTGTATCTTGGGTGGCCGGTCCTTCATGCTATGGCAATAAATAAAAAATTGAATGTATGAGCTCCTCCCTCTTGACAACCATGGCCGAAGTGCTAAGAGGGGTATTACGCTAGAATCTGATATATATTGAGCTAAATTTCACATTATCTGCTTCAAACTTCAAGATCATATATTGCAGGGCATGTCTGGACAAACACAAGGAAGAATTTTCCTTCGTATCATATTGTAGGTTTTTAAGTTAGGATAGTGGTGAAATTAGTGAATCTTGTTGTCACTTAAAGTTATTTATGATCTAAATGTAATGAGAAACTCACCTGATCTCTGATGTAGATGTCTTTCTGGTCATAATGCATCTACTGTAGCTTGGTTGTCTTTCTATCTTTTTATGTTTTTCCTTCTAAATTCTTTTTGGTGGGTACAAGGAATTTGTTACATATTATGACCCCTTGTAAGTTGCAACAATAACCAACAGAGCTAGAAGTTTGGAGTGGTTTAGGGTGTTCTTCAGACATTGCTTCTTGTAATTGGATGCTGATCAGGAACACATCAATGAAAGAAAAATCTCCCTCATTGTTTTTCCCCTCTTTTTTTCTCCATCAAGTTCAGCTAGATTCTGAAAGTAATCATCCAAAGCACTCAAAAACTGGTCTAAGGCATCATAGCATGCAATTGGGCCTTTTTTAGGATAGATTGGGATCTTGGGTTCTGTTTTTACATCTGGTAAAGTAAAATTTCAGTACACAAGTGCCACAAGCTTAGAAACCTCTTATGTTTGGATTTGCCTTTGCTTTCAGTAATAATATCCCGTTTTAATGCAGCGCATTAGGATTGAAGGAATAAAAAAAGATCCATGGTTTCAAGAAAACTATGTGCCTGTGGAGCATAGAGATGAGGAAGTGAGTTTGGATGATGTTTGTGCAGTTTTTGACGATATTGAGGTAGGCTATTTAATCTCTTTTGTTTTGTATCATTGTCTTTTCCTCTCTATTTAAGAAAATTTCAACTGGAAGTTAAGAGAGTCTGGGTGTCTGTCGTTTCAATATTAAAAGCTAAATGGAAGTTTACTCAGTTCAGCATATTAAAGTTTTAATATTGGACCTTCTAGAGACCATTATGCACTTGCATATCTCTCTAATCATGTTCGGCAACTTCTGGTTTGCAGGACAACTATGTTGCTGAGCAGTCACAAAATTTTGAAAGGGGTCCTTTGACAATGAATGCATTCGAGATGATTACCCTATCACAGGGGTTAAATTTGTCTGGATTGTTTGACAGGGGACAGGTAGGGTTATGATTCCAGCGTTTATGCAATCAAATCTTAAATAGAAGTCCTTGAATATTTCTCTTATTCTGCTTTTCCATGAGTCCATAAGGTGTTTGTATTTACTATATGTCCACTACAATGTGGGTATCTTAAAAGCAAGTATAACTGATATCTATGTGTTTATATAATATTCTTTTGCCCATTTATGGGCAAAAGAATATCTGTCTACATTTTGCCAAGTTATTTGTAGCTAGTTTGCTCCCAAAAACTGGTTAAAGTTTAGCTGTCTCAAATTATCATTGTTTGAATGAGCACAATATGATGGATGGTGTAATTTTAGAATACCCATAAGTCTATGAAGCATAATGGTAATGGCATTGTCTTTTTTTGTTTGATTCAATTTTGCGTTTTATTGCTGTTCCTTATTTTTCTTGATTATTGATGAAACAGCTTATGGAAAACGAGATTTGTGGCTGATTATTGCTAGGTTTGAGCCATGGGAAAGAGATCCTATCTCTCACATATTCAAGAGAAATATCTGCTCTTTTGCTTAAAATTTGTTAATGAAGCAAGTGGGAAAAAAGTTAACTTTTGCAGTGCACTTAATTGAAAAGAGCAAAAGACCAGAAAACTTCAGAAACTCATGGGCTGGGTTAAAGTCACAAGTTTCAGAGGTGCAGGGATTTCAACACACTTTCTTTAGATTACTTCTGGCACTGCTATTGGGTTGTGCCGTTTCTACAATAACCTTGCTGTCAATGTTTTGATTTAGTTTATTCAGATGCTTCATTCAGCGTTTCTGTAGATCATCAAATCACTACAAATGAAATTCTCTCAGGACGTTGTTGTTCTCTGGCAGGATTATATGAAGCGGCAAACTCGTTTTGTTTCCCGAAAACCAGCACAAGTTATTATTGCATCTATTGAAGCTGTTGCAGAATCGATGAGTCTCAGTGTCCATACGCGAAATTTCAAGGTATGTCCCTTAATGTCTATTATTCGTATAGATTTTTTTGTTGAAATGAGTTTCAGTTGCATCTGCATCTCCACCTCCAATCCAATACAACCATCTTAAGCAACCTTTGGCTCAAGATACTGTTCTTGCTTGTCATTAATTTTGTTGGAAGTGGTCATCGCTATCCTTCGACTCTGGTTAGTGTATTGAACATAATTGTGTCATTTTCTGAACTCTTTAGCCAAATACGATTTGAGAATTACATATTTTGTTGACAAACAGATTTCTAATCAACATAGGGGTTTCAGTATTTTTTTTTGTCTGGCGTATAAATTGCACATGAATTGCTCATTATTGTGCCATTAACCTTTTTCTTCTCTTTGAAGATTAATGTGTTTTGATTTTTTTGTTAAAACGTTTTCCCCTCAGACTAGGCTTGAAGGAATATCTACTAATAAGGCTGGAAAATTTGCGGTGGTCCTGGAGGTAACATGCTAGATTTATTTCCTGCCTCACTGATTTGTATTTTCTTCCCCCTCGCCCCTCCCCCGTCGCTCTTTTTTCTGGTAGTAATGCCCTGATATTATGTTTAGGTTTTTGAAGTTGCACCATCACTTTTCATGGTAGATGTTCGTAAAGCTGCTGGGAATACTCTTGAATATCACAAGGTTGGCTTCTACTTGTATCTTTAAATTCATATGAGATCCAGGAATCCTGTACCTCTTATCATTACGCTCTATCAGATGAAGTTGTGATTTCTCTTGATTCAACCACTTCTGGGGTCCCTATAATGCCTTCAACACTAGTCTTGCTTGTGTTCTTGCTGGTGCAGATATTGGTCTTCTATTGCATCCGACTAAACCACCTTAACCATCTTGTCTGGTTGTTTCTCTCTTCGTGCTACCTCTAATAGTGGCTTCCAGTTAGATGCTTTTTCTATCCATCCGTTCTTTGGCATATATCAATTTGAACATCTCATTTCAGCTGGGTTTAAATCATCTACTTCAATTCCTTCTTGTCGTCTTTCTGTGAAACACATTGACATAGTAGCCGACATACCTCCTTTAAGATATCTATAACTATAATAACATCTTTCTCATGGGCTCTTTTTGCAGTTTTACAAGACTCTATATGCCAAACTAGACAAAATCATTTTGAAAGCACCGGAGGGTATGGCTGATTCCAGTCTGCTTAGAACAATGACTTGCTGATCCAGTTCCGTGGGTATAATGCAAGTCAGTAAGCAGATCAACAGAGGGAGGCTATTCTTGGGACAAATCATGTACAACAACTAGCAAAATCTTGCTCTTACTGGGCTACGTGTGTTTTAGCGGATGCTGTCGAAATCAGTAAGGACGAGAGTGAACCAATAGATTGTGTAGCATCGGTACAGTTTGGTAGGCGTATAAAGTTCTGTAATTAAAGGTTTTACATTAGTCAAGATCTTCGTCTCGAATTGTTTCGGGTAAGAGAGAGTACTCTTCCCACGTAATGTATACACGTTTCTTTACCTCATTGAATACTAATTTCTTTACTCTCTCTCTCTCTCGTTTTGGTGTAATGCCCCTAACATCACGAACCAGAACTACATCGTTCATGACATTCCTTCTAGTGACCATCCCCTCGGCGTCCCCTACTTGGCTTGTATGCCATTTTGCAGTTGGGATCCATGCCTACTCTTCGCTCCCAAAGGGTCGCCATCCAAAAGTAATTGATAAGGGCCATAAGGCGTCCGAATGGGGAACAAGTGATGACATTTTATAAGAGTTGGCTGACACATACGCAATAGATACTCTGGATTCTGGAAAAATTGGTAACCACCGTAATACGTGGCCTTCTTTTTTCGTATGTTCTCATTTGGTTTGGCTTGAAAAGGAGGCCCCTTACGAACTTAGCCTCAAGAATCCCTTAGTATTCTGCGGCTTCTTTATGAGGATGGGGATCGAATCACGGTGCTTGGTAGGCACTCGTTCGGTGCACCCGCTGAGTAATTGCCAACTTTCCTACAGGAGAAGGGAAGTTGATAGCCATTCTCATAACATGAGGGAGGTTTGGAAGTCAAGAATTTTAAAAAAAAAATTCACAGCTACTTTCTTCACCAACTCCAATAACCTTTTATAAAATTAAACAACTTTTTACAAATTTTGATACCCTTTTACAAACTTCAATAACCTTTTCATTAATCTCATCAGAATTTAAACTACCTTCTACCTTGCCATCACAAAATAATCTCAATAGGTCTTTCCTTGTGGCCATTTCTTTTTTTTTCCTTCTTTAAGGAGAGAGAAAAGAAAAGTTACATACAAGGGGATATGGGGTTCCCAGTTCCCCTACATTCATTCCTCAGATTTCAGACAGGTTCTGTCACTAGCTAACTGGTTAGAGCCAATTTGTAACGTGGAGAACTGGCTCATCTTCAAGCAAAAATCACCCGCTTAGCAGAAAATAACAATTTAAATTGAAAAAAGAAAGCTTACTGTTCTTCATTCTCAATAACCACAAGAAACAATCTCACAGAAACAAGCACCAAAATCATCTGCGTTCTAAATAATGACAAAGCAAGGACCACCCTCCGCGTCGGGTTCAATAGATTGTTTGTAACATATATGAGTGTCTGCAGATTAAGCTGAAAACTCTCAAGGCTGGAAGAACTTATCTTTACATTTGCACTTCCATGAGAGAAGATAATAGCTCTCATCTCTCTGATACGATAGGTTGAAATCGGTTTTATGATGTGGAGACGTAACTAAAGCAGCTATGCAGGGCCTGCAACTCGAGCACCTGTTAACGCACCGAGGAGGCCTTGAACCCAAAACCAGTTTCATTTGGTGCAGACGCTCACTATCTCTTAGCAACATTGACCCAGCTGCCAAAGGAGACAAAACCAAACAGAGAGAAAAAAAAACGACTCTGTTATTCGCGTTGACATTAAATGCCCCAGAACCTCTTTATGAGGTATTTTAGCAGTGCAGTGACTCAGCTTAAATGGTGGTTCTTTTCCTTTTTACCTGATTCGGAGGAGAAGAATGTGAGAGAAAAGACTAGCATCGTAATTACTGCAATCTCTAACCCATTTAGGTCTTTTCTTGATGGAGCCATCATCGTTTCTTCAGCTAAAATGTAAAGAATATGGAAGCTACGCAGAGGAGATTGTGACACTGTTAAGAAGCAAGAGCGGACAAGGGATTTTAATCAGGGGAGGTGATAGATATGTCTTGTTCACTTATACAATGCATCTCCATCTCGAGGGCCCCATTAAAATAACTCTGTTTTGAAGTTTTTTTGGAGCAACAGTGGCTCTGACTCAAAGGTCTTCAGTGTGATTGACAGAAGTCACTGTTTTCCCATGATGCAAAGATGGGAGAAAAACCTAATAAATTGACAAGACACTGTAAATATTAATGTTTCACTCCACCTAATCGAGTGAAAGGATTCTGCCAAATTAATACAGGAAAAATGAAAGAAAACGAAATAAATTGATAACATAATCAACATAAAATATTAGAGGTCTCGTTAACACAGACAAATCATGGTATTAGTGGCGTCTCGCCACCTATTGAGGCATTGCACCAATGAGAAAGGAGTCACAAAAAGAAGAAGTAATAATTCAAATCAATCTGTACCTTATCCATTAATTCGACTCTAATTTATACACTTATAAATTAGAGAAAAATAATATATTAGATTTTTAAATGTGTGCAACTGCTAGTACCACAATAAAATTAAAACGTCCCTAGTAATAACTATTTTTAATTTAAAATTAAACACAGACCTAATGACAATTGTTTGCTGGCTGAATTGACAACGCCTTGCCACCTTTTCAAATTATTGTGGGTACCCTCCTTTTTTGTCATCATACAAGATGAGACTACAGTACTGGTCCTACCATTCCCGTTGGTTTCTGTCCTTTTTTCGTTTTCATTGCCGTGAATCGATGATCGCCTTTCCGGTGTCTTTCGATTTACGATGATAAAGGGCTTATATATGTACCTTTTTTTTTTCTAAGTAGCTTATATATGCACTTGATCCTAAAGAACACTAACGATTAAACAGGAACTAAGATGCGCTAAACTGAGTGATTATCATCGAAAGATTTGACTCTTTAACAATTCTTTCTGGTGCATTTGATACTCGCGGGGTGTAAAATAAGGCTCTCGCAAGACCATGAGCTTCAACAGAGACGACAAGTGCCTGTACAGTGGACTACGTTTGAGGTTCCGTTGCAGAGCTTGCGTTCAAGATGTTCTCATTTAAACTTTTGGCATTTTTTTTTTGTGAGCAAAAGATTATAATATTACCTATGGCTATGGGTGCACCCGAAATTTCTGCGAGCGAAACTGGCGATGCGTTTCCTGGAAGTTAGTCCAAATGTTCCTGCAGTTGCTGTTAAGACGCGGCAGCGAAAGAAAAGTGATTTTGCCAGCCAGTGCCTCTTCGATCAAGGTGTACTAGAT
Organism: Myrica gale; assembly: GCA_963930655.1. NCBI lineage: Eukaryota > Viridiplantae > Streptophyta > Magnoliopsida > Fagales > Myricaceae > Myrica > Myrica gale. Next base: position 27,534,640 of record OZ005598.1, on the reverse strand, counting down.
TCCCACATGACTTCATTGACTTGTCTCTTCCTCACCAACGTGAAATGACAAAGCAATCGAGTGTTTTTAACGACTACTACATGGACAGATTCAGAGGAGCGGAGATGCATGTTTAAGGTCTTGGGGGACATCCATGGGCGTAGCTGGAGCACCTTCCTCCGCCATGGCAAACCAGAGTACAGAGACCTTCGATCTGCTCCACATTTCATAATTAACAAGAAGCACATGGTACGCTATGGCAATGTTGTTAGTGTACAGCTAGCCCCTACGAGCTAGTAGACCCCTACCCCTTCATTATTTCAATCACCACCGTTTATTTATTGAATCTTTAAATATAGGTATACCGACAAACTGCAACATAATATCAGAAAAGAAAGCGACATTTCTCCAGAAAATTGACCACGAGACAGGAGAAATTGGACGTGTTGGCGGTTCACCAAGTTCAGTTCTCCTCCCACCAAGTGCATTAAAAGAAAATCAGAGCTTACCCCTTCCTTACAAAGTATGGATTATCCATTCAACTACGCCACCATTTGTGGATCGTCACCTCGGCCAGGTTTAAGAGTGCAACGTAAGCAGAACACACTTGGTTACCAGCCCCATTAAATTAATGTCACATTTTGATTCAACGCAACAGAAGAACATGAAGCTGAACCATCAAATCTTCCGAAAAGATTTCATAGGCATGATGAAGCAATTTCTTCTGCTGCATCCTAGTTTTTACGATTGTTGGACAAATAAATGGGGGCAAAAGAAGGTGCAGGCCAGCGAGAGAGAGATGAATCATATATACCATTCCTTACGCAAGTGAGAAAGCAAATGACAACAAAGGGTAAATACCCCGTTCATGACTATATAACAAACTAGTTGCAGAGTACAAACCATAAGCAGGAGGAACCTGCAGAACTAATGACCGGAGTGTGAACAAAAAAACAACCAACAAGGTTGTCATGGCAGACCAGATGAACTTTCTGCCACCACCACTGCAGCCATATTAAACGAAGGGTTCTGTGCTTAGAACTGCCCAAAGCAACTACATACTAAGAACGCTAATGAAAAGGGAAAACAATAATCCCGAGCATGTGCAGGAACCTTACTAGACACGAGAAACTAAGACAAAGTGAATCTGACAACAGACTTCTCGAGACTGGAAATAAAGCAAAGCTCAACACTAACCAAGCCAAGTGAGACCCAGCTAAAACACTGCGGATGGAAGATCCAGCAAAACAAAACCAAGAGCAAGTGGTAAACCTCAAACCAAGACTTGGTAACTGTATTCTCGGGGAACCACGGCCGTAAACGAAGAAGCCTCGTATCAACAAGAAGCTAAATGTCGAAACAAGCTTTCCAATGTCAAGAATGCCTGCAAAAACGGATGGAGAAGTAATCTGCCAGAGTCCCCTGAAAAACAACCGAGCCACCGAGCCACCGCCCCACTCCTGATGGGCTAAAAACCTATTGCTGCATGCTGCTACCCGCGTGAGTTGAGTGTAAAAGCATTATTCATCTATATCTACCTCTAAATCCGCATAGTGTCCCAACCCAGATTAGGCGAGAATATCGCATCTCCACAAGCTCTCCACAAGCAGTTCAACTGCGCTACTGTTAATTGAATTGCACTGTTGGAGATTCAATCCCACCAGCGTATTACCCAATTTCTCCAGGAAAGGCACGCATTTATTTGATACTTCAGAACATCCTGACAATGAAAGGACCTCCAAATTGAGCTGCTCTGCACAAGAAAGAACTTTGATGCCAGAATCAGTGATTGCACACGTTGACAAATCTAGATCACTGAGTAACAAGCAGTTGTCCGCGATTGCCACCAAGCTCGCATCAGTTATCTTTCTGCATCCCTCAAGATTCAGAAGTTCAAGGGTTCCCCCGTGTAGCCGAGTCAAGGCCAAAATTACTTCATCTGTCAAATTCAGGCAGCCGCTAAGTACGACCCTGACCAGTCCTGCCTCACAGCTCTCTAGAAGCGGGAGAAGCCCAGCATCTGTAATTCCATGAAGCCCAGTCAGGTCTACATGCTGAATCTGAGGGCACAGCTTACCCACTATAGTCAGGCTAGCAGTACCAAATCCAGGGCAGTTTCGTATAGACAAGGATCGAAGAGATGTGCAGGGAGAGGGCATAGCAAATCCCCCAGTCATATCCCTGATTCCCATGCACTTCACTAGGGTAAGAGACTTCAATTTAGTTCCAAAGTTTGAGAGAGCACCAATAATCCCCAACTCAGTGACCCTGTTACATTCTTCCAACTGCAGGCTCTCCAGAGATCCTGCAGCTTTGGCAAAAGCTACCAGTCCATTGCTGGAAACAAAGCAGCATTTTCGAAGGCACATCTGCTTCAGGTTCATGCATCCCTTGCCAATGGCTTCAAGACTCATATCTGTTATCCCCCGACATGAAGTAACTGTCAATGATGCCAGCTTTTGCAGACCCTGAGCAATACCCATGACCCAAAAGCCCTTCTCACTCACATTTTGTAGACCACTAAGGACTAGATTTGTAATGGCTTGGCCATAGTGCCCAACAACAGCAAGGGAGAAATCTGAGATGTTCAAGGCCTGAAGCTTTACCTTTGACAGCATAGAAGCTGATGACAACAGACTCGACACGCCATGATCCCCAACAAGAGGGCAATCTTTGATAGAGATAGACTGCAGCTTGGGGCAAAGCCTTCCAATAGCTTGTAAGCCCTCGTTCCCAACCTTGGAACATGATTCAATATTCAATGAAGTCAAAGTAGGGCAGTTCTCTGCAATCGCAATCAAACCCTTGTTGGAAATTGAGGGACAACGGCAAAGGTCAAGCTTCTCCAACACATGGCATCCTTTAGCAATCTCAGATAGGCCATCATCCCCAATAGAAGAAATATTCCACAAAGATAGAGCCTTGAGAGAAGGGCAACCGTGTGCAACAGCTGAGAGACCAAGGTCAGTGACTCCACGAAGAGAGTTGCTTCCTCGAATCGACAGCTTTCCCAGTCCCCCACGGCCACTGGTCCCAACCGCGATTGCTGCAAGTCTAATATCAGTAGCTTTCTTCCCTTCCAAACACCTCGTAAGGTATCCATCACTTTCAAGATCTTGATCTTCATCACTGGTTACCATATTATCGTTATTCAAAACAGGCACCTCCTTGCAAATTTCCGCCTTATGAATACTACTCAAAAGCATAAGCCAACGCTTGGAGACACAAGCACCGGAGCTCCTGTCTTTGCCTTCAGGAAGGCGCCTGAGAATCTCGAAAAGACATTCCTGGGGGAGAATTTCAATGGAAGGTTTCTTGTCCTGCTCAAACCTATTCCCTTCGAATACGAATGGGGCGCTAATCCGAGCCCGTTTGCCAGGAGGGCAGTACACATCCACATGGGAACCAATTGAGAACAAGCGACCCAAATCCAAAGCATTTGAGTAAAACGAAGCCGCCGGATAGAATTCATCGTCACCTGAAAAACCAATGGCAAAAACTAATATCAGCTAAAACTGTCGAAGCATATTTTGCAAAGAGATTTGAGTAGCGATCTATCGTATAATTTACTCCCAAAAAAAAACAAAGGAATAAACTTTGCGAAAAAGAGCATAAAAATAGTAGAGATCTCTCCAAAGGATGAGGTGGCTATCGACAATCACGCGTAATATGCTTCATCTTTCCAATTATACATTCAAATCATATTTTCTACAAATCAGTGACAATCCGAATGATTCTCACATCAAAATTATAATCGAGATCTAAAAGGATGAGCATGCAGATCTATACAAATTGGCGAAGCAGACCACAAAGCGAAACTGACATATTATAATCCAACAAAACTAAACACATCCGTTAGACCGATCCACCAAGAATTGATCGACCACCGGAAAATCAACAAAAGAAAAAAAGAAAACAGCAAAGATCCAGAAAGCTGACCTCCATAATTGACGAGGGTAGACATGAGCAACAACTCTTAATCCACAAGAAGCCAAAACCCAACCGAACCCCAGAGTGAAACCCACCGCTCAGATCAAATAGAAGTACGAGTTCAATCACAATAAGAAGGCTCAAGAGCATTTGAAACCCCAAAATAGGGCAAAAAAGGAGAAGAAGAAGAAATTGAATGAGTCTAGGAACTCAAAACTGTAATGGGTATTTATGTTCATGTCTGTGACTGCAAATGCTTTATATATATTGGGAATAGAGCAAAAAATAGGTGTCGCTCTCAGAGTCTCCTTCAGATACATTACTCTGCCTTACCTGACATGCAAAGTGCAATGTATCTAACCTCCAAAACCGATCACGTCTAAGGCAGAAACCGGAATCCCGGAATTGCCTTTTTTCTTCTTCTGTTTTCTTTTTTACAAGTTGACCTCGGTTCTTTAGATTTTTTGTTTTGTTCTTTTTATTTGAATGAAAAATATGAAGACAATGAATTTTAGAAGGCCACAAGATAATTGCACATATTGATGCTAATATTCAGCCCTCACTCCAACTTTACCTTATGCTTCTGCCTAACGAATAAAATTTAAAAGTATTTGGTTGGATTTTATTGTAAATTTATTTTTATAATTACATGTTTCTTTGAGACATAATAGGGATTTATTAGCTCTTCGGTATATGATTATATCATGTTTGCTTGCGAGAAAATTAAATAAATATTGTCACTAAAACTAAGGATTTGTTCGGTTTATTTAAATTCTCAGGATTTTTTGAATTCTGAGAATACACAAACTGAACATGTTTTTTAACATCACTTAAAAATAATTACTGCACACATGCCAATAAAATTAACATCACTTAAAAATTCTCAAAACACAAAAAAATTATCAAAATACTCCATAACCGAACAGCCTCTAAGTGTTTCGTTGTGAGTTGGATTTTGCTTTTCCCTCTTGCATGTTTCCAAAGGGAATTTAAGCAACTTCATTTTAAAATTAAAAAACTTGTATAAAATAGACATTAATTAAAATGTATAAATTGTACGGAAAAGGAAAAAATATATAAAACAAAAAAAACAAAAATAAGAGTTAATTATAATGGTTGAATCTATCGTGTCCAATTGGGATTTTTCTCCCTTCTAAATATGTCTAAATTTCTTGGTTCGTCATGGAGAAAAGAGTAGATGGTTATCCAATGTTCTAACCCAAAAACTTTTATCGGGTTATCCAGGATCCGATTGTGTCATTTGGTATGATACATCAAACCTGACCCAATTCCTTCTGTACGTTGAAAAGACGTGGAATGAGTGAAGTTTAATAAATAGTAAATTGGTTGGCGGAAAGACGGAAAGAACAACTAAAATAGGTATCCGGCTCCCCTGCAACACCCTAGGAGTGGGACTCACACTCATGTGTCCCTCTCTCTCCTAATTACATACCCTGCGGTATACCGGTCCCTAAAATAGTTGCAAAATTGGAAACATACTTAACCTATTCTTTTATAGAGAAGGTACTTGTAAGTGACAAACTAAAAACAAAAAGAATTATTATATAAAATTGGATTAAAATGTACAAGTTGAGTAAGGGTGGGTTTGTGTGGTAAAATTTTTGGTATTGAGTTTAGTGTTGGTATTGGGTTTAATGAAAAAGTGAAGAGAGAGGTAATATTTTATAATTTTTGTAATATTTTATATTTTTTTATGGAAGAGAGAGAGATTATATTGTAGTATTTTATTAGGAGAGAGATAAAATTTTGGGTAAAATTTTAGTGACAAACGCAGCCTAAATTGTGCTTGTGATTATATGTATGCAGAAAAAAAAATTGTGAATTAAGGTGTTAAATTTAGTCACAGCTCACTGGGAAGTAGAAGCCGTGTGCTTTTCACAGTTCTCGATGAGGACGATAAGAATTGGTGTTTGGGATAACGAAATGTGGGGTTAGATCAAGTTTGTCTCTCTCTAATGGCTTTTGGGTCATCGGATGAGGATTCTCTCTGTCCTTCCTCTGTCACATTCTTAAGAACCAAACAAAGGATATGACCTTTGGAGATTAGATTATGCGCCTAGTAATTGGAATATTGGATTAGCTTGAGATAGAAGAATTATTTGGATTAAATTGATGGACAATGTTTTGACAATTTTTATCTGGACCACTATGCTTTCGACACGCAATAACTTAAAAAAAAATCAGTTGTCTAATCGCTTTTCTCGGATAAAATTCGTGTAAATGACATTATTTCTAGTTAGTGGTTGTTTCAAATTAAGCAAAATTTGACATAATTTTTATTATTCAAATTTGAATCATTAAGTCGTATCTCTAATCACTTTTTCCTAATATATACTATATATTAATAACATTATTTCTAATTTATAGTATGAAAATATCTACATATATTAAAAGAAAAAAAGTTATAAAAATATTATATTCATATCTTTCATTCAACTTTGAGATTTCATTCATTTAAATAAGTTCAAAGACTTTTATATGCTATAAAGGGCTAGTTAGCCGGCCACTTTATAGAGGCGGCAAGTTAACGAGCAAGGGGTCAAACAGTCATACAAACTCAATCGGATAGAGAGTAAACTCAATCGGATGGAGAGTTGAAATGATTTATAATGGGTAAAAAACTGAAAAACTAACAAAAATAAGAAAACAAACAGCAAAGGTGGGGCGACAACATCAGACGGTGGAGGAATATGGGCGACTCAGGGGAAAAACGACAAAGGTGGAATCCAATACGCCGATGAGACAACTCCTGATTAGGGCTCATCGAACCACCGAGAGGTGCAAATAGGGTTGTTCGCACCGGCGTAGGTTTGATATTTTTTGAAAAACCTGGTGGTATTCCCGGTTCCCGGGTACCGGGAAACCGGTTTTTTTTTTATTTTTTAGTAAAAACGACGTCGTTTTTACTAATCCTCTCCCTCCCATTTATGCGACAATCACCCCTCTCTCCCATTTGATTTCTTCGGCAATCACCCCCTCCCTCTCCTGCTCACAGGCGGCATAGCCACCATCGTCGACGTCGTCGTTTTTCCTCACCTCCTCCCTCCCATTTATGCGACACACCCCTTCTTTCCCATTTGATTTCTTCGGCAGTCATCCCTCTCTCTCTCCCTCCCCTCCCTCTCCTGCGCACAGGCGGCACAACCACCCTCGCCGGCCACGCCTCCTTTCGTCCACCACCACAGGTACTCTCATCTTCTCCCCTCCTCCACATTAACTTTTCCCTAATTATTTGCAATTTTTAGGGCTTTAATTTTAGGTTTTACGGAACTTTTCTTCTCTTAGTCGGCTAGTCCTAAGGTAGAAAATTATCAAGCTTTCAATCTTTGTCAGCTGTGTTAACATCAGGGTAAGCATAATGCTTCATTACGCCTGAGATTCTGACTGAGTTTGGGGGTGTGATCCTTAATTACTACTGCATGAAGCTAGTTGTGCTGCTTGTACCAACTTGTAGTAGTCGATTGTCCACAGCACACAGGGTGATTTTGTTCTTGAGCCAAAGGAACTTCACAGTGGTGAAAAGTTACCTCTTTTGGCCTATCTGTGTTCATGTTCTGACCAATAGTGTCATTATAGTGATTTACTTTGGCATAACTACTTCCATCCACTCACACGCACATTCCAGTCCCTCAACAAAAACAGAAAAAACATATAAACGACATCTCATTCCGTGCTACACCTTGTGGGAAAGATTGCATATCTTTGATTGTGCTCTTGTTCAGTTCTATGATGGGCACCGAAGTAAAATTTTTCTTCTACACAATTTGCTCACATTTTTTTTTCTTTTGTTGGTGATTTAGGACTTTGTCACCAATGAATTCCTTTTCATCTGAGCTTGGAGTTCAGTTTGGAACTTGTCTGGAAGCTCCACATGTAATTGATGTTGAATCTCAGGTTCAAATGACATTTCTTGTTTCTTTAGTGTTCATTTGGTTGATTTTGGTTCAACAGCTGTGCAGTTACAAGCTATCAACCTCATCACTGCAGGTATGGCCAGCTATAATTTCCACCGGTCCTGGTAATTATCCACTGAATGCAAGTTATAAAACAACAGATACATATGCGTTTCAGGTACTTCGGCGGGTTGTCATTGATTTTCAGTTGATTGAGTAATGGTATCTCTTCTCATTCTTACATTAGTTCCTGTTTTGTTGTGAAGGATGCACTGGGGAAATCTTTAGAGGAGATTTTTATGATTGTTCCAGGTGGCTGTCTAGTCTTCTTCCCAAGTTATAAGCTGATGGAGAAACTATGCAATCGTTGGTGTGAAACTGGCCAATGGTCACAACTAAATGCCAAAAAATCCCTTTCTGTTGGTAAGACTTCCCTTTTCTTCCTCGATCTCTCTATGTCTCTTTCTCCTTGCTTTTTAATCTTAGAATGTGCTAATATTCATGTAGAAATTGTAAGGAAGAATGTTGAGTCTGTGTGTTCTCTTTAAAGCTGATGCTCAAGTTGCGTTTATCTCACTTGTATATGTACTTGAGTTGTTTTTTTTTGTTCTCTTAGCTGTGCTGCTTCTGACATTGAAACTATTTTGCCTTGCTTAGTGCAGAACCAAGCGGAGGAAGCCAAGATGATTTTGAGACTGTTCTGAAAGGTTATTATGACTCAATTCGTCAAGGTAATAAACCTTCTTTTAGGTGATTTTTGAATGTAGGTTAACTGGAAACTGTCACTGCTAAAACCGCCACCGTTAAGGGCCAGTTTTTGCCCTTAACGGTGTAGGTGACCAATATTTAAAAACCGGCCTACCCGATGTAGGTGCCGATTTTGGTCAAAACCGGCACCTATACCGGAGTTGAACAGCCCTAGGTGCAAAGGCCAATCGAAAAGGGTGTGTCACAAGTCGTCGTATCTTTCCAAATTAGTTATTGGTGTAACTGTCGTAGTTACAACACTTGTGTGAAATGATCATTTTAATCTTGGTGTTTTTTTATTTCTAAGTAGATTCGAAACCAACCTAATATTTTTGGAGCATTTAAACTCAACCCAATTTTTTGTTTTATAAACTCAACCAAATTAAAGTAAAAATAAATCTCACTAATTAGTTGCTATAATTGTCTACGAAGTCAACTAGTCCGACATTTGACCTGACTAACGTGGTCAAAAATTGTTTCCCCGTGGCTCGAGAGAGGAGAGGAGAGTGCGAGGGAAAATATATACGCTGCTTGACTCTGAAAAATCTAGGCTCGGTAGCGAGAGGGACCCATGTCATGTGGTGGGGCATACAATATAGTATACGTGTGTACACGAAACTTGATTATGGTTCTGATCTTCTTTAAGACGAATTGGTTCGGATGTACAATGTATTTGATTTAGGATTATATATATATAGAGAGAGAGAGAGAGTCCAATGTATGGTCATTGGTCACAATAGAAATAGAAAACTAATAGTGGGTTATAATCAATGGATCTCTTTCAGCCTCTCGATCAGCTATACCGACAACTTGGATTTTCCTCGAGTCTTTCTATGGCTCACCACTTGCCAAGTTTCTTCCCCTTTATTTCTCCCAACCTTTTATCCTTTTATATATATCTGATCAAATAACAAGTAAAAATCATCTGGGATTTTTATTTTATAAATTTTTTTAATAGAATTATGAATATTTATGTAGATTAAAATTTTATAGATTTTTATGTAAAAAAAATGGTGAAAATTTTAAATATATTTAATTTATATTGGAATTTGGAAAATGGTCTAGAAAGATTATTTGATGTAAATTTTTTAATAAAAAAATATTAGAGTTTGATGAAAAAATATGGAGAAAGAAGATTTGTGTATTTTGAGTTTATGTGGAAAGTTGTTCGAGTTTGTGTTAAACGTATTGATGTTTGTGTGTATTTTTTCTTTTTTTAATATTTTTTATGTTAATTTTGTAGATTTGTTGCATTCATTATAATCTAAAATATTTTTGCAAAACCAACATTAACTAATTTTAATGTTGCAGCAGAGTTTTCATCGACGATATGCATTATGCAGTCTTCTCCATGGACTGCGATCTTATAAGTATTTTTTTAATTTTTTAATTTTTTTTAGTTCTATAGCAATATATTAATTGTACTAACATGGTTGTAGGGGCTCTTACCCCTTCCTTTAATTTGTACATAAAATCTGAAGAAGATATTTTGGAAATCGGTGATGGTTAGGTAATTTCTATATTTAATATTACTATAGTATAATTTGGATTAATAAATGCTGTGACTGTGACTTTTAAGCCTTTGCACATTAAAAGCTTTTGCGGCCTCTTAAGTATATAAACACTTGAATCTAAAAATCTGGCAGATACAATGCATGATGCACATGCGTCAATTACTCTCTATCATTTATTTTACTCGATCGTTTCCTTAGGCGGTCAACATTAAAAAAAAAACATTTTGCTGCTCATTTGATGCAATTGGTTAGGTAAAGCCGAAAAGGAATTGTTACAACAATTGAATTTGAAATTCGAAGTTCAGAGTTGATCACAATGTAGATTCTTTTCGTACTTAATAAGATTCATTTAAGAAAGGTTCCTGTGAGGAGTTGGAGAAAGAAAATTGTGAAATAGCTACCAATGCATTCAACTAACTTCCCAAGTTAACCCTGAGCGTTAGCTCAGTGGTTACCTCCTCCCCTTAGGGAGGGTCCTTCCGGGGTTTGAAGCCCCTTATCCGCAAGCTATGCCTGTTGCCACTGTTGCAAAAAAAAAAAAACTAACTTGCCAAGTTACGTACATAAGAAGAAATTGCCCGCTTAATTGGGTTGCAGAGGAGGAAGCTCTTAGATAAACCCATAAGTTAAACTCGAGTTTAGAGAGAGAGTCCTCCTTCTCTCTAGACTCCCTTTCTCTCCTCTTTTGAAAGCTTCCCTTTCACTCCTCTTCTGGGCGGCGGGAGGAGGTCCTCCTCCCGTCCGCCCACCTCTTCCGTCTTTTCTTGGTGTTTTCTTGTTTTCAATAAACCTGGTGGTTTCGTCTCTTGGGTGTTGCCTTAGTGGAGCTGTCTCAACGACGGCAAAACGTTCTACGGTGAGCTTGTGCCCGGTGGGCGGCTTCCACAGATCCAGCGCTTCAAGGTTGTCCTGGTCCTGCAGCCCTCTTCCGGTTTCTGGATCTCCACGCGCCACTCTTGAGGCGCGTGGATCTGACGTGTTGGATGAGTTTGCATTTTTTTTGTCGAGACTCTCCCCCGTGGGTGCTTTTGTTGCAGGTGATTGTCGGTTTCCTCCTCCGGCGACGATTTCCGTTCTCGGTGTGGTGGAGTTGTGTCCCGGGTCTGTGGATTCGGAGTTGGTTCGTGGGTCTGTTGACCCTGTTGTTCGTGGGTCTGTTGTTTTTGGCCTTCATGGCCTTCTGGTTGTTGGCTCTTAGAGCCTGTGCTATCAATGAAATCGATGTAATGGGTCTTAGTGCCCCCTATGACCGCCTTCGGCCTTGGTTGGTTCCGGCTGAGGTGCTTGTATTCTCTTACCCAGTGTAATGAAATCCACCTTTGCTTAGAAAAAAAATTGGGTTGCAGAGGACAAAAGAAAACTCCGCCCACTTGGGGGCTCTTATATATGGCGTTATGAATCAAACTAGAACAGATCCCTCGAGCTATACTTCTTGATTTTAAATGCTAAAATTTTGGGTATTAGAATTGATTAAACTAAGAGATGATTTTAATACATTTTATATTTATTATAATAAAAAATAAATAATTTTATAGCGAAAATAGAAGTTATATTATAATTATTTTATGATACTAAAATTTTGAAAGACAAACGCATCTGGACTGTACTATACGTAGCACATGGCTTCAGAGATCACCCTTAAAGCTAATCATGCATAAAACAGAAGAATATTATAAATTGTACCTCAATTAATTAATGACAACTTTTAACAAAAGTCCTTTATCCCTACAATATTCATCCAATTCTTCCCTAATTCGATGCATGCCATGATCTGTTCTGTTTAAGTTTTTTCCTTTCTAGGAAAAAGAACTTACAGAGATAGAAAAGTTCATGCAAATGATAAAAATGGTAGATTTTGGGTATATAGTGATTTAGAGGATAGATGCATGGTCTGGGGCTTGCAAATGATGGCTTAAAGGGTGCATGCATGGCACTTGGTAAGCTCCTTTAAAGGACAGTACTGGTCAGGGTTTGGAGGTGCATTGAATTATGAAAAAAAGCAGGCAAGGCGCTGTATAGGTATGGAGGTCCTATAGCCAGGTATGGCCAGAAATTAAAATCGCGCGGCAACAGAGCAAGTGTGGATAGGAGAAATGGGAATCCATGACTAGGAGCATTGGATCTCTTATTGAAGCCTCAGGCCACCTACCCCACTACTTTCCAACTTAGGGTCTGTATCTTGGACACTAGATAATGTAAGAAGACAAGGTAGCCAAAGACACCCCCAAAACGTATGTGTCTTTCAACTTTCAACTAGGATGCATTATATATATTAAATAAGAAATTATTTCTTCAGAAACTCCTTTTTCTGGCAAAATAATATTTTCACACTAGGCGTTATAAAACCTACTCTCTCTCTCTTGTATTTTTTTCCGATTTTTTTACAGTTTCAGTTTCTATTTCCAGTATTATAGGATCAACTTGAATTAATGAAATAATATCCGTCGGATTCAAAGCTGGACCTTGGTCATTTTCTTCATGTGACAACAAGGCAAACGGCTGCCAACTCCGTCTCTTGCTAATCTCGATGTCAGATACAATCATGCCAGTTCATTGCATAAGTCTTAATTAATATCAAGTTGCTTTACAGCACCAAGATTACGATGTTTGATGGATAACCCGAAATCTTCCGCAAATAGATTACACGATCGAAATTTTCTAGGCCCCTCTTATTTAAGTGGCTTCCATTTGATCTTCAAAGTGATCTTAACCATGTTTTGAACCATAGTGCACCAAGTACTTTATAAAGTAAACATTTTAAAACAAAAGATCCAATAATAACGATTATAAGAAAGAAGCGGATTATCCACGTACGTACGGGTAAAAGTGAGCTGAGGAAACAAATTAAAAGTATACGTGCATATGATCTTATAATAATTATATGCCACAAGCTTAATTAATTGCATCTGATAAGGCATAAACTTTAATAAATATATTAAAGAATAATAATAATAATAATAATAATAGTTAAGAAAGAAGCACTGTGCTAGTTGCCAAGTAACGACAAAAATATTTCAAGTTGGGTTCATTCACTGGGGGCATTCTTTGATTCTGTGCAGATTTTATATTGGCGTACGAGAAACCCACAAGCTCCAAGCCTCCAAAATAAAGGTTCTTCGCCCATATTGTTCTTTCTGCACATTGTTTTTCATTTTTTAAAGCTTATATTGGGTAGTAGTTTTCCATCAACAGCTTATACAAATCTTTATCCACCATGCATGGTAGGACATCATCATATCATATATTAAAATATACAAGTTGAGGGGAAAAAGAAAAAGAAAAAGAATTAGTCATGAGGGCAAATTCTCTTTTTGGGATTGGTTGAATTACTTTTTGTCAAGTTTCACCCTATAACCAATGGAAAATGTGAAGAGGTGACCCAACAGGTATATGAAGTACAATATTAAATGATCCCTAATCAATATGAGACTCCAACACTCCCCTCACGTGCAGGCCGAATGAACATGGTCCATGCACGTGGACAACAAATGGGGAACACAAACAAGTGGGCCAAGTCCAGAAATATTTAGCTCTGATACAATGTCAAGTTTCATCCCATAACCAATTGACAATGTGAAGAGGTGACCCAACAAGTATATAAAGCACAAAATTAAATAGTCCCTAATCAATGTGAGACTCCAACACTTTTAAGATATTTCAGAAGCCCATATACAGTGTAGTGTTTTGTGTTGTCTTTGATGACTTGGTTGTTTGCTGGTCTTTGGAAAATATGTATTAGATAACCGTCCATATATGAGTGGTCTGAATCCAACAAAGTGAGCTATATATATTTTATTAGGGTTATTTGTTAAACTAATGGAGAAATTAGATACCACTTAGACCATGCAGTTCATCTATGGACGGCCAAAGAATACAGACAAATTGTTGCTGCATTGTTTTATTCAAGTTGAGGCACTTTTTCTATCTATGGTGTTGGAATATTCATTGAATGGGGATGTTTCTCTGCATGTACCTTCTTTATTTTACACGAGTTTGAATAATTTAAAATTCTTGAAAATATCTCTCGTGTCTTTTTTTAAGTTGAAGATTTTAAGATCTTTTGATCATATGACAGTATTTTTTTTAATGATAATAAAAATACTTAACTAGCCTTATGCCAAGTAAGCATCTATAAAATATAAAAGTATAAACTTGGAAAAAATGCACAAGGGGGCATCATAGAGATTTATTTGTCAATTTTAGTACCTCAGGGATCTTTTATCACGAGCCAATACCATGGGAACTTAATATGGTGTAATTAAACCTTTGATATGTTACCACAAGTAAGATTAAATGAAGTAGCCATATTAACTATCACAAATAGCATATAATCTCACTAACACAATATCATCTTGGAGACTGAGGGGCATCACAGAGATTTATTTTTCAATTTTAGTACACCTCAGGGGTCTTTTATCACGAGCCAATACCATAGGAACTTAATATGGTGTAATTAAACCTTTGATATGTTACCACAAGTAAGATTAAATGAAGTAGCCATATTAACATGACTTGAATAAAAGATATTAAATAAGTAATTTTACATCTCGAAGAGCAAGATGAATGATATTTAAAATACCATGTTATTTTGATATGATTTAACTGTCAAAATTGTGTCACATAATTCTTTTTTTATCTCATCTCGACTGCGAGAGCATCTAAATATAGAACATACATTGATAAATTTTAACAATTCAAGACAAAAAATCGATTTCTTAAACCCTAAAATGACATTGGCATCATAATCTGCGGCATAAAGTGAAGTTTCACTTAAATAAAATGTTTTGATAATTGCTTGCTTAAAAAACAAAAAAAATAGAAAAAATTATAATTAATGTTTTAAATAAAATGTTTCCAATAATGAAATATGAATTGTCTGTTAGGTTTCACGTAAATTCTCAATTTATTTGCCAGCAATGATCGTGGCTAAAATATCCACGTAAACTCAAAAAAGTTTGGCTAAGCTATTGTATGATTCGGACTTCTTTTTGTCAATCTCTAGTATAGTATGTCTAGATATTGAAACAGGAGAAAAGTATACCTAAGAATAAAACCTAATGCATATTAAATTACGATCACCCCTATTAGCTCATACTCCATTGACGAAGGGTTGGTGAAAATTCTGACATGTCTACACGCCAATAAATATTCTATTGGGAACAGTACTAGAACTCTCAAAAGGTTAATTAATCTTATTATACAAAGTCATGAATCATTTTCCAAAACTGACAAAATCTTCTGAAGTCATTACACCTAATACTCATGAGAGTCATCAGGCAAGATTGCAAGGCATGTTTTTCGCAACAGCCGAGTCAGAAGTCTTATCCAAGAAGGACAAATTGGGATACGTGTGTGAGCTTTGACAAGTAAACGGTGAAGATTCATTGGGTCGGCACTCGATTCTTTGTATTCTAAATCTTCTAGACCCATCAGCTGACGCACGAAGGGACAGATGCCAAGATGTGCTCGAACCGACCACCCAGCATTGAAAATTAAACTATTCCAATCGAGTCGAAGCTTAGGACTTCCTGATCCTAGGGACACTTTGTAAACACCCAGCAACTTGCATGAAGCTTCAGACTACTGGGGGCGAGCACGTTACCTTTTCAACCACCGCAGCAAAATGAACTAAAATATTGAAGGAATGTCGAAACCGACCTAAAATACTTGGAACCATATGTCCTCGTACATGAACCGCAGAGCAGCCCTCTAGAACATTGACCGAGACCAAGACCAAAATAAGCTACTTACCCTCCACCTTCCTTCCGTGGCATTAGGATTGCCGGTTCGTTCCGCGTATTCGACATAGTTGATAATTGATGTCCTGTTGTGCCTCGAACAGTCAACAATACGAGTGAGATGTCAATTACTATGTTCTTGTGAGGTTGCGTGGACAGCACAGTAAACTTGTGTAGTTTCTCTGGTTCTGAGGGGAAGAAAATTTGGAAAGAAACACAACTAAACAAACATGATGATGCATGCACAATACTAACACGTGGACGTGCGTGTTTGTGCTGGGTTTTTTTTTTAATGTTTTTTTAAAAAAAAAAAACCATGGCCACATGGGGAAATAGGTAATAGCACCATGTACATGCACCTGGCTCAATATCTTCTAAACACAAATTTTCACATAAATAAACACCAAGATTCAGAAGAAAGAAGTAAGGTCATAACAGGCACATCAAAACGAAAGGGGAAATGATCAAACAAAAACATTAAAGCAGTATTATCTACACATTTGCATCTGTGTTCGTTTGAATATGGGAGAGGGGAATGTTAGATAGGGCATATATATACAGGACAAAAAGAGACTGAACAAAAAGAATAGTGCAGCAGTAAGATTTAGATAGAAAGATGTGTTCAATGTTTTAGTTCCTCCTTGGCTTCCAACTATACACAGAAAAAAGATTAAGAATTACAAAGGCAGAGTGGACGCTGATACAAGGCACTTCCTCAATCATACAGCCCTTCCTGCTCCCATACATCTACCAGAAACTCTATCATTTCCTATGAAGCACAATTCATACACAAAAATTCATAATTGATTAATTAGCATATATTCCAACAAAATAAATCAAGATCACAAAATTACAAAGCACACTTACAGATAGAGGAATGGGCTGGGGAAAAGGCTGTTTGGCCCCAAGCAAACTTTCATAGGTCGGATTCCAACTGCAAAGACATCATAAGTCAAACCACCATAAATTATCACTACTATGGCTCTCAGAATGGGAGGAAAACAGGCAATATCATTTGATATATATATTTCTTCTGTTGTCCATATGATTCTCCCTTCTTAATCAAATTACAAAAACACTAATTCTATTAACTTGTTGGATGGCTGCCACAGAATTTTAACCAATGAACTTATCAAAAAAAAAAATCAACCAATGAAATCTCATAAAAGGCACAGGTAACACACCCTAATCTGGGATTCCTACGTTGTTGAGTTTGAACCCTGGACCTGCTACTTCCAATCCATTGAAGCCTAGTTTGGTTCCAAAGAAGCAGACCTGCAATCAACAAATGCACATGTTAGATGACAGTTTCTCATAAACCAGACAGCTCCAAACCAGGCGTCAATGATTACCAGCCCTGAGCCCACAATAATGAACATAACTCAGCAAAAGGGGTCACAGCATTCTCCAGATTGCAGCATTTATGACCAACCATATTTTTTCAGTACATAAGTGCAAAATAAGGAACTAACAGAAGAAAACTTGCCATTATTTACAAAGTCAGAATTGCTGTTAATGCTCCCAATGGCAACGCCACTATTGAGGATCTGGTTTGATGTGCTGATAGATGAGATGCTTCTTTGAGACTGGACGGTGCTGTTGTCCAAATCACATGTGCTGGTACTCCAAAAATCGTCTGACATGGTAGCTTTTTTCACCATGCGCCCTTGAATTTTCAGTCCCTTTGATGGCTCATCCACAGCAATGATTGGAGTGGGTTTCGTACAACATCCAAAACAACCACTGTTCCGTTACAAACCAAGTTAAACTACATATACAATAAAAAGCAGCAAGCAATAGAGTACAGCGTTAAGGTCAGGTCATCAACATTTTTTCCCCTTTTGTTTCCCAATTAGGAAAGAGTATCTCAGTTCAATAGTTGCATAATTCGGTGAACAGTTCACAAAGGACCATATAACTTAAACAAAAAGCACGTCCTGGTGCAGTTCCTAAACCAATTTTCCCAGATAGAAATTGATACCAGTAGACAGTAGCGTGAGACGTAAACAGACATTTTTCATCTAGAGTTAGGGAACCAAATTGTCATAATATTTAGGAGCCGACCCTATAGATATGCATGCACAATTTAGGGTGGGTTTGTTTTGTAAAATTTTAGTGTTGTTAAAATTTTAGGTATTGGGTTTAGTGAAAAAGTGAAGTGTGAGGTAATTTTTTATATTTTTTTAGTGAAAAGTAATGATTTGATGGGGGATAAAGATATTATATTGTAATATTTTATTGTGTTAAAATTTTAGAGGGTGTAAAATTTTACAACACAAACGCAGCCTTAGTTTCATCTAGAGTCTCTATGAGTACATTCATTGTCTTTTTGTTCCGACTCCCATAGTCTGTTGAAGATGATCAATTCCTAACCTAGCCTTCATTTGTTTCCATGTCTGAATGGTGACCTAATGTATCCTCAAGTCTCAAGTTAAGTTTTCATATCCCACTGAAACCTTAGGCAGAGGAATAAAGCGCAAAGGAATATCTAAGAACAGAAAGCAGACAGATAACTAGTAAGACAGGAAGTCATATAACCATAGGTAGCAAGACCCTCCAAGTACTCTGAATGGGGTTCTCTTGTTTCTCTCTCTCTTGCTCCTCGGTCTCTTCGTTTGGCCTTAGTGCATGTACTCCGATTTGGTTAGGCTCAGCTCTCTTGTTTATTGGCGTTGTGGTCTGTCGGAGTGTTTGAATTCTTTGTTCTGGTTTAATGGCGTATTTCCACAGTTTAGTGATTGAGGCTAAGACCTTTCATTTTTCGGTTAGCTCGTTTGGCAAATATGGTGTGGTCTGGTTGTCAAACTTGTTTGGAAAGCTTGTGGAGGGAAAGGAGCCTCGAGATTTCTCGTAGAAGTTTAATGAATCGACGCGTGCGTTTTTAGCTCAGAAATGTGCGAACCAGACTGGTAGATATGTGGCTCTTGCTGAGTTGGGCGAGAGGCGTCGGCGTGAGGCTGTGATGGTCCTGGAGGGGAAGATGAGTGAAGGGTGGAGGTCCTTCATGGTGATCTGCGAGGATCAGATTAAAGCCATTGGCGAGCTCCGACGTAGAAAAATAGGGCATGTCGTCTCCTCGGTCAAAAAGGAGGTTTCCTTTACCGAGATGGTGAGGTCAGGGTCAGGGAGGCCGGAGAAGAAAGAGGCTGGGACGAGCGTGTGCCTTCCGGTTCAGATTGACGGGGGCAAACTGATAAGTCAGTTGACGATTGGAGTTTCTATGGCAACGCATGCAAGTAACGTAGAAAAGTTAGTGATTCCCCAAGATAATTATCCTCTTGGGGTTACTGCGTCGGCGGCTGGGTCAGAAGGGGTACTGTGGGTGCAATTAATTAAGCTCAAATCTGAGCTGGATCGTTTAATAGAGCTGGCTCGTAAGTTTAACGTGGGTGAGGATCCTAGACCCCAGCCCATTGCGTTTAATTGCCGGGTTTGTGGTTTTAAGTTGGAGGCCCAGAGGTCTGTTTCTATCGTGCATAAGGCTGCTTGTGGGCTGGGTGGTCTTGGGTTGGACACTGGGCTTGGACAGCCAAAGATGGGCTGCGGGCCACAAAACAATCCTTATGGGATTGGCCTATCCTCTTTATTCGACGAGGCTAGAGGCGATGAAATCTCTTCGCCTGGCTCGGGCTTTATCAGCAAAGTCTCTACCGAGATTTCCAGGGATGTCTCTAATCTGGGTGTTTCGTCGCCGGAAAAGTATATGGCAGAACCCGAGTCACCTGAAGCTGCCAATATGGGGTTGTGGAGGTTCTGGGCTGCCGCAGGCCATGTCGGGGTTCACCGAGAGTGCGAACTATTCCATTTCAATGGACTGGCAGTTCGGGTTTCTTTGCGAGTCTGAGGTGGGCGACGTCCCTTGCCAGAGTGCGCCGACGTTGGCCCAGGGTGAGCTGGATTCGCTGGCTCTGGGTTGGAGGCTTTGGTGCTGCCTTCGGCCGTGGGTGTTCCTCCCATTATCGAGGTAGAGTCTTCTCTTCCTCTAAGTTCTTCGGGTAATGACTGTTCGGAGTTGGGTCCACAAACCCATCCATTTTAAGCCATATATTTTCAAAACGGAACGACTTCCTGGAACCTCCAAAACAGCTACTATCCAACAAGATTGAGAAATGATCTAACAACATACGAGGCAAGCTCTTCTGGACAAGATCCGGATACACCAAATCCCAACCCGAACTAACAAGAAAATGGTCAATCCTAGACCAAGACTGGGACGACCTACCATTAGACCAAGTGTACAAACCTTCAGCCAACTCTAGATCCAAGAGCCAAAGGTCGAAAATGAAATCCGAAAACTCCACCATAACACTCCCCCAATGCACCTGAAAAAAATCTCCCCCAATGCACCAAGGTAAATCCTACCAACTCTGAATCCCTGTCAACTCGTCCCACAAAAATCTACTACTATTATCATCGTTAGGACCATATACACCTGAAAAAAATCCATTGAACCCCATCCTCGACATTCCTAAAAATCATCGATAAGGAATACAAACCAACACAAGACTCAACCATCTCCAACCTACGGGAATCCCACAGATGCAAAATCCCACCCGATGTACCATCAGCCTCCAAACAGCACCACTTAACATGCGACCCCCCCAACCTTCTAGCCAACGCTCGAGACACCTCAACAACCTTAGTTTCCTGAAAACAAACTAAATCCCCTTTCCACCCCCGCAATAAATTGCCAACATTCAAACATTTCCTCCTATCATTCAACCCCCTCACATTCCAGCTTATAATTCTAGGCTTCATAAAGAGTACTAAAGCCCTCCCTACCTTCCTGCTCCGTCTAGAACCAGAAGCACTCCCATCATAGTTCACAAAGCACTCCAAGGCTTTTAACTCCCTAAGCATCTTACTTCCAGATCTGCCCGGAGACCTACTGCCAATATCCCTCTCCATTTCCAAGGCAGTAAATAGTTTCAATAAATCAGATTCAAACCCAACACACGAGACTCCAACCAGATGCCTAAAAGAATTAACCATCTCCAAAACCCACTTTGTAGGTTTAACCAACCCTTCACCCTCATCCCCGTCACCCTCAAGATACAACAACACTCTCAAAGGAACAACACCCACCTCACTAACCCTTTCCTCACAGCTAACCAAATCTCCACCAGAATAGTAGATGTTTTGAGGATTGTTCTACGTCTTTAGTGAAGTTACAAAGATTTTTGTTACTCTCTTTTTAGTTGGGCTAATGTGGTGCTTGACTGCTCTTTTGTTGATTTTCGTGATTTTGCTAGTTTTATGGCTTGTTTAGACTAAGTGATTTTGGTATAGTCCTTTGTAATGTTTTCACTTTTTCTAATGAGATTGGTTACTTATAAAAAAAAAACTAGTAAGACAGGGTTAAGTAGACAAAGTCAGGCCGCTTCAGCAATTGGCAAAAAGGTCAGATTTGGAAAACTTTGCATGAGAAAATATACTACTATACTATTTTCTCACAAACAAAAAGGGAAAACACCAACAGAGGATGCAAAGAATAGACGGACTGACACAAGGATAAACATAAGCAATCCTGATGTGTCTTCCCGTTTTCAAAGAATGTGCAACAGGGCTTCTTACAGTAGCTGGAATTAGGTTTACCATTTAGGACATGAATGCTAAGGTTGTAGCTTGTGGTTACAGATTGGTTCTTGCATTGGAAATAAACGCATTCAATTCTCCTTCTGCAATCCCACCACCCCAGAATGACACTTCCTTATTTGTGTGTAAGTTATAACATCACTCTTTTCAACCCATTGTCACCATGGTTGATCTATTCAAGGTCTGTCAGAGTAGGAATAGCAATTTCCAGACAATACATGTCTGTTTCCATTACCAAAGCTCCTCGGAACACCCCATCTTGTGTCTATAAAAACCACTTCACAAAAGAAATGAACTCTACATACATATATATACAGATGGCCATGGGTCAGATTCGAGTTAACTCATGTCTACCTCTTTCTTAATGATCAACTACTCAATAGCTATCAAGGGATTAATATTGTACCAATTACACCATTAGCAACTAACAGTCATGCCAAACTTCATATTTCTGATGATCATCTAGTATCCAGCAGTATACACTTTTTTACTCTGTGTGTGAACTGCAAAAAAATAAAAAAACGCAAAAGCAGAAATTGAACATTAATTGTGAAATATTTCTTAAGCTCCAACAGTTTTGATATTTGCAAGCATGGAGGATATGGGGCAATCTAATCCAATGCTAAGTTCGTCAAAATGTTCATCCATAGAAGAGTTATTTAGTATAAACGTGACAAAGAATTGCACCAGGTGTCACTTGAATTCAATTCCATAAAGACATACGTCCATTTAGTACACGAACTGAAACATTTTATTTCCCCTCTGGCTTAAATTTTGAATACTCCCCTGGAGGGTTAAAAAGAATTCCGATTACTATCAGTGGTCCTATTGTCTGAAGTACAACGTTTTGACTAGAAAAACGTACCACGGGAACGAACAAGTCAACGAACATTCCAAAAAGAAAAGAAAAGATAAAAGCAATTTATTAATAACAGAAACATAACAAGCCGAAGTACTTTCCTTGCAGGTGGAAATAAAAATCACGGTAATTAATTCAATCCATAAAGCAAGAAATTACATCTGAAAACCAAATTCACTTCAACTGAATATTGAGAATTAGGCTTAGAAAAAAAAATTAAGAATTAGAATTTGGAGCTCGAAATCGAGGACTTACCCCATGCAAGCGAGGAAGTGACGGATCCAAGCAGCGATCGAGTGACTTGGCGTCACCATACTCGCCATAAAATAAAAAGAAAAAAAAAAGTTCAACAGCTGTACATGGACTCTGAGTAAAACACCGGCTACGAAACCCAATCCCGCAAAAGAAAGGGGGCTCGGCGATTTCTAGGGTTTTGACAGGGTAGTACCAAAAAAATCGTGAAGATTCCTCTGTTTCTGGTCTGCACGAATGAATCAGAACGCTGAAATCCCGGAAATTCTTGAGCTTCTATCAAGATTGGTCCATTTGATTTTCACTTAGACGGGCTTTCCGATGCTGCTGACGTTCCTGCCACTAGCTCCACTTCCCTGTCCACTTGATTTGTTGCATTTCCTTACCATGGACTGAGTGAACTAATAAATTCTCACGCTTTTAAGGTAAAGTTTCTTTCAATATCCTTAAAATCATAAACTGGTAAGAAAAATAAAATGAATTTCTTAACAGATAAATACAGAGTTGGTGCATCCTAATTTTGCTGAAAATTATAAACTTATTAATTTTTATACAAATAATATGAACAAACTTTATATTTATATATTTTTATAAATAAAAAAGTGGAAATTAGAGTGAAAATGGGAGCAGTTTTCTGATGGATATGGTAGTGGAAAACAGTAATGAGCGTAATTCTAGAAAGATGTAGAAAGGTGACGACATTAAGAAAAGTTAATGGTCCTTGAGTCACATCATGCCCAACTAAAGCAAACATATTTCCTCCTTTCAATGGAATACCATCAATAATTATTGGCGTTTACTCCCAAAAAAAAAAAACAAAGTCCATTAATAATGGGCTATAAAGATTTAGCGAGCTGCGTCTGTACTAAATATTTTATAAAATATTTCATAGCTCTCAATAAAATACTATAATATAATCTCTCTCTTATAAAAAAAATATAAAAAAATATCTCTCTTCATTTTTTCACTAAATCCAATATCAAAAATTTTACAACACAAACATAACCTTAATTAACTTTGTGGCAATTGCCTTTTAGGGCATAGTAAACTTTGTCGTGTTAGAATGTTTCATGTAGATAAGATTGTATTTTACCCCTTTTTTTTTCCAAAGAAAAATGCACTTTACATCTCTCCTTAACTATCTCGCTTTTTATAACTTAAGTACAAAAAAAAAAATAGGCATGCCTCGATCTTAATGGTTAAATAGTAATATGAGTTTAAAGTGTAAACTTAATAGTAATTTGAGATGTATATATGTCAATTTTTGTGATTTGGAGTGCAAATTATTGCAAAATAACTATAGAATGTTGAGAGAATAGTTTTCCTTTTGAGCAAATGTGTAGTAGTCTTTGGTGTGAGCAAAAAATATGAACCAATAAGAATAAGAAACGCTATTTAGATAAATAAATAAATATAAAAAAGCTAGCCATTTTGCAGGAGATTATGGGATGTTTGATTTGAAAAAAGATTTCAAAAGTTTATAGAAAAATTGATAATTGTGTGAATATTTAGGTAGATTGGAGTTTTTTTATTAGTGTTTGTAAAGAGTTGGTAACATTTTTAAAATATTTGATTGTAAATTAATTTATTTGTACAAAAAGTTCTTAAGAGTTTGTGTAAAAAAAGTATTAAAAGAGTTTATATTAAATTTTTTGAGATTTTAAATGTTTGGTTGTGAACTTTGTTTTCTTTCAAAAATATTCACTCAAAATGATGAAACAAATCTTTCGGTTCCATTATTAGACCACAAATCTGTCCAGCTTCATAGCTTGGATACTTTGGGTGCGTTTGCACCAAAAATATCACAATATTTTTCACCAACTGACAATAAAATATTAAAATATAATCTCTCTTTCTCTTATAAAAAATATAAAAAATTACAAAAAATATAAAAAATTACATATCTCTTCACTTTTTCACTAAACCCAATACCAACACAAAACCCAATACCAACAATTTTTCAACACAAACACGACCTTTATTGAACTAGAAGGATGAAGAATTAATGGCTCAAACTAGGCATTCTTCAGTGGAGAGTACTCTTATGATGACACCTAGAGAGGGTTGCTCTCTCCCCTCTTTTCTGAACAAAAAAGAAAAAAAAAATGAAGAATTGAGTCTGCTAGGTCCTCTAAAGAGAGGATATCCTGCCTTGCCTCAATATGATGTCTTGTTATAGGAACTTGAGTACTAAATTAACCTTCAAGGAGTACCAAGAACGGCAACAATGAAAAGCTTTCCCCAAATCTTCTGTAACTTTTCATTAAGTTCTTTCCCACGATTCAAATAACATATGTTATCTCTAGTCTCTACTCCCAGGCAAGCATGTTTATTTACTTCCTTATCACTCTTTCCAATTGAACAAGTTGATATAAAGTGCGTCCTTACACAAAAGTACACAAGAATCTAGCATGGGCACTTGACAGGAATATGAAAGGTAGGTCAAAAGATGACAAAATGAACTAGCAACGCAGAAACAAAAATTCAACAAGGCCAAACCAGTCTGATTAATTCTCTATCAAACTTGCCAGTCCCATTTCATTCTCACCCTTCCGATAGGAGGATGCTAATTGACCTTTTTAAATAGGATGGATGCAAGGCCTGCACTCCACCCAAACATTATTGAAGGCTCCTGCTTTTTGGGTATGAGGGAAGCCAAACCAGTCCGTAAGCTGTGACCAGGCAAAATCTCCAGTTTGGTACTTGTGTCTGAAGACCTGAAAATTAAAAGGAACGGGTATATTACTCAACATTCCATTGCGGTTCAAAGAAATTCAGTATCCTGGCTGTGCATTATATGCTCAGTGCAGTAGCTGATCAGACACTATTCAAAAGAGATGGGTAAGTCTTCGACAATAACCAAATGATGAAAGAATGTTCCAACTAATCGTGAGCATGGGTACGAATGCCTTGCTCAAGAATAAGTGGCAAATAATCAATTTATGCTCTCAGATCAGGTTATAAATTTGTAAGAAGCTCACGAGGAATTCTCAACCTCTTCAGTGAAAAGTGAAAGAAGAACCAAAACACATGCAAACAAGGAAATAAGGCCTCATTCTCCAGGACGGTTTTAATATAGTCAAGGATAGATCATCATGTCCTTGATATTTTATATATGCACTAAAGAATCAAAGTAGCTAAAGGCCACTGAAGTCACCACAAGAGATGACTTTCCACGGAATTTAAGCTTCCAGAAAAGAGCAGAAAATTGTTGTTGTTACTCAATCCTGTATCAGCATGGGCTTGAAAATGTGTTAGCACTATGATCAAATAAACTTCATAAAGTTAAGCCTGATCCAGCTTCCTTCATTGTAAAGGGAAGAGCTGTCTAGAAGCTAACTTATATTTTGTAACATAGCCTTGCAATCACAAACAATCATGTGAAAATACATACATATGAATTTTATATATATCGCCTCAAAACATCCACCGTTCAACCATGTCAAAGACTGAGCCTATCAGCTTACTCTGAATGCATCAAGTAATAATTCAACAAAAAGGAAAAAGAAAAAGCCAGAAAGAGAAAAAGAAAAAGAAAAAAAGATAGAAAGAATAAACTACTGGAGAAAGAATGCATGAATAACTGGAGAAAAAATAAGAAAGGAATGAATGGGAAAAGGCATACGTAGGAGGAGATGGGCCTTCATATGCAAATGTTGTCATTCCTTGTCGTTGCTTGTGCTTAGGATTAGATGTGCATATCACATAAACACGACCACGACGTTTAACAGTCTTACAAAACTCGCACATCTTCTTAACTGATGACCGCACCTTCATCGTTACTAAAGATAAAAAAAATTAAGATGTCATGAAGTATAATATCCACCAGTAAAGTGTATGATAACCCTTATTGCTATTCGTTGTATAATTAAAGGATAGATGCCATTTCTCTAAAAACCTCGCAACACCAATCAACCAACATTGTGCAAGTAGGCAAAACTCTCACTGCCCACTAGAAAAGGAGCACCATAAGAATCAGAAAAATTGGCTTCATATGCAAGGCAATAAATGGATACATCAGTACAGGAGCATCAATTTAGAAAGAAATGCCCATCGAGATATCCAACAAGGCTTAACTCAGAGATAGGTTAGCATTCAATTGTTAAACCCAGGTTTCTCTCTCTCTCTCTTGTTTTTTTAACAATGGCAAAGGTATTGCTAAATGCATCGATAGGGCATCTCTAACACTTCTGTTCAGAATCCAGAAATTGTCCCCACCACGTCTAGCGATAACCAGAGCAAAAGACCAAGGAGGGTGTCTACGCTATGGATCTTTGGAATATTGTGTGAGATGTTTCTCAAATAGACAAATGAGCATGCAATTCGGCCATCCAAACTCTATCACTAGAATGGAATTCCAAACTAAAGATCATTCACCTTGATGGCAGTTTATAAAAAATATAATAAGCTACTCAAACATACTTGTCTATAAAGCGTACAAACTTCTAACCTTGTGTCAGTGGGCTTCTTAAAAGATAAAGGTGCAGAAGAAAATTTACGGGTTCTTAGAAGAAGATTTTATATAGTTCCTACATTTCGTCAGTTCAAGATCAGCTTTATACTAGTAAAATTCTTGCAGTTAACGACATAGCTCTTAAACACTTAACACGGAAGTAGATGAAGCTCACATTGGGCACTAGCACGAACAATTTAGAGGTCACAAACAAACAAATAGAGATCACCAAACGAAAAAATTTGCCGTCTAAAAAAGAAGCCTAAAAACTGCATTTTCCCTTTTGAGTTCTGTCAATCTGAATATAAATACGGTAGACACAGAATCGGAGCCAAATCTACACTTTGTTTCAAACAGAAACCACCAAGTACATTATTTGCGACACTTAATCAGCCATAGTTTTGAGTTGCATAACAGAGAAACTTTTACAGAGAGAAACTTCATTATCATAGAAACTCACAAACATACCCGATGCTACAAAACCCTAAAGGTTATCAAGCGCTTGATTAGAAAATGGTGGGGAAGTACCTGCGGGCTATTCGGCTCAGAACAAATAGTCCGTCGGACTTTCTCTCTGCTGCTCCGCCGTGTAATATGTAAAACGGTGCAGGTTAGGCTCTTCCCTGACTGTAGTGAGTTTAGTTTGTGAAAAGAACAAAACACTGGGCTGGTCCAGGCCCGCGCAGAACATCAAGATTTAAGGCCCAAGGCTCAGACCTGTTAAACGATTTCTTAGAGAGGCCCAGTAGGAGAATGAGTGAAGCGACAGCCTAGCAGTCAAAAGTACTGTTACGGTATCCACTATCAGTCTCTAATGGCCTACACGTATATAGCAGTCAATTTGTTGGCCAATTAGAAACAAATGAGCACCACTTGACGTCAGTCCTCAATGATTAATTAATCAAAGATTAGCGGGTTAAAACATATATAGGGGAAGTTAAACCTTATCCTCGAACCGCCCTTGATTATCAACTGCTTAAGTGAATACATCCACCCTTACCGTGTTTAGAGAAAAGACAGACAGAGACACCCCACCACCTAATCTTCCATGTGAAGTCACTTAGCGTTTATATAATGATGATTAGTCTACTTGATAAGATATGGAAGTCCATAAGCAAAAGCCAACATGGAGTTGCAATAAAATAATACTAAATGCTGCAATTTGAGCACCGTCACCGTGAATAGACATTACATGATGCCTAACTAGGATGAGGTAAGATTGCTGGGGGGGGGGGGGGAATAATTGGAGGACTTTGTGTATTGTTGGATGGGAGTGCAATATCAAAGCAAAAAACGTTGGCTCTTTCCAAGGAAGCAAGGGAGGAGCCATTAGCTAGCAACCCACCTTTACAAAAAAAAATACAGTCGATCCATTGTTTTGGAAAATCCCTCTCTTTTTCATAAAGCAAAATGTTTTACCAACTTTGCTGAGGTAACAGAGAAAGAAAGCTGTTTCAGGAAGCCTCTCAGAGACTTTGCAGACGTCAATGCATGCTTTTCTGCAGGCAGGACTCAGGAGGAGGAGGTAATTAGTGATTGGATGAGCGTGGCAGATGCCACTTGGGGCTTTGCTCATTCATTAAAGCTTCCTTTTAGAATGGGTCTACTGTTAGATTAATATACCACGACCAAAACATCCATGAAACTTTAGAAGATAACTATTCAAATATACAATTTCTCCCTTAAAGCCAGACTAATATACAATTGGTTCTTGTTAAGCAATTAACAGTGAGTATTAGAATGCGATGAGAAATCTAGAAGAAACAAATGAATCCTGCGTGTCCTGTCCGTCATCTTTTACCTAACTTGTAGGTATTGGTCACTTTCTTGTGGAATTTTGTACTTTCAAAGTACCAAATGTGCAGCAAGCATTGGGCACTGACTTCTCTCAAGAAACACCCAAATCCATGGTGATTTTAGATACATCTCCCTGAGTGTATATTGGAGCCAGCCAAGGACTAAGTTGATTTCTGAAAATTCCATTAGTAATGCGCTAGGCAACTGCTTCCAAAAAGCAGCTGAAAAAACTAAAGAAAATTCAGCAAAGCTCCTCCCAAATATGCAGAAGGGTTGCGAATAAGAAGCTCTAATTTGCATAAGCACAAACTCTAGAGGAGTTAGAATTACACCTGACACTTGTGTTTTCCACATTACCTCTATTATACCTTCTATTCAAACCCATATAATTGCAAATGTGGTCCTAATTATATTCGTTTTTTAGCTGCTCGTTTTGGAAGACGCATGGCTTGTTCCAAATACTCTCCCGTACAAATAATTGGTCCCAAATTTCACTCTCTTTGACTAGAGGCACTTGCCAAATGCCGTGTTCTCTCCCCCATATAGGGTTGGGCATACTTTGAATCGAGACAAAAACTCACTGGTGGGTTGATACATGCTGGTCATTGTTGCGTCTCTCCCTTTTAACCTATGCGTGTGGGCAAACCCAACAATCAAACCTAGTGAAATTTTAAAATATAGAGCACTCTCGATAAAGTCGTATTAGTTGAATAGAACATATATAAAAATAGAAAAAAAAAATTCAATTTGGTGTCATGTGGTTATAATTATCAGTTTCATCAAATTATATTCTTTAACTATTAAAATTCATCGAGATATGTTATCTGTAGCATCCGTAGATCATTTTCGTAGACTGTATATTTGATTATATGGTGTACATTGCTAGACTTACGGGGTGTTTGATTCCCAATTTTTCCAACCCCAACATTTCCAAACAATCATAAAATAATATCTCTACTCATTAGATTATAAAATAATATTATACTATTCAATTAAATCTTCTCTCTCCTCACTTTTCTATAAAATATTATACTTTTTCACAAACCCCAATACTCAAAATTTTCAAAATTCCAATATTTCCACAAACAAACGCCCATTAATCAGGATTTGAATACGAGATTTTAAGAAGAACAAATCTTAGGTCTCAAGTGTTGACCACTCAAATCAACTTTTTAAGGTTAATTTGCATTCAATCTTACCAAAAAGTAACCATTATTATTTTGATTTTTATTTCGTATAGGTAGGAGTAATCTGGGTAATTCGGATATCTTTCCAAATCTCAGCTCAAATTTTTCCCACCATGGATTGCTGCTCTCTCTCCTGCATGCCGGGATGATGTTATTGGTTTGGTTAGTACCCAATCCGGTAAAGGCTTCAAGACCCAATCCAATCGCAAACTGAACAGATTGGGATGAGATAGTTTTATCTCCTTTGAGTCCCTTTTTTTCAGCCTTCTATCCTCATTGGTTGGGAGACAAGTCACACAATTGGGTCAGGCAGTAACTCTGCGTAGGTTGTGTATATCCAAGTAACCAAACCTTTTGGGAATTCCGAAAATGTAGGCTGTACCACACACGTCACAGAAAAGCCAAAAAAAGGAAAGCATTAAAATATTAGCCTTGTGAGGAAGGGAAGAAAATATGAGACGCACAATGAGCCCCCACAAACAATACAGCCATACGTACCCCCTAAGCTTAGATAATTCACAAGAAAATGAGAAATCAAAAGAAAGATGACATATAAGATTCCGTTCCAAACATCAAGGCAACCCAACCCATTTTACAGTTGCCCATTCTGTTTTCTAGCGGTTTCCTTGCTCAAACTTGTCTCCAACACATGGATGTATTTTCTGTTTGGATAAATCAAACAACCATTATTTGGTCGGAAACCCATATACAGGGAGTGTCGCAGATTATGCCCTACTCTTAAATTTTCTCACTAAAAGTATATTAAAAATTAATTCGATTGAAGCCCTCGCTTTGTCTTTTATTTTCGGACTTAATTCATTAATAGATTTCTTTTTATTTGATAAAGAGAAAAATATTTTAAAAAATCCGACTCATACACATGGTTCGAGAAAGTCTCATGTAAGGTTAGATGTTTTTTTTCTTAAGGGAATTTAACAATTTAGTCCTTGGGTTTTAACCCTTTTAACAGTTTAGTCATTGAATTTTAAATTTCAAATTTAAAGCCCTTAGGTTTCATACTTTTGACAATGAGGCTCTTCCGTCAGTCTACCGTCCATATGTTTAACGGAGCTCTCTGACACGTCAGCAATTTGAAAAGGTCGACCGCTACATGAAGAGGTCGACCGCTTCATGTAGAGGTCGACCGCTCATATTTTACACATATACCCGGTCGACCGCTATATGCTCCGTTAAGCATATAGACGATAGACTGACGGAAGGGCCTCATTGTCAAAAGTATGAAACCTAAGGGCTTTAAATTTGAAATTTAAAATTCAAGGACTAAACTGTTAAAAGGGTCAAAACCCAAGGACTAAATTGTCAATTTCCCTTTTTCTAAACAGAAGCAAAATGGGCAATCATAGTAGCAATTTTCATTGGAGGTGAGAGCAGGAGTATTTTCGTTAGAGAATGTTCGGTTTGACCTAAAATAGTTGCCTACTAAGGACATATTCGGTTAAAAAAAAATTTAGGATTTTTTTTGAATCTTCACAATTCTCCAACAAAACATCATTTAACAACACATAAAAATAACTACAACACGTATACCAATAAAATTAACATCATATAAAAATTCTCAAAACACAAAAAATCCTCACAAAAATCCTTAACCGAATATCCCCTAAGTGAACATATCACCCATCAACAAGACTACGAGTCACTCTCAATCTCATTCATTAAACTCAAAGTCAAGCTTTACTTTTACAAATAATTTCAATTTATATTTTGACTCGAATTACTAATTTGAAACTAGTGAATATAGGTGGTATTAACTGAGCGCTACAACCCAACTGACCAGTTTTGAATGTATTTATCTAAAAAGAACATCAACAAACTCCATATAAAATGAAACTTTTGGCACCACAAATTTCTTAAATCCCATTTATAAATTTGATTTCATTGGTGAGGTTTGAATTTCTAGAAAGAATAAAAATCAGAAGCCACAGAATTGGTTAATTAGTTGGCCTCTAATTCTTGACTTCTAAAGCTGGGCTTGATTCTTGCAGAACAAACAAATAGAAAAAGTCAATATTTTACAGATTGCAGTTTCTCGCAGCTCTGCTTGCTTCAATTATAAGGCTTTTTTGCCGGGTCAATGGAGAAGTCATCTCTAGACTCCTATTTATTTCTACTAGGGTAGTTGAAGGGAAGCATCTAACCCAAAGGGCTATGTTCACATAGGCATGTGATACATGATGCCTACGTGTTCAAGAGGACAGACTCTTCAGAGGTCCACATGGCAAACCTAATTATCTTCCCCCTGTCACATCAGGGAGCCGGGACGTTGTGGTGGAGAGGAGATGCCATGAACATCCTCAATGCATGTAAAGCACATGAGTGCTTTTATTATTATGCATATGAATGTATTTGTTTCATTATTTTTATTTTTCATGTCCTCTAATTTCCAACATTTAGCAATAAAATAGTAAACTTCACCCACCTTTTTTGTTTTTTGTTTTTAGTAATAATAGAAATTCATATATCTATTTACGTGTATCGAATTCAAATATATCTAATCTAGTATCGATACGAGTTGAGTTCAACACTGCAATAAACTTCTAGCCATGCAGCTCCTCAAACTACATATGTCAGTCAACCTAATTGTGGAGGTGGCCCTAAAAAATTATTTGAACCTAAAAATTCAAACTTGAGACCTTATAGAGAGCACGCACACCCGTACGTCACATTCTTTGGTTTTCTCTTGCTAAAATAGAACTTGTTCTTTTCTTACAAAATTTGGATTTAAAATTTTCGTTGGCTTTGAAATAAATAAAATACTTTATGATTCACCCCCCCTTTTTTTAATTTTCTCAAATTCCCTTTTTACACATAAACATCCTTTTTTATGTTGTTTCCCTTTGGATTATTTTTTTCGTACCTGTATTTTAGGCGTGATTTTTTTTAAATGCATGATATTTAAGATAAGTCCACCTTAACTGGATCAGACAAACAAAACCAACAAAAGTTCATAGGCTTGTTTGGAAATGGGTCCAGGTCCTGGTCCTGGTTTTGGTTTTAAAGTTGAACCCGATTAACCATCGTCTACGAAAAGTAGAACCCTCTCATCGTAGCCTGCCAGCACATAGGCAGCTATTCTGCCATGCATGTACGCGCCCTCTCTCTCCGTCTGTCTCTTTTATTTTTTTTCCTTTGCATCATCGAGCTGCAGCCCGCAACCTCCTCAAGATCGTTGTTCGCCGTTCGCAATACTGAAAACAAGATAATCAATTTTTACTCTTTGAAGGAGTTGAACAAAAGCCCGACGGAGTGCTTTGCCTCTCTCTCTCTCTCTTTGTTTTCTTTTTCCTTTGCCTCGCCAAGGTCAAATGCACGCAGACCCTCACTTCTCTCCGTCGCGGGAACCACAACAAAGCCCTCAACTCATCAGGGACTCCCTTTCCCACCACAACAACAGCAACGACGATTCCACCATTCTCCACGACACAGACGTCACAATTCACTTCGAAACCACAACTCTAATCAACATGTCTATAGTGAAACACAAGCACCTCAAGAAAGTAGCCGAGTCTGCCAGTTCACTCTCCTATTTCACTCACCTTCGTGCTTCTCCATGTTCGAGTCCTCTTTGAATTGAAAGCAAATGGTGACAAAGGTTGCATAGAGGCGGTTCAAGAATGCAAGCGAGCCCTGCTGATAGAAAACCCTATTCAAGATAGCTTAGAAGACGACGAGGATGAGCTCCATGACTCGAGCCCGAAATTACTAGTCGAGAAAGTGAAACAAGAACTGAGAGATGGGTATTGGGAAGGTAAACCAGAAGCTACAATTTGAGAAATACAGGATTTCGGGTCGGCAAATGCGTCCCATTTTGGCCCTGTAGATATTATAATCACATACCTTCTAAGGAGGGCTGAAGCGAATCGAGGCTTGTTATGTACTCGAACTCTTGACAGACAATTGATGAGGTAAAAAAACTTGAGTTCTAAAAGCACCCAATTTTCGTCCATGGCAGAGAAGTTTGAAATTGTGTCTACTTGAGGATGATTTTTTTTTTTCCATTCCCAATTGGAGGAAAGAGTTAAAAAGAAGACTTACAACAACTATTTTTTAAGTCGCAGAAGATGACTTTGAAAAATCTGCACGAACATTATCCATGGCAGCAGCTTCATCATGGAAATAAAGGATTTGTCATCTGACGCAATATAAGGCTCGGTCACAAAGAGTTAAAATTTGCGCAGATATATGGAATGGCAGACATGCTTTCTTTTAAAAGAGAAGGTTGTAATATTCGAAGGGGACGAGTAGCTGCTACAGTGAGCAGACATCCCGATTTCCGTTTGTTGTTCTACCTTGTTATTTGACAAAGTCGAGATGCTCCTTGACAGGTATGTGTCAGCGGACCAGTATATGGTGACATTTCTTGTGGGGACCATTGGCCAATGAGCAAATCACACGTATCTGATAGTAAAGCCCAATGAAACCTGCCAAACACACAAATGAAAACCTGAGTTTAAACCGTGGTTTGAACCTCAGAACCAGAACCTGGACCGGTTCCCAAACAGCTATTCTGCCATGCCGTTAGGTTCTTCTCAAGTCGAGGTCAGAGCTAGGTTGGTACGAAGTAGAACTTTCGAGGGGAGATTGGGTCAAGGTCAGCTAGGTGGTGTTTGTTTGTGGAATTTTTGGAGTTTTGGAAATTTTGGATATTGAGATTTGTGAAAAAATACAGTATTTTATGAAAAAATGAGGAGAGAGAAGATTTAATTGAATAATATAATATTATTTTTATAATTTAATGAGGCTATAGAGATTATTTTATGATTGTTTGAAAATTTTGAGGAGTGAAAATATTGGGAAACAAATGCCCCCTTTGTGAAGTCGGAAAACCGACCGAAACCGACCTGATCGATCAACTCATTTGAATATGAATATAAGCACTAGAATTTGCATGTTTTATGCAACCTTAAGAGGTCCAACCGGCTCGATTTCTCTTTCCATCCCCCTGACTGGCTCACACGCCAAAATAGCTAATTGCCCTCTCAATATTGTAACCTACTTCCATAAAATTTGTGATAGAGAAGGAGGCTCTTATTTTTTGCCACTTTGAGTGAGCATTTTTCTCTATCAAAATTGATCTATTTATGCAATTCCTTCTTCTATTTATTTAATTTCTAATTAAACTATAATTATAATGATTATAAATAGATAAATGTATATTGTTAAAAAATATAATTGAATTAATTAAATTTTACTTGAGTTAACTAAGCTTTGCATCATGTTCTTTTAATTTTAAGACATTTCACCTACATAGTTTAGTCTTCCTTCAATTTATACCCGTCGTCCGTTATTTTGAACGGAAAAGTCGTGTTCTGCATAGCTCATTTGCCAATTTTCCTCGGATATTTTAAAATAGTTAATTACACTTTGCACCCAGTTCTTTTATTTTTGAGACACTTTGCGGTCATGTGTTCTGCACGTGGTTGAATTTTTCATTCGAAATAACGTATAAATTGACAGAAAAGTGTAAAGATCCCAAACCACGTAGATGAAATGTCTCAAAATAAAGAAAAATAAAAGATGATGCAAAATATCAAGACCTCCAAATCACTTGAGATGCAAAGTGAAATTAACTCATTAAATAAGGAGGGAAATCAATTGCATCTGATCTTTATACACCAAGCACAGACGGATCTAGTTTAGATAATGTAATTGAATTTACGTCTTTTTATTAACTTGAACTTTTAGGGTAATTGATTATTCAAGATGGTATTATGTCAGTAGTTTACAATTCAAATTCTGCCTCTAATCTGTCTCTAAGGACCAACCTTGCATCAACTTTGTCGGCAATTAGTGATTTAATCGAGTGATAATTGAGGAAACTATACTCACTTTAACTACTACTCATCATCTCAATCCTCTAAACACTACTTTTACTTCCTCTAGAC
Organism: Myrica gale; assembly: GCA_963930655.1. Taxonomy (NCBI): domain Eukaryota; kingdom Viridiplantae; phylum Streptophyta; class Magnoliopsida; order Fagales; family Myricaceae; genus Myrica; species Myrica gale. The sequence continues at coordinate 27,498,769 of OZ005598.1, read as the reverse complement.
ACTACTTTTACTTTTCTTTTTTCAATTCTTATGTGGAATTAAGAATCTGATCCTACCAATTATTTCAGTGGGCAAACCCATTCCGACCCTGAACACCCCCACCTACTAACTCGCAAAAAGCAAGCACACCCATAGCCTTCCCAAATCAAAAAAATTTCTCTTCAATGCGAGACATTACAAGATGACATGAATATTAATACGTCTATAAGTTTTTTTTTCCCAATTCCTGTCTCGTTTTGGATGTAATTACTGTATTTTTCTATTTTAAGTGAGAGTTTTTAATAAAATTCAGAGGTAAATTCATTATTTCTTTAGATATATGTATGTGTGTGTGTGTGTGTGATTTGTTCAAAATTGCAGGGGTATACCGTTATTTTCTTTCACCTCCCTCTTACTTGATTCCCAAGAGACTGGTCTAAGAGCACCATTCTTGGGTGAAAATTAGGTTGTGTTTTTTAGATAAAACTAATCCAATTAGTAAAGAAAATAACATATAATCCTCAGAAAATAAGCCAACCGCTGTAAATATAAATTACGGCATGTCGTTCGACGTTCAGGTTAAAAACAGAACAGGGGAAATTACAGCACTTCAGACTAAAGAAAAAGTAAAATCATTTGCTTTATAAACAGCCGCTGCATGTACATGTCAGAAGAAGGAAATAAAAGAAAAAACTGCCCACCAAACAATCAAGGGGTAAAAAAAGCAAAACAAAAGACTGTTTCCGTCATTAGTTTTGGTCATTTCTGAGAAAGAAAAAGGCAGAGAGTTCTGCAGATACCTTAACTATTAACAAGAAGACCCAACGAAATTACTCGAATTATCAACAAAGTCCTTTCAGAGGATCCAACCTGTTCGCACTTCTCAAACAGTTACTGAGAACAGGCACCGCAGGAACTACCAAAGCCTGTGGACTCCTTCGAATTCCTAATGTTTATGGCATATCCTAGAATAGGCTAAAACAGAGCAGAGTACGGAGGCTCTAGTAGGGACTATAAACGAAGGTTTTGTACAGAAAGAGAGAGAGTCAATCAATAAGAGTAGGCTAATCGCTGAACCACACGATCCCTGAGAATTCCATTGTAGAGAGCAGCCCTATTAGCAGGCATTCCTCTGATTTTAGCTGCACTCTTTTCTAACCTCTGTGGTGGCGAAGTTGACGAGGCTGATGATAAATTGTTGGTTATACCATGCTTCCTCCTAAACTCCTCTCCGTCCCCTCTTGGATCCACCACATCTTCTGCAAAGTGCACCCTTTTCTTCTTCTTCTCACTCTTCTTAATCTTTCCCTCTGTTTCACCCACCAAAGAGAAAAAAAAACACCCATTAGCAAAGACAAAAAGAATTGAATGCATATATCGGTCAATGCAGTAGAGAACCATTTTCTGCATACCAGTTGGGATACAGGAACGCAGAATTGGCGGAGTGGACTGAGCGATTTGGTCAACAGGAAATTCGGTTTCTGGGAGAGACTTTTGGAGGCGAAGCACGAGGAGGACAGCGGTGCCGGAGACAGCCATGGCTGTGGCCAGGACCACGCCTTGCAGGCCTGTAATTGAAGACATGGCTTCAAGAAAGAAGCAAGTTGGACCCAAAAAAAGAAGTATATATGAATAGAGGTGAGAAGTATATATGAATAGAGGTGATGTAAGGAGCTGAGAAGAGAGAGGGGGAGGGGGGGTCTTATAATTCTCTTAACGTTGGTGGTAAAGCAGTACGAGCTGCGACTATTGTATTTGAATCAAGAGGTTATTGTTTAATTGGGAATATACTATGAGAAGGAATAGGTAGGGGTGAATAGCGGACTAGTCAGAAGCATAATTTGACATTCCGACATTCGGTCCGCTAACTAGTGGATGACCAAAATAGAGTTCGCTTCCGCTTCTGACTCTTAGCGGACTTAGCGGAATTCCGCTATCCGCTTCCGCTAAGTCCGCTAAGACAAGAACAACCAAATATATGTATTATGCGTCTCATTCAAAGAGATATGTAAATCTCCACAATCACAACATCCAATACTACAACACCTATATTGACATCCATCCTGCATTAATTCCACAATTTAGCAATGAACATGAGAGAAGCAATGAACCATAGTACTTTTGCAGCACAAAAGAAGCATTATGGAGCCACATAGACAGATTAGAGAAGTTAACTGATGCTCTTACTACAAGGCAACAAAATATTAGCTAACAAAATATCTGCAATTAACCAAACATGCTATACAATATTAAAATATTCAAAAATATCATGTTTACAAGTATAAGCCTCTACATAGACGTTAAAAGCCCCTCTTCCTTGTAAACTTGTCATAGACAATTAGTAACACAAGAAACTTCAAATAGAAAAGATTGAGACAGTGTACTCTTTCACATACAGAACGAGCATAAAACGAATTTCATCATTTAGCCAACTCTATAAATATGAAAGACCAAAAGACCACAATAACTTTTTTCCACTTGTGAATGAAGTTTACTGATATTCTACCTTTTCAACAACCTTTAATAAGACAACAAAATTGTAAACAAAGAGCACATGCCTGAACCAAAACAATGGCCAAAATGGTACAGTGCACAAGTGCACAACAATTCACATATGCAGTGCACAGAGATTTTTTACATATGCAGTGCACAACAATTCACATATTCACAATGTCCAATATCTTTTACATTTGACAATTCACAATGACCAATATCTTTTACATATGCAGTGCACAACAATTCACATATTCACAATGTCCAATATCTTTTACATTTGACAATTTACAATGACCAATATCTTTTACATATGCAGTGCATAACAATTCACATATTCACAACACAGATGCACAACACGGATGCACAGATTCACAACATAGATGCACAAATTCACATCAATTCACAACAACTTTACAACAAAGATCACAGATGCACAACAACTTCACAGCTTCACAACACAGATGCACAAATCACAACAGGTTCACAAATCACAACAGGTTCACAAATCACAACAAGTTCACAACAATTCACAAAGATCTGTTAACAATTTGAAATTGAAAGAGAGAGAGAGAGACAAAGAGATGGTGACAGAGAGAGAGACAAAGAGATCATGCAACCGAGTGGAGAAAGAGACTAGAGAGAGAGATAGAGAGACATATAGAGGTTAACCGTTGCACAACTTGCACTGGCCGCCCGCCGGAGCTCAGAGACCGTTGCACTAGCCGCCCGCCGGAGAGACTAATGGCAGATGAACACGACGAACACAGAGAGAGAGAGAGAGAGAGATGAGGGAGTGACTGTGAGGAGAGCTAGAGAGGGCAGAGGGCCGAGAGGGGTCGCGAAGGCCGAAGGAGATGGTGGGGGTGGGGGGAGACGACTTTAGGTTTTCTAATACCGTGGATGATCCACAATATTTTTTTTTTATAAAAAAAAACAATAAAACGACGTCGTTCGATTTAAAATAGAACGACGTCGTTTGCCTATTGAGTTAATTAAAAATAATAAAAAAACTCGGAACCGATTTTTCAGGTAAACCGCTGGAAAACTCCTCTTCCGGTTCCTGTAAGGGGCGGACCTCATCATCCTGGAACCGGAGATTCGCCGGTGACCGGACCGGACTTACACCCCTACCCATGACACTGCCTACGTTATCTTCTTCCCCAAGAGCCAAGGCCTTAGCTTGCGGTTGAAAATTGAATGCGCTTAAATCATGCACTTACGTTTTTTTTTTTGTCAAAACTTCATCCTTTATTCAAAGCAAGTCCCCACAAACCAAGGGATTAAGGAGGGTCTGTCCCCGCATACAGCCAGGATACATCAGGAAAATGCTCAACACTACAGGGATTCCGACCTGAGAGAAACTCAGTGGCTGCCCAACGAGCTAAAAGATGCACAGCCTCATTCGCACCACGACGGACATGACTAAACTTACAATCATGAAATTTGCTACTAAGAGATAGTATTTCAGTGAGAAGATAATGGATTTTCCAATTTGTATCATGGGGATTATTTTGAAGAGCAGACATAAGAATAGCCGAATCACCTTCCAAAACAATATGGGTATGTCCCAACTGAAGAGCTAACTGCACTCCCACCTTGGCCGCTTCCGCTTCCCCAACTAAAGGCTCCACTGCATCAATAATTGAAATCTTGAACCCTCTCAACTGTCCTTGAGAATCCCGAATAAGAGCCGCCACCGCTGCAAAGCCATTCCGGATGGCTACATCGACATTGACTTTAACAAACTTCTCTGGGGGAGGCTTCCAAGGATTGCAGCTGGAGTTCACATTTTTAGAAGCCCATGCGACCTGGTGCTCCCAGCTAAGCCTGCGAACCCGTTTTGCCAAGTCATCTGCTGTCCAACACTTGCTATAATGGACCAGTTGATTCCTGCAAACCCATATTAAGTCAATAGCGTTCACCGTAAATATCTGGAAGAAATGTTGCACTTACGTTTGTTTTTTAACTTGCATAATTATTCCAAATTTTTTACCCAATTTTTTTTTTTTACAATAATCCAAACTTTGGATATATAACTGAAGTTTTAGTAATGCGTCAAAGCTAGAAATGATGTCATGTACTTGTTAGATAAAATTGTGACATGTCGTTGAAAATTTTATTGACAAACAACTATGATTGGACAGGGAGAAAGGAAAAGGGTTGGGACCAAGTATTATGCTAATATTCCAAAAAGATTCCATTGCCTTCATTACCTAAAACGACCGTGCATTCAATATTTAATACAAAAAAAGAAGATCATGCATGTGCGGTAATCGCCTGTGTCCGTATATCTTCTTTTATAATTTTTCATTTTTATTTGGATGCCCTTGTTGTCTGTACTTGAAACCCTGGTTCATTAATGGGTCCTGTCCAACTTTTCCGATCGAGTAACCATTTCTCTTATCAGGGTAGCTCTAAACATAACCGAAAATTTATTTATTTATTTTTTCTTAAAAAACCCTAAAAAGAAGAAAAAAGGAAGCTCAGATCCGTCCATTTTCTTCTTGATTATTAAAAAAATGGAAAAAGAATGCACACATCATAAAAGCTCAAGATGAGTTTAGGTCATTGTTGAAGAGACCTAGTTAGAGATATACACAGACCTAAACAATAGCTTTAGACAAAGAAAAATGGCTCCGGCCCCTTGAATTTGCAATCAACCATGTGTTCAAGAGCATTTAAGGGATTAGTTAAGGTTTAATTTGTTCTTTAAGATTGAGTCAGCCTCTAGAAAGGCCATCATCAGTGATTAGACGTACCACGAACTTTTCTCTTTTCTCACCCCATTCCGCCACAGGGCGGCTGAAAGGAGTTGGCATGTGAGGCGATCTTAAGACCCCTAATTAGGAAGGCTCCCATTATAAAGGTTTTATATTATATATTATAGTAAAATTAAAATTTTAAATTTTAAATCTCTATATTATAACAAAATTAAAAATTAATGTGAAGAAAAAAAACCTAATTTTTTAGATAAAAATTAATTAAAGACCTATAAAATTGAAATATTTAAAAAGTAAAAATAAATAACAGTTATATCTCGATATAGATTAAGCGGTTTAACAGTTTTATCTATCGAAAATACTAATTTATTGGATAAACTTGAATACAAAAATTTAATTAATAATTTTTATATCTAAAAAGTCAAGAAGTAAATTTATAATTTAACTTTAATATTTTTTTTTACTTTAAAAGACCGTATGACTTGGCTAAAACCCCCCAAAGGATGAGCCGCCATGTTCCGCCGATGCCTTCAACAACTCTGCTTAGAGAGAGGGGGTGATGACATGTGCGTTTTCTTCCAATGAAACAGAAGGCTTACAAAACTGGGAACTCCTCTGTTTTTTAGCGTATACTCTTGAAAAGTTTCGAGAATCTGCAAACACTTTTGGAAGTGAAACTTCTTCCTTATAACCGAATAGGTCTCTGGGGGGACTTCGAAAGGTGCCCGAACCTTCCAAAGAAAGAAAAAGAAAACTTTGAACAGGGAAAACTATCTTGCTGAAAACCAAAATCGGTCACTTGTAAACACTTGGCTGATTAGAGTATTTGGGAGTAGTTAGTGAGAGCAAGATAGAGAAAATAATCTTATTGAAAAAGAATTCAAGCGAATAATCTAGCCAGCTATGGATAAGGCTGATGATTCTTCTTCTTAAAGTCAAAGTTCCCAAAACCAATATTGGTGGACACGGAATAGTAATTATTACAATGCAGTTTTCACAAAATACAGCGTAAGAACAAGGACTTTGGAATAACTAAAATAAAAATTAAATATATTTCTAATTTTAGAATTGGGTTGTCTTTCGATTTTTATCATAAGATTTTAATTTTAATTTTTATCAGAATATTTTTGCTGATTCTAATGTCGTCATTGTGGTTCATTAATGCATGCATGCATATCATCTCAGATAAGGATCATAATCTCATATCATATCATATCAACCTTCTGCTAATCACGTGTGCAATTTAATCATAATATTTGAATTTGTTGAAAAATATATTGGACACACACATATATGAATGTATATGTATGTATTGTGTATATATATACACACATACATCTATTAGTATTTTGCTCTTTGCCTTGGTGGATATGTTGAAATTGCTTTTGTTTTCTGTTGGCTCAGGAGACCTATGATTTCTCAAATGATTCCTTATTTATTCACAATTCTTTCTAATTTCTTGCTATTCGTTCTAGATTTACTCCAATGCCTGAAGGAAAGATGTCAAGGTCGCGAAGGTGGTCTAGGAAACAAAATATAGTACATTTAACTTCTCCTTCAATTGGATTAGAACTGTTTGCAAAGCGGGATTGACTAGACTACAGTGAAGAGGTTGTGTGCAAATTTACAGAACGTCTGACAATTATCACCCATGGACCCATGGTACTGGGAATTCTGAGATGAACCAAGAAAAGAGCTTATTTCATAGATCAGAGAAAAGGAATTAAGTAGTGAGAATTGGAGGAAGTAACTTAGACTTGGATCCAAGAACTTTAGCCTTGGTGTCTGGGAAAAATTCTGTCCCAGGTAGCTCTGTGACCTCACCATTTTCAGTGATACTGATGGGATAACTGAGCAAATGGCCCGGCAAGTCATGGTCCAGTGTCTCACAAGAGTAGAGATCCCAGTACTTTCCGGCAGTTTGGTTCACTTTTTGAATGCATTCCAGGCTTTGTGGATGGAGGAAGGATTTATCTAGCATGCCCAAGTGTTCATACCACAATGCCATTCGGAAACCGTGGATCTGGCCCCTGGCTTGCTGCCTATCGGCTAGGTGAAATGGTTGATAGCCACCCATGGCAATCTCTGAATCCCTGGCACCATCCATTGACCTCTGATTTATGTTGGCAGATCCAATGATTATGTATTCGTCGTCAACTGCAAAATGCAGGAATGGTCCAAACCTAGTTAAAGCCTCAAGAACCTGTATGAGTTCACTGTTCACACAATCATAACAAAGGTGCGTTTGCTCATTCTCAGTTAAATGCAAACAAGTGTGTATCTGGATTTCCGAAAAAAGTTGTTAAGTGGGAATTTACATGGACTTGGGAGGCACTAATCTCTTCTGTTTTAGCAAAAAATCGTGCATCTTGCAATAGAAAAATTCGCTCTTCTTGCTATTACAATGCTTAAAAATCATATTTTTAAGGGAAAATGTCATTTCAACCTCAACCAGACATATAAGAATGTGGATGCAAAAGTGTGTGTTGGGGGGGGGGGGGGTGTGTCAAAGATTTCCAACCAAACAACCAAAAAATAGGCACATAAACCAATCAAGACAAATTTCACGAGCTGATTTACCTATCATCATCTTAGCATGAACATATATCATGAAACGCCTGGCTTGCTGAGCTCTACTATAATCTGTACCATGTTCTGGTTTCTCTGAAGATTCATGTTCTCCACTTTTTTTCCTCTCTCGATTGCCCAGGCAAAAGAATGCCAAGTAGTCCTTTGGGTCTGCCTCAATCCCCTTGGTTTGGAGGGCCTGAACTATGTCTTTGTACATCATCGCCATTGTCATATTTTGCCATTTCAATATTTCCTGCACAGAAGAACTCTCTGGGACACCCTCTGGCCACAATGGAATGACAATATAGACACTAAATCTTTCTCCTGCCTCGATCTTGCTAACAATCTTTAGTGACAGTTCTTTTGGAATAAGATGCACAGCACCGATCTCCTCAACCTTAAAGTATTGTGAATTCCAACAGAATGAGCTTCCAAGAAAATACTGATTTTCAATGTATATGAAACTCTTTGCTCGTCTAATGGCATTGATATAAGCGTCCTGAATACTTCTTTCAATTATGTTATCTTTCCAAGTGACGAGACCTGCTCTGGCTGCATCCTCAGGAGTCTCAGGGAATCCTAAGGCAGCTCCTCCATCAATTGACCGGAACAATTGAACATTCCATGTATCATTGTCCTGTGGGTACATAACAGGAGATGGGGCTATGAATACTTCATCTAACTCTCTCAATTGAAGAAGCAAGTCCTTTATGCCTTGCTTCCTCCATCTCTGCTCGAAATTGAATAAGACATCCCAGGCAACCGGCCCATCTAATCGGCAGTGAATGTCATGCCAAGGCTCCCTAGGTCCACCTTTTTTAATTGAGGAGCCAGCAAAGTTGGGCTGATGAAAATCATCGTGGTGAGCTGTATCTAGAGTCCTGAAGATGGAGTGGAAGGGAGTGTCATATCTCCCATCACAGAGATCAATGCCACCTATGAAGCTCACTATCCTCCTCTTTTCAGATTTTCTATCGGGCAACTCGCTGTCCACCACCACAATCTTCTGGTGATGTGTGAACATGGTTGAAACCTCCAAGTCTTGAACAATGCTTCCAGCGTTGTCAGGATTACGGGGGCATAAAACACAGTGGACTCCAGTGTTATGGAAATAGCTTCCTGTATCTTCATCATGGGTGGCCATTACTCCATCACTCTTTAGTAATTTTAGAGATGTTCTGTCATCCCAAACAAGCATCAAGACCCGAACCCCTTCACTTGCCTTCTTTTTAAGAAGCTCCCCCAGGGTCAGCTCTCCCCCAGGCTTTTGTCTCCTCAAGTCCCTTATCAACGTGATCTTAGTATATACAGACCAACCGGCAATGTATATCAAATGCTTTGCGGCAGAAATAGCATCAAAAACATCTTCCCAGCATCGGTGTGGCTCATAAAACTTACCCCCAGCAAGAGGGATTTCAGGAATAAACTTGTCTGGGACATGAGCATCTTGGTAAAGAGTAACTCTGCAACCATGTCTCTGTTCAAAGAAGGTGTGAGGGACTCCCGGGAACTTATCATTTCTAATTCCTCGAGACCAACAACGCTCTCGAGTGACATCAAAAAATTGTAACTTCACATGGATATAGGGACTTCCGTGGAGCGGTTTATGGTCATTATTCAAGATCTCAAGCCATCTGTCCACTTCTTCTCCATTTACTAATTCTCCAACAGGCATATAAGCTCTGCCCAGTACTCTTGCCCCAATGTGATTACCTTCTTTGATAGAGAATACAATGTGAGAAGCCTTGTGAGCGCAGTAAATGTTGAAAGACTCGTACCACTGGGGATTTGAGCATTCATTTTCTACTAGTCTAGTACGGGCAACTCTAGCATTCTCTATATCTATTGCTGCATAGAACTTGGAAGCGCCTTCTCCAAAGCCCGGAGTTTCTTTGTTTTCCCATAGCTGCTGGAAAAATCATTGACAATTTGATTTTAGAAAAATAAATCTGAAATCAATTCCTTGAAACGAAAAAACAAGGTTCTCATTTCGCCAAAAAGCATGGAAGAGGAAATCTAAAATTTGAAATCTTCCCATTGTTGATGTTTATGCATTCTTTAGACTCAAAGTTAATTTCCTCTACCCACTATTCTGGAAGATCGAACGAACCAGTGTGAGAAAAGGAATCCTTAGGAGAAAGACTAGAAAAGTATAATAATGGCGTTTGAAATCAAAATTTTGAGTATGAAAATTGATGAAAAAGTTGGTGAAAAAGTAAAAAAAATTTATGAGTTGGTAAAAAAGTTTATGAGAGAGCCAAAAAGCGAGGAGAGAAATTTTTGTAATGATAAAAAAAGTTTAGAGAATTAAAATTTTGATTCCAAATGCCATGTAAACCAAACCATCCATCCTTAGCAGTATAATTCTGATGAACTTGATGACCAAAAAGTAGTTGAAATATACATTAAAAATTACAATTTCCAACATTATGCTTACCATGTTAGAGATCAGAAAGAGGAGACAGATATTAAATAGCCTAATCAATGCTTTAACGTTTGAAAGTTCATGCATCTTGATGGGTTAATGGTGGGTTCCTTGACGTTTTAAATTATGTAACGTGGGAACATCTCATTATGATCTTTGGCACATAATCGCAAGTAAAGCAGAAATGAGAAAGCTACCAGACTAATAATATATGCAAAAGATTCATATGAACAGAGAGAGAGCATATATAGACACATAGGATAATGCCAAAATTATTCATATGAACAGAGAAAGGGAGAGCTTAATTTCTTCTCTCCTCAAAAGACTTCTGACTTTGATGCATAGCAACATCTTTTCTCCTTTTGTTTTTCCTTTACGTCTTCATTTTGTTTTTGGATGAACAACGCTATTGTTTGATTTCCTCTCCCTTATAACCATATTTCACAAGAAGAAATGAAGAATAAGCAAAAGCAAGACGGTCGTAAAAGAATTCTGCCCTTCTAGAGAGAAGAAAAACGTGGATATAATTTTCAGAACAACATGAATGCACCTTGCAGAAGAACACGCAGCAACCTTTGACAGGAAGTCTATCAACCTCGAAGACTGTAGCACGAAGGGTCCCGTGCAGCAGCAGTTGGGACATCACTTTTCTTATTTCCCGCACCGGAGAGACCTCCTCTGTCTTAAAGTTCCGAGACAAAGTTGTCGAATGAAAAACCACAATGGACCACTGTTAAGGACCAGAAAGAACCCCACAAAATCAAAAGACGAAGGAGAAGGAGGTCAGGCAGATGACCTGGAACAAATAACATTGAGTTGACGAGAAGAAAGTCAGCAAACAGAAGTTCTTGCGGAAGAAGTAATGTGAATCCCAGAGTTGAAGTTAGAAAAGGAATTGGAAGAAAATAATATTATGATCTGAAGGCAGTAGTGGTTTAGGTGAAGTAGGAGCAAAGGAAGCTAACTTGATTGGTAAGTTAGTTTTATATTTTAACTCTAATCTCACTTGCATAAAATAATTGTTTCCCAGAGAGATGACAAACGAATCCTTCAAGCCATCCATTAATGACCAGTTGGCCGCGAAAAAGCCGGTCTTTTACTAAGTAGAATTTCAGGTGCCAAACTACAGGGGGGAGGAAAATTATGATAATAATAGTTGTAGTCGTAGAGACCGGCGAGCATCATTTAGTACATGTTCACACATATATTTCTTCCAGATTTGAAGAGAGAATCGATATTGTGTAGGTGAATGAGGCTTCTGTCTTTTCTCTCTCTTTTCTGCTTGAGTATTTGAAAGATACAGAGAAAGCCTATAGTCATACAGGTTTGTCTTGTCATTTTAATCTTGCCAAAGAATATGGTCTGTTTTAGCTTTGCGTATTAAATTTAAACTGTATTTTCTAGAGTTTTCTTTATGTTATTTTTGAGTAATGTACCGAATCAATTATGCATTTGTGTGTTGATCCATTTATTAATGTTAGATGAATCAGGTCACTCTCTCTTGCCATTCCACCTAGCCATTTAGACCTCTCCTTGTCTCAACACAACCTTTCACTTCTCCAATACAAGCCTTCGTCTTCCTATGCACATTCATCCTATCTTGTCAAAATTCATAATTGGTCATGGGAGAAGTTTCATATATCTTGTTGGAATTACATGGAAATTATTTAGAACCTCTATCCTCGTTTTATATATATACTCTAGCCTACCTCTCAAATCATTCATTTCATCAATATCCCACCTAAACCCACAAAAGGGAGAGTGTTACTAGTTTTGTCTCAAGCTATCTCCATAGTTTGGAAGTGTGGTCCTATCTAAGTTGTCTTATCTCTTTTTTCAAATAATAAGTGTGTTTCTTCTATTTTGGTTGAGTCCTTAAGCTAGTGTAACTTTATTACACTATTTGAGAATCGATTGTTCCAGATATTAGTTTAACTTGATTGCTTCGTTACGGTTTTTGTGCTGTAGGGTTCTTATTAGTTGGTTACTCTTTCGTTTGAGCTGCTCACAAACTTATGGTGTATTGGATGCTACTTTTGGATTAAAGATTTTGTCTTTTGTGTTTCTCCTTTCAATTTGATGAAATAGTGCCCTGTTTTCCTCTTCTCAATTGCCTGCTATTTCTTCAGGCACAACAGGTCAAACACAGGGACCAAAGTCGCAATTGTATGAATAATTTGGAGCATACACCAGTTTTTTACCGGGTCACACCGGACCTTGAGGGTGGCCCCTAGGAGATAATTGCACGAGTGGGATTTCAAACTCTGGACCTACACAATAAGAGATACTTATCAAGGCTCGGCTTGGAACTTGAGCTACCCTTTTAGGGTTGGAATGAACTTTTCATACTCAGCTAATTAGGATAAAGGGTGGAGAAAAGAATCCGAGAATGATTGAGATATGCCGACTCTTAAAATAGATGACTCAAAGGAAAGAAGAGTCCCCAAATGTGCTTTTCTTTCACGGCAATTTTTAAAGGCGTTCAGATGTCCCCAACAAACCTAATCCAGTCAACTTTTTTTTTTTGGTACAAACAACCACTGCTTAACAACAGCCAGATAATGCACTCACTGTACAACGTCATGAAAAGAATGCTTACACTCTGTACATAGATCTTAGCAAATCACATGTTCATCTGACTGTGGTTGATGTCAATGAAATCGATCCTAGGAAAAAGATAACAAAAGAATTGTTTTGGGTTAGATTAACTCAAGCAATAGCATATGTCCGCTTTCATTGCTACAAAACATGTTGATAGAGACATGAGTATACAAGAAGCACATCTGCGTTGGGTCTACGGAGACAGCCGATAGGAAGATGTGTCAGGACTGAGATCCTGAGCTACCCGAAGAAGCTGTTCTATGTTGATATCAGGGTAGTGCTGTAAAAGTTTTAAGTTAGCCACAAAATCACCACTTAGTAGCCTGCTCTTAACACATAGCAGCATTGCACAACAAACTCGTAGAAGCATATCCTGTAGTCAATGAATTTTGCTTCCGATAAATGAGAATGCAGAAAGATTGGTGAACCATTGTGTTAGACATGAAAGAAGATGGCCAAAAAACTAGATTAACTGAGAGAAGATCAGTGCAATGAAGTTACAGTCACAAGTAGCTGAGGAAGGGAGAGATAAAAAGAGGGAAAGAGAAGGACCTGCACGCCAAAAGGATTACCCAAAAGAGAATCCCAAATTCTCATGATGAATTGAAAATTGAATTCTTGAGTGAGTAGCAACGTGATCCACCTGAATGCATAGAATTGTGGCCTCACCTGCTCAAAGAACCAAAAGACATAAGATTGCACGTTTCAGTGTAATATGAGCGAGCAGCTCTAAGACAATTGAGTTCTTAGTGACTAAGATGGCTCCCAGAAGAACTCAAAACAACAGAATATTGTATTAGATTTACATCCTAAACAGTATCCATCAGACTTCGCTTTGATTAACTCACCTTGGTTGTAAACTCGAGATACCACCACAATTCTTCATCATTGGCTTTTAGAAACTCCGATAAGCGAGAAAGGGTGGAAAGGATTCCAACTGCACTATTATCCAGTTGTTGACAAAAATGATCTACTGAGTCACTCAAGAGTCTGACAAAGCAGGAAAAGCTATCTGCTTCTGCATTTACCTGCATAGAAGAACAAAATGTTTTTACTCATGGTTAGCCTTCCAAGTTCAACAACATAAAGCAAAATAAGAAAGTTTAGATGCAAATGGATTATCAAATGACACGAGAAATAAAAGAAACCAACTTATAGAATCTCTCATTCAAATCCAAAATAATAAAGAAGTGTCTATGAAGTGTCGGAATTTTTTTTTAGGATATTAAGAATAAGGTATAGGCCGCAGGAAAAAAGAAATGCACTAGGTGGTGAAAACAGCCCATCTATGGAGTAAGCTGTGAGAATTAAAAATCATTCTGCCAGTCCATTGGGTTTCTCAGAGATCTGCACGGCTGGCAAAACATGGAACTATGAACTTTGGCGCCAAAACACTCTCAAGTCACAGATACCTAGAGCTGACAATAAGATAAAGTCTAATTCGAGTAGAAAAAAAGGACAATCTGCAGAAAATTTCTTACAGCATTTTGTTCATCAGTGTCAGTACTAAACACATAGAATATTGGTGCCAAGACCTCATTCATGCCTTGCACATATCGGATTGCTGGATTCAGTTTTGCAAACAGGATAAGAATGTTTCTCATTGCTTCCTGTAGATGGAAATACAGCACAGTATAAGTGTGTGATTCTGGTGTATCTTCAGCTTGAGAATTCTTATACATAAATAAAAAAAACTAAAGAAAGTGTTAGGATTAGGCAATGAAATACTCTGTTTCTCCTACTGAATGACGAATCAGCAGAAAAGAATTTCATATCTGGGTGTGTACGTTGCAAATCACGATCAATCTGTTCAACGAGCTCTGTATGCTAGAAATAAATGAATGTTTACGGACAAACGTCAACTCGACTATATAAGAAGGCATCAACTCCATTACAGCAGCAGACATCCAAGAGAAACCTTAAATAGGAGGACATTCACCTGAAAGTATTGATGCCAGACACTTGCTTTACCAAGGCTCAAAGGATGGTCTTCTTGAGAAATTTCACGTCGCCTTAGTGGCCCATCCATGATACTGTCAACGTGCTGCTCATTAGAACTAGATGCTTCATCTTTTCTCCTTCTAACTTCTGACTGTCTGGATTAAAAATTTCCATTAGTGCCTCGTAACCACAAACCAGAAATAATGCACCTCATATAATCCGCCTAAGAAATTGATCTGCAGCTAGACGAGTCCAGTAACAATGTGAACAAGTGCTTGATTTAGCTGCATCTTACAGGACTCAGGAGAAGCTCCTCTTTTAGCTTGGCATACTTCTGTCTATTCTCAGTCAGCTCCTTTTCCCAGAGGCACGAGAAGGAGGTAAATAACCTAGGAGCAGCTGCTTGAAAACATATGAGGGCGATCAATACTCATACTCAAACTATCACAAGTATCAAATTATATAAATTCCTACTATCTTTGTTGGTGAAACATGCTAGTATTCAAGAATCATCTTGATATCTAGACTAGAAATGGATCTTTTAGTCCTTCGACTTTGGAATAATCCCCAATTTAGTTGCCTTATAACTGTTAATATATACATATACATAGGTCTGGAGTTATACATAAGTACCGATCTTTATATATGTATTTTTTTTTCAGTTTTCCATTGGAGAAAATAGAAGAGAGCCCTTCTTTCTTCTTTTTTTCCTAGGCAAGTGAAATATATATATTAATATTCAAGAATAATACAACCGGTACAAGATAGGAAAAAGGCCAGAGAGCCAGCCAAAAACTTAAATGGACCTGAAGGCCCCTACAATATGCCCGACACAAGCGCCGAAGCCACCAACAGCCACGAGGGCCCTTCTATTTGTGAAAAGCCTGCTTGAAAATGGGTAACTTGGTTGGTTGTCTAGATGCAGTGTCGAGACGTCTACGCAGTAACTTTCTGGAAACAGGGGCCTACACATACATGCATGCAGACATACAAGCACACAGAAGTACTCTTCTGATATCTTGATCAGATGAAAACCTCCTGCTACCAGTAGATTGTTCATCATTTATGAAAAAGGCATCCTTTACAATTGATGCAAGATCAGTGTTGCTTTTCAAATGCATCGACTGAACAAAGGTAAGTTCAAACGAGCTACATACTCCTTAACTGGGACATGAAGCTTCAGACGAAATTCCTAATCATCCAATTAGTGCAGTTATAGTAAAATGGATGATTCAGGCAGTGCTTATATTATCGTAGACGATCTGCTCAATGCCTATTCGATCATAATGACCTCATATAACAATGATATGATTTGGGATAATGAGAACTAGGAAATTAGCAGCACCGGATTTTAGCCATAAGCATTCAGCAAATTAGTTAACTTTGCGATTCTTCATCTTCAAGAACTTATCGATGAACATCGCTTGGGTTCACTTGGTGGAAGTTCATTTTCTGCACTAAACTTACAATATCCAGAATTTATTGCATAATGTAAACATGGCTAACCAAAGAATGGGACCCTTACCTTCCAAGCTGTTGCACGCAAACCTCCTCCATCAGGAAGCCCTGTACTAGCAATTCTTTGTTAGTTTTCCAAATTTATCTCTGGTTGAGAAAGCTGATTAATTCAAAAGGAAAAATCAGAGAAAAAATAATCAAAAGTCCATTTCTAAGAAACATAAACATAAACATAAGAAGAATTCACTTAGTTTCGATTCCTTTTCCAACATTTTTTCAGTGACCTAACTAAGCGTAAGACCAAGCATACAAAATTAAACCTCCACATAAATTCTTCAGAAATCTATAACCTACCCAAATTACGAAGCTAGAAAAAAAAGGTACCCATAAACTAAGTCTACAATAAAAAAGGCCCCTATCTTTCTACACTTCTATCAGATTAAAGCTCAGATGCCACACCTCATATTCAAGATCGGATGTTTTCTCATTGGCCGCAATGACTTGCAACGCCGAAACCGGACCTGCCACCTCTTTGTCGGGTCTCGGCCGAACTTTTACATCCGATTCTTCCACAAATTTATCATCATCCTGGTTCTCTCTATCAGATCCAAACCCGTTAGGCTGAAATGTCTCGAGCTCCTCTCCGGGCTCAAGTACTATATCCGAGCCTCCATTATCTTCTTCTTTGTCGTAGAAGCCAGCAACCAAGCTGCCGAGCCGGTCAGGGAAAGCCCGGCGGGCTTTCTCGGGGACCGGCAGCTTGAGCTTGCCTTTGAGCATGGCGGGCGTGTTGGGACCAGTTCAAGGGTGGAGACTCGGGCGAGTTGAGTTTCTGGGCACGCGTGGTTCCATTAAAGTTGTACAGAGGTGAAGAGTGAGGGTGTTTGGGGCGTTCATGAGTCGGGAAATGCTCAGTAACTCGGTCTCTCTCTCTCTCCCTCTCGGCGCGCGCGGGAAGAATGGTAGTTAAAATGGTTGAATGGTAGGTTGGCCCACATTCTTCATCTTTTGATGGCCCATTTTAGTTGGGCAGATTGGGCCCAATACTTTGGACTTTGTTTATGCAAAGAACGCCATGTGATTTGCAGCTCATAACAGCATGCAAAATTCTCAAGTGGACCTGCCCCATTTGCTTTTGGGCTCATAGTTAATTGCATTCATTCAGAGGTCCTTGTCCAATAGGTAACGTGTTAGTTTTAAGTTGGGTTTGTTAATTAAAATTTTAATATGATAAAATAATTGTAATATTATCTCTTTTTTTTATCGAATCATTATTTTTTACTCAAATAAATATAAAAAATTCATTTAAATTATCTATATTTTTACTTTTTCACCAATTTTAATACACTCAAATTTAACACTCCAGACAACCTAAGAGCATAAGGGTCTATTTGGTATTCAAAGTGATGTTTGACGACAGAGCATAATAATTTCTATCAATTATTCGTAAAAAATATTTTTAATTAAAATGGTTATTCTTTTTAAAATCATTGGGAAATTAGAGACTTTAGAATTTGAACAGGTGGTGGTGCTGATCCCGTTTAGATTATTTTACCTTTACTTATTCTCCATTTTTTCCCTTGTGTCCTTCCCTCTCAACTTTTGTCCCTTAATTCTGATCCTCTGGCCTAACTGGTCAGGAAGGTCTTGGAACCCTAATTTTAGACCGTTGATTTAGGGAGCAATATCATAATAAATTTCATGGGTACATGCGTAAATCAATTGCTGTTTTCCTTGGGATTCTTCTCTTTAGTGCACTGTTATTTGTTTTTGGGTAAATGGTAAATAGTTTCATTAATCCCAAAAGCAAGATATATATATGTCCGAAAAAAAGAAGAAGCAAAAGGGCAACTTAACAGTAGTACCCTTGAGTACTAAAACCAGCACTTTACAAGTAAAAATTGTAAAATGATACAATAATCATGATTGGCATAGCTAGCGAAGGCACAAACAACCTAAAAGGGTTAGTCTAAGGGGGTCTTTTCCCCTTGTGCCTTCAACTCTTGAAGCTTTTCTTTTAGACTCTTTTTTAGTTCAGCATGTGACAAATTACACGTTTGTGGAGAAGGGACGAAGTGATTGGCCTCACCCTCATCATCAAGTAGTATCTTGTTTTGTTGCTTAACCAGAAAACAGGAAGTAATATAGTACTTTTTAAAAGTTAAAATAATCAGGGAGCCGTCGTGTTGACCTAAACTTATCTTGAAGGATATATCCTTTAGGTGCACAGATAACCAGCCCCACAACTTTGTACACGGTAAGTCTAAGATTTGCTTAATGGTAGGATCGAGTATCAATTTCATGTACACGTAATCACTTGAATTTGATACATATTTCGAATTCATAGAAGGCAGCCTCTCCACCCTTTGGCTATCCCTCAAGGGCGAATGTATTATTCTTGCCTCACAATATGCATAGTGAAAACTTTTCTCTTACAATATGCCAAGAAGATGGTCCCGGCGGCTCTGCACTTACAGCCTTTAAATTGTAGGGTGCATTGGAAACTCATTGTTCAGAGAAAGTACCAATCAAATTTAAAGTTTTTCCTTTTTTTTTCTTAGCAAATTTAAAGCTTTTTCATTTGTCTTAGCTTGCTTTTTTTTGGGTATATTAATTATTTGGACCCACATTCGATCTGTTCATGAGTCATGACAAATTGGCTCTCTATCGATGGTTGCATACGGCCAGCTACTTCAAATGACTTTAGGAATACTTGCATTGTGCATGTGATCAGCTTGCTCCTTACAGTTATGGGCCATTAAATTCGAAAACCTCCACAGCAAAGACGCGGTGTGAATATACACAGGCGCATGCATAGACACAAAACGACAGGGCGGTCACTTACACCGACGACATCTGTACCTGAGTGATATGTGTTGGGTTAGTGTTCTGGAAGGAATTAGTCAGTCTTTTTTTTTAAGTGGAAGGAATTGGTGGTCCGTTTATAACTGTGAGGGAAAATCTCATATCTTAAGCTAGCTTTTGAGGTTGAGAAGGTTCAAGACCACATAACACTGGTAGCAGAGCTTAGGTTTACCAACAATTTTCAAACTCAATAGTTCATGGGAGAAACGGGTTGTCTGCACCTAACCCAATGCCCATTGTGTGAGAGAAAAATTGTTGGGGTTAATCTCATATTGATTGTGGAAGGGGTTGATGGTCAGTTTATAAGTGTGAGAGAAAACTTCACATCTTAAGCTAGCTTTTGGGGTTGAGAAGGCTCAAGATCACCTAACAATATGTACTGAATCGTGAATTCCCCGATGGGTCAGCCCTCAGCGGTTCGAGCGTTGGTAGGAAGAAGAAGACAGGACACTTACAAATCGATACAGGTGAGATACACTGTGGTAGAACTCTGACGTTATTCCTCTTGAATCAAAAGTTTACCGTACATGAGGTAGGACTTTTAACTGCTTAGGGGAAAACCCAGTAGAATTTTATTAGATCCTGCTTGTTTCAAATATGGAAGGAACTAGGTGCTGCATATTTGCCGCTGACGATTTCTTTTTCTTTTTCTTCCTGAGCCCATCAGTTTCACAATTTACTAATCGCATACCTTAGAAATGACATCAAATTGAATGGCCATGAATGAGACTTTTGCAGAAACAACCGGTGTTATTGAACAAAAAGGTAGAACCGTGATCATTATTAATGTTTCTTCCATATTGTAAGAACTAATGAGCAGTACTCATTGTGTTACGTAAATACCTGATGCTTAATTTGCTAGTCTGGCCTTCAGTTGGCACAGGCCGTATTCTCTGAAGCTCTAAAAAGCCTAAAAAGTAGCTAGTACAGAAAAATATCTAATCGAATAGAGCTTCTGCGGTGTTGCAACTTGGAAACTGCTCTGTTAAATTGACATGAAGTCCGTAGCAGGAGGGTTTTCATAAGAAGTTATTTCAGCTGCTCTTCGGCAAAGAAACAAAAAAAATATAGTACGCAAAAGTTTTATAATTTGGTGGAACTGGATATTTCCTATAAATAACGAAGGGGAAAATGGGTAAATCATATCACGCACTGGTGGAAACTTGGTTTGGTGAGGAAATGGTTTTGACGTCTCTTTGCACATGGGATACGCTGTATATGTTGTGTAGTTCAGTTCCATGTGCTTTGGAAACTCGTAACAGCTCTTAAGGCACTGCTAGTTCTCCACCAGCACTTTATTTCGCTCCATTATGATTTATGACCCCATCATTATATGGGAAGCACAGACTTCAATAGATGGGTCACCCTCTCTTTTGACTTGTTAACTAAGACAAGTAAAGTTCACGTCTATACAACTAGCTGAGTTATGTACAGAGAAGATTAAACTCGTCTGGTCCCATAGTCTTGGTAAGTCTACATGAAAACGTAGAGGGTAGATTTCTGCATCCAATAATGCTGTCAAGTCATGTTCCAATTAGTCGTGTTCCTTTCTGCCCTGTAAATTCTATTTCCTTACGGGGAAATGAGCATTGTGAAGTCTCAATGCAAACACATCAAGGCAGGACGCATGAAAATAGCAACTTATGAGGCCAATCAAGAAATGCCAACTCAAGGAAATTAAATATAAAGTTCCAACCAAAATTGTGAGGGCCAGTCTTGTGAGTTGTGACGATCGAGTAGCGGTTTGTCTACACTCTCGCTTTTTTTTTGTTGCACACTCGGATGTCCGTTTCATCTGTCAGTGCGTCGACCCCTCTCGAATCTTAAACGCAAAACCAACGAAACAGTTGAAGACTCTTGATCATACAACGACGTCTAGAATTGGAATCACCACATGACCTTAGGGTTGGGACCTGCTTTATGGATCCCGTTCCCCATCTTTAACGTACACGTACGTGACCTCAGTACTTAATAGCCCCTTGGACCATTACTTTAACTTAGAAGCACGAACACACAGCTCATAGTAGAATAAGTGCGTGTCCTCAATAATATCCGCTGCTAAGACTTCAATTCTTGTTCTAATCTCGTATTAGAGAACGGATCGAGATCGAGGTTAGAAAACTAATCAGGATACTACCCCAAAAAGCTGTAAGGAGATGCAACAAGTTATATTTGGATCCTCATGACTATGGTGGCTTTTGTTCAAGATGTTCGTGCCTTCGATCGGGAAGATTATAGGTGTGACTCAAGTCTATTTGTGTTTGATCAGTTAGATAATTGTAAGCCACAATTGAACCTATCGGCAGGATGCATGTAATCGATCGGATTTGGTTGGTTGTTCCGTTTCATATCAGGTTTGTGTATGTGTAATTATGGTAATCTTTGATAATGGATTTTGGTTTGGTGTTGCCCATGATGCAAGCATGAAGTTGGTTGAATCTCATCAAATTAATCTTGGATTTTGATGAGGATAAATGTCCAATATTTTGAAGAAAACGCAAATTTGAAGCACAAACAAGCTCTAATTAACTATTCTGTGCCTAATATACTTCTTGCTAGTAAATAAATAAATAAAACGAAATAAAATTATGGGTGAAATGATTTGTAAATAGTGTTATTCGAAAATTTCCATTAAAAAATTGCCATCTCATAATTAAATCATGAATTATAAACATCTCCAATTAGAGGAGTAGAGATTAACATAATAAAGACGTCATAAAGTACGGTCTCGATCTGTTTCCTTGGTAAGACGTCCGCACATATATTCGTAGGGGAACATAAAACGATCACCAGTCACCCCAGAAAGAAGACAACGACTGCCATCGTTTTCTCATGACGCATTGACATGGGCTGCAGTACCACGGCCCTACTTGAAGCTGAATTAGTCTCATTTCACCATCACCCGAATTTTCAGGCATTTTCGCTCTCGAAGGAAAGGGAGGGGGGGTCGTGCCGCGAAGGAAAACAAGGCAGCCTTAATTCCTATCAAAATCCAGCATACGTGGAAAAAATTCAGCCACGTTATAATCAAGTTCATTTAATTCTTCGTACTAATTAATGTTAACCAGTATCTTTGCAAGCAAAGGATCAAGAAATAGATTAGTTATAATCTGACGAGATTTTAATCTGTTATCTTAAAATTAGTCTGTCATCTTTTGGTTCAGAAAATGTAAGACGACTCTAAAACCTAAAAAGGACATGAGGTATAATTAGATGGAGAAATTTGAGTGTCAAATCAGGCGTATGATATTGTTAGTAGTTTGCATGAATTATTTCACCACATAATTCCCATAGAATATATATAATGAGGGTTCGCAAATCCAAAAGGTACTCTAATATAGACTTAAGTACTTAAGCAGGAAGGTACTGTTAATGGAGGTAGCGTCGATCGTAAAGCACCCTATACGTGGCTAGTCTTTTCCATCCTTCTAATGGGTCATAGACGCAACGACCAAATACATGGAGGTCAAGCACATGCATTTAATGTGGGGGTTCCTATATAATGGAAGGTTTAGGCGACGATGTTTATTACGGACAACGGAGTATTATACCATTAGATCGCCGACAGTGTACGTAACCTTTGAGTGAACGGGTCTGATGCTCTAAACGCCCTTCACTTCTCCTCTATATCTTCCTTCTGATCTGTTCCTTCTGTACTTTGCTATCACTGAGATTCTCTCTCTCCAACGACATGGTGCAATCAAAGAAGTTCAGAGGCGTCAGGCAGCGTCATTGGGGCTCGTGGGTGTCCGAAATACGCCACCCATTACTGTAAGTGATCTCCTCTTTCTATATTCACATTATTCAAAAGATATCAGAAACAAACTTCCTTCATGTCTTTTATCCACCCCCGTCTTGTTTTTATGTTCTATGACGTCACAGGAAGAGAAGGGTGTGGCTAGGAACATTTGAGACAGCAGAAGAGGCAGCCCGGGCTTACGACCAAGCGGCCATTTTGATGAGTGGCCGCAATGCCAAAACCAACTTCCCAATAACTCAAACTCCGACAGGAGACCCAAAGACTAGTGAGGATTCCCCATCATCGCCAAAAGGTCTATCGGAAATTCTTCACGCAAAGCTTCGAAAATGTAGCAAGGCACCATCCCCGTCAATGACTTGTCTGAGGCTCGACACCGAGAGTTCTCACATAGGAGTGTGGCAAAAGCGCGCGGGGCAACACTCGGAGTCAAATTGGGTCATGACCGTTCAGCTCGGAACAAAGAATGCCAACGATGGTCAAAGCAGTTCCTTACCATTGTCTTCGGACTCTCCGGCATTGGCAGCACCGGAGCTGCGATCAGAGATGGATGAAGAGGAGAGGATTGCCCTGCAAATGATAGAGGAGCTTCTGAACAGGAATTGTCCTAGTCCTCCTTCATCTTTTGGTATTCAGGAAGGAGAAGGAAGTTTTTACCTCTAGTCTTATAATCTCTCATTGCATTTACATAAAATTTGGCTAGTAAGAAGAAAACTTTCGTGTTTACAAAGAGCTTTCTGTATATGTCTAGCATAAGTATATTATAATTTGCACAAGGAGAGAGAAAAAGCAAGTGTCTATCTGAACAGCTAGCAAACTATATAATATGACAACATGAAACCAAATCAACAATCCTATCTATATGTATGTGTGTGTGTGTGTGACACTCAATAAATCGAAATTTTGTTTGGTTACAATTCCTTGCCGTCTCTTTGGTGATGGGTGATGTTTACTTTTCATCTTTTTTATTTGAATATTCTACAATTTCTAAGTATTGGGAAACGTTTATGATTGGTTCTTTCATTTCTTCTGCTGCTTCAAGCACTCGAGCAAGATACATCACCTTCCGACGTGATATTCTTGATCAGGAATAGTCGACACAGGTGATTGACACTAGAAACTTAATATACCCCAAAAAATTTCTAAATTGGACCACTTTTAAACCCAAGCCGATAGTCATCCCCTCCTCTAATTAAGTTTAAAGTTCATATATATAAAATGCAATCCAATATTAATGTTTTTGCATGATACATGCCCAAGTGACAATACATAAACAAAGGTCAAGACTTTTCAAAGAAATACCAAAAAAACCACTCCCCCACCTGTACCCACAGGCCACAAAGGTATTGGCCCACTTTGACAATAATCATCTTTTCCAAGGGAATATGATCTGCTGATTCCGTTAAAGATATGCCAGGAGGGTGCTCTCATCTTTTTTATGTCTTCTTTTCTTTTACACCTGTTAGGCTACTACACTGGTTTGAGAGAAACGATGTGGCATCTTTTGTGTTCTTCTGGTCACAAATCAATTTGCATATGGGTCCGGCAATACAATTTCAAACATAAAGAAAAGTAAAACACCCCCAGAACGAAAAATCCTGGCTCTGCCGCTACTATCCAAGACACTCATCACAGCCCTATACACGGCCCATCACGACGCCATAACCATTGGGCAACCAGCGCATGGACGCGCGGAACCAACACTTTATACCCAAATTATCTTTGACAAAACCAACCAGCCATCACAAACCATGCACAAGTACCTAGACAGCCTCACCGCGCGTGCTTATTGCTAATATTTCCTCCTAATTAATAACAACATTAACACCGTAAATCCACTAACACACGGATCTTGAGATTTACTAATCTCACAGCTTGCCCGGAGTTATAGCCTTTCTTCCTTGTTACTTGTTAGTCATCCACGCGCACTTTGATGCTGCCATCTCCATGCGTGGACTGTGTAATCATCATAGAGGCAAGATAGATATATAGTGTGGAACGAACTCGAAGGATGATGTCGAGGACCATGTAGACCTCAACCAACTCGCGGTTATGCTTCTTAGGGTTGATTTCAACGCCGCATGCGAGCGGGCCGTACGTGAAGATGATAATTTGGATGTCCTAGATGACGAGGGATGAGCGTAGTCAACTGTTAAAATGGTTCTACCGGGACTAGGTTAAGGTCATCAAAATGGTGATCTTCACGGTGGCTGGGAGGAATAGGCCTTGTAAGAGATGAAATTTCGTCAAATATTTACGATTTTTCAATAGAGTGAAACATATAATTAGTGTCCATTTTGATCAGAAAAAAATGTTCGTTAATTCGCAGATTATGGTCGTGTTGTACCAAGCATCGAATATTGTTGTGCCAACTTAGGGTACGAACACGTTTGTCACATTAAATAATTAGTTATAGATCACTCTGAATACATACTATCATGCAGCTACTATGTACTTAAGCTTCGAGAAGTCCATGTCCCCTGATTAATTGGCCGACTTTTGGTACATATAAGTTGTTGTGAACGACATTTTCCTTCTTAAACCCTCTCATGTGTGTTGCCTTTTCACTAGCCAATTATTTTTTATCTAGCCAAGTTATTGGCCGCCGGCCGGCTAGCTTTTTTGTTTTTTGTTTTTCAATCTCTGGTAATATTAATCACGCGACTTTGGTACTCCAATCAGGAACTAATCTGGTCCCATCCTATGTCGACCTTTCAAAATCCATAATAGTACTTTTTCCTAATAAATACTCATGCATTAGGTCCTCTGCAGCCTCAACTGCCTTGACTAGGGCCCCGATGGATCAAAACTACCTAGCTAGGTCGTATGCATTACGTTACGTACGTGTGTATGACCATTAGACAGGATATTTCTTGCAAATTAAGTATGTTATTTTAGCCATACACGAAATATTTCACCCCTCACTGTCATATTATATATACAGTATATAGCACTAGCGCATCCCAATCTCACTTGCATTTTTCAGATCACTTAATTCTTTATACACATAATTCAAGAGGCTTGTTCTAATTTGGATTAATATTTTTAATGATTTATGATAATGATAATAACATTTTAGTCCTTATATAAACTTCTGCTTCTAATTAATAATTAGTTTACTAACATCACAATATATATGGGCGCGCACTAGCTAGATGATCTCTTCCCGCAAAATGTGCTATAATTAATCAGGTTTAATTTGGTTTGGAGGCAACTGACCATCCAAATTGGATTCGGTGTTTTTCAACGACAATAACTAGAATGTAGTTATGCTTCTCTTTGAAAGCCATCACTCAGAAGTTGGGTGATCACATGCTAGCTTCTTCAAAATTTCTAAAAAGGTAGTTGTGTTCTTGGTTAGCCACGTGCTCTAATGGTCCAGAAAACTATAAATTGTGAGCATGCAACAGGTAACGTCACTGATCGAAACGAGAGGTTTTTTTTTTCAATTGAATACGATGTATCAATTCATGATCAAGACAGTACTGTTAATGGTTACAACTGAAGAGTTCTGCAGCTAATTGTACTTTTGACAGCAGAAAGAACATCGAAATGATACACTGGGCGCAAGTAGGGTTAAATGATGATAACGTGATGAGTATCCTTTACATGCAATTCTTTGAACGAATTATATAGTACTATATATATTAAGAGAGAAACAAATATTCTATGTGAGTCCTCTCAATATTTTTAACTAGTCTGTGGAAAGAATATTCGAGAATTATATATGGACCATACGTAATTATTTTATACTCATTGTATCTATCTTTTTTCTGGATTACAGAGGCACTATCTATGATAATGATAAGGCTAATTTTCTGGTTCGGTAGTGATTAATTATCACATGCATACGTTTTAAAAGAAGGAATTCTATTAATTGTGACGGTCAAAACGTGACAATAGAGCAAGTAATCATGACCTGGATCCAATGGAGTTAGTAGATTGCTAAAGTTTTATATAACCCATGGAAAAGAGAAACGCAAGAAAAAGGATCCACTATAGTCTATAGGTTGCATATATTACCTTATTAATTAAGGATGTAATTATGTCAATTAAGGAAACTAGTAGAACAAGCGCTCATCAGCCTCCGATTCAATGACCAGCAACTATGTTAGCTAATATGTCTCTTTTTCCCTTGCTAAGTGATTGGTATATCATAAGCGGACGACACTACAAGAAATTATGTTTTAGGTGACAAAATTTTGGGTGTCAAATCGAATTTTGTCACCTAAAGTGAATTTTTCATGACAAATTATTAATTTCGTCACCCAAAACTATTCAGGAACACCAAAATCGTCCAGACTGGTCACAAAAATATTCAGACGTATTGCTGGCGTGTGACGACATACACGCGTCGCGAATGAGTGAAGAAAAAAATCGTCACAAAAACAAAATGACGTCCAGACTCGCGGCAGGGTGACAAATTTCACATTGTCGTAACTGAGTAACAATTATAATCGTCACAATTTTTACAATACCGTTCGGACTCCGTTAATATACAGTCCGAACCATAATTACGTAACGAATAGTAATCTTCAGGCTAGAGTGACAAATTAAAAATCATCACGAATACTCTATTCAGTCCGGACGTTATAAATCACGTTCCAACGGACAAAAGACCTAAGTCCGAACGGTAAAAAAAAGGTCCGCACAATTATAAATGCTTCTTCCGCGAATCGTGTGCTTCCACGTTGCAAAAGTTCAGACACGTGACATCCATACAGTCCGGACAAAGCAATAGCGTGCGGATCGTATAAGCTCTAGAACCATTTCGAAACGGCCATATTTAATGACGTTAAATTTGATAGGGCCACGTGTCAGTATAACCGTTGAAACACGCCCGAACGTTAATATAACATGTTTGAACGGTCACTGGCCACATTAAACGGCCAGACTTTGTCAAAATCTCAAACTCACTCATTCGCTCAGACTTTTCTCTCGCACGTTTTCACTTTCCATTCGAGATCTCTAAAAGAACTTGAGGTAAAACATTCTTCATAAATTTTATGTATTTCGATTAAATACCGACACTTGTTTAGTTTGTTGTGTTGTTTTATTTTATGAAATTAGGTTGTTTGGCAGGTGTTCGTCGAACCATGTTCCAACTTTATTTCACGCCGTCCGGACTTGTTATAAACCGTCAGGACTGTTATTATACGTTCGGACTTCATTTCACGTCGTCTGGACTTGTTGCAAATTGTTTATTAGTTTGACGTTAGTGCGAATGGTTTATACTCATGTCCGGACGGTTTTTGCTAGGTTGACCATGGAACGCTCTAGAGAAGTATCACCAAACAGAGCAACCAGCCTGGGCAGACGCCTATTTAGCTAAGTTAAACGAGAGTATTCGAGTGATCGTGCAACCGACACATTTGTTGTGCATGGAGCTCCAATGCTGCTTGACTGGTGTGGAGACCAAACTTGCTCTGACGGATAGGGTTAGCGGTACAGTTGCAGACACTCGTCAGACGGGTGGATAACATGGAGGAGTATTTGGCGCATGTTCGTGATACACTCGGACAAGATTTGGATGAGCCAGTTACAGCTCGTGATTTGAACTAGTCTTCTATTTCTACTTTAAAGTTAGTTATTTATATATCATTTTAAGGACCGTTTCCGGCTTGTAATAAACATTACGATTGTGTTTTTCATTCGGCGTTTGGATTATTTTTTATATTTTTATATTAATTATATTTTTTCACTAGATTAAATTTATTTCGACTTAAACGGATCATTAGTAAAATTAAATGAGTAGTTATAATTAAATTGATGATTAGTTATAATTGATATATAATATAAAAAATGTGACTAACTATATATTTTTTTATGTATTTAAAATATAAAAAAATAAGTTAAATATTTGTGTCAAATTACATTCAATTAAATGAAATAAATTTAAGTATTTAAATTGAACTATTTACTTAAATTAACTCATTTAAATAATTAGGTTAGGTGAAATAAAGTAAATTGAGTGCATTTAAACTTTGAAATAAATATGCTATCCGTTCGGACTCTATACAATAATACCGTCCGCACGTGTTACAGAAGTCTTGACGGGATTCACCGTTTATTCAGCCAAACGTGCGCTTCCACATAGCGTCAATTCATTTCAACGTCGGACTAGACGTTCGCACGCCTTAATAGACCGTCCGGACGTATTTATTGTGTCGAACGGTTTTAAACGGTTTAAAGTTTAACATTTAATATGGACTACGATGCTTGGCCACGTGTGCAGAATACGGTCCGGACGGTCTACTAAACGTCCGGACTCTAACGACGTATTTTGAAAAGACGAACAATGCTTCATTTTCACTAACACCGAACGTTTTCCCTAAAAAATCTCTCAAAACTCAAGTTTTTCCTTCATAAATCTCGACGTAAATTTGTTCTCTCATGTATCTAATCACTCTCAAGCATGTTTTGCTTATTTTTAACAAGATTTTAATGGTGAAAACTTTTTTTATAGTTTTATGTATAGATTTTCAATTGTATTTTTGTATAATAGATTGTGTATTTTGATTGATTTTTACGTAGAAATGGATTGTGTTAAGTGTTAGGTTTGTTTTAAGTATATTAATTTGTGTTTTGGTGGAATTTTTGGGCGAGTGGGGAGGTGGAGTGATGCTGCCATGGCTGAGTTAACTCGGTCATTGTCCACACAGCGTTCGAACACGTTATTTTATTGTTCGGACAAGTTTTTGGGCGTACAGACTCTTGTCGTGGTGTTTCGGTGGTATACATTGTCGTTCTGATCATGTTCGGACTCTCTTTGAAGGAAGTCCGGACGCTATAATGTTAAATTTTTAAAAAAAAATTATCGTCTTAAGGTTGGGATGGGTATCCAAAAGCGGTCCGGACACTATTTTGACTTTCAGAAAGGATAATTTGACATTTTGATCAAGTCTGGACGAGTATAGTATATGTCCAGACATATAAATCTATGTTCGGACGGTGTTGTTTGCATTCGAACATTATGCTAACCGTGCGAACATTATTTTGTGCAGATTCACTAAAAAAATGAGTAAGCGTTCACGTACCAGCGGTCTGGCTGATGAAGAGCAATCTTCCACTCGAGCTTTGACAGTGGAGCAGCATAAAACGATTATTATGTCGCGGTCGATTGTTGTTGAGGGTCGAACGCTTCCAGAAGCGGTGGAGGGGTTAGGTTGGCTTCCATTGATCCACAGGACCGGCTATGCGTCAAAAAATATAGTGCGGAAGTTTTATTGCTCTAGTATGGTAATCTCTGTCCGTAACGTTCCGATCATATTCTCTCCAAAAGAGCTGGCAAATTTCTTAGGGTACGAGAGAGATTTGATAACGTTCCCAAACCTGCCAATGAGCGAGGAGGGCTGGCCTACTAAGGTCGAGGTGTTCCGGACCATGTTGGGTGATGATACAACGATCTTGGACGGAGCCTATATGGTACAGGGGCAACTGCTTCCTTTTTGGCAGATCATGCATCTAATCTTATGCTCCTCCATCGACCCGAAGAAGCACACCACAGGGTTGACTTATAGCCGGGCCGAGTTTCTGTACCTGGTAGTTATACGGGGGTTACCTGTTGATATAGTATCATACATCTACCAGTCCATTCATGCAGAGGCCTTGAACATTGATGCTACGACTTCATTGCCGTATGAGATTCTGCTGACCCAGTTCCTGCACGTCATGCTGGTACCTGAGGGTGGTGACGAGCCGAGAGTGCAACCACTTGGGTCGATCAACAAGACCACGCTCTCCAAATCGATGGCCCAGACACGCCGAGCGCTGCAAGTCTCTCGGGTTGCTAGAGGAAGACGACATGAGCAGCCCGCGGAGGCAATAGAGAGGGAAGATCCTGGGCAGAGCTCGACCCAGGGACTTGGGCCACAACGACCGAGTTGGATGGACGATATGATGACGGAGCTGTCTCAGCGGATGCAGTCGGTCTTGCAGCCCACCCATTGCATGGTCAGTGATATCAGTCCTCGTCTGACGGCTTTGGAGCAGAAGGTCGCCGACATGGACGTTGCGTGGAAGAAGAAGGTCGCTGCGCTTAAGTAGGGTTTGAGGGGTGTGGTAACCAGTACGGTAACCTTCCCCTGACTGAGTGGGTCGTGCTGATAGAGGAGCACCTTCGTCACGTCCGTAAACTCACGGATGATGATCATGATGATGATGATTCATAGTTTACATTTACTATGTTTATTACGTTTTGAAGACATTTGCTTTTATATTATGTTTTGTGGACATGTATAAATTTTATTTGATTTTTGTTCATATTATGTTTTATGTCATTTCAGTTATGTTATTTGTATTTATTAGAACTTAATACAATATGTTAATTAGTATTACGTATATAATTTCAGTACACTCATTCAAAAAACTATTGATTATTTATTTTATTAACTAAATTTGTTATTTAAAATTTGCTAATCAAGTTAATTAAAAAAATGGAAAAAAAAAATCAAAATTGTCCATAAACGTTCGGACCTTAATTTATCCATCCGAACTGTTTAATGTAAAATCGAACGGTGTCGTATTATATAAAACAAACGGTCAGAATACAATTTTACACGGTCGAGACTCCCAAAATTCAAAATATCGTTCAGAATCTTGTTTACTAACGTGAGGACGTGATTGTTTATTATTAGACGCTATGGTGTTGGTATTTCATAAGCAGTGTCGTGTGATGTAAGGTAGTGTTCGAACGGTATGTAACGGTCCAAACGTTCATGTTAATGAGCGTACACTGTCGTTTGAGAATTACTAAAACGGTGTGTTGAACTTTAAGAGGGAGTTCATACGTGTAATAGTCGTGCGGACGTATATGAAAATTTTGGCGGCATGAATTCTCTCGAAAACTAATACACGTAAAACTGCCTTTTATGTGTCCGAACGGGTTTCAAGCGTATGAAAGTTACAGATTCGCAGACAGTGGAGGAAAAACGAAAAAAAAAAGGAAAGGTGAAGATTTGAGCCCGAGGAGAAACGAAGAGCTGATTTTGGGCATTCAATCTCATTGAAGAGGGTGTGAAAAGAGCATATCTTTTAGAAAAGATCGTTGGATTGCATTTGAGGTTAGTGATTTTTAAATTGAATTTTTTTAGGATGCAAAAACTTGTATTTTAATATATGAAAGCATGTGTTTTTCGAAATTTTAGGTTCTAAAATGATAGTAATGGAGTTTGGGGTTGGTTGTGATGTGTTTATATTGAAGTGTTTGTGATTTGGGTTGATTTTGACAAGATTTTGATTCTGTGCGTCGAAAAAGTGTCTTGTTCGACAATCACAGTCCGCTCGGTTTATTTACCGTCTGGACTCTATTTGTTGGTTCAGATGCTTTGCGAAACACGTACGAACGTCTTCATATGAGTTTGGACCGTTATGTTACTATTTTAGATTCATACTTAACACGTGTTTACTATTTTAGATTCAAACTATGCGCAACGAAAATTCAGGCTCGATCTCGGATGACTTGTATGCATTAGCATCCGGTCCGGATCAACGGACACTTTGTTACTGTGGGTGTGTAGTGAATGGAGTTAGGTTTCACATGATCTTTCGTGAGGAGTTTCGTAACACTCATAATAGTGGTGGTTGTTCCGGGGGACCATGATGGGGAAGATGTTGATTTTTACGGCCAAATCGTGGATATTTACGCGTTGCGTTATATGCGGGGGAATTTAGTTTATTTACTAAAATGTCACTGGTTTGACTTGAGTACTCAAAATTTAGGTCTTGATAAAAGTGGTCGGTTTGTTAGTATTAACACATCTCGAAAGTGGTACAAAGATGACCCGTTAGTGCTAGCTTCTCAGGGGAATCAAGTGTTTTATATCGATGATATTAAGTTGGGCGGCCACTGAAAGATTGTTCAAAAGATTACCCCTAGAAACACGTATGATATTCCACCTATTGAAGTGGAAGCTAGTGAAGATGGAGAAAGACCGTCGAACCGTGAAACATACCAGGAGAATGAGTCTATTGAGCTTTTTGTGGACTTTAGCTCATTTGACATGATCCCGTTGACTAGAAATGACGTCGAGGCTTATCTGCTGATAACCGATGAGAGTGGTCCACAACAACGTGAAGTAGAAGGAAACGATGATTTCTCGGAATCATTTGGTGAAGATCATAGTGATTCTGAAGAATATTACTCCGAGGACTAAAGTAAATTTATCGTTTAAATTAAATTTTTGCGTTTCTATTTTTGCATTTTCTCTATTCGTTTCAATTTATAATTTATCTGCAGATGATGAAGGAGCAACAACGGAAGAAAGATGAAGAACTGATGGCGGAGCAGCAAAAGAACCTAGTGAAACAACAAGAACGGAGGATGCAACTAATTGCAGAGCAGATAAGATAGATGTAATCTCGTTCGACACCGAAACGAAATTTTGGGTAGATTTATGTATTTTTACTACTTTGTCAGTACTTATCCATTATGTATTTTATTTACTTCTAATAACGATTTCATAATTATAGATATTTTATTATATTATGAGCAGTAAATATCTTCATATTTATATTATTTCATAAATTTTAATTAAAATAATTCAAATATATAGAAAATCGTTCGAACGTTTGGTACTTGGCGTTCGCACGGATATTTTTCGTTGCTAGCATGCGCACGCATAAGTATCCGTCCGAACACTATGCTTTAAATTCGCTAGTCCGAACGGTGACTATCGCGTCCACACGTTATTAAATTAAGAAACCGTCCGAATTGTACCGCACGATGTTCGAACGTTTTCAACGTAAACGGAGTCCGAACTGTATACTTAAAGGTCCGCACAGACATTTTAGATGACAAAAATCTTTTGTCATAATGAAACTGCAGTGCGGATGTATTCCCACATGCGTCCGGACTTTTGTACATTACGGTGCGGATGTTTATTGCGTGAAAAAATGTATTTCGTCACATTGGATTAATCGTTCACATGAGCTGTGCGAACATATAGAGAGAACGTTCGCACAACTCATGTGAAATGATAGACTGTATTGGACATGACGATTTTGAATTTCGTCACTATGGCACCAAACCGTTCGGACGAGTTTATAAACCGTTCGAATGGTTTTGAGTGACAGAACACAAAAATCGTTACCTAAAACATTCGCTAACGGACTTTAGGTGACAAACCGAGTGACAATTCAGTTTTGTCACCCAAAACCTTAGGTGACAAAATTTGTACTTTGAGTGACAAAAAAATTTGTCACCTAAAGTGTTTTTTTCTTATAGTGTGACCGATCGATCTGTCTTGTGGTAACTAAAATCGTGCAGATTTGAGTGGTCGCGAAAATATTATTAACCTCATCGTGTTGCCACCGGAATATTCCATATATATATATATATATATATATATATATATATATGTATGTCCATGGAATATTCGTCGCAACGAATTATTGTCTTAATTTACTGATAAACTAGCTGTGAA
The DNA here is from genome assembly GCA_963930655.1 of Myrica gale. Classification (NCBI taxonomy): domain Eukaryota; kingdom Viridiplantae; phylum Streptophyta; class Magnoliopsida; order Fagales; family Myricaceae; genus Myrica; species Myrica gale. Next base: position 27,464,533 of record OZ005598.1, on the reverse strand, counting down.
GCGAGCTGGGTGACTTGGCTGATCTGATGAATATTGTGGTCGGGAAACAAAATACTTATCCGACGAGGTCGACCGTTTATTATAAGGTTCATTTCTTTCCCATTGTATTTAACGAACAACAAATCAATGGTACCCACAAATGCATGAGTTTTTGCTTCACGAGGATTTTTGGTGGTCGGTATTATACCCCCTTTCGTGAAGGCTTCAATTAATTACCAGACTCTTTCCCGTGGCTAGAAGTATATATATACCGATATGGCTTTTAGTGATCTCTACCAATGAGTTCTGTGGTCGTTAAAAAGAGTACGTACGAACAGCTTGTGTTGTAGTAGTATTGGTGATAATATTCTTCCTTAGCCAGGTAAATAATTATAAATAAAAAAACAAAGAGGACCGAAAAATAAAAATAAAAAACGGTTAAATCTCGGTAGAGAAACAAAAGGGATCCGATATATATTGATCATCATATGTCGATTCCTCTATATTTTCCCCAAAGGGTCCTGTATATATATTTCTATATTTTTCAGGCTACATATTAATTTAACCTGCGTGAGAATATATATATATATATAAAGATCCTTTGGGATCGTTTAATTAGCTAGGTTGTATGGGGGATCCTGTTCATTTCCCATAAAGAACCTTATAAGAAATGATCCCCCATACAGCCTAGCTAATTAAATGTACAAATATATAGCCGATTCATGCCAAGTCATGAAACTTAAATGATCATTTGGCTCATGTCATCTTAGCGCGCAGTTGGCTGGTTGTTGACCACCGCGGCCACTTCCACCTCAACACAAACCCGCACATAACTAATTAATTAATATCCTAGCTCTTTTGGCCGGGGTAGCAGAAAGTTTGTCGGCATATGTAACGATCGCCTCCCCCAGTTTTACGTTAAATTATGGGAGAAAATAAAAAGGGTTTATGTTCAAATTAATATTACGTGTTATCGTGGAAGAACATGAGACATATATATATATATATATATATATATATATATAAGAATTCGTTGGTCCTAATTATTAACTCATTCATGTGCGTCTCAATGTGAAAATGAGACTTATTAAGGATTGCCGGCCAGATAGTTGGTTAGTCATCATCAATGTTCTGTTATCTCATTGGATCATCTTTCTGTCTCCTTCTTATGGTCCCAAATTTCTCACCAATTTCTCTACTTGAGTTATGGGCGCTTCTAGCTTCTTGTTTTTTCTTTTCTTTTCCCGGAGCAATTCTCAGCTATTAATTATATATATGGTTCCAATAGCAACGTCGGCCTTAAAACCATAATTAATCATGGTTTCAAGTTATATATATTCGCATGCTCAACGTCCGATCGAGTACGTAATTTGAAGAATTGATAGTGAATCAAAATTAAACACGTACGGTACGTCCAAGATTTCACCGAGAGAAATTAACATGCTGTGAGGGAGCAAATTATAATACGTCGTGCATACAGAATTGCAATGCCATATCTTTATATATGGTACCAATTAAGCTCGGTACATAAAAGCTCATGAAACGACTTCAGAAATCTTGACCTTATATATATATATATAGTTATAATTACCTAATTATAAGAATTCGGAAATGGGTAATTTGAGATTTACTGATCGATCAGTGATAGGTAGCAATATGCAAGTTTTGACCGGCCAGAGAGTTGAAAGAAGTACCATCTGGTGTTAGAAGCTGTTAATCTTCTGAGATAATAAGAGAACTTTCTTTTTCCAGGCACACGGTACAATTGAATTGGAGGTCCATGCATGCCTGCATTACTATCTTATAAGAGATCATCATTAAACCGTACCTGAATTATTGCCATTGCAATAAATCCCCTGCTGGCTTCTGCAACAAATTTTCCATGATATATATCACTAGAAAGGCTTTAGCGTGTGGACCAGGGGGATCTTACCGGCCCTTGACCAGCCATATATATATAAGCTACGTACGTAGAGCAATAAGAGAGACGAATCGTATGAGATTCAATTTGCCTAGAAGTTAGCTAGCTAGCTGGTCAGTGGTCACTATAGCCACGTACCGGTACCTGGAACCCAAGAACAAAAATTATACATGACAAAGACTGTAACGAACATCATGAAAAGCTAAACGTGAACGGTGCAAAGGATCGAACAAGGTGGTTAAGACCCTGGACTAATTTTCCCACACGTACGTCCTCTCGCAATTTAAGCTTTTCGATCGGTTTGCATCAGGAGTACAAGGGGAAAAAGTAGGTCTTAAGCCTTTTTCCACATTATTAATTATTTGAATTGCTTTAGCAGCTATATTTGTCATGGAAAAGTCCTAGGTCTTGAGTTTTTCTTTCTTTTTCTCCATTATTCGTGCATGATTAGGTTTTGGAGGTTGGTTGGCTCTTTCGTGTTTTAAACACCCCCCAATATCCTAAAGTGTGCTAGCTAGCTGCTATGCAGATCGATCGTATTTGGAGATCAGGCCCGGAGAATGCAACTGTGTAGGATTTTGAAGTAAATATTGTTTACAGAATCCTCCAGCATTTCATGTGAGATAGCTGTTATCGAATTGCATGCTTAATTTCTTAATTAGAAATTCCCCTCTTAATTATACCTTCTTTAGCAATTCCTGATTAGCTACCAATAGTACTATTAGTGGTGTATATATGTAAATTCGACACCACTTACTGCCTGCATTAATTATGTAAGCATATTTTTCAAAATTTAATTAATCTTAATTACTATATAACGTACATACCTATGAATAATATAATCTCTATTTTCAGTAGCACGCCAGGATTAGAAACACTAAATTAATAAAAAAAAATGACCCAAAGAAGGTATATTAAAAATATTCTGTGTTGGAATTAATTAATGTTAGGAAATATAACCATTAATAATCAACGAGTACTGTCCTGATTAATTATTAGTTATACCAACCTGATCTTCTTCTCATTGTACTACAACTTGTGAAAACTCTGTCACAATTTTTCAAAGGTTGTTAGAACTTAGGTCTAACTCCAACCAAACTTCTTTTACTGAGGTGCGATGTTGTTGGGTACAGTTGATATAGAAGGTTCAGGGGATGTTTGTTTGCCAATATTTCGGGAAATATTTTCAAAATTTTGAGAATCTTTTGAATATTGAAATTTATTGGGGTTTGTGAAAGGTTTGGATTATGTGTGTAAATGTTAAAAATTTTGGAATATTTTGGGTTTGGTACCAAGTACTGTTTGGGAGTATGGAAAAAACTGCACTTTTTTGGGTAAGTGAAACTGATTGGCTGGAGATGTGTACGTCCTCTTGATACTAATTAATTAATAATTAACATCAATGCCTTTTATTTGACCCAAAATTCAATAGTCATGACTATGCTATCAGTGCGTTATTACCGGCCACCTAATTCACATATTCCAACTAATTAAATGATAATTGGAAAAGTAATTAAGAAAACACGTGATACATTGTTTTTTAAACTTCTGTTGAGAACCATAGCCAAAAATTGAAGAAACTTCAACTCATAAAAGTATATATAAGTATTTTTTTCTAAGTAGTATATAAGTAATTAGTACCTTTATTTAGTTGAAAACTATGTTATTATTTAATAATAATTATAATAATTATAAGGTGTGTAGCAGAAGCTAAAAGCTAAGACATAAATCGTTCTTCGTAGTTTCCAACTTTTTTATATCATATTATACGATCTTTTAGATCTAGCTTTGAACCGAACTCTGCTTTATGAATATTTAAACTGTCATTAAGAATGGGGGGAATTGGGCCGGGGAGGGGAGGGGCCCAAAAATAGTGGCCGATTGCTTGGGCTTTTATCTGGTCTTTGGATGTGTAAAATAATTATAAATTAGATGCAAGCCGGGGCTTCAGTGGCTAACAGGATGCAGCTTTTTTGTATTAGCCGATAAAATTTTCTATTGATTTTGGCAGAAATTGATTTTTTATATATATATATATATATATGAGATTACATTTTTATCCCTGTAATTATTTTTACAATTAATGATCTTTTTGTGTGAGAGTAAAATCCGAATTTCTTGTAATTATTTTTATAATTTAAGAAAGCCTTGATTAGTTCCTCATTGGATTCCCCTCCATAGCTCAAAACACGTCCCCCTTCTTGACTTCTTCCCGAGTTCTTCCACTTTGAGGTGGTTCGTCTGAAGTGCCTTAGAAACCAAAAATACATATACATATATATATATATATACTTCCCAAATGGGAATTAGATTAATCTAATGAATACCTTTATTTTTGGATTTACAAATTTATATTAAATGAGATAAATGCGAATATTATATACCTGATGCTCGATGTGCTCGATGTTTGATATTGGGATAGGCTCCGGTGACGAGGAACTACAAATTTTTTGCATAGATTCGCCGGACCAAAAAAAAGGAAAAGAACAACGGAACAAGGGACAAGAAGGTATATGCTGTTGCATGCAAAACGCAGTCGGAAAATTTATGTGTTTAGAAGAAGCATAAAGGCATCCAGTTAATGGCGACCGTTTCGCTTGAAATATCTGAGTCTCTTACGTAGTTGAAAATAGATTCGTCAGTACTCCCATCCATGGTTGTGACGCGGCCACATGAAGATCTGTAACAAATGTGTCGCCACGTAAAAGTATATACAGTGCGCATGGGTGATAGGTGAACTCCAACCACCCATATGCCGGTTGTTTGCTCTTGAAGAAGAGAGATTTCCTACTCTTTTTGTTTTTGTCTTTCTGATCGAAGAATTATATTAATTCCAGCCACCTATATGTCGGTTGTCTGTTCGGTACGTATATATATTATCGGAGTTATAACCAAATTAAATAATTTCAGTTTATATCATCTTCTTTCAAGTTTCAACTTTATGAAATGGAGACTCCAAGGCATGGAATACTCAACCTAACACCCCTCAAATTATATCCCCATTTCTACTAAAAAAACGTACAATATTTCAGTTGGACTAACCTTCTTAATAACTCTACAAAAGTTTAATTAAAAAAAATAGCAATCTCTTCTCAGGACACACCTGAAAGCATACGTAATCCTTAGTTATTGATCATTATATATCACGTATTTCTCATAGAAATATATTCAGACGGCCAAAGAAGTAGTTTTTTTTTGGGGGGTCAATGAAATACAAGTTGATTCCTGGAAAATTCAAAATTTGAAGCCGTGTTCTTCCGAGACAACGTGAACCCAAGTCAAACGGGCACCGGAGAAAAATCAGACAGGACCGGCCCTCAACTTGGGTGATATTTAAGATTTAAGTGTTGGACCAAGTTGTTTCTTTCACATTACTTTTTGAGTATGACATAGATACGAGCTGGGGAGCTTAAGAGATAGAATAAGGCTGCCCAACGCCAGCTTTTCAAGAGCAGGTATACAAGCATAAAGGGGCGTTGGGAGACAGATTGTGCGTGTGAATCGTGGCTACCCTTTGTGTTGTCCAGAGGATGTAGATTTATATGCTTAGTTATTAATTAATATTGGATATGTGATGGTTTCGGGATTGGATATACTTTTATCCTTCCAGAAGGCAACTATGTAAATGTCAAGTGTTTGCAACAAAAATTTGTATTTGTGAGAGATGTTGAAAAATTGGGAAGACATATATATATGTGTAATTTTCTAATCGAATTTGTAGTGCAATTTGAAAAAAAGTAACTACAATAGGTGGACTTTACACTATTAAATGTTGTCTATATAAAATTTCAGGCAACATAAACTCTATAATAATGTTCATATGTTGTATTTATCTCTCTTCAAATTGTATCATATATTAGAAATAATATCATAATCAAATCCACGAGATTTAGATAATCAAATTAATCTACAAGATTTTATATGATATTATTGTTTTCACGATAACAAGTTTAAATGTAGAGATTCAAAAATTTAAATTTAAATGTTGAATGTACACCAAACCACTTTATCTTGTCTATTGTTACTATCAGAGCAACAAAACATATCTTCTGCATCCTTAAAAGTTGTCAATTTTATCACTCTTTGTTTGACTGTTCGTGCTCTTGCAGAGAGTCAAGAGTTATCTCACGGATGAATTTTCACCTCTGCTGTACTTATAGCAAACCTTCATTTTTTATGAGAGAAAAAATAAAACACATGTATTCCAATACAAGATTTTAGATTTCTCCATCTTGTGTTTGAGTGAAAATGTTAGAAATAATATCATAATCAAATCTACGAAATTTGGATAATCAAATCTACAAGATTTGATACGATATTATTGTTACCACGATATCAAGTTTAAATGTGATATCGTTATCAAAACTCAGATATACAAGTTTATATGTGATGTCGTTATCAAAATTCAGAGATCCAAGTTTAAATGTAGAGATTCAAATATTCAAATTTAAATGTAGAAATATTTTTCTATCATGTTTTGTATTATCTTTATAAATAGAGACATTTAACTTGTAATATGTACGAGCTTGTAATACAAAACACAGTTATAGATGACTTTCACAATAAATATAGGTCTTTTAGACCGAACTACTAAAAATCTCTTGTCTCTTATTATTATTTTTCTCCTTTCTTTATTCTAATCTAAAATCTTTCTTCTCCGTACTTTTCCGACAGAAAATTGTAAAAAATCTTGATATATTTTATAAGATCAAAATTTTAGAACGCAAACTCTCCAAGGAAATGGATATTACTCTTTGGGCACTTGTTGTCTAATTTTTTTTTATAGTTTTTGTTTTCTTTTCTCTTACCTCTTTTAGAAGTTTGCTAATTAGTTATCGAGCATAATCGACATGAAGCTTCATGTTCTCCATTTGAATGGGAAAATTTTAGACTCCCTTTCACGTGGCATCAAGCTCTTAAGAGTATCATCACATTCACTGCTCTTCTCGTCTCCCTAGTCCCTCTCCTCCAACTAAAGAAGTAGAAGGAGGAGGAAGTTTCGCAAAAGAGAATATAGAATCTAATCACATTCACTACTCTTCTCGTTCGGAAGCTATTTTTAGAAAAATTTGGAAACAACAAAAAATACATTAAAAGTGAAGGGTAGAAGGTTGGTGGGGACCAATTTTTTCCGAGAATGTAGAATGTCCGCTGTAGAATTCGAGTTCCACACGGAGTATATCCCAAAGACAAATCCGAATCTTCTCTTGGGAAGGGACACAACTGTCCGAGAAGAGCATTCCACCCGCATCCTTCAAATTCAATGCGCAAACTCGGCCACGTTCATTGCTCGCTGGCGATTTGGGTCCTACCTCCACATTTTAAGCCCGGATTTACCCTTCCTTTGACCTTGCCAACCGGACAAGCTAAAGGTCGCACTGACAGAACCATGCTTTATCGGTAGGCGATATGGATATTCCCAATTTCCTTGGAATTATACCATGCTTCATAAATGAGCAATGGTCCACTTCGCTCGGCTTCGGTCTATCTCGGCTTTAGGGCTCCGCATTAGTCTTTGGCTTGGCTCCTCTCTCTGAAATTTAGCATATTTAAATTTTTATAATTACTTTTTTATTGATTTTAATATTTTTTTTTACATATTTCAACACATTATTCACTCAGTGACTCGTTCCGATAAAATTTACAATACCTTTAACACGTCCAAATTCAGGGCCGATCGGTATCTGTGTATTTTCAGGATTTTTTGAATTTTAAGAATATACAAAATGAATATGTTTTTTAACCTCACAATAACTACCGCATGCATACCAATAAAGTTAACATCACCTAAAAATTCTCAAAAAACTACCCAACCTCAGGGGCCGATCGGTATCTGTGTATTCTCAGGATTTTTTAAATTTTAAGAATATACAAACTGAACATGTTTTTAACCTCACAATAATTACCGCACGCATATCAATAAAGTTAACATCACCTAAAAATTCTCAAAAAACTACCCAACCTCAGGGGCCGATCGGTATCTGTGTATTCTCAGGATTTTTTGAATTTTAAGAATATACAAACTGAACATGTTTTTTAACCTCACAATAACTACCGCACGCATACCAATAAAATTAACATCACCTAAAAATTCTCAAAAAACTACCCAACGGAACATCCTCTCACCTAAGCAATCCCCGTCATGCAACATGTCTCCGTCGTCAATGTGGGTCACTTTGAAAATGCTCTTTCTCAATCTTCTGGCAATCTCGGACTCGCAATCAACGAGTCGGACACCTGTAAATTAATCCTTTCTATGAGCCCCGAATCGCGATGTGGGAAGAAACCACGGGACAATGGACATGTAAACTTTCTACCCGAATCTTTATTCTTTTTGGCTTCTGCTCATTCATTTGACACGCAAATGTTTTTATAGTTCGATGATGGGATGTGTTTAGATGCCAATTTCGTATTGTTAGGTTTTTGGATATTGCAAAAATTAAATATATCGTACTCAATCCCTTTATATTGTGTTGGGACAGATCTAATCCGAATATGAGTTAAGTTATTAATATGCTCGTAGTGGATCGAATGTAGACATTTGAGTTGAAATGTTCAACTCCAAGTCAAGGCCTCGTACCCAAGCTATGAAATCTTCGAAATTTTCCTTAGCATACTTTGTTGCTTGTGGAATTGACAAATTTGAATTTTATGATCTCCTAATTACTAATTAAATGTCAAATAAGTAACTTCAAAGAATTGGTGTGGATGATTAGAATTTAAGATTTAGAAGTGTGCTCTCTTTGAGGTTCAGTCTAATTTGATAGAAAAATAAACAAATGGTGCAATGTGTTAGAAATGAATAGTTTGTAGGTACAATGTCTTAATAGTATAAAATGTAAAAATACCTACATAATAGTTCATAAGTGAAAAATATATTTTTTCCAAAAATAAAGCAAGCTGATTGTCATGCAATTTTCAAAATTCTAATTAGGTGTATCAGTATTTTTTTGTTCCACAAATACAAATTATGTTAAGGGAATGTATCATTTTTTATCTCGAAAACTATTAATCAAATATCATTTTGAGCCTCCAAATTATCGATTTCGTCACAATGAGTTCTCAAATTATCAAATTTATCGATGTTGGCTTTATCATTGAATCCAAATATTGTGTCAAGTATCCTACTTTTAACATATTTCAATCATAGTATTCTACTAGAAGGTGAATATTTATTTATTTTAGTAATTTAAAGGGTAAGTGTGTCAAAATTTGTAGTTGCGGACCGATAATGACGAGGGGTGACAGTTTGGGAAATTATAAGTGAAAATTATTCTTAAGTTAACTAACAATTTCAAGTATAGACATGAAATATCTCCCATAAAAGTAGAAAAATATCAACTTGATAAAAACACTCAAAATTTTTATTTTGGGAATAGGAATAAAACTTATGAAATTATATGCCTATAAAAAATAAGGGTAAATTATAATTCTCCTTTCAAACTACTAATCGATTCTTAAATACCCCACAAATTTTAATTCATTGCAGCTCACTCTCAAACTATACTTCTCGCTGTGATTTCATCTCTCAATCTACTGGAACCATTGTGCCGAACAATTTTTTATCACATGTGACTTTCTCCTTACATGAAAAGATAAATTTATCTTTGCTTAAGCCCTCCCTAACCTTTTACCGTGATTCTAACAATTTGTAGACCTGAGAAATAATATGTAGTTAGATTATTTTTCTTTATTAAAAAAAATGATTCTCTTAGTATCAATATGGTCAAATTTATTTTTTCAGGTACAGAGAAGGTCGCGTGCCTTCACATGGGATACAAATCATTCGACATAACAGTTTGAACGAGTTGAGGGATAAAATTGCAACAATAAACATAATTTGGGGGAGTTGAAACGAATTAAACTTTATTGAGGTAATATTTGAAAATCGAGCGGTAGTTTGAGAAAAAAAATTGTAATATGCTCAAAAATTAATTATAGGAAATCAATGCGCAAAATTATTACCACGTATTGTACAAATCAATACTAAGCATCGAGAGCAAAAAACAAACACACGCACACAAAGTTTACATGTAATACTCCGAGACTTCTCAGAAAACTACACGCATTGAAAGTACTTACATAGTGTTTGGCTACATAAAATTGTAGCCTAAAATTTTAGCATCATTACATTCTCACTCTCTCTCCTTACTTTTTTACATTCTCACTCTCTCTCTCCTTACTTTTTCTCTAACTTTTTTCATTTTTTTTACTAATTTTTTTTACTTTTTTACTTACTTTTTCATTCTCTCTCCTTATTTTTTCACAACTACTAAAATTTTACTTACACAAACAATAATAATCCAGCACTTGCTCAAAAAAAAATCCCAACACTCAAACGTTAGTTAAGGATTCAAACTTGGGATTACTATGTGGGGAGCAGATCTATTTATTACAAAAAGACTGATGATATTTTCGTAAAAGCTGCGTAGAAGTTATGAATGGAAATTTCCAAAGAGTTAATTGCTGTTTGTGGTCTAAGGTGCAATAATACAAAACTAAATTTTCTGGTAACAAAAGAACCTACTAGACTTATCCATGACTTCTGTAAATTCTTTTGTGAAATCTTATTTTGCCATATTATGGGGGCTACCACGTTCCGTTTCATTTCACGTGTCATATAAATAGTACGGTCTTCTTTAAGAAACGCCTCTCCAAATTGTCGAAAGGGCATGCCACGTAGTGTTAACACCTCTACCATTCACCATGGTCTCAATTCTCTCTCACACACACATTTTGCCTAAATTATATAATTGGGGAAGAACAATTTTTATTAAATTGTAATTTAAGAAACCAAAATGTAAAAAGTGCAAGAAAAAAAAAAGTTTTAAAAAGTACTCATTCTGCCTTTTTAAGGCCGAGTTTGGGGCGTTTGGCTCTCATCCGTCCATATTTCAAGAGAAATGTTTGGTGCTCTTCCTGGGTTCTTTTCAAGTTCTTCTTGGAAGAATCTAACGGTTCAGGATTAATTGTAGAAGTAAACCATACACACCCAGAGATTCTGAGCCTTCAGATTCTTCTTAATAAGAACCTGAAAAGAAACCAAGAAGTACACCAGCATTTCTCATGATAATTGAATGAACTTTTTTAGCGAATAGATCGGTTTCAATTAATAAGATAATTATCTAATCATTATTTCGATAATGCTTTTTTTAAAAAAAAGATTATAAAGAGCCAATTTTCTGAATCAGATATTTACCTGTACCAATACAGTTGAAGAAGACGGCAAGAAAGTGGTAACGTTGAGTTCCTCCGGGGAGTTCACAGTCAAATCTGCTCACAGATCCATCTCAGGTCAGAGAGTATTTCCAGCACAACCTCTTCGTTCAGACCAGTGACAGGCCCTTTGAAAACTCAAATTGCACGACCGGCTAAAGCTCTTACTTTGGAAGTCTGCATGGCTCCATAGTTTTGGTTGGAGTGTTTGTTTTTCTTGAATAAAAAGAAGTCTTGATTAAAAAAAAAAGATAAGCTTAATTCCTTAATGATGTATACAAGAATAATTTGTGGTTGGTTTTAATTCCTATTTAGACGAGAATTATAATTTTCTGTAATTGTACGTCGAATTATATCATATAATGCAGTTAAAAATAAATACAACATATAAAAATTTATACTATTCAATACTTAACACTGATACATGAATGCTAGATGTAAACCATCAAGGCTGCTAAACGGAGTACCCGTGCCAATCACGTGCATAGTAGGGCAGTGATTCAGTCCAGTTCAGTGAATGAATGTCGCATTTTGGAACCGTTCCGGTAAAAACCCAACAACAGAAATTTGAATAAGAAATAATAAAGAAAATAAAATTAAAAAACAATTTTCTCCCTAATTGCCACTCATAACTCAGCTCATTCGCTTCCTCGCACCAGCCAATTCGGCTTCGCTGCTCTGAGACCCCAGGAAATAAATATTGCCACGTGTCCTATTCACCGCACTAAAAAGAGAAGAACATAGGAATATATATTAAAAGTTTAAAACCCCCTCCCCGGCTCTCTCTCACTCTCTCTCAAAAGGAATAAAACACGAGATATACTCTTACAAAACCAAAGGATATTCCAACTATACCCCTCGAATATTCGGTCCTTACCGTTATATCTCCCTCCGGACCCTCCCTATCTAGCCTATCTTTTGCTCCTTCATCATTCCCCACCGTTTTCGAGTTCTTCCCTCAAAATTTCCCTTCGCATTCCCTCCAAATACTCCCACCTTCTTTGCAACCTAATACCGACCCCCACCCCCACGCACATAGACATGAAATTCGGAAAGAGTCTCAGCAACCAGATCGAAGAGACGTTGCCCGAATGGCGTGACAAGTTCCTGTCCTACAAGGAGCTTAAGAAGAAGCTGAAGCTCCTAGAGCCCAAAGGCGGCGAGAGGCCGGCCAAGCGTCCGAGAGTCGAAGCTACCGACTCTGCAGCCGGAGAGGGCGCTGAGGTTTCGAGAGACGAGAAGGAGGGCATGTCCAAGGAGGAGACTGATTTCATAAGGTTGCTGGAGGACGAGCTCGAGAAATTTAACACGTTCTTCGTTGAGAAAGAGGAGGAATACATTATCAGATTGAAGGTATTTGTTTTTTTTTTCTTTTCTTTTCAAAATCTCTCTCTGCTCTGTGGTAGAAAAGCAACGACCTGTTTGGTTCCTGAGAAAAATTGGGTAGCGTGAATCTCAGTTCCGGATTCTTTTATCCTCTGTTTTTCATCATCAATTCGACAGACTAGAAAAATCGATTCTTTGGGCTTATTAAGTTGCCACTGAGATTAGGGCTCTAACCGCTGGGAATTGCATCCAATCTTCATTTTAAAATGTGGGAAATACCAATTTTCAGGGAAAAACATTCTATTGTTAAAACTCAGATGATAGCTAAGACGTCGTCGTTCTTCAGTCCAATAGTGTCCAGTTTGTCCCCCTTTGCAAAAACACACTCCTTTTTCGTCCTTCCTAGCCAAATCATATTCATTAGGCTGGGCAAATAAGTGCGTTGATAAATTTGTCTCTTTTTATCCGGGATCTCGCGGAGTTTCTTACTGACGTGAGCCTCCGGGAACTCTGACGGACGCCGTACTGCGGACGTGGACGGCTTCGGCTTTCCACTCCAGATGTTGCGTCGCCGCTGTTTGTCTACCGCAGTTACTGCCTCGCTTCGCAGTTAATAACATCAAGGAATATGCTCGGCGGCATATTCCATTAATTGAGAACCGCCGTCTGGTTGTAGACAGTAGTGCGTTGAGCCAACTTTTGTGTCAGAGGTACCGTGCCTCTTGTTCAGAAACGAAATAAAACATAATAAATCTTTCGGTTAACGAGGGGAGAATCTTTAGACCCAGAATTCCTGTTCCATTCCTTTTTTTTCCCCTTAGATATTATCCGTCTTCTTATTTCTATGTTGAAATTAGTAGCATCGAAATTGAATGATTTTTATTTGGGATCAAACAAAACTCATTCTTCTCCTGATATGAGGAATTAAGATTCCGTAGGAAATAAACACAAGAATAACGGGATTCTCAACCTACTGAGAAAAGTAAGAAGTCCGAGCCTGCCAAGGTCGTCCTCATTTCCCAGTAAAGTATGAGGAATATTGTTGTTTGTTGTCCAATTGTTCGACTGACTGTGCGTGACTACACCGAGGCGCCACTTAAACCTATCCTAAAAAGCAATGAGAATGTTGTTCTTAATTGTCTGATTGAGTGAGTGACAGTCAGCACAGTCCATCTTGCGTGGAAAGTGAAATTGATGGATCTGAGATTCTTAATTTTCACGTTTCTGCTCTTCTTTTGTATAAAAGATAATGGAGCAAAGGAATATTGTGTTTGACAGCAGTGCTTGCTTTGGTGGGATTGCAGGAGTTACAAGATAGGGTGGCAAAGGCAAAGGATTCCAATGAGGAGATGATAAAAATTCGTAAGGAGATAGTGGACTTCCACGGAGAGATGGTTTTGTTGGAGAACTATAGCGCCCTTAACTATACAGGTACCCTTTTCTTTGGCTATTTCTGTTTTACTTTATGCTCTGATACCAATAGAAATAGAAGCGGGAAATAAAAGGTTGATTAAAAGATACGACAAATATAGATCGTACAATTCGTGGAGTTTTTTGGTTCACCTATTAGTCTGGTTCATATGCTTGCTTTTGACTCTGTTTCCACGAATATTCTGGGTGACTATTGTCAGCGATTGTGCTTTTCGTAGTAGGGAGGATGCGTGCTAATGATTTATACTTTGCTTTTCTTAGAAGGAATATCACGACTGCCATTTTTAACACTTAACTTGCTCTGCCTTTGCTCTACTGACAAATAAAAATATCCCATCTTACTTATTTTAGTACAAGGGGGAGCTCTGCTTGCATTATTCTCGTTGGTTCAGAATACGCATGGTTCTTTGGATTACTGGTTAAGGGTAGTCACATCATCCTACGAATTCGACAAAGTTCATATTCCTTTAATATTTTAACCTCCAACGTATTTGAAGATTCTAAAAGTTGCTTTTGACATTTGACCTCCTTAGGATTACCAATTAGGAATAAAAAGATTGTGTCTAGGATTTCCAGAATCCAAGCGATTTCGTGTACTCAATTTGATTTTGCTAATCAAACAAGTGGTTAGAAACAAGAGTCTATCAAGAGTTTGATCGCAGCTATGTTTTTTGATAATTTAATGTTTCTTCTGAAGTGGGTCATCGTAGCTTCATTGATTTTGTTTGTGACGCCTTTTCTTGCGCTCAACAGGATTGGTCAAGATACTAAAGAAGTATGACAAACGAACTGGTGCTCTCATTCGCTTGCCCTTCATTCAAAAGGTCTTGCAGGAGCCCTTCTTCACCACCGACTTGCTCTACAAGCTTGTGAAGGAGTGTGAGGTTATGCTTGACCGCCTCTTCCCCATGAACGAACAGCCAGCTTCAAATGGCATAGTGGATGGGTGTGTTCCTACAACTTCTGACTCTAACAAGGACGATGGGCTGCTCATAATGCCAAAGGAACTGGCGGAGATCGAGTATGTGAAGAGCTTATACATGAAGAGCACTATTTCAGCGCTACGGGTTTTGAAGGAAATTAGAAGTGGAAGCTCAACCGTCAGCGTTTTCTCATTGCCACCCCTGCAAGTAAGTTCACTTGAAGAAACGTGGAATAAAATTCCAGTCCTGGAACAAGTAGCCAAGTAGCTGGGATCTTGAGAAAGGAATTGGGACAAGCATGTGTCCCCCATTTACCTTTTCTAAGATCTTTTTTTTTTCTGTTATATTTGTTTTCATGCATCTCGTATGAAGCCTTAGATACTAACACATGTAAAATGCCGAAATCAAGCCGAAATGAATCCAATAGTCATATAAGTTCTGTATGATAGAATTGGCTTTTATAGAAGTAAACTTTTGTTTCGAGATTTGGTACGACAATATTGGATTTACAAATTTTTGAGCTCTTTAGTTTTTTTTTGTGTGCTTTTTAGTTGGTGTCATAGTTTGACCATTTAGGTACCCCTAGGAGGATAGCGTGAGACATATATATCTTCTTGGTGGCTGGGCGTTGAGGCACTTCCAATTGGCAATTGACTGCTCTGTTCAATTCCTGCGTTATTGAACCGAAAAAGAAAAGCAAATGGCAAAAAGATCAAGCGCTCTCTCTTAAGTTGAAACTACGTTTAGACCCTAGAATATACCTAGAGGGGGTGAATAGGTATTTAAAAAAATAATCAACACTTTCTTTCTATTCACAGAAAAATAGTTCAACTAATTTTTCAATCAATGAATTAAAGAACTGTAAACTAAACACACACAACAGATTTTATAGCACCTATTCTATATTGCAATATGAACTGTACAACAAGCTTAAGCACCCTGTTATAAGAGTTTTACAGCAACTCTAAAATCTATGGTTTATCAATTTTACAGCACTATAAATCCAAGAACAATGCAGCTTTTCCAGTAATGATAAAATCAATACTGTGGCTATTTTACAGCAACACTAAGACCAATACAATTGTGAATGTACAGCAGCAAGATATTCTCAATAATTCGACTACTTTAAACAAGAGACAATGAGATATATGTAGCAGCTATACAATCAAAACAAAGTATGATTTACAGCAACTATCTTATCAAGCGACCTGCAGATTTTCAGCACATTAAAACTAGGACTATGTGAACGTTTACAACAACTGAAAGATCAAGACCAAGTGATATTCCAGCACTTGTAAAATCAAGACTCAAGTAATAAAGCAACAACACTATGTCCTGAAAATCCAGCTATATGATATGACAATATCAGAACCAAGATCAAGCAAATCAGATCTAATAACAAGATCAAACAACAGTAACTGATATGCTTATAATGGATCACGTTTCCAATGCTTTCAACACCCAATTCTATGAAGATGTAATCAATGATATGGTCAAACAATGTGCAGATTTATTCAACCTAATATACACAAAGATTCTGAGATTTTTACAGCATCTTCAACAGTCAACACAAGAATGAATAATCTCAGCAAACTAATCACAAACCTTCAAGAACTAAACACATGTGAAACACCACTAAAATTATAACAAGACAGAAAGTAGCACAAGATGATTTTCAGCAATCCTAAAAATCAAGATTCACTCTAATTAACAGCAAGCTACCTTCTAAATTTCCAGCAACGATAAAATCATCAAATGATTTATTTATACAGCACTAATCAACTAAAACTCCAGCAATATACAATGCCTATATCACAACCAAGATCAGTTAATATCAAACCAAATAACAAAACCAATGCAGCAACTAATTAGCCCTTTAACAGAACACGTTTTCAGCTAATGAGATCTGCAAAACAATAAGCACAAGATTGGTTAGATAAAACAATATCAAGATCAAGAGAAAACAACAATAAAGACAACACCGGAATTTTTGTTGACGAAGTGAAAAATTTCTCCAGAAGAACTTCTTCTGAGAAATTAAAAAACACTCCGGGTGTGCGAAGGCAACACCAACCGATCCACTATGAGCTTATAAACTTTACAAGATGGTGATCAACATGAAACTCCCTTCATATTTCAGATCCCCCAATCCTTCCGTAAAGTCTCCAAAGAAAACTTTCTTGGCTCGGTGCCCAGCACACGATTCTTCGACCAGCAACTCTAGTCAACTCTAGTGGATGTCAACGAACTCGTCGACCCTTCTACAACTGAAAACTTTCAGCAACGATCGATCTTGAGAAACCCCTCAAGATTCTTCAATTTCGGTGATGCGATCTTCACAACAATCGTGTAGGAAAGAATGACCCTTCAATCAGCAACCTTCCACACTCATAACATTCCACCAGAGGGAAGCTAACACACTCTCACCTTCAAATCTCGGTTAGAACCGAATCTTGCTCAAGAGAGAGAAAATGGGAAAATCGCATAGAGAGGAAATTTCTGGAGATTTCGAGCTTCGTCGATGCGTGTATGACGTCCAGGTGATTTGAGAAAGTTGTATATGGCTTTAATGAGGGTAAATTAGTCAAAAAGAAAAGGTTATGATGACTGGGCAACTTTCTAGAAGGTTTATACGATATCTGCAGAATTCCCGCTAGGCTGACCCAAGGCTAACCCAGCCAACTGTAAATCCGTCTAACTGCTCAGCAACTGTCTTCCAAGCATTATAGATGCACCCAGCACCTTCCAGAAACTTTCTCCTTAGCTCCACGACCTTCCAGACTTAATCAAGTTGCTCTTACAATTCTAAAAATGGAAAAATACATTTATACAAAGAATTATTTTGACCATGGAAATTTTGCCAATTTTACATAAGCACTTTCATAAGTAAAATCACATCTTCTTCACCAATAAAGGGAGCTGGATTCCGCTTGTGACCCCAGCGATCCCCCCCCCCCCCCCCTCTCTATTAACACGGTCAAAGATAGCATTGCTTAGAACACCTTTCACTTGGGACCTTCTGCACTTCAATGTATGATATGTTATATTGTAATTATCAATTATTAATTTTATTGCCATCATTTTTTTGATATAGTATTTATTTATAAGGGTAAAATCATAATTTTAGAAGCTAAAAAATCAATGTCCCTCAAAATTAGAGAGAAATTTTAAGTGTAAAATGTATGAAATCAATAATTGATGTAATGTGATAAAAATAATAATTTAATGTGTAATATGTCAAGATGTTATTGAAGGGCGGAAATGTATTTTTTTTTAATTTTATATAGTAACTATTATCTACCATTCACTTCAATCCTCCAGTCAGTCCACCTGAATACATTCTCCAAAGTTTTTTGTTTGGTTGTTTCATGCAATCCATATGATCTTGGTACCTATAATCATACACCATGTAATAAATATAATTCAAAGTTTTGAAAGGTTGTCGGCATATATAATATACCGCATTTGCAAACCTTAACTATTTGAAATATTTAGAAAATGTCGTGAAAATTTAGGAAATTAGAATTTTATTGGATTTTGTGAGAAACTAATGAAAAAAATAAAATTTTATGAGTTGATAGAAAAAGTAAAAAGAGATGATTTGAGTGAATTTTTTATATTTATTATAATGAAAATAGATAATTTAATAAGAAAGAGATACTTTGAATTTATTTTATTTGATAAAAACTTGAGTTACTTATATTTAGAAACTAAAATTTTGGAATGGGGATTTTTTTATTATTTATAAAAATGATGGTTTTCAATAAAAGATGATGAATTACAGAGAAGGGTCATGAAAACAGAGAAGAGTAAGATCAGACAGCCACGACGTACAAGTGGAGGATATAGAAGGCCCTTGGACTTGGACTCAGATACTTCAATGCTCTCTTTATGCCCAGTTTTTTGTTCATGGACCTTTAGCCCTCTTTGTTTCATATAACACTTATTCGGCGTCCCAAGTAGTTGGCCCAATGGACCCTTACATGTAATGTGCCAGCATTTGTACTCCCCAGTTTTTTTCAATAAAATTTCACTATTGCTCAGACAAAACATTACAGAATTAACCATCAGTTGCTAGTTTTTCAGATAAATCTTACATCCACATTCAATGGTGTCTATGGCTTTTTGATCTTATGATGAAGTCAAATTTTACAGGTCAATTACAAGATTTATTGGGCAAAAGGCTGGAGGGAACTGGGCTAGAAATCCAGAGCTTGGGATGGGCTAGAAGGTTGAATTGTACATTTTCTTCTCCTACAAGCAGAGAAAACAAACAATAACACGGGATCCTCCCAGTTGGGATACCTCCGATGATTTTGTCCGTTACCATTTTTCATTTTCTTCGTTCTCTCTGAAAGAGGTGTTTATCTTCTCACTTCCTCTTTTTCTTTCTTGTATCTCTCTTTTCTTTTCTGTGGGCTTGGACCTGTCTTCCCTCCCCTCCAATTGGGTTGATCCTCTGGTCCCCTTTTTTCCTCATCTTCTTGGAGAGGGGAACTAGCGGTGGAGTCTCGATCCATCTTCTTCTTGCATTTATTAAGTAAATCTTTATCGTATTTTTCTTGTTAGTATCTTTGTCAGAGAATAAGATGATTATTGCTTCCCAAGTACTGCACTTCTCCTCTTGAGCCACCTCTCCTTGGATTGGGCTTTTGTAATAGGGTTTGGAAAAATCCACTCCATCATCCTAAATAAAATAGATATAGATGTGCAGCTCGAACTAACTTAGCTTAGTTTGGTTATATTTGGTGGGTTTAATGTTATGGCAAATCTCGGGGAGACTAGTATAATTTTCATGCAGAACGGAGCCTGAAACCATGCGCCTGAACAACACGACCCTAGGAACGCCTTAACTACTGAGGCATCCTGGAGTGGTTTCACCTGAATAGTATTAGTAATATATTTGTAATCCAAAGAGATTCATCATGCAAACGCAGTATGTAAAAGCATGTGTGAACATAATCTGAACAATTGAAAAGATGGAAGCAAAAAAGGAGGAAAAGGGAGGGGAGATAATAGAGACGGAGAGAGAATACAACCGCGTAAGGAATAAAGCTAAAGAATCAAGGCTAAGAAGAAGCCCCCGGCCGTTGCGTTCCCACTGAATCACTGATTCGCAATAATATGCTCTTCAACTCACACACCAGAAAACAAAACTTATGAAATGGAAACCACCATCGTCTACTTGGGCCCACGCGTCTCCACTAACAAAAGATAAAGAGAGCCCAAACTTTATGATATATGGAAGCAACAAAGTAGGCTGTAGCCTCAGCAAACCCGTATATATAGGTCTTAATGGCACGGAGTTTGTTGCAAGAAGGGAGAATCATTAATTCTAAATTGGGAGTAGCATAATTTGGTCATCCAGTCGAGCTAGCCATGGAAGCCATATGGTTTGTTTTCCTTGTGATCATATCTCTGAGTTTATGTGTTCAAAGCCAGTTGAAAACTGGATTTTATTCTTCCACATGCCCAAGAGCTGAGGCTACAGTGAGGTCTGCGGTTGAAGCACACTTCAAAAAAGACCCCACGATTGCGGCTGGCCTTCTAAGGCTTCACTTCCATGATTGCTTTGTTCAGGTGCACTTCCTCTGCTTCATATGTTGCTATTGCCTTGTATATTTACTTAACGGACCAGGCTCCTCTGCAATACCTAGGGTATTGCAGAGGGAGCAATTCGGTCACCCGAATTGCAGGTGATCCCCATCCTTACTTAACACTGAAATAGCTGATCAGTAGAAATTGAAAGGTAGTTGAAATGCTATTTGACGCGTTCGAGAAAGTGATTGATTGACGTTGGTGTACGTTGCACAGGGTTGTGATGGTTCGGTGTTGATTACTGGGTCTTCTACTGAGATTAATGCACCTCCAAACCTTGGCTTGAGAGGCTTCGAAGTAATTGATGATGCAAAATCACAGCTAGAGGCCTTCTGCCCTGGGGTGGTATCATGCGCCGATATAGTAGCTCTGGCTGCTCGTGATGCTGTGGACTTGGTATACAATGATCTCTGTTTTTTTACCGACAAGCAATTAGTCTGGTAGACACACACGCATGCACTTGCTTAGATATGTTCTTACGTACGTTGGCATATATCAGAGTGATGGTCCAAGTTGGTCAGTGCCCACTGGAAGAAGAGATGGCAGGGTCTCTGTTTCTGCCCGAACCTCAACTTTGCCTTCTCCACTTGACTCCATGGCTGTCCAGAGGCAAAAATTCGCGGCTAAAGGCCTTGGTGATCATGATCTCGTCACATTAGTTGGTACTCTCTCTCACAGTAGCAGTGTTATGGCGATTTTCTGTCACATGTATAGTTAGTGAAACATATTTCTATGGGGGATTTGTGTGTAGGGGCGCATACCATAGGCCAAACGGATTGTTTATTCTTCAGGTACCGTTTATACAACTTCACAGCCACTGGCAACTCTGACCCAACCATAAACCAAGCAGTTCTGTCACAGCTCCAAGCTCTCTGCCCCAAAGATGGAGATGGCTCAAAACGTGTTGCGTTAGACAAAGATAGCCAGGACAAGTTCGATGTGAGTTTCTTCAAGAACGTGCGAGATGGTAATGCAGTTCTAGAGTCGGACCAGAGGCTTTGGGGAGACGCTGCAACCCGTAGCATCGTGCAAAACTATGCCGGGAGCATAAAGGGATTACTGGGTTTCAGATTTGATATCGAGTTCCCAAAGGCTATGATCAAAATGAGTAGCATTGAGGTAAAGACAGGTGCGGAGGGAGAGATTAGAAAAATATGCTCAAAGTTCAATTGATGAAGAAACCAACCTCCAGAAGACGTGTGGGATGTGTTTTTAATTGAAGACAAAATGACCTTAAATGGGAGGGAAATGGAAGCAATCTGAGGATGTCGTGTTTTCCTGAAAGATAAAATTGTAAATAGGTTCCCCAATGCTCGAGTCAGAAAAGTAAAAAAGAAATTATAGCCGTCGCCTGAGAGATTCGAACTCTCGCGGGGAAACCCCATGTACTTAGCAGGCACACGCCTTAACCACTCGGCCAAAGCGACTTCAGATGTCTTAGCAGTCGACACTTATGTATTAGATCTTTAATTATTAGCGTGTTTGAAAAGTTAATCAGGTTTATTCATCTCTATCGCAATTTCTGAGTATATTAATGTCAGAAAACTGAAAGCAGTTTGTAAGAATTCCTGGGTTAATATATAGTTTATTAGTGTGCGTACAAAAAACGGAAGAAAGAAAAAATATATATTTTTCATTAAAAACTAACATATGTCTTGCATTTTATATTATAAATTAGGGATAAATGTAAAATCAATCTCTGTAATATACTCCAAAATCGAATTAGTTTATGATAACAAAAACATAAAATTAGTCCATGTGATTTCACTTTTTCATCAGGGACTGATTTTTATCCCTTTCTAAAATTAAAGAAAATAATTTCATACTTTTATTATTACAAAGACTAATTCTATTTTGGTGTATATTACATGAACTAATTTTTCATTTATCCCTATAAACTATTAGTTTTAATATATTGTACTTTCCAATTATTAATTTTTTACACTCCACTTTAAATTATTATCTTTGATATATTATATTTATCAATTATTAATATTTAAAATGTAGAGTATAAAATTTATGATAATTAGTGAGTATATATATATATATATTAAAAATAGTTTAGACGTGTTTGTTCTGATGGAATATGGGGGACAAGCACTAGTGAACATTTTCCGAAACCATGACGGGCGGCCTTTCACCTCATTATCTCAAAATTGTAGGATTCTGATAAAATTATTAATATTTTAGGTGATGTTAATATTATATTGGTATGCGTACAGAAGTTGTTAAAAGATATTGATATTTAAAAAAAAGTAATATAGTATTGTATTATAATACGTATTTTTGGTGATGTTTGGATTGTAAATATAAAAATATGATGTAAATTCTAAAAATGTGGTTTAAACTGATATAGCCCTATTCTATTTCGATTTTATATTTTCTCCTCCCTCTACTGCTGCATAGAATTTCTCCTCTACTAATAAAAAAAAGAAAATAAAAACTTAGCTAATATTGCAGCCTATTTAATATTTCATTTATGTTTTTGATGGTCTAGTTCTTTGTTGTTTCGTGCGTCAGTGAGTTAAAATATCAGGACACGGAACAGTTTTTATTGGATTTTAGGTTTTTAATTATTTCATCAAGTGTTGGATGGTATATTATTATATTATACCGAACCAAATACCAACAAACACTTTTGACACACGCTACTTATTAGGCGAGGAATGCTGGGCATCCCGCCCGCGTCCCGCCCAAGTCCCGCTGGGCTGACGTGGAGCGGGGCCCAGCACACTCAAACCGCTTCATTTTGTTTTCTTTGAACCGTCTGTGTTTTTGATTTTAGACCGGACCGGCTTAGGGGATAAATTTCCTCCTCTCCCGCGATGCTCTCTCGCACACGCCAAAAGCTTCATTTGAAAATCAAAATCCCTAACCCACCAACAGCCCCTCGCTCCGAGCTCTCTCCCAGTAAATAAAGGTTGAAGCGTTTGCAAGGGTTGAGTGCAAGAGTCGATTTTGAATCATTTCCTTGTTTGCTTTTGCGAGCAGTTCTGTGAACATTAGCTTGACATACAGAGCAGCTTGTTTGGATGAATAGTTTGCTTCTTCTTATTCTGGGTGTTTTTTTAGCTTAGATGTGCAGTAGAGAAAGCTTCGCCACTGGGGTTTTAGCTTCATGCCTATTCATAAGCTTTAACATTATGACCATTGTTGGGGTAGTAATCCTGATATTTGTAGGTATCGTATGAGAATTTCTTCAGCCAAACAGTACTAGATGCCCAGAAGTTAACTGGGGAAGGCTATGGCCTTGTTAGCATTTCCATCTGCAGTTTTCATGCAGCGAACTATCCTGGTCTATATTCTTGGATGACAGAGTTACTACTACATAATTTTCTGGATAGCACTTTCTAAACCCTTTTTTTTTGTTGCTTTTCAGGTACTTTCGGATGGAACCTCTCCCAGGGCGGAAGTAAGAGTTCTTTATTTTTTTTTTTGGGTTCCATTACTCTGGTCTGTTTTCCCAAATTCTGTATATCAAGGTTGTATATTCAAATGCTTCTGATATCCTGCATTCCATCAGAACCAATGAAGAGAGAGGAAGAGAGAGAGAGGAGAGAATAACGAATAAGGACTTGCCCCACATATGCATGTGCCAAAAATAGTAAAACTTGTAGCAGATATAATGTTGAAGCATATAGCATGCCTATATTTCATCCCTGATGACAGGAAGTATGTTTCATCCATTTCAGTGCATTGGTATGCCAAACTGGAGAGAAAGTTAACTATCACACTCGTCCAGTGGACACAACTACAGATTTTGAGTGGATACCCTCCACAGCAGAAATCAAGGCGCTTCTGAGGTAATTCAACTACTAGACCTTTGTTGATTGAGCCCATGATACTTGTGTATTTTGTGGAGGTACACTTTCTCAACAGAAGTATTGTTTAGATGCAGCTTGAGCTTCCTGTTTCTTGACTGAACAATAGGGTGTAGAGTAGGTGCATGGTCAATGATCTAGTCTCTCTGCAAAATATTACCCCATATCCTTTCCCAATTCTTGCCTTCAATTTTTTATTTTTTATTTTTATTTTTAAATTTTTTAAATTTTTTCTGGAAGTGCATTAAAATATAGTCTTAAATCCTGTTCTGGCATCTGAGTTGCAGATAAATGTGATGCGAGATAAGTATTTATGCAAAAACTTTGTTAGGGGAAAGGAATGTCCCTATCCTGACTAATATGCTTGTTGCCAATTGTTTCTTTCCTAATTGACGTAGACATTAAGATTACTTATTTCTTCTTTTCCTATATTTGTTTAAAGACAATACTTGAAGTGAATTCTGGGCATCGGAGGCATGATATTGATTTAGATAATTGGGGTGTCCTGGTTTTATGTTCTTTTCCTGTATAACATAATGCCTTGTCGAGTAGATTCCTATTACATTATCCATTTAGCTAAGTTTCGTTTAATGGTGAGGTTATGCAGGTATACGGAAAGCGAAAGATACGAGGGTACAAAACGTGCCTTAACTCATCGATTACTGCTCAGGATGTAAAAGTGGGGATGGTTTTGTTGCCACCGCGGCGATCCTTCTTGTTTCTTAATTGCATTTCCTGTCATCAGAACTTCGGAGTTAATGACCGCGGAGTTCATTCGTTCTGTGGAAGATGTTTCACTGCTCCGACTTCCTCAGATGTCACCGAGAAGTGCTAGTTGGTACAAATGCAAGGTAAAGAAGAAGAAGATGCAGAAACTGCACTCTAGATGGAGCCCATGTGCTTTGCTGCGTAGGCTAATCGTTATCAAATTACTGTAAATTGTTGTTGCATTTCGTGCTGTTAAACAAGCTTAAAACTGACGGCACCCCAAAAATTCACATAGGTTTAGGAACTTTTCTATGCATTTCATTTGTTTGATGAGAATTAAAGTGTGATTGCGGCTTGTAATTCTTGTAAAGTTTGAATTGTTGGGAAAATGGATGCTTTGGATTTCGGATTTGCATTTGACGTGTATGGTATGTTTAGCACGAATGTCCCAGTCAACAAATCAAACCAACATTTTGTACTTGAACTTTTTAATTCCTAAAGCCTAAAACAATATCATTGAAGCAGAGGACTTTGGCCTCATGTTGTCTTAACCATAAAATGGCAATCTTCTTCATGTGGATCCGATCTTTGACACCTTTTTCCCAACTCCTAAATGGATATTCAACCATAATATAAAAATGCATAGAACAATCAAATTAAAAAGATCAAAATTTATCGCATTTGCCGTGAAAATGACATCGACAGTATTAGATCCAACAGTAACTAAACAAGTTCAGAGTTGCAAACAATTAACATCATGCATCCATGCTTATCAAAGATTTGAATGTGCTTGCAATACATTGCCATAAAATGTTACAGGGACTTATATTTATCAACATCACATACATATATAACTAAAAAACTAAAATTCTTAAATCTACCATAATATGCAATAAGTGTCTGAACAACCTTCCAAAATTACATTCGGCTTCGAAATTGCCAGATCAATGAATTCTGCTTGGAAATTGCAAATTCAGCTATATTTAAGCTTCATCTGGTTCAAAGCCACCCAAAACTTTGCTCAGCTTATACCCGCCACTATTTCTTTGTTCTATTAAACAAATGAAAACAACTATGCAAGCACAACTATTTCTTTGGCTCTTGGTATTATTTCCCCAGAACAGGCTTAGCTACCTAAGTCTGCAAGAGGAGCAACAACATCAAAATTTTGTAGTCTTTGGGAACACATCCACAACTGTGATGACATACGAAAGGCCTCCAAAAAGATCCAAAAGTCAACCCAAAGTTTGGGCATTCTCCACACCTGTACTCAAAAAGCACATTAAAAACATCAGTTGTACCCTAATGAAAAAGATTAAAAAGCTGCTTCTCAGAGATTACGAGTTGAAAACACCAAAAACCTTGTTGAATATTACAGGAGAAACACAACCTTAGATTACAAGCTTATTAGAGCGCTAGCTACATCATAATTAAAACATTAGAAGTAACCTTCATGATGGGTTTGCTCTGGTGTCCTTGACTGTTGGCCATTCAAGGAAAGAAACTGGCAATAGAGACAGTTGGATCTTATTATAAACACTGCAAGACAGAAACCAATGTACTTAAGTAAAGGGACCATGAAGTTACATCTCCTCCCTTCCCACGATGCACACAAGCGAGGGACTGAAGATAGCTGCTTAGCATGCATGGATAAAGTTTGTTATCATGGAACTTCTAAAATCAGCATATAGAGCAGAATTGAAGTCTGATCTGCTAAAAACATTTGTCCCAGTGTAAGGTGAATGGTCACTGACAGTCTTACTTGAATGACAAAGATATCATAATGCTAAAAACATTTACCAGGCCGAATATTGACCAGCATACCTAGATAGTTGAGTTGTAATAGAAAAAAACTTCACCTCAACGGCTCAACCCATCTGCCACTGCATCCACAAGACCAAATGAATGGAAGGTCAGATTTGTGTCTTACCATTGATTTAAGATAAACGTGCACACTGGTCAAAGAATCCACATTAGAGTAAAGTGAAGCCAAAGACCTCACTTCTGCTTCGACATAACTGAGGAACTCCTTTAAAATCTGATATTTCCCAGTGAAAGATATAATATTAATACCCCTATTAATTGTAATAAGAAAAATCAATCTGAACGAAGTAATTTAAATTTCAAAGCAGCTATCAGACATATGGCAAGTGATTAACCAGGGAAAAACCCACGCTCTGTTCAAATGGAGTAAGGTCAAACAAAATGTTCCACCATCTTAAGAGAACCAGGGGACTAACAAGGACTGTGATGGCTCTTAGAACTTGAATTGCTCTCCCCAGCAAGCGCACAACATGTTTTCGAGAAAGAAGTGGGGAAATGTGGATATTTCTTTGTCAATGAGATAACAAACTCACAGATCGCTATCACAGGGAAGCAGCTGAAAGTAAGTGAAAACTGACTTTGTCAAACCCCAAATCACAATTACATGCCAAAATAGGAACAAAACAAAATCAAGCGTTTCCAGAAATACATTGACTTAGAGCCATGGCCATTAAAAAGTTTCAACTTAAAAATCATCGACGTAATTGCAGATTCAGCACTATTACCCCCAAAAATCCATAGAAAAGTTATTTTCAGCAGCTATCATTTGGAAAGAAGTGAACGCGAACAACAAAAAGAGCACACAAGTCAGCAGAGTTTCGTAACAAACCCCAGTAACATTTCGAAGGGAAAAACAATCCCACCAAAAGGAATCAGAGACAAGGAGGGAGCATTGCATACGACGAACAAGACGACGACAAATGACAATGAGGCTGAAAAGAACAAAATGGGAGGTGGAAAGGGCGAGAGAAACGAAGAGAAGCAGAGCATTGGACTTTACCTACCAAACCACAACACAAAACCGTGAGTTGGAGGATTCCTCGAAGCCATGAAAGCTACCTCTCTACTCGAGTCTTTTTCCTGATTAGCACTGAGTACACAAAAAAGAAGTTCGCGTGTGCTGTGTGGGTACAGGTCTCTGCAGGGGCAAAGGTGGTTGCAGGGTCACCGATGACCGATGCTCATAGATTCTCTGGCTCTTGTTCGATCAAAAGCGGGATTTCATCGGGAGATGCGGGCGGAATTTGTTGGGAGCGGGATTTCAACTTGAGAGCTGGTCTGAGGAGAGAGCTTCCTCAGCGACAGGGAGAGAGCTTCCTCAAGCTCGGAGGGGAGAGGGAGCGGGATTTCAACTTTTGGGTTAAATTGAAAGCTTCACCCGCTTTAAAAGCCGGTCCGGTCTAAAACTAAAATATTTTTTCTAATCCGGTATGAGTACAAGTGCTGGGCCCCGCTCCACGTCAGCTAGCGGGACGCTGGCGGGACGCGGGCGGGATGCCCAGCATTTCCCGTTATTAGGCTATTGATTTTCCTCGAGTCAAAAGTGATACCCGTTTTGCCCTTGACCATAATTCTCGCTTTACAATTTTGGACCACAGACGTGAGACGACAGACCACAAGTAAACGAAGTGGTGTTACCAGTTTGCCCCTTGCATGAAACGCTAAAACGACACGCTGCTCTATCTTCCCGGCATAACCTTTACCCGACGTCACGAAACAACTTCCCTTGCATTCCATCCTGAAAACCCCTCTGCCTGTACCTGTAAACATCCGAATAAAATATGTACCAGAGGCTCGCCTTCCCGGAGTCCATAGCAGACGTTTTACACTCTTCGATACATATAATATAATACTACTGTATTAATATTTTATTATCGCTTAGTCTTCAAGATTACTTGAACAGATATTCCAAGGCAAATCCACTCCCACATTAATATCTTTCTGCTACTTGAGAGGAGATAGTGTTTTGCACTCCAAAGCTTTCGTATACGGTATACTCTTACTCTATGGCTTCTCTGACCCCAATTTCCCAATCCCCGTCTTATTTCAACAAACTCCATACCCCAATTCCTCCTTCGTTCTCGAGCCCTCTTTCCAATTTCTCGCTCAAGAAGAGTGGTCGCCTTCGGTTTAATCTCAAGATGACTCAAGCACCATTGAAGGCTGTGGTTGTTTCCGCGACGACGGCAGAGAAGCCCCGCAAGCGGTACCCGGGTGAGTCCAAGGGGTTTGTGGAGGAGATGAGGTTCGTGGCGATGAAGTTGCACACCAAAGACCAAGCGAGGGAGGGGGAGAAGGAGGTCAAGGAGCCCGAGGAGCGGCCCGTGGCAAAGTGGGAACCCACAGTCGATGGCTACTTGAGGTTCCTTGTCGAGAGCAAGTTGGTCTACGACACGCTCGAGGGGATAGTCGAGAAGCCGGCTTTTCCTTCCTGTAAGTTGTCAGTGTTTTAAACAGTTAGTTTTCAATTTTTTTTTTCTGAAGGCTTTTTGTTGCTTTGGAGTTATGTGGAGCGCTTTTGGAATTTTTGATGTTCGAATGGGCTTTGGTTTCGTTATTTTGATTTGCCTCAGGTGATTGTGAGCTTTTATTATGATCAACTCTGCTTGGATTGTTACTGCGTTTCTTTGTTCTCGATTTCTGTTGAGGGCTGTTATTACGCTTTTGGTTTCTTTTTTGGGGTTCTAGGGTTCCTAGTTTTCCATTTCTTTTATCGAGAATAAGGAGTATAGCGACTATTTGGTTTGATGTTATTCATTTGGATCTAATTGATTGGATGTTAGAATATTTATGTTCTGCGTTTCATATTGGAATTGACTCCAATGCCTGCGTACTTGCGATTTTGAGTTCAATTTCTGAATGTAGATGGACCGGTATTTTTGTGGAGTATTTATCATTTAGCATTCACCTGTTGTCCAATGAAACATACATACTGAATTTTCCATCTTTATTGAGTGACTTTGTGATCTGATGCATCTAGGGCCTTTTTATGATTTTATTGTGAAGTATGAAATTTCAAGCTTCCATGTTTTGGTGGGATAGATCTAGTGCTAGCTGTGGCTTGACATTCTGTATGTACGTATATGCTTGTGAATGTTTGCAGTTTTTTTTTCCTTCATTGATTAAGGAGTTAAACAGTTCAGATATTATGTGCTTTTTGTTGTAGATGCTGAGTTCAGAAACACAGGATTAGAAAGGTCTGGAAAATTGGCTAAAGATTTGGAGTGGTTCAAGGAGCAAGGGTATGCCATCCCAGAACCTTCATCTCCTGGTGTGAGATATGCCCAATACCTGAAGGAATTATCAGAGAAGGATCCTCAAGCATTTCTCTGCCACTTCTACAATGTTTATTTTGCCCACAGTGCTGGAGGTCGCATGATTGGGAAAAAGGTAATCAACATTTCTGTGAACTTGTATTTGTTACGGTATACTGTCTTGTTACTGGCCCTATCCCATAGAGTGAGACCCACATGCCGGTTGCAGGTGTGAACTTTTATTGGTGTCCTTTGATATTCAATCCTAATAACATAGGGATATCACCAAAATTTTCAGGTGTTCCTTTCCCTTTAATTGGTCTTTGCAGTGCTGATTGTGCAACATAGAATAGAGTGTTCCCATTATTTCACATTTTTCAGTCTACAATGGAGGCAATCATTTAAAGAAAGTATATTATGGTCTGTTGAAGTCAGAATGTGTTTTTCTTCTCCTTTGCTGTGCCGACTCGTTCACCGAAAGTGCACCTGCAACCCAGTGTGTAGGCTCATTTGTGTGGTACATCGGATGCAGGACCTTCACATTTTTTAGAGCTCTTTTTTGTCTGAATTTTTTGTGCATGGTTTGTGTTTTTATGGTATATAGGCTAACTGTTCCAGCAGCTATGAAGTATGTGTTTAGTCCTATCTGATTCTGAATTTGAACCCTAGGGGTCCGTATGCCAATTTACAGCTCTTAGTATCTAAATGAACACCCCCCCCTTTCCCCCCGGACGGGGCAGCTTCTTTTTTTCTCATTTCGTTCTCCTGTCCATCACCCTTTCCTCTTTATCTTCTCACCTATCCTGCCTACTCTAGGCACTGAACACTACTGGTCTTATTTTTGAAAATACATCCCCAACCCATGGCAGCATTGGCAGGTTTTAGTTTAGTTTGCAAGTACCTGACTCACTTTCCTTTTTAATTACTCTATTTAGGTAGCAGAAAAGATACTGAACAGCAAGGAGTTGGAATTTTACAAATGGGATGGTGACCTTTCCCAACTGTTGCAGAACGTGAGGGAGAAGTTGAATAAAGTTGCTGAAGTAATTTCTGGCCACTTTCCTTTTTACGAAAGTCTCCTTTTGGTTTTTTGTTTTTCCTTCATCTTCTTATAAGTAAACCACAAAAATACCAATACACTTTTTTTTTTAACAATACTTCAGTTTTTTAGCATCCTTGTAGTTTGGGGTAATCATATTTTCTGTAGGATATTCTTGTGACATGAACGTGGCACATGATAAGAAAACTTAGCCTTTAATCAAACTTCAGAAACAGTTTTCGAATTGAAGAACAAAGTTTTTGCACTACCTCTTTCATGGAACTTTTGCAAATTACTTTTTTGAGCGGTCTAGAAACAGTTCCTAAAAGATGGAGAGAATTTGTGGTTACCACTACACACAAGGTTGTAAGTTAACCTTTTGTCTTTGATTATTTCCTGTGCTTAAAAAACTGATTCATGCATGGGTTTTCTCAGGACTGGACTAGAGAGGAGAAGAACCATTGTTTGGAAGAAACGGAGAAATCCTTCAAGTATTCTGGAGAGATTCTCCGTCTAATATTGTCATGATATGTACCTTGCAAGGACTGGCGTAAGCCTTAAGGATCTCTGTATACATCCAAAATGCATAAATCTTCTTTGTAATGTTTATAATCTATGAAAAGATGAACTCATTGCTGTTGCAGATAAGCTGTTTTTTTTTTTTGCAAATGTAGATGTATTTAGGAAATGTGGAGGAGGTGAGCCATTCAGTGTTGTTAGAGATTTCTAGCTCTTATGACAAGGAGCTACAGAAACTGCAAATGGACCTACTTTACTCTGCCTGTTAACAGAACTTCATCCACTGTGTATAGCATGAGAGGAATATCCCACCTTGTAAGGTGAGGACCGTGTCTGTCAACGTTCCTTTTGGGGTGTCCTTGGGATTGGTGGACAAGACGAGATAATCCCGAGTTGTTAAGCGTAGTCTATGATAGCTTATTGCTTGGTCTTTGTCCAAGAGTTTTCTAGCTTTGGTTGCTTCTTGGATTGTTAGGTGCCTCAGGAAAGCAGCGTCCTATCCAAATCCTATTCTCAGTTCATTCAACAGCCGCTCCCAAAGATTGTTGTTTGGTAATCCGCTTGGCTTGTTTGAGAGAGGTGATCGCACGTCTCAGGTTCAGGTGGATATTAATAGAGCCCAGAAAGGAAAAGAAAGAAAGCAGGTTCAGGTGGTGTATTCAAATGGGTTCAGCCCTGTACTGTAGATGAGAAAACCAGGACGAGAATGGCATGGGTCGATAAGATGAGATTGTATTAAATTCCTTGCTGGTTTGACGCAAGGGATATTATTTAGGACCTCAAAGAATGATGCCAATTGAGAAATATAAAAAGGACCGAGATCACTGTTGGTGTGGTGGGTTCGACGCGTCTTGGCTAGAATTTGCGTGCGTGCACGTGTGTGTGTGTGAGAGAGAGAGAGAGAGGATGATACCAACCACTTAACCAGCCTAGCTTTATGCGTTCTTGTGTTTGTCCGCAGTTTTTTCAACCTTCTTTTCTCCTCATCAGATAAGATTAAAAAAGGATTTTTTTTCTGGTGGGGGGGGGGGGGGGTGGCGAGAGAAAGGGAGGGGTGGATGAGTGTTACAGGTTGATGGAGAAATTGGTAAAGGTGGAGGCTTTGGGGGAAAGCAGCAGATTTCGAAGGGGTTCGAGACTTCGAGAAAGATTGCGCATGTTGTCGGTGATGAAGAGCGTTATGTTAGGGCTTTATTCTAGAAGGCCAAGTAGTGGGCCAAGTAGTGGGTCAGAGCCCATGGCCCAATCTATTGTAGTTCCATTAACTTTTACGTTAAGTGTAACTAATTGGGCTGAGGCTATCTCATCCCATGGTCAACAGGCCCAGCCCATGTGAGAGGGTATATCTGTTTGGCTTTGTTCGTATTAGTTAGAGAAGAATCACGTATTGTTTTCCTTTGGAATATCTGGAGGTTGGCTGCCTCGAACAGCTTGTTCTAGTTACGAATACTGAATACAATTTGTGGAATTGAATTTGTTAGCAAATATCAAATTTGTTACAATTGGTATCAGAGGATCGATCCTCAATGGCAGAAAAGAGAATGGCGCAAGCGATGGAAGCGACACTGGTGGAGTTGAAGAAGCAGCAAGATCTGCAGCAACAAACACAAGATGATCAACAAAAAATCCAAGAGAATCAACAACGAATGCTGGAGAATATAACCAAGCAACTAGAGACTCTCACTATGGGATTACAAGCAATGGTGCAAGGCAGTGGAGGCGGAAATGGAGATACCTCTAATCCTAATCCAGGTGGCCGGCAGAATCTTAATCTCAATGTGGATCCAGGAGGTGGAGGAATCCAGTCACGGTCGGTAAGACTTGATTTTCCAAGATTTGATGGAACTGATCCATCGGGATGGATATATCGTGCCAATCAATTTTTCAATTACAACCAAACACTACCACATCACAGGATTTTAATTGCTTCATTTCACATGGAAGGCAAAGCCCTGATTTGGTTTCAAGAGGTGGAAAATTCTGGAACCATTATTAGTTGGGATGCTTTTGCTAAGGCTATGTTACTAAGGTTTGGAACACATCCCTATGATGATCCAATGGAAAGTATGATGAAGCTAAGACAAACTTCTACAGTTGAGGAGTATAAGGGGCAGTTTGAAGCTCTAGCCAATCGGCTTAGAGGGTTAGATGAAGGATATAAGTTGAGTTGTTTCCTAAGTGGGTTGAGGGATGAGATTCGCCTCATGGTTAGGATGTTGAACCCTACCACTATTCATGCAGCATATGGACTAGCTAGAATGCAGGAGGAACATCTAAGTGTAAGCAAGAGAATCTATAAACCATTGACTGCAGGAGGGCAGTTTCAAGCAAATCCACATCAAGTAACAGGAGCCGTTAACAAACCAAAGATGTCAGTACAGAAGATAACACCACAGCAAATGAAAGAAAGAAGGGAGAAAGGTCTCTGCTATTATTGTGATTCTAAATGGAATCCATTACACAAATGCAGCAGCCTTAAGCTGTATTTGATGGAAGGAGATGAGCTCGAGGTGGAGTTGGGTGAGGAAAAGGGAGTTGAAGAAAACTTGGAAGATACAGTGAAGGAAGTTGGAACTGAAGAATTGGGAATTTCTCTACATGCTCTGACTGGTTCCAGTTCACCTAGAACTATGAGGCTAAGGGGTAGAATTAACCACCAGGATTGTGTGGTTTTAATTGACAGTGGCAGTACACACAACTTCATTGATCCAGGAATTTTGCAAGGATCGAAATTGTATGCAGATCCATCTCATAAGTTGGCTGTAACTATAGCTAATGGTGAAAAAGTCAAAAGTGAGGGAAAATGTACTGATGTTATGATCAGAATGCAAGGCCAGGAGTTTGCAATAGATGCTTATGTCCTGATGTTGGGTGGGTGTGATGTTGTCCTCGGGGTGCAGTGGCTCAGCACACTTGGTACAATTTCGTGGAATTTTAATGAGTTGACTATGAAGTTTAATCACTTTAACAAAGAAGTAACATTGAAAGGGTTGGCTTACACTCAATTCTTGGGTGACTCCCTACAGTTCAGGATGACAAAGGAAGAAAAGTATGGGTTAATACTCCAGCTAATGGTTGGTGGGGAAACTGATTGTGAGAGTACGGAGAGCAATGTAGCTGTGAAT
Source organism: Myrica gale (assembly GCA_963930655.1). NCBI lineage: Eukaryota > Viridiplantae > Streptophyta > Magnoliopsida > Fagales > Myricaceae > Myrica > Myrica gale. Next base: position 27,429,849 of record OZ005598.1, on the reverse strand, counting down.
CAATTGATCAGTAAGTTTTCTAGGGTGTTTGAAGAACCAAAAGGGTTACCTCCCCAAAGGTCCCATGATCATGCAATTGTGCTGAAAGAGGGAACCCAACCTACAAGTGTAAGACCCTATAGATATGCATATATTCAGAAAGATGAAATTGAGAGGATTGTTAAAGAGATTCTGCAATCAGGGGTGGTGAGACCCTCACAGAGTCCTTTTTCCTCTCCAGTGCTCTTAGTGCGCAAAGCTGATGGGAGTTGGCGGATGTGTGTGGATTACCGAGCCTTAAATAGTGTCACTATTAAGGATAAATTTCCAATTCCTGTTATTGATGAGCTTCTTGATGAGTTACATGGAGCTCGGGTGTTCTCTAAGCTGGACCTACGTTCAGGATACCATCAGATCCGAGTTAAGGCAGATGATGTGCCTAAGACAGCTTTTAGAACTCATGAGGGTCACTACGAATTCCTCGTAATGCCCTTTGGGCTCACTAATGCCCCGTCTACTTTTCAAGCCCTTATGAATGAGGTATTCCGTCCTTATCTTCGAAAATTCATTTTAGTTTTCTTTGATGATATTTTGGTGTATAGTTCAGGAGAAAATGAGCATATAGAACATCTGGAAATCACTTTGGCATTGCTGCAACAGCACCAACTATTTGCCAAACGTTCCAAATGTCATTTTTTGTGTTCAGAAATTGAGTATCTAGGGCATATAATTTCGGATCAAGGTGTAAGGGCAGATCCTAAAAAGCTACAGTCAATGACAAGTTGGCCTCAACCACGGAATATTAAGTCCCTCAGGGGTTTTCTGGGCTTAACTGGGTATTACCGCAAATTTATCCAAGGTTATGGATCCATTGCAGCTCCCCTAACTCAGTTGTTAAAGAAGACTGGATTTCACTGGACAGAGGCTGCCACAGAGGCATTTCTCAGACTGAAGGAAGCTGTAACCAGCCCCCCAGTGCTGGCATTACCAGATTTTTCTAAACTCTTCATTATAGAGTGTGATGCTTCGGGAGTGGGAATTGGGGCAGTGCTGATGCAAGAGGGTAGACCCTTGGCTTATTTCAGCCAAGCTCTTAAGGGAAGGATGCTAGCAATGTCTACTTATGAACGAGAGCTCTTAGCACTTGTTAGTGCTATTAAGAAATGGAGACCTTATTTGCTGGGGCATACATTCAAAGTAAAAACCGATCAGCAGAGTCTCAAACACTTGCTGGAACAGAAGGTGGGTACTCCTATTCAGCAGAGGTGGATCACTAAGTTGTTGGGGTATGATTTTGTGGTGGAGTATAAACAGGGGAAAGAAAACAAGGCTGCTGATGCTTTGTCCAGGATGTATGAATCGGAGGAGGAACAAGGAGAGTACAAGGCTATTTCTCTGCCTATAGCTACATGGCTTACTGATCTCAAATTGACTTACTCACATGATAGTCAAATTCAAGCTCTCTTGGACCAGCTAAAGGCAGGGAAGTTGGATCCTATAAAATATACCTTGATTAATGGTATACTCCTATATAAGGGCAAAATCTATATAGGAGATAGTCAACCACTCAAGGACAAGATTTTGATGACAGTTCATGACAGCCCTGTTGGGGGCCATTCGGGCTATGAGAAAACATACCAGAGGGTAAAAAGGGATTTCTATTGGAAGGGGTTAAAGAAGACAGTGAGACACTACATCAGAAATTGTAGAACATGCCAGCAAAACAAGCATGAGAATGCCTTGCCAGCAGGGTTACTGCAACCCTTACCCATTCCAGCAAGCCCATGGAGGGATATATCTATGGATTTTATCGATGGGTTACCATTATCAAAGGGATACAGTGTGATTTATGTGGTGGTGGATCGGTTCACTAAATACAGTCACTTTATGGCCCTATCTCATCCCTATACAGCTAAAACAGTAGCATATGCATTCATACAAAATGTATTCAAGCTACATGGATTACCCAACACTATTGTCTCTGACAGAGACCCAGTGTTCACAAGCAACTTCTGGAAAGAATTATTTCATATGCAGGGGACTAAGCTTCACTATAGTACAGCCTACCATCCACAAACAGATGGGCAAACAGAAGCAGTAAATAAATGTATTGAAAATTATCTTCGGTGTGTGATTGGTGATCGACCTAAAGAATGGGTTCAGTGGCTTCCCTTGGCAGAATGGAATTATAATACCAACCAACATATGTCAACTAAGTTATCTCCCTTTGAAGCTATGTATGGGTACTTACCTCCCCGGTTACCTACCTATGAACCGGGGACAACACTTGTCGCGGCAGTGGATGAGGAACTGCGGAACAGAGACAAGATGCTGGCTTTGCTACGGGAGAACCTGCAGAAAGCACAAAACCGAATGAAAAAATATGCCGACATGAAACGCACGGACAGAGAATTTCAGATTGGGGATTTGGTGTATCTCCGTCTCCAACCTTACCGTCAACTGTCGGTCCGGCAGCGTCATAACATGAAGCTGTCTCCTCGGTATTATGGGCCCTTTCCAGTGGTGGAACGCATCGGGACTGTGGCCTATCGGTTGGATCTGCCAATCGGAGCTCAGATTCATTCAGTCTTTCATGTTAGTCAATTGAAGAAACATATTGGTCAGCGTGTCGATCCGTTACCTTCTCTCCCAGCAGTCGATAAAATGGGGGCGATTCGGGCTGAGCCATTGGCTGTTTTAGACCGTCGCATGGTGAGGTTGGGCAATAGAGCCATCACCGAGCTCTTGGTTCACTGGCACGGGCAGACCATCGATGATGCGACGTGGGAGCGTCTTCAACAACTTCGGGCTGATTTCCCTCACCTTGCGGGCAAGGTGTTTTAATGGGGAGGGTATTGTTACAGGTTGATGGAGAAATTGGTAAAGGTGGAGGCTTTGGGGGAAAGCAGCAGATTTCGAAGGGGTTCGAGACTTCGAGAAAGATTGCGCATGTTGTCGGTGATGAAGAGCGTTATGTTAGGGCTTTATTCTAGAAGGCCAAGTAGTGGGCCAAGTAGTGGGTCAGAGCCCATGGCCCAATCTATTGTAGTTCCATTAACTTTTACGTTAAGTGTAACTAATTGGGCTGAGGCTATCTCATCCCATGGTCAACAGGCCCAGCCCATGTGAGAGGGTATATCTGTTTGGCTTTGTTCGTATTAGTTAGAGAAGAATCACGTATTGTTTTCCTTTGGAATATCTGGAGGTTGGCTGCCTCGAACAGCTTGTTCTAGTTACGAATACTGAATACAATTTGTGGAATTGAATTTGTTAGCAAATATCAAATTTGTTACAATGAGAGATGTCAGAAAAGAAGGTTGCAAGGAGGGATGTATGGGCTTCGCTGGGAGTATGAAAATCCAGACAGCCAAGAACCTCAAAGTAGAATGAAATACAGGCATTTCGCATGGTTTGCGCAAAATCCAGAATAAGTCTTATCCTGGCACTCAAGTATTTAACCTCAAGTATCAACACTTGTGAACGTGTACAAAAGTATATTTGATCTTCAGATATTCTGGTCAAGCAAAGTATCCACTGAAGATCCAACATTTGAAAATTTCTAATCGTCAAATGTGCTCATGAAGCCACCAATAAAGCCAGCTCCATTACAACTCCCACACAAAATCTCCCTTTTACCTCTGCAAGGAAACATATTATTCAGATTATAAATGGGAGTCCAGACGAGATGAATCCCTTATAATTCAAGCTGCAGCAGAAATCCATGTCTCTTAATGGGCTCTGAAAGATAGTAATAAAGCAAGAACACTGCTACTTTGAACTTGAAAGATATCAGAGGTGGTCTTTATATTTATGCAGTCATATGAGATCTCGTTCTATGAAGCTACTAACTAGTGCATCTCCAAATCCTTCCATGTACGCAGATGAATAAAAACAACAGGTCTTGGGGCATCTGCATCCTATCTATGCGAGTATTCTCAAGATTTTAAAATAACATTTTGACAGTGATAACTTTCGTACATGCATGATAAATTATAATGAGGTGCATACTTGCCGATTTTCATGGCTGTAATCTCCCAAAAATGGTATGATGAATGTTTAATTATAAGAACCATATAGAGTTTAATCAATAAGGAAAAAGATAAACACAAGAGGTATCAATTAAGTGAGGCGATCTGCATCTTCAATGGGTATCAATTTTTTTCATTTCACAGGCCAGAAACAAGAAGTGATTTCGATTCTTTAGAACATTTCTTGCAATTAGCTTCTCCTAAAACTCCTAATGTGTTCTTAGTATTAATTATGTGTCATTTCTCCATTTAACCTCATTTGATATCTCAGCCGATGACGAGGAAAGCAAAAAGACAGCTCTCATTCCTCTATGGTGAGGATGACAGAATAATACTAACAAGTACCCTTTGCTGGCTGGATTCAACATCAGGCACTTGTGCCTGTGCATGTGCGCACACAGATAGAGAGAGAGAGAGAGAGAGAGAGAGAGAGAGAGAGAGAGTTGTGAACAGTCATAACTGGAATACCTGCACAACCAACATAATCCACCAGCTTTAAACTGTCCATTGAAGTGGTCTACAGAATTAACTCCAGAACCCTCACATTGAGTACACAATTTGGCACCTGGTACGGGTAAAAAATCCAAACTGAGCACTTAAATCTATCTTGCGCCAAAAAGAAAAAAAGTGATTCTCTGCAGGAACTCCATGTATAGAAAATATTGACAAGTCCACAGAAAAAACAATTTGATAAAGCAGAAAGTACTTTATGGAGGGTTAAAAGAAATGTTTAGGTAAATGTGACTAAAAAGAAAGTTTGGAAAGAAGGTGGCAATGCATTAAACAAATCCAACCAAGCTGGACTCATCACTACAACCTTAAAGCTATGGTTCAAGTATAAATCACTGATGCTCTATTGCAGTCTGTTGAAAGTAAACCGAAGCAAATTCTATCTGGAAGAAGAGATAAGCACCATTAAGTAGATCCCAACCTTAATAGACATGAATTCTACCAAGGGAGTTGAAACCAGTTGAGCAAACATAAAAGGGTATAAGAAGTACGAAATGCAAATCCTAAAGAAAAACCAAATATTCTGACCATTTTGGCAAGCTTCCTCATTGATTGATACATTAGTATATCTTCAGTAAGAACCTCCGCCATTTAGCCCCAAATATGTCATAAATGCAGTCTTATATAAATTCAGGAGCTTAAAAGCAGCCTAAAAAATAGATGAGAAAACTGGGTACAAAAAGTCACCCACAAGATGACCAAGATCAAGCAAAAAGCAAGAGCATACTTCCTCTGAAATATCTTTAAATTTGTCTCTTGGATACCAAGTCATTATACCGGTGAAGAAAAAAAATCGTTTGAGGACAAGAAGGGCAAAAGCAATTGTCCTCTGCTGCTACCAGAATGCGGCACAGAAGTTTATTCTTTGCTACCATGGAAGCATCACATAACCATAAACATGATTGGCTAAACACTTGATCAAGTAAAAAAGATGAGCCCGATTACTCTTCTTTACCATATAGTGCTAAGCGTTTGTATTTCATCCCAACCAGATCATTTAATGCTCTTAGAGTTAGGTTTCTTAAGGGCGTCCCGCAAAATTCAGCACAAAAGGTGAGATATCAAATTTTGTAATAAATAGATGAAATCAGATGAAAAGTTATTTCTAACAAGCTTACCATTTCCATCACATGAAGCACAGACAATGCTATTTGGTTTGGTGGTGCTCTGATTACTTTCTGTAGCCTGTTAATCCAAGTACAGAGTGAATTCACAAAGAAAAAAAGAGTACAAAGTGAATTCCAACGCATAGAAGTTCAAAGGAGAAGTCTTCAGACAATGGTTAACTCAACTCAAGTCTGTAATCCCTCATCCTACTTGCTTGCAACTTGAGACACAATTCTCGTAACTAAAAGGTTTAAATGGAAGCTTATCTTATGATTCACGAGTGATCAAATGTTCTCTCCTTTATTGAATCATAAACCTACATTGCTTGCCTAAAAACAAAATTAACCGGAACCACATCACTCTTTGTGAGGGGTGCAATCACGGACCTTGTTTGCAGTAATGCCTTCAGTCTTATATGCTGATATTATGGATATATTACCCTTACAACATAGCAAGGGAAGTCTCAGGATCAATTTATGACATCTTTCCTTTGTCTTTTGAATTGGCCTTTACTAAAGTTTGTCCCTTTCTACTAGTGCGGGCAGCTTCCTCTTAACTTCAGAGGCTAAAAACCGGCCATTTTCTATCAGAGCTATTCACGAACCCGTTAGTTCAATGTTAATCTAACTTGGCCCCATCCAATATGATTCAAAACAAAAACAAAGAAAAAATAAAACAGAAATTTGGGCTTAAACCCATAATAAGAAAAGTGGAAGTTCAGCTAAAACTTGCAATATGGACACATGCTTATATTAGTTGATTCACACTTACCTTCGCCTCCAAAGATTGAAATCTAGGAGTCTGAGACACTTCATTCACCCTAATAACCTTCCTAGTAACCGAATTTCCAATAACTATCCCTGAAAGCCACATTGTGAAAAAAAGATTTTCAAAGCTCCCGTCAAACGCTCATTAAAGAAGGAATAGAAGGCGAGAAATATCCGCAAAAACAAAACACCCAACTACCTGGTTTGTTAGGGGACTTGAAGGAACAATTAGGCGTGACGAATAAAGAATTGGCCATTTAGAGAGCTTCCGAATTCCGATTTGTATGATTTCTTTTACTGAAAAAGGTTAGCGGATAGAAGAGTTGAGCTTTAAGACCGAACTGTCAGTTTAAGTGCCTGTATCTGTGTGCGTTGAAGTAGAACAAGATAAGGCTCTCTTTCTCTCTCCACTTCAAACCAAGATGGGACTTCGGGACTTCCTCGTAAAAGATTGAGAATTTGCCAAAAAGTCATTGGGATTATACCCTTTGTCGAGCTGATCCTTCACTTTCAAATTTTAAAATTTTAGTCATTAAATTTTCGACTGATCCTTCACTTTCAAATTTTAAAATTTTAGTCCTTGAATTTTCGATGTTTAACGAAATAGTCATTCCGTCAGTCTGTCGTTCATATACTTAACGGAGCTCTCTGGCACGTCAGTAAATTTGTACCGAGCGACCGCTCACTTTTTACACATATATTCAGTCAACCGCTACAAATCCGTTAAGCATATGGACGACAGACTGACGGAAGGACCATTTCGTCAAACATCGAAAACTCAAGGACTAAAATTTTGAAAATTGAAAGTGAAAGACTCATTTGTCAAAGGGGTATAAACCCAAGGACCATTTTGTCAAATTCCCCAAAAGATTTTACCCAAAAGTAAGGCTGCACAGACGAACCGGTTTTTGGACCGGAAATTCCGGTTGTGCTTATATGGAGGACCAAACCATGTAAGTGGTCCGGACAAGCTTTTTTTTCATTTTAAAATTTATGTTAATTTCGGAAGGACATAAAAAAGTAGAGTTTTAGTTTAGATTAAAACTAAACTTTTTAAGTTTGTAATTTGTATTAAAAATATAAAAAAATATATTTTTTATTTATATTAATAAATCTGGTCTGGTCCAGACCAGTTTGTTAAAAGTTATGGACCGAACAGGATTTAAATAAACAAAACCGGACTAAACCACAAATTCGGTCCTATTTAACGGTCCGGTCCGGTCTGCGGTCCGATTTTATTCAGCCCTATCCAAAAGGGCAATGGTGATTTTTATTCCACTTGAGTTTCTACATGTCGTTTTGTTGTGCAAGTAAATGCTAAGTCCTACATGTCGTTGTTTTGTTGTTTCTACATGTTTTTTTTGGTTGTTCGGCTATATTTAATTTGATTTTGAAAATGTTTTTCATGTAATGATTAATAAAAAAATTGAGATATATTTTTTAGGTGTTTGTGTAAATGATAGTATCTATATAAATGATGTTTAGAGAGATAAATTTTTTAAAATTTATTCTTCTTGGAGGATATGAGAGTAGAAAATATATTTGGAAGATTTTTGTGATAAGAATTTTTGTAATTTTTCCCTTGTTTTTCACAAAAATTTTAAGTTAATGATTAGAATTTTTTTATTAAAAATTGAAAAGTTTTGTATGTAAAAAAAATTATGTTTAGATTGAAAAATATATTTTTAAAATAAAAAAAAGTTTTTAAAATCATTAAAGGCGAATTGTTTCTTATAATTATATTGAGGGTAAAAATTTTGAGTATTATGGTTTGAAAAATATTATAAAGTAAAGATATATTATAAGAGTTAAAAGATTTTTAATAAATATTATAATAATAAAAAATTATGTGATGAATTTTATTATTATTAAACTTAATTTTTTGAGACTAAATTATTGGAGCTCACGATAGTGAGTGATGTTGATTTTCACCTCTGAAACAGTGGACCCAAAGAACAAACGAAAAACCGAAAAATCCTTTTCGAAAACAAAAGCAAACTGAAAATGGCGAGCGCTCTCTTATCGACTTCTCTATTCCTCACTTTACAAAGTGAGCAATTTCAAGGTTCTTATCCTCAAATATTAGTTCGAATACTTTGCGTCTTTGCTTTTAATCTTTTCATGTGAATTTATCTCGGTGGTTATGTAAAATAATAAAATCCTACCATTTTTTCTTCTTTTCAAGTTTCGGGATATTGGAACGATGATGTTTGCTGTTGGAACCTCCGAATTGTGTCATTAGGAACTGTTTAACTTTGATTCTAAGTGGATGCCATTTCAAACAGAAAGAGAAGTGGGTGGACTTGGGAGGAATTTCAGAAGCTCATTCTATGGGAAAGTGATGTACAATCGAAATTGTGTGAGGATGAAAGCTGCAAGCAGCCAGGGAGGCCCTGCCGTAGTTGCCTCAGTGGTTAGTGCCACTTCATCTTTCTTTGTCTTGTTACTGTACGGTGTTTTCCAGTTCAAGTTCCAGATGTTCTGGTTGCATTTACTGGATATAGGGACTAAATTAATACGTATTTTGGAAAATTAAGCAAAGAGAAACAATGGGGTTGAGTTTTATGGAGAATTATAGTGAAGAAGTAAGAGATTTGCATTATGGGTCCGTCTCTAATCTGGTGCAACCTTTTAATTGGAAATTTTATTTGTGGGTTTACAGCTTGGAAGGAGGGTCAAGAACAAAGGAACCGTGATTCCCGACCCAGATTATCGCATACCTGTTGTTTTACTTGGTGGGTGATGACTAGTATGCTCGTCAGTTATTCTGAACTTGTAGCTAGAAAGGTCCTAATGAATTTGAACTACACTTGGAATAGTGCACAGTTCATTTTGTAAGGAATGAAGACGGTCAGACCAGGGAGGACTTATTCCCTAAAACCATTGCGTTATGGCTTCTTTTAACAATGGTGCAACACGTAGGGTCAACAGCACTAATGTGAGGGGACGAGTATTACCGAGGGTATGCGGAATAAATCTACAAGGACTATTCAGTAGTATATCATGGGCAGTGTGGTGCATCTGTATTTAGTTATAGATGGCAAGGTTTTTGAAATGTCTTAGCAACACTTGTTGGAACTCAATTTCAAACTACATTCAAGCTTGTGAGCTGGTCTCTGCTTTAATTTAGTTTGTCACTCGGTTGTTCATGAGCCAAATCCAATATACGGGAGATACCTAGCTTGACACTACCAACATTGATAAGAACATTTCTAGTGGATGGCTGAAGTAAATCCTGATTGACCATCTTAAAAATTTGAGAATTAACTCATTGGCCTCAAACTACATTCAAGCTTATGAGCTGGTCTTTGCTTGAATTTAGTTTTTCACTCGGTTGTTTATGAGCCAAATCCAATAGACACAAGATACCCAGCTTCACGCTACCAACATCGATAAGTATAGGTCTAGTTATTGACCATCTTAAAAATATGAGAATTAACTCATGGGCCTTTGTTGGGCAAGCCGCGTATGATAACTGGCCATCAATATTCCCTCCTTTCTCCAAGCAAGATTACATCTATATTCTAAGTTTTCCTGTAATGTCAAATGATTATTGAAATAGGTCTTGCTGGTGGGCTAGCCTATACGAATAACCTGTTGCCTGCTGCACCTATCGGTCTCCTTGGATTACTCCTGTTGTTCCAGGTAACTATATATAGAATTAGACGGGTGTCAGTTGTTTTTAATCTTTTACAAGCATTAGGGACCATGCCTGCCTATGTTTATCTGGTTCTGTATCCTGATTGAATTTGAATGATTTCAAAGATGCCTTGAGGAAGTGTCTGGCACATGAATTATAAATAGGGATAAATACACTTTACATTCTCCAACTATGGGTGTCTTGACACTTTGCACTCTTTATTAAAATTTTGTCCCCACAACTTTTTTGGTAATAATCATTTTATGAGGGTAAAATCATAATTTTAGAGGTCAAAAAGTCAATTTCTGTCAAAATTGACTGAAAATTTTAACGGATGGTGAAAAATATCTGAAATCAATAGTTGATAGGTATAATGTGATTAAAAAAAATAGATGTGGTGCAAAGTGTCAAGACCCCATAGTTGGAGAGTGCAAATTGTATTTATCCCTTATAAAAATCATGATAAAAAAGGCTGTATGAGTCATGATTTACTTAGACTTGCTCCATTTTTGTCAATGTGTTGCAACTTCATGCTGTTATTTTTCCCTCAAACAAGCTAATGAATACAGTATCTTCTGCCAGACTACAAGGGTGAGGTTCGTCTTTGATGAAGAGGCTCTGGTTTGTTCCCTGGCCTTCCCAAAGTCTACTATTTCTTTTACTAATGTGCAACAAAAGAGAGAAAAGATTAATGCGGGTTTGGCATATGTGGTCTTTCTGTGACAAAATTCCTTTGTACGATTGCATTAATTTGGAGACTGGTATGATCTTTTGAAGAACAAATTTCTTGCGTTTACCAGACGAAGGGTTCTGGTAGCTAGTCTGATTTGGTTCATATTTTTATTGGTTTGCACTGGAGACTTCTGGCAACTTATTTTGACAGCACCATGTTTACTGTAGTCGTGACTGCATGCACGTATGTCTATATCTGTGTAGGTCTTAATTGTCTCTGTGAATCTCTGTTATAAGTAAAATTGTAATATTTGCCAGGACTTGTCCCTGAAATCAACTTCAATGCACCATCTTTGGTGACATTGGTGTGTCTGTGAAAGTAGGTTGACAAACTGGTCAAGTACCTCAATTCAGCAATATGAGCTCCTACTTCTAGTGATGTATATAGTTTCTCGACAAACATGTTCTCTTGCACCTAGAGGTTTATCAAGCTGGAGTTGAGTACTAAAAATTCTTACTTCGATAGATGATCTGTCATGGATAATATATTTGCCTTCTATTATCAGCCAATGGTAAATGTTTTTGTTGGTTCTGTGGTTTTAGGAGGTAAAAGTAGGAGAGCAGCTTCAGAATTCAGGTGAAAATGTCTTCGTGGGTGGAAAAAACCGGTGGAAGTGAGAACATTGCATCCTCCCATTGGTTGAACTGTTCTAACAATTTTTACAACTGATCTTCAACTCACCTATGTGATTTTTCACAGCTATTCAACATTCGTTAATTGGGAGCTTTGGTGGCCGAATTTCCCTATTCTCGTGTATTTTAAAGAGACACAAACGAAACCAGATGGACAAGTACACTTCTTTCCAGTGATTTTTGTAAGTAAGAAAAAAATAAAGATCATACATTCCATTGGCATTTATTTCCTGTTGTAATTAGCTACCTCTCCTCTTGGAGTGTTCACAGGATGGTGACCACAGAGTCCTGAGATAGTATCTTATCAGGGTTTGCTGGGAATATAGGGTCACCTATAAAATATATCACGGGAATTTACTGATTATTTGAACCTCAACCAATCGATTTTTTGAAACAATATTCTAATATTTTCTGTTTTCATGTGACAACCAGAACGGTAAACAACTCTATGATGTTATGGTAGAGAGGGCTGGCCCTTCGAAAAATAGTGAGCCTAAATAATCCTATACGCTCGAGCTTCTTGCTTACAACCACCATGCTTGCCATCTGCAACAAATATTTTATTATCGTGTAATGAGGTATGACAGAATCCTCGTCTCTTGTGCTGCCTATAATTGAACATATTTATATCATGTGACTGTAATTTTAGTTGCTTCATTTCCTTTAAAAAACTTCTTGCTTGGCTTTCGCATTTATTTTCTAAATTTTGTATGATTGGGGTTTGGCTGTTCTAATGATGTTTAAAACAAAATCGTTGTCTTGATCAAAGATGGGGATTCACATGCTGGTTTATTTCCCTTTCACAATGCTTGATCAATTTAGATTCCATTACTATCTATAGTTTTCTCAGGAAGTGTCTAGTCACATGTGAGCAGCTATGAGTGCTGCTTCAATGCAAGTATGTGACGAGTACTTCACAAGACCAGAGCTCCCGGAATGGTTCTATTCCTGGGGGCTCTACTAAATTTGGAAGTTATGAGGTTTCTCTTCTTCCAGTAGTAGTATATTCACCCCACATCTCATCTCCTAATAGATAAGTTATACTTCTTCCTGAATCCTATAGAGATCCTGTGACAGTCAATTGTAGTGAGCACTTCAGGTTCTTGATAAAAGATATCAACTCTCTCTGATGTAGATCTATTTATTTGTTCTTTTGCAGGTAACAAATCTATGCGCCTGATTGTTGGACCCACCTATAGTAAATATCTATCCCTGGATTCTATTTCGTCGACTATTTAGTTATGGATTGGTCATCACACTCATATTCTGGCGCAGTAGTAGTAGCTGAAGCTTACGACTTCATAATATTGTCAGGAGCATTCTATTCTATTCTATACAATGTACGTAAGTGTTCTGTAAGAGGAAAACATTTGGTTTTGTCTTATTTTCCGAGATGGAATTTCTAAAGTTAAAGTTCGTTTGTGAGAGTTTTCCTCCCCTGTTCGTCACTTGCTTAATCCAATCCGTTTTAACTTTTCAATGTGGTCCGATGCCGACTGGTTTTTTATTGTGCTTTTCGTAAGCATCCCGAATCTACTTAAAGATGGGAACGGATTCTCTCTTAAGGGCTATTCCCGAATGGGTCCGATTGGACAGAGAAGAATCTTTCTCACAAATCTACCAACTCACAACTATCCACATCATTGCAAAGAGTATTGAAAATTTGAAATTTCTATAGTCAGATGTGTATTGCTTTAGATTGTAGATTTGTGAGATGGAATCCATTCCGTCCAATTGGACTCATTCGAAAATAAGCCCTTTGGAAGGAATCTGAATTCTCCATGCGCCTGAGAGTAATGTTAATCCCCGAAAGAGAAAACTAGTTTTTCAAATGCATTATAGGCAACTAAGCAATATTGCAGTATAATTGTATCACAACATTTTCAGGCATAATATGCTTCTCCCATCGCTGACTGACCTTCGAATCACGAGAACCACTGAAATTATCAGTTTCTTTCATCTTGGCTAACTGATATCTTGGCTATAAGACAGCGCCAATTAAATTCTAAATTCCTAGACGAAACACGAGAACCACTGAAATTCTCACTTTCTTTCATTGCAGGCAAATCGCTCATAAATTCAATATACGCGATGGATAACCCAAAAAATCAACGCAGATGTGCATGAATACAACAAAAGGCAAACAATTTTACATTTCAAATGAAACATATAAACAAGACCAACAAATCAACAATAAAGCAAGGCCGCAGCCTCTTTTCTTCTAAACCAAACACTGTTCACTTGCATTCTGACTTACTGCGTGGACGTTTTCTCCGAGCAGTAAAGGAGCTGACTTTCACCTACACAGTTGGCCCAACCGCGCAACGGGACTTCTGACAAATTTCTGATTTTTCACTATTAGAAGAATGGGTTAGTATGCGTTTTGATGCCTCTAAAATAATACATGCAAGCAAACAATCATTCGGTGGTTGGGCTGTACTTCTCATAGCTACTTTCAAGGTAGAAAATCATGTCAATTTCCCTTGGCGCAGTGCGCATCTGTACCACGCTTGCTGCAGTGACTATAACCAACAGTATGTAGGAAGTCTCGAATCTCTTTAGTACTGCTATTACTGGCTTGCAATAATCGTTCATCTTCCTCATAGATTAGATATGGGGCTTCCCTTCCCTTTCTCCTTAGTAACTTTGAGGTTCCTCTCAGTACATGAGACTCCCAGCCCTGAACGTCTATTTTGATCAGAAGGACGGGCACTGATTCTGGGATTAATTCATCGAGAGGGATGGACCTCACTTGAAGTGCTATCTCTTCATTGGATTTGAATGCCATCTTTGCACCTGTTGCTGAAACAGCACTGTTGTCAAGCCGACCAACCAACTGCAACATGAGGAAGAACTGACTAAATTTTAACTGCCATATTCAAAAAGCCTCTCCTATTCACGAATCGTACAACACCATTAAGTGGTGGAATTTAAACATAGAAAATTGAACCTAGGAGGAGTATAGCCTGACTTAAAAGGGCTTCCTCACAAACTAGAAAAGCAACCAGATGAAAGGAATATGAATGTTGGAAGATCACTCCTCAACACTATCCGTAGGCTTACACTTGCTGCAATAGTCTACAATGTCTGGAGGGAAAGAAATAACAGAGTTTTTAGTGGCAAGAGTAGAAGAATAATTAGGATTATTAATGACGTTCTGTTTGAATTTAAGGCAGGAATCAGACATCTGAACACCCCTACCAATCATAGAGCTGATGCTGCCTTCCTTAGCTTTTGGGATCTTGACAATGAGAACTGATTTCCTCTGATGGTGTATGCTGTTATGCTGTTTATGTGCTGCTGCCATGTTGGGCGTACTGTGTGCTGCTGTGATTTGCTGATCTCAAACCTATTGCTGTACGCTGTCCTACTGCCAGATTAGGCGTGTTGTGTTGCTATGCTGCTGTATGAGGATTCGCTGCTCTAGTGCTTACTGTTGTTCTGTGTGTTGATGTGCTGCTATTGTGAGCGTCTGCTCTGTTGTAATTTTTTCTCTTTTGGTTATTTTGCAGGAGTATCTCCTGCTAATTCTGTATTGAATATCTATTCTGATTTATTTATCTTCACCTTTCACCCCAACAAAATGTGTTAACAGGAGTTACAGATGTTGAATGCTGCAAATCGTATTAATTTCACGAAAAACGAGCTTCTAATGTCTTCTCATCAAACGTAACTTGAAGGCAATGAACTCTCCGGAACAAAGAATTTAGACAGATGCATTAGGACCGGCAACTTAATCTATCATCTAGTTTGTGACAAAAAATTCAACTCATGCCGATAAGGAAAGTCCCCATACTTGCAATCCCACTTCGAATTGAAAATTATGAACTAAATGCAACACATTACATCCGGCGTTGCATAGCCCGGCAAGAACAACAAAAGGATAAAAACGAATACCTTGTGGAACGTAATGTTCCCACTCCGGTCCGATGCGGCGGCCTCGAACACCGTGACCAAATCCCCCACCCGATTCAGATAAATCCCATCACAAATCCTCTGCAAATTCTCAAAAACCGGCTCGAAAGCGAAAACCCTAAACCCCATTGCCGCGGCGGCGAAGCTGGCCATGCCCACATTGGCACCAACGTCAACAACAACCCCATTGTCTCTTCCTTCACCCCTCAGCTTCTCCAGAACCTCCTGAATTGAAACCGAGATATCGGGCTTCCGAAAGGGTTTTCCTTTGAGCATTCTGACAATGTTCTTATGGGGCTTATCGGGAAGGGTTCCCAAGTCGGCGAGCGAGTAGATGAAGGGGTATCGGACGCCCTCCACAACGTTGGCGATCACAGGGTGAGATTGAGGGCATTTTAGGCAATTGAAGGGTGGGATTGGGTAGGAAGGGAAATCGCTTTTGAAGGGGGATATGGTGTTAGGATTCGACGGTTGTGCGATGTAGATGAAGACCATAAGGAGAAGAAGGGCGCTAATGAAGAGAAAGCAGATGTTCTTGGAGGGGTGGAACTGCGAGGGTTTATCCCTTTTCCAAGCATTTGCCATGGAGAATAAATTGAGGCCCTTACAGGAAATTTTGAAGCTTTCTCAAGAAACTAAGGGATGGAATGCATCTCCAGAGACATTTTACGTTTTCGTTCCCGAAGAGGTGGGAGCTGAGAAGGGGAGGGGGGATTTTGCTGCGGAAAAGTGAAGCAAGAAGGCAAATTTTCTGGGAAAATGTAGGATTGGATTTGCGGAGTAGGAGAGGGAGTGTTTTGCTTAGCTCTCAGTATCGGGGAAGATCGGTGTGAGCTGGCAGCTATGCGTGTGCGAGTGAGAAGATCTGTCCCAGTGGTCCAATCACCAATGGGAGGTGTCACGTCGTGGGGACACTATTGCTCAGTTTCGTAGACTGAGGTCGCGTACTTCCATGTTTTACGTTATGATTCTGTTCCCCAGTTTGGTTGATGAGAAAATTCTGTACGGAAATATATTTTGTAACTCACGCTCAAATTACCAAATTACACAATGCCTCACAAGCTATTTATAAATTTACATTTTGCCCTCGCATCTTATAATTTGACCATTAAAATTATCGCTAGTAACAAATTTTCTTGTAATTTAAAAGTACAGTTTTAAACTTTTACTGCAATATATTAAATTTAGTAGTTTCAGAGTGTAAATTGTATAAGCCACTTTGCGTAGCGTGTGCAAATGATATTTATTTCTAATACTTTTGTATTAAATGTACAAGTTATTTTGAATAGAAAACAACTTTTATGAAAGTGGATCACGAGGAAATGAGAAAAAAAAAATTGAACTAAAAGAAATAGAAGGAAAATACTCAAAGCAAACTGTGATAAATGTCCAGCTTATTACGAGATGAATGTCACAAAAACGTTACGTGATCTATTGGATACAACATGTACATAATTACAAGTCTACTAACTACTGAAGTACTTGCAGTTTTTTCTTCTGTTTCTTTGCTTTTGTTTCTGTTTTTAGAGGCCGTTAGAAATTTTTTTTTGAAAATTTTTAGGTGATGTTAATTTTATTGGTATGCGTGTTTTAGTTATTTTTATGTAGTGTTAAAAATGATGTTTGGTTGTAGAATTTTTTGTGTTCTAAGAATTCAAAAAAATCCTGAAAATTTTGTTTAACCTAACATAATGTTAGTTAATGTTCTGTTTTTTGTTATATCTACGTGTTCTTTCCTGTTCGCTTGAAGTCTTCAGTTTATTTCCTTCTTCCAGAATAGTAGTTTCCAAATTTTTAAATACCCTTCAGTTATTTCCAAACATTCATTATAAAAAGCGTCTTCCAACGCAGTGTACCATCTGTTTTTTTTTGGAAATATACTTTCTACCCAAGAATTATCAGAGTAGTGACATATTGCACCCCAAACTATCATCTTTAAGACATTGTACCCTCAAACTACCAATGTTAGACACTTTACACCCTAAACTACCTACTTTTACACATTACACTTTCCAACTACTAATATTAAACACTTTGCACCCTCCATTTGATAATAATACCCTTAATAAATTAATGAATTGACAACAATATCTTTAATATATGCAAAATGGGTCAAGGGTATTATCGTCACTTTAGTCTACAAATTTGACATAGGGTGCAGAGTGTCAAAAATTGGTAGTTAGAGAGTGCAATGTATCAAAATTGGTAGTTTAGGGTGAAAAGTGTAAAACCTATGGTAGCTTGTGGGTGAAAAATGTATTTTCCTTTTTTTTTGTTTCTATCTTTCTAATTTCTCTCCTAGCATTACAATGAAATGTCAAAAAAAGAAAAGAAAATCCAAAACCCCCCTCATTAGTTTTTCTTTCTAGTGATTATTATTCTCACACGGAATTATGTCTATTTTTAATAATATTTGTTCCCTTTTTTCTTTTTCTTTTTCTTTTTTTTCCAAATTCTTCCAAGTGCCACCCCAATAGGGTTTTCCTTTCTTCTTTCCATTTTCTTTCTTAACTGTATATTTTTTTTCTCTTCAGGAACTTAGTTGAGGAAGCATGAAAATTAACTGAACGTCTGAATTTATTTGCTTGTCCACAGAACGTTCAGATTTTTCTTCTAACCGCTAGAAGTAGTTATTGCATGCAGTGCTACGTCTAACTCTTACGTAATAAATGGAGAATGGAATGAACATTTTGATGTTATTATTAATGAAAGACGCTGCATTAATTCTAGTCGATCTTAAGGTAGGATAGATATTTATATCTCTTTGAATGGAGGGAAGTACAAATTAAACTCCAAGATCTTCTTCCCATCCAAACAGAGCAGTCCTCTCTGCAGATACATATTTTATATAAGAATGCCCTCCACTAACTTCTATAATTACACTGTCTTTACTTGCAGATAACTCGCATTTTGCATAGTACTCCATCCGTCTCTAAATTAGTCATGAATACCATGGTAAGAAGCTTTGATATCTTCGCGCCTTCAGAAGAAAAATTGTGAGGTTTGGTCAAGTAAAAGCAGAAATATTTGCTCATGATGCTTCCAGCTCATGCAGGTAGTCATTGCTTTTGTGCACTTTTTGGGGCTACTTTCCGCGGATTTGGGTTCCTCCACTGCGGATGCAAATCCAAACAGTTTCGATGTTTCAAATTATGGGGCTGTGGGAGATGGGAGTAGAGATGATTCCGGCGTACATCTTCTTTTCTTGTGATCAATTTGTGTTCGTATTCTTCTCTTTCTCCTTAAGTAAAGCCTAACACCTATAAATTACTGTCATCTTTCGATGCAGGCATTTTTGAAGGCATGGAATGCTGCATGTAGCAAAGAAACTGATCACCCTACAGTCATCGTGCCAGGAAGCAAGACATTTTTGGTACATCCAGTTTTTTTCAAAGGTCCTTGCAAGGCAACCAGCATCACATTTCAGGTAAGGACCAAGATATTCTGCAGACTGCAGGATACTGTTCTTTGTATATAGAAGATTCCTCGGTAATGAAAATCAACGGGACTCCTTCCTAAGGGCGGAATCTCTATCGAAACCCCAATACCTATCTGTTGTTGACCAACAGATATTTGGATAGAACAAATTAAAGGAAACAATCACACTGTCAGACGAGGGCGAAAAAACAAATAAAACTTGTGCAGGTCTTAGGAAGAATTATCGCGCCAGCCTCACCTCAAGCATGGAAGGGGCTTGACCCAAGTCAGTGGCTAGCATTTAAGAGTGTAAACGGGCTCGAGATCACCGGCTCTGGTATCATTGACGGGCAAGGCTCTGGTTGGTGGAACCATGCATGCAGGGATCATCCTCACCTGGTACGCGAAACAAATAATACTTATTACCAACCAATATCTTAAAAGTCCAGTCACAGATCTCTAGAGTTGAGTATCTAAAACATTCCTTCTTTCTGCCTGATTTTTCCAGTCGGGATGCACTACATTGGCACCAACAGTAAGTATCCTGATGTGATGGCATATATTACTATTCCCTCCCAGTTATTACGTAATAAGATTAGGGAGCAATGGCTCAGTTTTCTCTGGCTGCAAAGTTCAGGAATTAACCCGACAAAAAGGGCACTCAAAACCGAATTGTAGGAATATCAACTTACATTAAGTAGATCCACCTTGTTGGAAATTCAATTCATTATGTGAAGTGAACTGCAGACAATGAAGCTCTTTTCATGCAAGGAGACCAGTCTTAGGGATCTCCACTTCCTCGACAGCCCCCAGATGCATATAGCGATATTGGGATGTAACGGAATCCACGTTAAGAATTTGACGATCAAAGCTCCAGAATTAAGTCCTAACACTGATGGCATTCACATTCAGTCCTCTGATAACGTGACTATCAACGACACAATCATAGGCACTGGTATATAAGATAAAATCTTCTTCATCCCATGTTATTAAAATCAATTTGTAAAAGCAATCAAGATTAATATCGATCGATAATCAACAGGCGACGATTGTGTTTCCATCGGCGATTTAACTTCAAATATTAACGTCTCATACGTTAGATGTGGACCTGGTCATGGAATAAGGTAGATAAATTTATTGTGTGCATTTTCCGTTCACTTATATATATATAGCAGAAAATAATAGCTTTTAACAAAGGCTGTACTCCAATTTCAAACAGCATTGGAAGCTTGGGGAAGGAAGGGAATTCTGTCCAAGTTGAAAACATTCACGTGAGTAAAGTCGATTTCGAGGGAACCACAAACGGAGCCCGGATCAAGACATGGCCGGTGACAAATCAAAAACGACATGCAGTTTTAGACAATTAATTATTATCAAGAGCCATTATTATAGTATTCTGTGAGATGTAACATTTTTTGTTGTATTTTGGTAAAATTAGACCGGAAGGGGTTACGTGAAAGGGGTCACATTCGAGCATCTCTACTTCAACTCGGTGCAGAACCCGATAATCATCGATCAAAATTACTGCCTCAAAGATGACGTTCGAGGTGCCTGCGCGAAGACGGTAAACAAAACAAACCCTCTTTCCCTTTGTAGTTCCCATTACTTGTTATAGATGTAGAGATCTACCAATTTCTTCTCCTGTTCATGTTGTGTTAAAAAAGCAAACCGGAGTTCACATAAGCGACGTGCAGTTCAACAACTTGTTTGGAACGTCAGAAACCGACGTGGCAATTACTCTCAACTGTAGCAGTTCTGTTGCCTGCACTGGAATATTCTTCAAGTCTATACAGCTGAAGTCTAACAAAACTGGAAGTACAGTCACCTCCACTTGTAGCAATGCCCATGGCAACATTTTTGGAGTGGTTCAACCGAACCCCTGCATCCAGGTTTGATCCCGCACATTGTTTGACAACTAAATTATAGGCCACGGCTCAGCTCTGCCTAACATGGAGCAACTAATGATTTTCTGGATCCCTTATTGAGATCCTGCTAGTTCATCTCTAGATTTTTTTTTTCTTGTATGGTTCTAATTTTTGAAATGCAATCTTTATGGCATTATTCAGGAAAAAAAAACTCTTAAGGTCTAAACCCTACCCAAGGGTACTTGGTATCATGGAGTACTTGGGATATTCCATATATGTAACAGTTTTAATGGATTTATAGGATATTGCTTTGTCATTAAGACTCGACAAAAGCCTGAGTATGGAGCTTTTCCGACAATACAATTAAATTAATAGAAGTTTTGCCAAACAAAAGAATCTGTGAGAAAACTTAAATGTTTATATAAACAAGTAAGCTGACAAAATACAGATTTTAGCACATAGTTAATGATCACGGACACTGGGATACATTCAAAATATACAAGAGAACCATCTTTCCTCTGCTTGATAGTTTCTCACTAGGCTAACTTTTGAATTGTCAGCTCCTTAAGTGAAGCCACCAATCTCCGAAACACCTTAAGATTGTAGCCTATTTTATCCTGAGAAGACAACAGCCAACATGTCAATTTCCGGTTTCTAAAATCCATGCGTGCACATATTAATAACTTGTAACGCGAACTCTTAACTAGGCATTTAATTTGTCCAAAAAGCTACAAAAACCTCATAACCAAAACAACAGTAAGACCCTTGAAGGACATTGCAAGTTACAAAAACACTTCGCTAAAAGATGGAAACGCTTTCATCACACAAACAAATATTTAACCAAAATGGGGAAAATCTAGGTATGATGGATCTCCAATAGGCTCCTTGACAGACAAGAAAGAAAACCAGACTGATGTTTCGGAGCACAAAGATTACAGTGGTGCCAGTGTTTCCAGTCCCACCATTATATCAAGGATAAATATTCTCGCACTCCATTGATATGGCACTTAATCCACCACATTGAAAACAAGGAAGATTCTTTTCTTCATTGAGAATATTAATTCATAGAACTTAAAAGGGAATGCAGTGGAGATGTTTTTATATAGCTCTCGTGCGATGTCCATTTCAGACCTTGCATTGGTGGCATATGAACCGTAAACATTAAAAGGAGTATACCTCACTTGTAAGGTACACAAAGCATTACTTTTAAGTGGGAAGGACTTCGTACTTGACCAGGAAGTGAAACATCGACAGTAAAGGGAGTATACCTCGCTTAGCAACTCGAGCCGTTCTAAGGTCGGAATTAACTTTCCACACAGCAATGATATGTCCTCCTCTGAGTCAGACTTGTCACTGTAAGTAATTGTTTTCCTAGTTTCACTGGCATCTGATTTGAAACTGCCAAGAAAAACAAAAATTAACCAAAGGAAACCAATAATATGCAGCAAACAATATCAAGTCAACATGATCACGAGAAGATTCAATAATTGCTTCCAGGTCTACCTATCCCGGAAATGGATGAGGATGACATTCAGCACGCGTTCTGCCAGTGGAAGTAATAAAGCTATTAGTTTATCACTATTGCCCACAACCTGACACATCTCCACCATTGCAATATACCTCCTGCACAACAGAAACATTGCAAAAACAATACGAATACATTAGATACATCAAGGAATAACATCAAATGATAACTTACAGGTCACAAGGATACATATTAAGGCCAAGCAGTAAACGAAGGTTCAAATGGACCTTCTTGAGCACCTTCACTGCATAGTAGCATTTGTTATGGCAGCCATTGGAGCATAACAAATCCTTGCACAAAACAAAGGTCCCTACACAAAACAAAGGCTTCATACAGACAGCGACAGTTTTCTCGTGAAGGCTGTGTTCTGGATACATAACGGCTTTCTCTACTTTCTCCTTCACCCTATGTTCTGGTCATGCATAAGT
The DNA here is from genome assembly GCA_963930655.1 of Myrica gale. NCBI lineage: Eukaryota > Viridiplantae > Streptophyta > Magnoliopsida > Fagales > Myricaceae > Myrica > Myrica gale. The sequence continues at coordinate 27,407,303 of OZ005598.1, read as the reverse complement.
TTTCTCTGCACTTGCCTGCCTGCTTTCTTGCAAGCAAGTTTTTGCAACCGTGCAAAAACTAAACTATGAACTGGCAGCCGGCCTACTGTTATACAACCCCTTTCATACAACTATCCTCAACTGATATATCTGATCCATGCTATTGGCCACCATATGGCGTAGAGCATACATGGGCATGCCCACAACATAGGACGCCCTCATCACACAGGACACATCAAAAATACTTCCCACAGCATGTGTTCATGCAACAAGTTAGGGTGGAAGAAGCCTTGAGCCAACATGCCATGTACAAAGCCAATCCTGGTGCGCAATGGGAATCAACACGTGTCCTCCCCACAACACACCAGCTTCATACAAGTGGATGCCTCGTACCCAAGTTCATTGGCTAGTAACGACACAAGGTGCCACTGCATAGCATGATCCATGTCATCGTGCTAAGGGGCTGAAAGAAGAAATGAGGGGCTGTGGCAAAGTTTAAGATTATCAAAACCATGTTGGAACTAACACAACCCACACCCACAACCCCGTCTCTAATCCCCACCAAAAAAGAGACAATGAAAAGGAAAATGGCAGATCCCTGTGAATCTATTAGACTTCAAGTTTCAATAGCAAGAGAGAGAGAGAGAGAGAGAGAGAGAGAGAGAGGTTAACAAAGAGTGGAGGGTCATTATGTACAACCAAGGATTGAATAAGTTGTGCATTTTAGAGAATAGAATTGAAGCCTCCACAATACATTTAATACGAAAAAGGGGCATCGTAAGCCCATTTGTTGTAGTCAGAGTTCTTAAGCCAGCCCTGTGTAGTTAATGGATACTAAAAAGTTCTGAAATAGCAACCCTTCACTGGTTCTCTTGGTAATCAACAAAGGCGAAAAACTACATCTTTGCCAATTGTCAAACCACATTTACAGTAAAAGATTTCAAGAAAAATAAAAAGAATTTAACCATTTTGTCAAAGGATTAAACATAAATGTGTGGATAAAAGACAGCGAAAAGCACCTTCTCTGTGTATCATCAGATGATGAAACCCACTCTTTCTGAGAACACGTATTGATAATTTCATCCACCTCCTGTCTTGAGAGTTCATTTATGTCTCGAATCTGCAAATTTATTAATGTAATATTACCACTAATCTAATATAGCAACTAATTAAATGGAAACAATGGAAAATGAAGATTAAATTATACTACCAGACAATTTTGTCGCACCTTATTGAGCAGTAAGGATTTTTCCTCAGCTGCTCTTTCTAGAGCAGTTGTCACAGAACTAAGAAGAGAACCAAGTAAATTCAACGTGGGCAGTTGAAGTCCAACAGAATCACGGTAATCTGAGGAGGCATCTGAAACCTGTGAAAAAAAAAAAAGCATGTTGGTAAGAGAAGAATATCTACTCATCCATTAAGCATAAACTTTCACAAAAAGGATGCAGGTATGAAAGTTAAATAGGTTCATTAGCTCGATGTTTTTACAGATACCTGCAGTCTCAGGGATTTCTTGGTGACCAGAAAATAAAGGTAAGAGCTCAGGCTGAAGCATAGCTGAAATGAGGTTATTTCTGATTTCCTCCGATTCTAATCGATCAGCATACAAGGGAGAAAATGAAAAAGAGGATTTGTAGTGAATAAATAGAAAGGGAGTATCAGTGATTCTAGAAGCCAATTCTTGAATCTGTAAATCTTGGAAAGGGACATAGCAAACCTCAAGACATTGTATTGATCGCGGAAGACTAGGATTCTCCAACTCCCGAGAGAATAGAACCCGCATCATACCAAAAAGTCCTTGAACAAAACCATATTCATCGCTCTTCTCATAGGGCCAAACCTTCAAAAATTGAATAGTTTTTTTTAACTGACAAAAACCCTAAAAGAAGAAAACAAGGTTAACTAGCAGGAAAACTTCATACAAATTATAGGCAAGAATCACCATTTTGGGAGCCACTTGGATGCCACCATAAAGAAAGAAGTGACAATTTGCATTTTCTACTAATATCAAAATAAACCTCAAAACTCAAAATAGCGCAACACAATTCATGCACCGGAGTAAGGAAGCTGCCTTAAAGCTAGAGAAAGTTGTGGACCAGTCCTGAATAAATCTTTGAGCACCCTTACCTTGCTAAGTATACCAACAACAAGATTCATCTGCTCCATTGTTAATTCATTGGCTTCAGAAATATCATCCCGAATAACTTGATCAATGAGCAGTTGATGTCCCTTGACAAAATCTATGACGTCACGGACAATTTTATTCTTCACCTATTGTACACCCAAATCTATAATCATATAGAATTCTCCAAAGTGCATAACATAGAGCATTAAAAACCAAAGTATAATGAAATCTTGAATTGTTCGTAAATAGAAGAGCAACTGTATTTCTTTTCAAAACCAGCTCGCTTGTGAGCTTTGAGGTCACTTCAATACTTATTGTTGATAGTGTACTTTTAGGAAAATCACACTGAATTATAGACTGCAGCAACTTCTCCATGCATGAAACGGAGAAAGCAAAAGTTTGAACTGGAAGATAGTACTATAAAAATCACACCATTGAAGCAACAGATCGTCAAGTTAAAATGATACTCTTAGCTCTAGAGGAGAGAACAATTCAGCTGCAGTTTGGGTACAGGCAGATCTAATCAATTGATAGTGTTCCTTCGCAGGTCAAAATTTACAGTGTTTGTTAAATAAAAACCAATGTATCAGGAATGAATTGAAGTTATATAAACAAAAATTAGAGAATAAAAATTAAAGACTGACCTCAAAAAATTCAGATGTATCAACTAATGACGTTAAAGAAAAGAGCAATCTCAACATTGGAGTTACGATCGTTCGTTTTTTGTCAAAATCCATAGCCACATGTCTTTGAAGCTTTATGTCAACCCGCCTCAAACTTCCCTGGCAAGTTGCCTAGTTTTCATTTCAGTGAATTGGAAAAAATAATAATAAGCACATAGACAATGTTAAAAAATTCACCTGCAAATTCATTGCTCTGCAAGAAGCAATATGCTCTAAAGCACCCATAGAGTATAGAACCTGGGCTCCAGCTTTCCCATACTTGTGACTAATTCTCAATAGTAAAGCAAGTTCAGCCTCGAGGGTATATGTCCGTTGCAACGATTCCAATGAATGCCCTCCATCCTAAAACAGAAGTTCAAAGAAATATAGAAACTTCCATAAAAACAGTAATGAATTCAGACACCACATTTAATGGAAGACAACAGTGGATTCACAATTTAATTGCACAAGAAAACAAAGTCACCATGGTATTTATAACAAACCCTTGAGTGGAATTGCATGCAGTACTACATCCAAATAACGAAGACCGGATGAGTTATGAGTATAACTTCAGTACAAATCAAAGTAAAACTTTCCAAAATTTACCTTACGACCTTCCATTTTACTTGGAATATAGTAAAATTCACAAGAAAGAATCATAAATGTTTGGCACATAAAATCTTCCAATTCGATAAATTACAGGTGCAGGTAAAGGACAGCCCATGAGATAAACTTTTGAAAGACGTTGGACAGTGATAAAATGCAAGAAAAACTACATCAGATTTATCTTGAAAAATTGCTGAATCCAGTGAACTTTTCTTGGGCAACAGATCAGAATCTGGCAATTCCAAAGATGAAATTGCACACTCTGAACAATGCTTCAAAAGTTATAAACAAGCAATGGAAATCTAATACCAGCAGAATTGCTGCATCCTATCCACATTAAGCTCAACTTATGATATAGCATTTGTCTAGATAAAAATTGGTGGATCAAGTATATTCTGATTTTGCTAAAAAAAAGTGTTTCAACAACTGTGCTTTGCATTACAGTAAAATTTGCCCACTAAGATATTGAAATGAGAAGTCTCTGACAGGTTCATTTACAAAATACAGTACAAGTGGCATCCTAACTGCTAATGCAGGATTAACCACTTGCTTCTTACTCTAATGCTTTCCCAACCTAAACGGAAAAAGGAAAACTTGAAAGTATGTATCTTAATTTTATCAACCACTGTCTACTGGCATTGAAATATGCAGGCTGTCAACCAGTATGAACACAATATTTCCCAGACCTAGCATCTCACTAATTATGCCACTAATATGGTACAAATATGGTAGATCACAAATTCATTAACTAAGCTTTCACTATGGCAGAAAGGATACAGACCTCATAGGAAAAATTGCTGATGCTTGTGAAGCAGGACCTCAAAAATCCTCTGCTTTGAAGTTGGCCTAAAAAATATCTTTCCTGATCTATACAAATCAATGCATCAAGAACATATAGTGAAATCGTCTTCCCAGGCTCACTTCCTTGAGTTGCATCCTTTATTACCTGAACATTTAAAGTGCAAATAGGGCAAAAACAAAAAGCAAAGGAGCAAAGAGAAATGATAAACAATGGTCAAATCATACAAGTTCAAAATAGTAATATTGAGACAAAAAGAATCATGAAAAAGGCAAAACTAGTACCCTGAACTAAATCAAATGTTATACCAAGAGACATATGAAAAGCGCCAACATTTTACTTACATTTAATACCACTCAGATTAAGTAAATGAAAATATAGGAGTAATCTCTACCAAATAATGAAGTATTTTATGATTTGTATAATTATACTGCAAAATAAGATAAATGCATGCAGGCAAGAAGGTGTGGTGTTATAAATGAAAGTCCATCACTATTTCTAATCAACAGATTCTGCGCACACACTTTCCCCTTGCCATCCCAAGAGTCACCAAGTACTCAATTGTAGCAGGCAATCAGTTGAGAACATTAAATATAGGTGATTAAAACCTCAGAAACATTTAAGCCACAGTTCTGACATAGATAGTTTATAGGTGTTTTCCGAGTTGATGCGTTTAGTTTAAACATTGCACACCCAAAACACAGAGAAGGAATAAGTGACCTACCAAATCCAAAACAGATTGTGCCTCTTTCCTCAAAATATAAAAATTAGCTCGAGCCAGTTCAGCCTTTTCTTTGTCCAACTGTGGTTAAAAGAGAAAGAAAGAAAACGATAAGATCACACGATTCTTCCAACAGCAAAAGAGGGTGCAAATTGGAAAACTTCTGCAATATGGTTCTAGAAACTACACACCTTTTGGAGATCCAGATCTTCACCCTCTTGCTCATCAAGAAGGAGGTTTTGCAGAACTGTCATCGGAACATCGGCATCAAGCATATGTTCACAGTATTGAAAATAGCTAAGAAGCAAGGCATATTGACTGAGCACACAAAGATAGGTGGTCAGAAGTCAATTGAGAAGTTCAAACGTGCACGGGAACAACACCAATTTCTTAACTGAAACCTACCGCCTCCTTAGGGCTTCTGAAGTCTCATTTCTAAGAATTGCCATGATAAGCTTAAACAATATGGATTGACAAGCACCATTTGATAGTTGTTTCAGCAAGATCATGTTGAGACATGTGACACTGTCCGAATTTAAACCACCAGGGCACATAAATCTTTCATCTCGTAGTTTTGCCATGCATGTTAGAGCAACCTAAGCAGATTTAATGTCAGACCAAGAATTAAAAAAGAATAAAGTGGCAGGAAACTGAAAAGTGCTGCAGCAACAATATGCTTAAAGGGCCAACAGATCGATGTACCTGGCATAATATAGATGCCATCTTCAGTGAACAGTCTGGAGAAGCAGAAGCACTTAAAGAAGTATCAAGAATCCTGACAACAATCAGATGAAACAATCACATAGAGTATAAGAGACAAACAATGAGGGTAACAGCGTTAGGAAAATGACCCACTGAAACAGAACTTCAGATCGATTTTCAAGCCATGAAATTCTCCTGGAAGCAGAGACCTACACAAGAGTCGCAAGAGTTTGGTGGAGAACTCTTAAGTAAAATGAGAGAATACGAATAGATGAAGTATGCATCACATAATTACGTCGGAATGCTGAAAATCACAATTCCAAGAGTTCTTAATTGATATAAAACATTATAAAAAGAACGAAACAGACCTCAACAATTTGTGACCAGCCGGTTAACATATGAAGTTGGGCAGCTTGTTCCTCAAGGTTCTTATTGTATTTCCATCCCCATCTCAACAACTGTTGAATTGTCTCTCTAACATCATTTAGCTCTACTTCGCTGCCGAAGTTACTCAAGCGGGGATAAACAGAATTGAATTTCTGATGCAACAAACTAGAATAAGCACCAGAATTCTCTGTATGAAAATCCCAGAAGAAAATATATGCACACCGGGTATACACAAAGAGGATAGAAACTCATCCTCTGGCATTCAACTGACGAAACCAACCTGCCAAAGTTTTTCGCCGAGTGCAGCCAGGTCAATCAAACGATCTCCACGCTCTGAATAGTAGTAGATACCTCCCTTTGCCGAAGTCGCTGGATTCCCAAGTATGTCCTCTGCCTAGAAAATATATATACATCTTAATGCAGCTCACATAAAAAGATAATATATAATAATGAACACTGTGAAGCATTATAATCTTACCAGCAAGTCATATTTTAAATTAGCAACAACCTGAGAAAGATTCATACTCGTATCGGGAGCCTTAAATTGGAGAACTTCGAGCAACTCCAAAACCTGATGTAATGTTAATCCAGGAACCAAATTATATTGTCTAGCAGCAAAAAACGACATCAATCCAACAGTTTATCAGCATTACCATAAATGCTTTCACTCAAGCCTTTGACAAGAAGTTTTAGTGATGGGTCAAGGAAGAAATCTTATCATGGAAAACCAGCAAGTCAACTGAGGGACATCCGAAGACGTGCAAATTATATTTCATTGACTTCTTGTATATACTTCGTTTTGGGAGGGTGCAGTCATTCTGCTAGTACTATCGGATGATTGAAGAGGGTAGGGGGGATAGCCAAAGCAAAACAGGAAATGAGGAATTTAATTTGGATCCCCACTAAATACAATGACTTCCTACATAAATGTCAAATAGTAAAGAACCATGATTAATCATCAAAAAATTTTAACCAACATTAGACAATATAACTCAGAAGCCGAGAAAATCTTGAAAGATGTAGCAGTTTGATAGCTAAATGATAAATGGAAAATACCGTAAGACTGCTGTAGAAAACCATCAAGTATTGACTCAAAACATAAAACCCAATGAAAAGCAAGAAATTTGCAATTAAAATAAGTAAAAAAGAAACATAAACTATTCAGGTAACAAATAGTACCTTACTCTTACTGATAGGTCTGGCTCCGGAGTACTCCAGAAGAGAGGCGGAATGAGATATGATGCCATTAGTACCGATTCCAACAGTCTCCCCCCCAAAAAGATGAGCAAGAATACCGTAAAAGGCCTCCCGGTGATTGGAGCTTTGCACATCACCAGCATGCAACTCAATTGCTAATAATTTTAACAACCAAGCTCTCTAGGAAAAATTAAGCAAGGCATGACATCAATAGAAATGAAGCCCCAGAAATTAACCATATAGATAACATACACATGCAATTCAGGAAGTCTAATTCTAACACATCAAACAAGCTGTATGAAAAATTCATGTAGACATCATTCAAGTAATTTAATTTCCCTTTTGATTCGAGAGATATGTGCCTGGATTTTATTTCTAACGAGGCTCTCTATTGTTGCAGTTATCAATATTTTAAAGCACCTTACCCCACAAAGACAGTTGATTGGGCCATTTGTCATGTTAAGGAGGATTAGTGGTAGTTTGATAAATGAAAGAACCCCCACACATCTTCTTTATTACCTATTTGAAAAGCATGTACAGACACCCTCTTCTCAGACCACCCATCCTCTTTGCCTATACCCACCCTCTTCATTAATTAGTGCAAGCACCCCTTTTGGAATATGCCGGCCCAACGCCACCAACTTCCATGACCAGCCATCACTACCATCTACTTCAAACCTCCCTCCAGCCACCATATTACGACAAGGATGAGGGAAGTAGCAAATTACAAAGATAGCTGGAGCTATTCAGAATCCACAATAAATTCGATATTGATTCTGGAGCTTGATTCTTCTTTGTACCTCATGTAGAAAATTGCAGAATTTCTCAACTTCAATCAGGGGCAATCTTCCAATTTATATTGAGAATTTTTTATTCCTTTAGAAGGATGGATTTAGGCTTACTTTTCCTGTATCTGTAGGCGCTTATAGTTTAATTGGTTGAAACATACCCCTCATAATGGATATTTTTGTAGGCTCGAGCCCTACTAAGTTTATATGGACTATAGTACAGTGAAAATTGATGCCAGAAGATTGGGGAATCCTCAGATTTGGATGGTTGAGACTATTTTCTTGTTGACTGGATATTATAGAAGTTAGAAACAAGTCAGGATGATGAGGATTAAAATGGCAAATTTCTTCACCGACTCAAAATGGCAAATTTCTTCAATCTTGCAAGGAATAAATTTTGTATAAACCGTTTTGAGGCAGTTCTGATGATTAAAATTTTAATTTGATAATTGACCCATTAAGTTTAAGTTTGGTAGTTTCACGGCTAACGAGACATGGAATCATATCTTGTGCAAAACAGATTGGTATCAAATTATGAGTTTCCGCCCCTCAATTCTTTGTGTTTCAACTCCAATTCATGATTTAATGCGATAACTTAATTTAATTGAATAATCTTGCATATATTTGACTCCTCAGACTCATAATCATGTTGAATTACTTATTGTAACGAGAACCCTGCTATTATGCCAAGTTGTCCAAACTTCCATTATGAAGCTTTATCTTCAATATCAAGTGATCTGCCTGGTCTACAAGCAAATAGTGTGGTTTTGAAAGTCCAGAAGAATTCGTGAAAATAATCGAAGTACAAGAAACACTGAATTTGGGCAAACACAAGCATAAAAAGAACAGAGACAACTACGCTTCACAGTCATTTTTTTTTTGATAAGGTAAACTTTATTAAAAGAAACCAAGAAGGATCAGTACAAAGATCTATACTGAAACCTAAGACAAACCGGTTACATAACTCATAAAGTCAGAAAAATCACAGAACCGAAAACACAACACAGCGTTGGCCCAAGAAAAAAGAGAACTCATCAAGTTGCCCCTCATATTTTAAACGACCTGATAGGAATGTAGTCACTATGAACTAGCAAATTACGGTGATAGGTAAAGCTTTGCCTAAAGTAAAAAAGGGTCTCCAATGGCATCTGTTTTAAAAGTATTGCAGTGCCAATATATTCATAGGGTACCACTACAAATGAATAAAAAATAAAGAAAACCAGAATTGTCATATGTAAATCACGATGAAAATGGCAAATCAATGTTTCAATGCACTGTACAACTGACTCTTGTAGATACTGGAACTAAAAGGTTAAAACAGCATCTCAAAATCATAAAACCAGGTGCCAGTGATGTGAAAGTAATTATGAAGGTCAACTATTCCAGAAAGAGACCTGATGAAGAGAACTGATGCGAAGCGGCTGGTTGCTATTTCGTTTAGGAAGTGGTGCAACACCAAAAGTGCCTAGATGCTGTCCACGGTCCAAGGAAAATTTTAGGACAATCACACATGATATCACTAATAGAAATTGGAACAGAACTACATGTGGCACAAAGAGTCACTAAAAGGGTTCAAATGTTTAAAATGGAGCCTTACCTTTATGAAGAACTGATACTTCTTATTACCCAAAAGATCCATGGTAGGTGCACAAGTAAGCGGATCTGAGCATAACTCATAAAGAAGCTGCAAAAGACAACTCAAAAGTCTTTTAAAAAAGGGGAAACCTTATGTAAGCAAGAAATGTACAGAAAGCTCTCTCCCAAAAGTTATAATAAACAACCACGGTCACCCATAAAATCTAGAGCAGAAATCGTGCAGGTTGTGCATAGTGCATGAGACCACTTGAACAACAATCTCAAAGACAGCGACTTCAAATTAAGAAGAGATGAAATTCTATAAAGCATACTCGAGAGAAATATTCACACAAACAACTTTAAATGAAAATGACGAGAGCTTTCTCCACCCTATACATTGTATTAGACCAGAAACACCAGATAGAAAACAATCTGACCTGGAATCCAAATTCATGAAGCAATGCATTCACATCTGGCTTTACAAGCTTATCCAAAATCTCAAGAATAACTTTCAAGCAACTGTAAATGGCATAATAATTGCACAATTAGCCGCTAAATTTCTATATAAATTGAACACGATCATGTTAAAGATGACTCATCATCAATGAAACCTGTAATGAAATTTTGGCTGTAAAACTGTCTGTTCAACAGGGATGTCGAGATCAAACTTAAGTAGTAGTTGTGTAATATTAGGAGCTGGCCGACTAATATTGTCAATTAGAAGCTGCAAAAACGAAGAAATTTTAAACATCACCACCAGAGTAATTTAGGTATAGAATCAGATGGGACAACCCTCGCATGAACTCGAAGGACTAACCTGCATTATAAGAACACCTGGATCATCACCACTATTCTCCATGATCTGACACTCTTCTGATCGTAACTCAAGGCATGCTGCATAATCCTCAATTAAACTGCTTGCGGCACTGGATTTTAGCAGCAATTGTACCAGCCCAATCATGCGAGAACTATCACCCACAACAATCATAATTATGAAGCGATCCCCAAATTGTCAACAAAACAAATACGTAGTGTGAACATTTTAGTGTAAGCTAAAAAAATATTTTAGCATATAAGCTCTAAGCTGTCCAAACTCCACCAAATCCCAAAAAGTGAAAATGAAAGCAAAGGAATAGAAGAAAAGGAGATGCCTTAATAGACTCATGATCTTGATAGAGCACTTCTGAATTTGTGGTTGGAAATCATATCTGACATACTCCAACAAAGCAACAATTTGAGTATGATCTTGTGCAAGTATAACATCCACAGGCTGCACAGAGGAGGATCAAGTACTTACAGTGGTATCAATTAAGGGGCTTCCCCATGTAATTAGAGACAACGATATTTAGGGGAAAACACATAAAGCAAAGCAATTGCCACAAACGTTACAACTTTCACCTTCTGTTTAAGCACTTCTCCTTGGGAGGTAATGATTCATGCAACTTATTGGGGTTTACTTCAAAACAGAGGCTAGCTAGGGTACTTAACAACAGCATTCAAATTTCTTTCAACTCTTCACAAAATTGGTGATAGCTTATTTGTAACTAAAGAAACATAAATAAGCACCAAAAATGCATGCCAAAGTCCACCTAAAATCAGTTATAATATCTTATATAAATTCCGAGATTAATAAACTGAGCATAACTGAGTCTAAGTTCCATGGGCAGGAATACTGGAAATGGGCAATGCTGACACATTAGAGAATGTAATCCTAGAAATGTGGCATGCTGACACATTAAACTCTCAACAAAGTACGAACATACTCTCATTACACACACAAGTGCATGCATAAAATCCACATCCTCGATTACCGCTAATTCTTCTCACCAATATTTTCTTCATTCCATATTAAGATTAAGTAACAAGCAAAGAAAGGGCAAAAGATTTATTGTTGGAAGTTAGAGCTACTACCAATTACGGAAAAGTTCAATTGATTCGCTGAGATGGCTAGGTTGTGAGCAATGAAGTCCACAGTAGTAGTCCCAAGATGAAGGTGAGGTAAAATAAAGGACTATTACGACAAACGGGATGCAATCGACAGGAGCAAAAACAAAGAAAATGTACTAGTCTGCATACCGCTAATTCTTCTCACCAATATTTTCTTCATTCCATCTTAAGATTAAGTAACAAGCAAAGAAAGGACAAAAGATTGACATTGTTGGAAGTTAGAGCTACTACCAATTATGGAAAAGTTCAAGTGATTTGGCTGAGATGGCTAGGTTGCGAGCAATGAAGTCCACAGTAGTAGTCCCAAGATGAAGGTGAGGTAAAATAAATGACTATATGAAAAACGGTACGCAACCAACAGAGGGGCAAAAACAAAGAAAATGTACTAGTCTGCAGGACCTAGAAGCCACTATGGCTTGTGAAATAAGGTATTGTAGCCAGAGGATCCATGTCCTAAATCCCAAATGGTTGCGAACAGTGTTTTGTTGACTTGAGGATCAAATTTAGCAAGTCCACTTATCCTAAAATTTTTACCCCACAACTATTATGTGGATCCATTTCTGTACTCTAAAGGAAAATTTTGCTAGCACCCAAACTAATATGAACTGTCAGTAATTTTCCATATTTGGCCATCCGGGGTGCTAATCCTTTGAATAAGACACACATAAGGTGGTAGTGTAGCCAATGATCTTATGAAACCAGCCCATACCAGTAAGGATTTGAACATACTAAGATTCACAAATCATCCCAGTTTTTTGAGCAACTGTAACTTAGAGAAGGATATATGAAAACATGCATGCATATACAGGATGATCGGCTATAAACTTCCCACCGAAGGTCATCATGCAAACTCAACTGCTTACTCAAAAAGGAAAATATTCCATCATACAGGTAAATGAAAGCTAAGAACAAGAGACAATTGCAGTTTGGCCAGCTAGGCAAGTGGGAAGAATAACACAATGTACCCAAGCCACTAATATGCAACTAAACAATTTTCATAGATCATTACCTGATATAAAGGCCGCCAGAAATCAGAAAGAAACAAATCCTTCTCCATGACTAGAATTACAATTTCCAAAGAAAGTTGCACAGCCTTCTCTAAAAGTTTCCCATAGGCTTGATTAGTCCTTTCAGAGATGATGGAATTGACTCCTGGCATAAGAATGCTCATGATGTTCCGGAAAACAGTTTTGCCGCTCATGAAATCCTAGATGAAGCATACAATTTTAAGATACAAACATGTTTATACAAGGAAACCAAACAAATCTATATCATCTTGTATGAGATCAAGCATAAAAACTGAATCCATGAGGCTCATAAAGGGCATGAAACTATACATCATATTCTCCAGCAATGTTACTTGCCCTGTTCCAAATTATGTCTTTACTTGAGATAGCGTGCTTATTGATAAAGAGGCAAAAATGGTTTGATCTTTCTTATTACCATTATGTTATACTCGAGACTGTATGACTTTTAACAAAAAAAATCACATTTGCTTTTAAAGAAAGGTAAGAATGCTCGATGAAACTGAAGATGTAAGTTTTCACGTTGAGAAAGCGGACATGAATTTTAGGACATCCCAGAAAAGAAAGCAAAACAATCAATTTGGAATCGAGTGATAATTAAACCAATACCTCAACAAATCTAGGCAAGTTCCTGAAACAAAAATGAAGTTGATACTTATCAAAAAAGTTGGTCAACTCCACAACAAAAGTTCATCAGAAGTTCAGAAACACAAGGTCTATTGTCACATAAGTCATGCTTTGAAATTGGCAAGTAGGTCTCTCAAGCCTTTCTTAAAGGATAAGTACCAAGAGGTATTGTTCAAAGGCAAATCTATACTGACAATAAGCAAACAAGCAACATAACAAAAACATACTTTTAGCAACTCCAAAACAGGAAGCTGCATCTGAAGTAGAGATTGTTTTGTCGGAGTTGGAAACTGTGATGGGTCAGCAATGCTGTCAACATCCTCATCTTTGATGTCATACATGCTCAGTATCCTGCATTGTAAGTCACATTGAATTAAAATCTCTCTACCTTTTACTCAACTCCAAGATCGTACCATGAAGTTCAGAATTGATCATAGATGATCACTCAAAATAAAACCTCCACATTGAACACCAGGACAGGCATTAGATACAGACCAGATGACGTTTAACATGAAACAAAATATAGGGTTAAGAATTGACACCCTAAGGAGAAAAAAAATCAAGAAAAAGTAGAATACATAAGATATATAAAGCCCAAACCCAAAAGCAAACTGAAAGTGGAAACTGCAGGAGCAAGATATACGCACATATGAAAATGTTGCAAGCAAGCAACAACTAATTCCCATTTCTCGCAGGGATCTGCATACGCTCTTTGAGGAAATGGCCCAAAAACATGATCATATATGAACCTAAAGATGCCGATGAATCTGCAGGAGAGAAAAGAACCCACCAACATTGGCATGGAATTGCAGAGCAATGATGTTAAGAGTAAAAGAAATCAAAAGCAACCAACGATTGGTACCTATGCCCTCTATCGCTTAGATCTCTTTCTTCAGCAATAAGAGCATTCAACAGGTTGAGGAATGATATCGTTGAAGGATACTGTTCTCTCCTCGCTTCTATTTCGTTCAACTCATATTGCATATCAAAAACCTGTAAAAATCACAAATTACAAGATTATCATATCAATAGAAAGAGCACATTTTCGTGGTAGGGATGTTCACCGGTACCGGTCACCGCTCCTTGCTTAGTAGCGGGGGCGGTACCAATTGCCATTTTCACCAGGTAGCGGTGAAAATGGAGGTGGCGGTGAAACCGCCCACCGCTGGGCGGATCACCGCCACCACCGTTTTTTTTTTAAAAAAAAGGCAGGTGGGAGAGAGAGAGAGCCAGAGAGTGCGGGGGAGAGAGAGAGAGAGAGAAAAGAGAGAGTGAGAGAGAGAGGTGAAACATGAAAGAGAGGTGAGAGAGAAGGAGAAATAGGTGAGAGAGAAGGAGAAAGAAAGTCGAAAGAGAGGTAGAAAAATAATCTGCTATAGGTTGATTTCTTCATGTATAATATAGAAAAATAAGCATGATTTTTTAAAATTCTCTTCCTATCACTAACAAATTAATAATTTCCTAATTTACATTTAAAGTCAAATTCAAAGAAGACATCTCAACGTAATTAATTTTGAACTGAAAAATCACCTAAAAATTCTCTCTATCACTCCAATAAATTAACAATTTCCTAATTTGCATGTAAAGTCAAATTCAAATTCAAAAATTCTCTCTTAATTTGCATTTAAAGCCTTTTTTTTTTTTGATAAGTAAGCCGAATTTATTAAAAAAGGATCAACAGTACAAGAGAAAATACTGAAGAACCATAACCCAAAAGAACAAGAGAAATTACTGAAGAACCATAACCCAAACACCTACCCACCCAAACACAAACACCCACCCACCCGCAACCCAAGAGAAAACCCACCCTACTCACCCAAAACCCCCAACCGACAAGATAACCCAAAAGAAACCCTTAACAGTGAAGCCCATAACTCTTAGTCTTCCGAGAGACCGAAGAAGACCCCTCATAGATGACCGAAGACTGCAAACCCTTCAGCTCCCTTAGCAACCTCCCACCAGATTTCCGAGTCTTTTTCGAACTAAGCGGCAGCCGGTCACGTTCCAACACAACAAAGAGATCCCTCAGCTTATCGTCTTGGCCACCACACGTCACCCCAACCAGCTGACCCACAGAGGACACCATATCCAAAACCCATGCCGGAGAATCCATCCGCTCCTTCCCCTTCACAGAATCCAACGACGGGTTTGCAACCACCAACCCATCAAGAGGAGCAGCCTCTGTTTCCACAC
This sequence comes from Myrica gale, assembly GCA_963930655.1. Classification (NCBI taxonomy): domain Eukaryota; kingdom Viridiplantae; phylum Streptophyta; class Magnoliopsida; order Fagales; family Myricaceae; genus Myrica; species Myrica gale. The sequence continues at coordinate 27,391,970 of OZ005598.1, read as the reverse complement.
CAAGAGACCCACACCCTTCGGGAGAAGGACCCGAAGAGTCGACGCCCATAGGGTTGACCCGAAGAGTCAACCCTGCAGACCCATCTGCCAAAGAACCCACCCGATCCCTCCCATCTCCCTCCTCGAGACATGCTAAACCCAGCCGACAAGAATCGCCCTTAGGCTCACGGCCTGCCCCTATCTCCCCCACGACAGAACACCTGCCCCCAACTCCTTCTCCCGAGGACTCACTGCCAACTCCGACACAAACCGCTAAGGAAGAGCCGGCGACCTGGTCTGTGCCGGCGACAACACGATCCGGCGATGAAAACACCCCCAGGGAAGAAACACGCGTATCGGGTAACTCGGGAGCAGAGATCTGCGCCAACTCCGTCGCCGGAATGGCCTCCGGGAAGCCACCCCTCGCCTCCGCAGTCGCCGTCGAGCCTCCGTCCTTCGCCGGGGGTCGGTCATCCTCATCGGCGGCTCCTTCATGCTGACCGACACCATCCTCTAGCATAAGACCCGGGTTTAGATGGGTGCCCGACGCTGACCCAATATGATCCGGCCCATGAATTGATTTATTTGGAAAATCATTAATGATAATTTTATTTCGTAATGAGCTTTTTAATTCGTCAAGCATTTTATTTGTAATTGTTTATGATGAATTTGGAAATCTAGACCTTTTATTTAGTAATTGATCCTAATATATTTAGAAAGATATGATCTAATTTAACACTAAGATTCTAGAAGATTTTAAACTAGGTAATTTTTAAACATTTAATTCAGGTTGTTTAATTTTTCTCCTTTTCTATTGTTCTCTCTCTCTCTCCTCAATCTCACGTAACTTTCACCCTCCCCTCTCTCTCTCTCTCTCACAGAATCAAGCATGCAACCATCTCTCTCTCCCTCTATCTCTCTCTCCCGCTCTCTCTCTCATCTCTGTCTCTCCCTCTCCCTCTCATAGCTGTTCCGCCTTCCACAACTGCCGCATGTCGCCATGCAACAGTGGCTCCACCTGCCAGTAAGGCTCTCTGCTCTCTTTCCCTCTCAATTTCTCTCTGCCCAAACGGCCAAATGGCCCAAAAAAGTGACCCAAACGGGAAAAAAAAAGGGCTCAGCGGTGGGCGGTTAACCGCTACCGCCGCCACTGGGCACCGGTAACGGTGGTGAAATTTTCATCACCGCCCAAGGTGGTGGGGGGCATAACCGCCACCGCCGATGCACAGCCCTATATCCTGGTAATGATGGCAGTAGTTGATGTACATCCAACCTACTTGCTAAAGGAAAATACAAATAACATCTTAAAGCAACTTTTATTTATTAACTCTATAAGGCCTTTAGCAGATAACAGCCAGCACAGTCATGGGATTTAAGGCATCATTACGTATCAAGCCTACATCTTAATTAACGGAAACACATTTATAAAAAAATAATAAAAAATAACGGAAACACCTATAAAACCATAGTGCGAACATCCATAAGATGAAGATTGTAACAAGAGAACGATGTCTGCGAAATTGTCCATTAGTATAATCTCTTGAGTTTCTTGATCCAATGCTACCACTAGGATTTACCATGCTCAATATACTGCATAAACTTCACAAATTGACCTCATCCGAAGCTATACTAACCTGTGTTGACATTGCCTGCGCACTGTTTCCAACAACTACTGGTAGGTCATACTGCTCAAGATAGCTCCAAATAGTATCTTTAGGGACTGTAGACACACTAACAAAAGTAGCAATTGCATTCCGCAGAGCACCCTGTAATAGCATGTGATATAACAGATTAAACAAACTGCAGAAAACTTCATGTGGTGTTTCAAGAAAGAAAAAGAGGCTGCAAACGTCATACTAGGATACTTTACAGCAAAGCAGCATAAAAATACAACTTCCAACCTTCAGATATGGAGGCACATTTTCATAGCCAAGCAGTTTGAACAATGGTTCAGCATCAGGAAACCAGTTCTTCCTTTCAATGGGATTCCCATTCTCCACAACCTGTAGCACATGCAATGTCAACGTCAAAAGCTAGTCATTCTTTTCTATTAGAAGAGAAAACGTATCAGGCTACCTAACTGAAGAGACAAACAAAGACCTAACTGAAGAACAGAACAAAGGTTTGTGGCTATTTGGCAAAAGGAAACAATGAAGTCACACACCATAAACTGTTTCCCATCACTTTGCTAATACATACCGTAAACCATTCTAGAAGAAACATCAGTTCCATCAATAATTTCTAGAGCTTTCCTCAACAAGTGAGACCTACAGAACAATCTATATAACGTTTGACAATACATCCCTACACATTTTACCAAACAAAAGGACAAACAATAAAAGACTGAAGATATTGAAAAATCGAACAGGCAAGAACCTTTTGTAGAACACTCAAGTAGGCAACAAGTGCTTTTGCATCCCCCTCCGGGAACTCTTGTAGCATGGCGCCGGCAGTTTGAATAGACTGTTTGAACTTCTCCTCATAGATTGACAAGCAATCAAACAAAGTGCTCCACCCAACCGAGCGTAATGCCTTCCCCTGAAGTAACTCAAAAACTCTTGAAGCCCCTTCTTCACTACAAGCCTGAAGGTAACATCAGATAATCAAAACGAAAGTAGGTATAGCCTATTTCTCTTTGAAGTACAAGATTATGAACAATATAGAACTAAGTTAGACATACCAAAGTACTCAGCATATTCAAGAATGCCACAAGTGTCTGAAAATTTGTATGATCCTCTCCAGCAAAATTTACAAATGTCCACAAAACCTCATTTCCAGACAACAGCTCTGGCTCCTTCTGATAACATCAAGCATTTAGAGGCCACTATAAATAACCAAGGCATAAGAAGCATTGCAACAGAAAGATGCATGGTAAAAAGCTAAATACCAAGCAAAACATTCAAGCACAGATAGTCTGGTATCTGAAGCACATTCTAAAAGCATATTTCAGATGGATAAGATATTTTGATTGAATTTATTGCAAAATAAGCGCAAAACAACATTTTCGTCTCAATTATAAGTCAACACAGTTGTGAGAGGGATAAAAAAATGGAAAGTACTGCACCCAAGTTTGTCTGTCCTCCACAACTTTAACTTCTTGAGGGGACAAAGCATTTTGTTCTTTCACGTGCAATACAGAAGCCACTACTTTCCCAACTTACACTTCATTATTCCTTTCCATATGAACTCTTGTTTATTTCACTTCTGATATTACAAAAAAAAGATCAAATAGTGAAGTCATAAACACATGTTTTTTAAGGAAGTGGACACAAACTGAGGCACATCCCAAAAAAGGAATAGAAGAATACCCAAATGGGACGGAGGAAATGCATTATTCATCCCTAGAGGGTCACCCCCCCGGCAGATTAATAGGCTATATTATTAGTTTGATTTAATTAAGCACAGAAATTTAAACATGTCATTCTAAGAATCTTTAGAGATCCATTTAACATTTTGAAATATTGCTTTGACACACTAAACAATATATAATATCAGAAGATTCAGATAAATTTTTTCCAAACTAACCTGATAGATTTCACACACAAACTCTAAGAGGGAGACAAATGTTGAAGACCCAGTCTCAACAGCTTGCTGGGAATCCAAGTTGCCATCACGCAAAATCTCATGTGAACCAGCCATACGGTAATGACTAAGAACGCTCATAGCTTTCTCCTTTGATTCTTTCACCTGCAAAGAAGTAGGCACAAACATATCTATAGAAAGAACACAAAGGAAGAAAATAACACTAATCAAGCTTCTTCTTTCCCTTCGTTAGTGCAACCCAATAGCTCCCCTGCAAACCGCAGAAGCCACTTCCAAGTCCCCCTATCAAGAATACAAAGATCTTTTATCCCCCAAGGTAACATTACACTTCCACCTCTTTAAATGACTTCTAAATGCCTATTCCCCTAATCCACTAAATGACTTCTAAATTCCTATTCCCCTATCAAGAATACAAAGATGACTCTATGTGCACACTTCATCTACCTTCTTAAGCTTCTTCCACGTTCACCCAAACTTTAGCTAAAGGAAAAAGGAAAGGAACAAACATTATAAAGCATTCTTCCAACAACACGCATTTCTTGTTCCAGGTATACAATTGGTCTGTTTGTCCAACCTATCTTGCTTAACAATCATCCCTTCCCCTTCCAAAAAAAGAAAAGAATGGGAATTTAACACGAAACTTCAAACCCTGCTTAACTAGATCTCTAATAACAAGGAACAAAATGCCACAATGCGTAGAGCCAGTCATATTTTGACGTGCAGATAAATTTAAGCTCTTTCTCCAGGCAAGATGAATTGGATTAAACAAAATTAACAAAGCCATCAGTTAGAGGCAGGGAACACTGACAATAATAGGAGTACATGACATTACAATGAAAACCAAAACATAAGGAAAATCAGGAAACAGGCCAATCTTTCAGTCTATCCCAGTGGTTCTGGGCTGCAGACAAAAAAAGGGGGCCACCAGAAATAGCAATCTCTGAAGAGTCAAAAGGCTGGACTGTTTTGAGAAATCAGATTGGATGAGCTGAGATCATTGCAAAAGTGTCTGATAATCTCTATAGGCAAAACAGTGAGTGTCAACTAAGCAGATGGCGTACCATGATTTGCTGCTCAGGGGCAGTGCATGAGACCTTGCGCTGTGTTGCATGAGGATGGGGCGAATCTGAGGCTGAGGAGAGTAGTGGTTGGACACTTGAACAGACACATAGCGCAGGGAATAGCATATTTCGTTTCCAAAGCCAAAAAGAGAAGGAAAATAAATGGGGGTGGGGGAAGGGAAATGCGAAGGAAAAGGGCAGGAAGGGAAAAGAGGAAGAGGAGGAAAAAAAGTGGGGGCGGGTAGGCGCCAGAACAGTGGCCCATGAGCACCATGGACTGCACACACAATGACATATAGCTACAATAGTGGAGCTAGGGCCAAAGAGGCAGTGGGGGCCTATGAACGGATGTAAGGAGGGGAGAGACACAGAAGAGAGACAACTGGTAAAAGTGGGAAGGAGAGACCAGAAACAGGAGAGGAGGGGGGAGGAGCTTCACCGGTGACTCACTAAGGAGTAGAAAGCTCTCACACGAGGAATGGGGGAGCTCTTGCACTGGAGAGATACAGGGGAGGAGAGCTGGTAAACAGTGGGCTACACTATTATCATCATCCACAAGCTAGTCCAATCAGCAAAAAGTTGTGACCCACAGAAGTAAATACATGCAAGCTAAATTAATCACTGAAATCATCAGCTGGTGGAGTTATGACATTTCACTCACTCAGTGTTCACTTTAGCAGGATCCATATGTTCAAGAGGGAAAAGGAAAAAGAAAGGGATACAACTTAACTGACCTTGTCTCTGGCAAGTGGCTGAGACAAGAAGCAGGTAATCAACTTATGCAGGTAACTATTGAAGACATAGATCATATCCTCATCATCATTCTGCATAAATTATGAAGGAATCATCATTCTGCATAAATTATGAAGGAACCAGCGCAAATTTAAATATAAGCCACTGAGCAAAAAAGAAACAGCTATAATCTTAAAGATGATTGCTAATTTCAGATCAACGATTTGTGACACATGAAATAACAATCGATTTCTTAAAAAAGAAAGTGGGGGTGGGGGTAGATGGTTAGGATACGACTTTGCAAACATGCGCAACATCTAAAAATAGATACTCAGCCAAAAAGAAAGATAGGAAGACATGAAACAAAATCAAACAGCAGCACACCAAGTATTCTGAATAAGAACCAGTGCATGGATGTCAGCAGTCAAAGTATAGAACTATCTATTACATGCTAAGGGTGTGTTTGCTCATCCTGTGGAAATCCACTCTGTAATTTCATCTAGACCAATTAGACAAGGAGTTAATCAACCTAAAAATAGGGGGTTACACAAGGGTAGCATGTATTAGAGGGGGGAAAGCCTCAATAAAAGAATGCATTTCAAGTTTAGATGAAAGGATTTGAACAAAAGAACCTTTTCCACAAGCATTATAAGAGGTGCTCGAGATTTTGCCAAGACGTCATGTTCAGACCAATTGCTCAAAATGGTCCTATTCACACTGCTCATGACTAGAATTTATTGGTTCGAAGTTGGTCTTATTCGATGTATGTACTCTACTCTAGCTTCAAGATGAACATTAGAAAGGGTATTACTGTAAATAAAGGTTAGACGCAATTCCTTTGAAAAAGAATACCACACAAGAGAACCTCCTAATATTTGCAAACCCTAAACACTAGGAAAAATAAGAGCAAAAAGAAAAACCAAGATCGAGGAACTATGTATTAATAAAATGCTCTAAGAAAATAGTTTGAAACCTGCATTACGATTCAAGGCATATTCTATTTCAACAAGCATCAAATTAAGGAAACAAAATATGTATTTCATGACAGATAACTCCATGCCATGGAGCAAGCATATGCAGCTCCCGAAAGCACCTTAAAAAAAAATAGATTGTAAGCTGAAATTGGGAGAGATGCATTCTAAGGATGTATGCAAAAAAGTCAACATTCCTAGAAGAAAATACCAAATTCGTACAAGACAGGCAAGGAAAAATAGACAAGAAAATAAACCTGATAAGCTGCAGTTCGAAGAACTCTTTGCAGTAAAGTTTGGAAAACATTGTTTGAGAAAATGACTTCCAAGCATGAATGTAAGTAACCAGAATCGTCTGATGAAGCACTTGAAACAGTATCCCTTGCAGCAATTACATCCAGGATTAACATTAGATGTACAGCCCAAGCAAGTCTTACACCATCAACAAAGCCCTCAACATTTGCGTCATTTCCAACAGCCATAACCTAAGCACGCAAGATAATCGGAGATTTCATTGCAAGAAATATCATAAAACCCGAGTAGAAAGAAACCACCAATGTTGCCCATCTTACAATGTCATGAAATTCACGCCTAAAAGATGTATCAAGGGAGAGAACAGATGCTTTATCAGGTGCTGCACTCAGGGCATCTGATATCAAAGCAATGACAAGAGCGAACAGAAGACTAAATGTAATCTGCATAGACAGCAAGCAGTATCATGTGACAAAATAGCAGAAGCATTTAAAACAATAAGCAAATTTTAGTATAAAAAAGCACATCAGGGATAAATGCATATTATGTGTCTGTGTTGTGGAGCTGGCAATCCTCTCCAGTTGGGATGAAGTGGAGAGGATCTGGTTCATGCCTCAACTACTGACAAAATATTGAAGGCATAAAACCTGCTATGTCACTAAAGAAGCAGTTATGCAAGAAACCACAAACGACAAACTCTTTCAAAGATGTAGCATCCAAACAGATAGAGCCTCTTGACATCTTGGTCTCTCCCTTCTCAATGGCATTGCCCTTCCTAGACAAAAGTGGCAATTTCGAAATCAAGAATACAGCTACCACCATAGCAATCCTCCATCCTTAAAAAGGAGTCTCCACACCTTCCAACCAGATGACAAGGATCATTTTCATATCCCTGTCACCCAAACATTCATCCCTCTCCACAATCCGACTAGCACACAAAAAAAAAACACAGTGCTATGTTTGTCAAGCATGCTTAAGCGCCTGGATCTAATCCTGTAGGTCGTGTACCACAACAAGAATAGTGTTCTAGGATAAATCAATGGTCTACTTCAGTGTTTTACCATCCAAGGATTTTAACTGATTCAAATATTTGGAAAAAAAAAAGACAAGACACAATTAAAGAAATACTTTTAACACTTTGGGATTTTCCAAAAAGCACATCTCAAGTACACACTAACAAATGCAGTTTGCTTCCAGTATCTGAAGAATCAAAAGAACTACATTCCTAAGCTTTGCACTTTGCAAGTGGCAATACCGCAAAGAACCTCTCACCTTCAACTCCATCCGCCTCTTGTTGACATTCAAAAAGGAAAGACACACAAAATCACACTCAAAGTAGCTTGGGATTCTGTTAGTCACAAGGGACTTCCTATTTTGGATGAAAAAGAGAGTTTGAAACCACCAAGATGAAAGTTTTTGACACCATCTTGAAGCTTTATGTTCTTCTTCAGTTTTCTTAATTTATCTACACGAGCACACTCAACGTAACCATTTCCGTCTATTGAATGATATAACCTGTCATATGCACTTGATATTTCTAAAAGAATCCTAACCATGATATAACTAGAGACAATCCTTATCCTTGTGCATGTATCCAAATATAGAAAACAAATGTCTTTCATTTTCGAGGTGCACCAGCAAACAAACAAGATGCTAAAGGTTGTAGACCATTAAGGAATACCTAGGTGTCAGTATAGTCTCTTGTACTGTTGCCTCTTTATTTTTATTTTCAATAAAGTTTCGTACTTGTCAAAAAAAAAGGACTACCTGATGTTTCAAGGTAGTATTACTCTGACTAAGTTCAGCAGCACAATCTTTCAAAGTGGAAAATATATCCTTAATATCCTTTGGACCTGCAAACATGACAAGATTTGTAACCACCAGAATAAAGTCTTTTCAGAGAACAGCACAAACAATCCAGTGCAGCACAATTGAATTACCCATAATTGACTTTTATTCTCCATAAAGAGACAAACTGCATAACCAAAACAATTTCAACATGGCTCTAAATTGTAGATGTGTCAAGGAAATAATTAACAAATAAATCAAAGCATTTAGCATTCAATAGTCAGATCTTTTTTAAAACAAGTTAGATGTGTTAGTGTTTGAACAGGATTTTTCCAGATGTGAATGCATATGAAAACAAATATACTGTATCCATCAATCTACGCATGAAGAAGTAAACACAAGACCTAACTTGATCTCCATCACACACGCTCATAAGCACCAGCTTGAAAAATATCAAGAAACTACTTTAAACAAATCCCCCGTGGCGGGATGGCCTTCTTTTTTCCCGTATATTGAAATTTGCACAAACTACTCCTTTTCAGCCAGGCTTTGATAAGATTGTATCTTCTCTTGCATGTCTCAAGGACTATCCCTAAGCTGCACAAGGTTTCAGCTGATACTAAATCAAGTTAATGAGCTTGAGTCATGCAATGCTGACTCTCAAATGGCTAGCTAAAAAAAACTCATTATTATCAGGCCTATCTAAAACAGGATAATTTCATCCTAGACATACATGGTTATGATAAGTAGGAGATGACTTACAATACAAATATCAGTAAAACTAAATGCTTTTTCATAAGTATGAATACAACTAAAAATTTGAATTCGATCAATCTCTTGGCTGTAAAAGAATTTCATCCACAAGTATAGTACGGAAGACTTCCAGGATCATAATATTCTCCTTTTAAGTCCAGCAAAAAGGACAACTTATATTTACAATATGTTTGGGAGTGGAAATTTTGGGCCCCGAAAATTTCCACCCCAATAAAATAACTCCCCAAAATTCTCTCTTTTCCCATCAAATCATCACTTTTCACTCCAAATAAATATATAAAAATTCATTCAAATCATCTCTCTTCATTTTTTCACCAACTCCAACACCCCAAAATGTTTACAATCAAACATCACCTTAGTCACTATTTTGAAAAGTCACTGATTGCCCTCTAGAAGGTGCAGAAATTATTTTCTAACTAATTTAGTGAGAAAAGAATGGGGACCACCTCAAATCTTCAGACTCTTAAGACTATGGAGAGCTATGTAGCCATCATTGCAATCATGAGCTCATGGGAAGCAAACATGTGGGTTCAGAAAAATCCACTAAACATAACAAAGTGCAATCAAAGGCTTCCCCTTTTCTCTTTTGCCCCAACGTACAGGGGCAAGCCAATTACGTAGAACTGCAAATAACTAAGCTATAATCTTTTTTCCCCCAAAGTGACAACAAAAATCAACTTTCAAAGTTGCATTTATGAAACCATATTGAAACGCCTTCTAAAGGTCATTTGGTTTTCAACATGAAATTAGATACATGCGGTGTTCTACTTGAAGATCTTTTGAAGCTTACTTGTTCGCACAACTAGAACAGAGAGGACAAGGCAATGTCCAAGTATGAGCCTTTCCCTACAAACCACAGCTCGCCGCTCAACAAGAGCACCTCTAGAATCAAGAACGTAGCGCTCACCGTGGGGCCCACCCAAACCAGCCGGTTCTTCCCGATTGAGTTCCTACACTCAAAAATTAAAATTCTGATTAAAACAACAAAAAAAGGTTACAAAAATCTTGCAACATGAAAGCCTACCTTAAAAAAATAGTTATTTGAAGCTGCAACTAGATTCATTTTCAAGGAACTAGATATCTTATTATCACATCTAGCAATAGTCCTAGTAAATTCAATAAAGCTTTACAAGAAAAGAGAATTGACATCAAAATAACAAATAATTTTTTTTCTCTCCTCCAAAAATGTTTCTAGCAGTACTACAAGGAGAGAAATAATTCCCACTGTGTAGTCATTCTAATTCGGAAAGTTCACAATTTAAATACTAGAACATTTTTACTCTTGGCCATTTATAAACATATAATTGTACAGTGATCACTATGAGCAGCTATGCCGAAGCTTCCATAACAGCTTACCACTTTCTACCAAGCAAGGAAAATAATCAGCATTAGGAAAATAGGAGGAACTCAGAGATCAAAAAACAATCTCAATAAGTCGAAAGTTCAACACAAGGTCAATACATATTGAACAAATACACAATCAATCGACTGAACAAGGCCTCTAAAGATAGCTGCCCAACTGCTGGCTACAGTTCCAAGCTCAAATAAGGAGAACTTTGCAGAACCGCAATAAAGAGCGAATATTCAATAGCTCACAAAGTTATAGGGTAAGTTAATGATTATTTATTGACATTATACGAAAAAATGACACTATACTTTCGTCATGAGGAAATATGCAATTCAGTTGAATTGGGGATAGACATTAGGCTCCAGTTCGGTGAGATGACATGCGGTTCACTCAAATGAATTGAAATTTAGAAAGCATTAGAATTTGACCTAAGAAAAATCTTCGATTGGGTACAGGAGTTCTGAAAGTGAGCAGCGAGAGACGTGGTTAGAGTAGAAGAAAACCAAATACTCATCTATGTGCTAATATCCTCAGTAGTAAAATGCATAGCCATATTATGGTGATGTTTGATACCCCAATATTTTGGGGTATTAAAATTTCGAGCAAACCAAACACACTCCAAAATGTCCAACATTTACACACACACTCCAAACTTTTCACAAACCTCAATAAATCTCAATATCCAAAAGATTCACAAAATTTTGGGAATACTCCTCGGAATATTGGCAAACAAACATCCCCTATATATTATACATATGTATATATATTATGGCATTTTTATGAAACCCTTTATTGGTAAGTTAGTAGTACATCCCGTGCATCAACAATGTTGTCAAATTGAAAAGAATTACATCTCAGAAAGTGCCAATGGAACAACTACATCAGAAAATCTGGATAACAGGACGAATCAAGTGAATCACCAGAAAGCATAATCAATAGCTAAAAAGAATTACAAGAAGTATGTCTGACCCCCAAACATTCTCTCCATAGACATAACTAGTAAACATTTTCTCTACTAACAAATAGATGACGGCAGGAATAACACTACGAGGACAAGCTTACTTCACCAGGAATCACTCAACATTTGAGAAGGCTCAATATGAAAAAATAAAAATTATTCAGGTTCAAACCTTTATAAGGGAAATTAAGCGTTGTCTAAGACCAGCATTGATAAGATCTTCCAAGTATTTCTGGACATCCGATACAATATCAGCTTCAATACCCTGATCCAGCACAACGGCCTACAAAAACAGTAACAAGAATTCATTACAATAAAACACAAAAGGACCAACTTGGTTTAAAAGGCATTGAGACAATTGGATGGTCAAGGGGAAGGGAAATACCCTAAATAGAGTGTAGAGAGCTGTTATTAGATCTCTTCTTTCAGTATACCAAAGGCCTGCTGCAAGGCGTAAAATCTCCAATGGCTCTCGTCCCATTAAACTCCACTAGATATTAAACAACATAAATAAATTCACACGGACAGGGGATCATTTGCCAAAAGGAAAATTTTAGACAAAGTTACCTCTTGATTTGCCATAACAAGCAAACGGACACAGTCTATTTCATTGAGAAAAAGGTTATCACTCAATTTCAAAGCCTGAAATCCAACATAATTACAAAAATAAATCAGGAAAATAGGTGATACAGATTATACTGCATCCAGTATCTTTTTGGACCATAATCATCATTACTTCCATAGGATATAAATGTTCATGATAAAAAGCTTAATAAGAGATATAATACATGAGCTAGTAAAACTACAAATCAAAAAGTTCAATCAAAAGCACGCAAAGACTAAATATACAAATGAAACCTCAAGATGTGAAAATAAGAAGAGACCAATGAAAATTTCATTAATTGGTCAGAGTACGGCAAGTATTCTCGCTAAGACCTGCAGAGACAAATCCTGCGGCAAAATACAAGATGAATTGTCCTTCCACCATTTCTTGGCAACCAAACGGATTATGAGTAGGAGACGAACTTACAATCTGGACATCCTGATCATCCAGCGAGATTGGGGGAGAATCCGGAAGTCTAACTTCCTGTGATTGGACTTGTGTCCGGTCTGAAGGTCTTGGAGGCTACAACACCCAGAATTAACCGTGTCAATAAGGAACAAGAAGAAAATAGGAGGAATTAGACAGCATACTCCTGCTGCATTTTCACACACACAATCTGGACGGTCACCAATATTAACGGTGACATCCCAAAAATGGCCAATTCAGACTCTCGTTGGAGCTCCATTTTGCTTCTACTTTCTTTTGGAAACCATTTTCTCGACAACCACGAGAAGCGTGAGCGAAGCACACTTAGTTGAGCTAAGAACAAAAAAAAAAACAGTGTTGGACAAAACGAGGAGGTACCGTGTAGGAGAGGAGCGATTGGAGCGAGGAGAGAGAGTTGCGAATGGCGTGCATTAGCTCGATTCTCTGAGAGGGCGTCGGAGGAGCAGGGCCGAGGAGGGCCGATTCAATCGTCGATAGGAGCTGCTTCGGCGAAACCATGGTGCCGTTGTATGAAAAATTTGCCGAGGTCGAAACCCAAGGAGAGAGAAAGCGGAGGGGTGAACAAGGAAGTATATCCTTCACCGACGGAAAATTTCGGAGAAAGGGCGGGAAATGGGCGGAGATTGGGAATAAAGAAAGAGACACTGACGGAGTAAACCCTCCATAAGCCCTAACTGGGAAAATTGATGAAAATGACTTCTTCGTGGGTTTAAGAAAAAAAAAAAAGAGAAATTTCACTTTTCGTCGCTACGTTTTTAGCCTTTTTAGGATTTGGTAATTAGGAATTGTTTTTTCAGTTTTTAGTCACTTCTCAGTCAGCTAAAAACGACAGACCGTTGGTTATATAAATTCTCTAGTTCAAACTGCACCGTTTTAAGCCAACTCTCCAGTTAGTGAAATTTGAAGTCCATCAATGTGCACCGTTTTAATATGGAGAAGTTTCTCATCTACTCAATCCCGCACAACACTCCCAAATCAAAGAAGAGCCCTAACCAGTCTTCTCTCTCGCACACCCCCAAATCAGTGTGCCCAATCATCTCCTCTCTTTAGCACACCCCCAAATCTCCATGCACAAACCCTCTCCTCTCTCTCGCAGAACACCCTCAAATCCTCGACTTAAAACCTTCGACTTCAAGCCTGCGAGATTCAACTAAAATGTGCGTAACGAAATTTAAGGAGGCTCATTGAGCCTAAGGAAATCAAAGACGAATCGGTGGAGTTTGGTTCATGATGTCTGAGCAAAGGTGAGTTTATGTTTGTTTGGGCAATGTCATTTAGCTGTGAATGGTTTGTATTTTATTTGGGCAAAATTTATTGCTGTTTGTTTGGTTTTATCTTTGAATAGGCATTTGGTTTTGATTTGAAGTTGGTTTTGCTAGTTATCTTCATTGTTGTGGACAAAATGAGGAATTGATGTGTAGTTGGGACAAAATAATTGGAATGAATGTCGTTGTTAAGGTGATTTTTTATGTGTATTTGGGATTATTAGGTTCTATAGTTGGGTCAAAAATTGATGTGAAATTGGTTATGTTTTGGTAATGGATGGTAGTTGGACTTTATTGGATCGGTGATTGAGCCTATAAACATAATAAAATGACTAAATATTAACATGCTTACCTTCGAGCCAAAGAAGGTTTCATACAGTAATAATATGCTGATAGTTTTTGTTGCATCACATAGTTTCCAATATATTTTGATGACCTTGAGAGATTCACCACAGCTATCCAAAGTATAAGTATTCCATCGGATGTCCTTTCAATATCTAGCAAGAACTGAGGTAGAGCTATGCCTATTTGAAATCCTTGTTTCGACACTTATAATTGAGCACTGTTAGACGAAAACATTAATGACAATTGAACTGTTAAAGCCTGAATCTAGTATACACTAATGCTAAATTTGACTGATTGACTTACCATATATTACCAAATCTATTTTCCCTTTATGATTTCATATTTTGACATCATTTTGTCTTATGCATTTACAGCACGGTCTCGTCATCCAACCTCAAAATCAGTAGAGTCGTTGATGCAAAGGTCTGTAGCTGTGGTCTGAAAGCACCGTTGAAATCATCATGGACCGATTCCAATCCAGGAAGAAGTTTCTTTGGATGTGGAAAATTTAATGGAAATTCAGTAAGTTAATTAATGATTGTGTGGCTAGTTATTATATGACTAAATGTGTTATTAACCTATTATCTTGTATTGGTAGAGACATTGCAATTACTTTTGCTGGTTTAATCCTCCCACCTGCCCTAGGGGGATAGAGGTGGGACGTCATTTGACAAAGAAGATAAAGGTCCTGGAGAATGAGAGAGACTCGCTGAAGCATGACAAGAGAAGTCTAAAGATGCTGCTGGGGGCGTCATGGATTGCAATTGTTGCATTGGGTGTTACACTGATGAGAAGCAACTAATGTAGTCATTGGGAACTTGAAGTGTAGTGTGTCTTGCAATGTCTAACTTTAGTGTCTAACTTAGGTATTCTAGGAAGTTGTATTGTGGATCCCATCCAACTTTCAGATTTCCATTGTGTGTAATGGTTAATCTGTAATTGGTTTTGTAGTGTGGATCCAATGGAATTTTCAAATATCCATTGTGTTGTAATGGTTAATCTGTAACTGGTTTGTAGTGTGGATTCCAGTCCAATGATATTTTCAATGAAATTATCCATGTTCTCCACATTTGTGTCTAACTTCTTGGAATGTATACCATATCAACAACACTATTGGATAAACTGGACAGCTACATAGGTCTGCAATGTAAAATACCATTAATGCTACATATGACCCAAACTACAAATCTAAAAAATACCAATAGATCTGTAAAATACCAACAACGTACATATATGCAAAATACAATCTGTGATGACCCAAAATACCAACAATCTACAGATCTGCAAAATATCATCTGTGATTACCCGAAACACCAGCAAACTAAACTCAAATACTCAGCAATATCTGAAAATATCAATGACAACTGAAAGCATTAAACACTCAATGAAAATTAACTACTCAAACAAAGTGTCAGAATAGATCAATATATTACATATATGCCAAATACCACCCAGCTCCTATCTAAAATAATTTCCTATTTAAAACACAATGTTCATCAACTAGATTTACAAAAATCCCAGCACATACATCAGCTGCATTGAAGTCAACAATGTTCCCAGTAGTTGCAGCCGCCCACAACTTGTCCTTAAACGCTTGGCCCTTAAAGCCAACACTCTTCAAAGTAGAATGTAGATGACGCAGGCAACATCTATGGTCTAAGTGAGGCAATTCTTCATCAAAAACAAAACCCAAACCCTACAACATATAAAAGGTTCAAGTTAAAAAACAAACCATGTAACACCAAGCTGAATGTAACCCCCATCAGCTACACGAGCCTCGGGAACAGGAGCCTCGGGTTCATACCATTGACTTTGTGAAGGAACCAGACCAGTAAGTTGAAGCTCCGGTTCTGCAGAGTCAACTTCCACAGCCCTGTCTACCGCATGCTCAACATATATATTTACAATGCCCCTCTTGCTCTCGAGGGATCTACTTATCAAACCTCGAACATCTTTATCATTCTTCAAGCTTCACACCTCAACCCATTCTTCGTCGTCAAAAGTATACCACAAATCCCATGTCTCTGTATATCCAAGCCCCAACACTGTATGCTCAATCTCAATTGAAGATATATAATCTACATGCATACGCCCACATCATCCACCTTTCCCCCAGAATAGATCTCACCTCTACTTCCAAGGAAATTACCACCGTGGTAAATGCGTATCTTTAAATGTCTTCCTCCAAAATCAAATCATATAATAATATTAAAATGTAGTGTCTTTGTTTAATGGACAACAACAGTTCAATTGCAACTTCAATTCAATTGAAAAAGCCACTCAAGTCAAAACCTGTGCAAACCGATGCAATATAAATGGATTATGTATTGCCCAACTACGCATACATCCAAAGCTGGGACCACATGTTTTCAATATCCCTAAGTTAAAGTGACTTAAAGTGAGTGAACAAGACAAAAGACAGTGGGTGTTCTTTTTCATGTAACAAAACCTAATGGCCCTACCTCCAAAAGAAGGTGAGGTTCTTTAACACCCTTTATTATGTGTGTGTACGTACAACATCAGCAACTTAAAAACAATGTCACTCCAAGCATTGAAATGTCCACAAAACAATGTCACTCCAAGCATCGAAATGTTGTTGTCCAACACCCCACAATCAACCTGCAATGAAAATGACCACCAACGCTTCTTCAAAACGGTGTCGTTCTGCTGCATTCACCATCGAAGCACGAATCCCCCACGTTTTTCGCACCGAAGGTAAGCACACTTAGGGCAAAATTTTACTGGGCTCTCGAGAATTCGATCAAACAAGCTGCCTTTGTCTACGATTCAAAAACGTGCTCATATGTTTGCTTGCGTCTTCAAAACGGTGCGGTTTGCCATCACCTTTAAAATTTCATCCTTTTTCTTCTAAGTGTTGGGAGGTCTCAGAGGATATCGTAAGTGTGTTGGTTGGGTCTGCACATTGGGAAACACTGCGTTTTGTTTGGCAAAAACGTGCTTTCCATGTTCCATTTAACGGTGAGTCGTTTATGGTCACATGTACTGAGATCTGGCAGAGAGGCTGACGTGGACAAAATCCTCGTTAGTCATTGGATGGTCATTTAACAGAAGGACTTTTTATTAAAGTGGGGTTAAATCTAGTGACTAAAAACTGAAAAACAATTCCTAATGACCAAATCGTAAAAAGGCTAAAAACCTAGTGACCAAAAGTGAAATTTCCCAAAAAAAAAAGACTTCTTTTGTGGGTTTAGGGGAAGGAGATTTTACAAATACAAACCTTAACCAGTGGAGTAGCACGTGCAAGGCACGTACCGCTTGTCTCATCAACTTTTAAACTAGAGTACGCCACATAGTTCAGCACGCGGGAAAAAAAGACACATAGTTCAGCACTAATGTGTTGCAGCACTCCAGTGATGTTTGTTTCCCCAACAATTCGCGGTATGAAAATTTTCACCAAAATAAACACACTCCAACATTTTTAACTTTTACATATACACACTTTACTTTTCACAAACCCCAATAAATCTCAACAAATTAAAGATTCCCAAAATTCCGAGAATATTCCCCAAAAATTTGGCAAACAAACATACTCTGAATCAAATAAATCATTGGCCCGTTTGTTTAGTTGTAAAGCAATTTTTTTTAAAGCACTCTTTTTTTTCAGCACTCTCAAATGCATTATATTCAAGTAAAGTTTTTGGTGTTTGGTTGTTACTTAAAATATATTTTTTGAAATTATTTTTTTAATGTTTTTGAATTATATCATATTTTTTGTAATTTTATATGATTAATAAACTTAATTTTTAACAACAATTTGAAATTAAATAAAATTTTCGAGAGAGTAAGAAATAGGTCGGGTTCCTTTAAATGTTTTGGTTTCGGGTTAGAAATCTGAACGCTAATATAATTTTTCTTTAGGTTCGTGCTTTCAAAACCCGACCTTAACCATGAAAAAGTTAAAATTGACGGGATCGGGTTCCTTTGAATGCTTGTGCTTCGGGTTAGAGATACAAACATGAACCTGATTTTTCTCGGGTTCATGTTTCAAAACCCGACCCGACCAAAAAAAAAAAAGAAGAAGCTAAAATAGTCAGGATCAAGTTTCTTTGAATATTTTAGTTTTGGGTTAGAGACTCGATCACAAACCTATTTTTTTAAGGGTTCATGTTTCAAACTCAACCCGACCTCGAAAAAAGCTATAACTGTCGGGGTCAGGTTCCCTTAAATGCTTGGATTTCGGGTTAGAGATCCGAACATGTACCTGATTTTCTCGGGTTCATGTTTCAAAACTCGACCCCCGAAAAAAGCTAAAACCATCGGGATCGATTTTTTTAATGATTTGGTTTCGGGTTAGAGACGCAAACACGAACCTGATTTCTTAGGTTCCTGTTTCAAAACCCAACTCTAACCTCGGAAAAAACTAAAACCATCGGGGTCGAGTTGTTTTGAATGATTTGGTTTCGGGATAGTGACACGAACACGAACATGATTTTTCTCGGATGCATGTTTCAAAATCATACCCTGAAAAAAACTAAAATCGTCGGGGTCGGATTCCTTTGAATGATTTAGTTTCGAGTTAGAGACTCGAACATAAACATGATTTTTCTCGGATTCATGTTTCAAAATCGGACCCGACCCCGAAAAAAATCAAAACTGTCGGGGTCAGGTTCTTTTGAATGATTTGGTTTCGGGTCAGAGACTCGTACACGAACTTGATTTTTCTCGGATTCATGTTTCAAAACTCAACCCCGACCACGATATAAACCGACCAGTTTGGGTTAAACCGGGTCGGTTTCGAGTCAGGAGGTCAGGTCGCAGGGGCGGAAGCAAGGGGGTGCGATGGGTATCGGCCGATACGCATCGCACCCCCAAAAAAAATTTTAATGTAATTTTTTTTTCTTTATAAATTAATTAGGTCCGACACCCATTAATCTAGGCCAAATAGACTTAATAGGTATCGGATCTAAAATATTTTTTCTATACATTGATTTTGTTCTTAGTGCTACATAATAATTAAGGCAAATATAAAGTTATTATAAATTTTTGTTTTGCATCGATTACAAGTTCTTCAATTGATGGGTAACTTCCTGCCATCTTACTAAATTTATGTTAGTAAAACATTATTTACTCTTTGATCCTATTTTTTCACAACCAAGACCACTTCATTTTTTTCTCCCTATGTTGATTTGTTTCTTCATTTTTATTAGAGACCTAAAAAAATGTTGTGTTTGTTTAGGATCCTTGTATAGGCCAAATCAAAGTTCTGACCACTTTTGATATATTTATCTAATGAACTCTTTTACTAAATCTTGCTTATCCTGAAAATTTTGTTTTTATTATTCAGAGCATAGTTTGTCATTGATTGTTGCTCTCTGTGTGGAAGTTGCTTTAGAGAATGTGAATATCTTTCAATTCCAAATCCATAGAACCTAGAGAAAGTAAATTACAAATGCATCTCAGTAACCTTTTGTCAAAAGAAAAAAAAAAGACTCTAGGTAGTAACCAAAAAATGTAAGAAAGACAACCCCTAGTGATTTTTTCTCCCTATTTACTCTTTGCTCCTATTTTTTCACAACCAAGACCACTTCATTTTTTTCTCCCTATGTTGATTTGTTTCTTCATTTTTATTAGAGACCTAAAAAAATGTTGTGTTTGTTTAGGATCCTTGTATAGGCCAAATCAAAGTTCTGACCACTTTTGATATATTTATCTAATGAACTCTTTTACTAAATCTTGCTTATCCTGAAAATTTTGTTTTTATTATTCAGAGCATAGTTTGTCATTGATTGTTGCTCTCTGTGTGGAAGTTGCTTTAGAGAATGTGAATATCTTTCAATTCCAAATCCATAGAACCTAGAGAAAGTAAATTACAAATGCATCTCAGTAACCTTTTGTCAAAAGAAAAAAAAAAAGAGACTCTAGGTAGTAACCAAAAAATGTAAGAAAGACAACCCCTAGTGATATCAAGACCTCAACCATCATAATCATCTGTAATTTGTTCTAAAGTTTTTAAATTAGTAGGGAATTAACTTGGATTAAATTATAAAGAGTGATTTGCGTAATAATATGAGAGATAAATGGATGAATGATTGCATGTTAGTGTACATTGAACAAGAAGTTTTTAAAACTATTGAGAACGAAGTCATTTTGCAACTTTTTTAGAAGATGTAAACTCGTATGATCCAATTATCACCTCTCAGTCGCATTACATATTACGGTACATGTATTCCAATATTTTTAATGCTTTTAGTCCTTAATTTTCGACATTGTACCTCTAATACAATATTTTGCATTACGAAATAATTTTTTTTTTATCATTTCGCCTTTAAAGTTCGATACCCATAGATTTTGATCCTGGTTCCGCCACTGTCAGGTCGATTGGTTTTTTGCCACCCCTAAGAATGAGAGAGACAGATCAGTAAATAAGATTCACTAGTTTCAAAAAGTAAACCATTTTCAGGTAAGTGAAGCTATCTTTTACAGTTGAACGAATTGTGTTTCGGTCGACTGAATGAGACTCCCTAAACAGTTGAAAAGTATGGAAAATATTTTTCAAAAAAGTAAAATACTACAAAAACAAACTTAGCCTTATTTTTATCTCTTTTCCAGCGCTTTCCCTGCTGCAACCAAACCAACTACGATTCCTATTGGGCAATGCTGGTATTAAGATCAGGAAAACGAAAATAAACTATAGATGGAATGCCAGGGTAGAGTCGCATACCATGGCTACAAGGGGCAAAAGAAAGGTGAGGGGATAAAAGTAACTGTCCTCAGCACCATGAACGATGCCTCAGCGGTTGGAAACCCTATCTAGTTCGAGAGACGAAAAGTGTTGTCCGCCGAGATACAGCTACGCTTTTGGTTGGAAACTGGAAAGCGCTCGGGTAATAGCTCAAATGCCCCTGAATCTTGTAAAAATTATAAACTTTATCCTCAAGTGTACTGCTATTTTGAATTGTACAACAGCGGATTATTCTCCGTCTCTAACAGCAGATTAATAGCTAAAATTAATTGCCCAGAACAAAATAGCAAAAATTTGGCATGTTTGCATTGTTTAGATTTTTTGAGGTTTTAAAATTTTTTACATGCAAATATGAAATTTTCTCTCAAAATTTTCAATTTTTATGATTTTCACATAAATAAGAATCTCACAATAAATTTGTTTCTCTTTTTCTTTTAATTACATTTTTTTAAAAAAATGATAATAAAAACTTTTAAATTATACCTATGAGATAAATCATCTATTTTCTGTCAATTGATGGGGTAAATTTTAATCGGCCCAATTCAGCAGCCGTCAGGGGCAGCCGGCCCATCCACAGAGGACAAGCCCTATAAGGGTCATCTCAAGCTCGCTCGGTCCAAACCCTTATAAAGCGCCTCACTCATCAAGGAAAGAGCTCATTTTCCTGAAAAAGAGAACCCCTCTTTAATGCATATCAAATCAGGTAGATAGATTGGCTATCAACCAACTGGTATCATAGTCTGAGGTAAGGCAATGAGATGGACCTCCCTTGGAAAGTTGGAAGGGAATTAAGATAGGGGTCGGATTTACTGCATCACTCGAATTGCAGCAAATTTTGCTGCAGTAGTGAGAGACGGTTGTGGGTCCTGTTCGGGACCTATACCTGTCCGAACCGCACTCTCTTGTTTGGGTAGGTGTGGGTCCCGAGCAGGACCCACTTCCACCTCTCACAGATTGCAGCGTCTATGCTGTACGCGCCCATTAAGATAAAGGTCATACTTACCATTGCTTCACCGAACCACCCAAAAAGGGCAGGGCGTTATCTCCCTGGGAAAGAGAAACCACAGACATCACCTCGATAAAGATATTTCTAGGAGCCCACGGAAATGAGGATATAAAAGGGGGAAGCGTGCAGGATAAAGATTAAGTTCTCTCTCCCAACCCAATAAAGGCTTTTCCTAATATCTGTAAATTGTCTAAAAAATATGATATTTGTATCTAATTCCTTTGTATCGGTCGCATAGCTTGTAATTCAACTATACGATTACGATCTTTGCTTCCTTGTAACGAAAGTTAAACGGGACGGAAGTCTTTTTATAAAAAAAAAAAATTATTTATTGAGATTTGTCCACTTGGGTTGATTGTTCTTCCCTAATTTGTCAAGTAAATATAAACACATGGCAGCAGACCCATTAATTGCAGTTGTTTTTGTGAGTATTTTCCTACACAATTTGAAATTTTATATAAATAAATATGTGCAACATAAAATGGTGTAAAATTTATTTATTGTGTTTATTATAAAGTATCTTAATGCTTGTTGACATGTCCAATCCTATCTTCTTGGTAATTACCAATAAATTAGATACGCAAATCCCGTGCCTTAAATGGTAGTTTATTCAGAGAAGTAGAAGTCAACACGGCTGAATAATTTTGAACACAAAATTATGACATACGCAAGAGCCTTACGTCGGGTAATTTAGTTGACAGCAACTTGGAATTGGCCTCAACAGAAGTGAAAGGGAAGAAATGGTTAATAAATTATATATATATATATATATATATATATATATCTTTTGAAGCTCTTTATCTGGGGAAATCTGAGATAAAACAAACAAGTGCGTGTGCACGTCTACAAGTTATTGTTTCCCGAATTATATATAATAATTATTCTCGAAGTAATTTTACTAAATATGAAAATAGTTGCTTTTGTATTTTAGTGAGATCCAACGCCGCATGCGAGAATTTAAAAAAAAAAGGAAAATATAATAAATTGTGTTAACTAGCGACAAATATAAAGTAGGGAGAAATTAAAAAAGGGGCAAGGGGTTCTGGCACACCCGAAAAGTAATTTAAAATTCTATAGATTATACCGGATCAATTAAAGGGCACATTTGGAAACCTATTCCTAGTAAATTCAAATTTATTTTTTATTATTTTTAGATGAGAGAGGGATAAAGACATCGAAGTATAAAATTATATGTAGATCCTGAAAAAATTAATTTGAGAAGAATGCATCAGCATATTACTTAAGAGTTGTGTGAAACGGAAGATTATACACTATCACCAAAAATGTCTAAAAAATCCTGCCTATCATAATCGAAGCTTTTGAATATCAAGTGTACACTACAAGGGTGATACTCGGTAATCAATAAATTAATCCCCGGCTTTAGTCCTCTTAAAAATCAGTCTTTTGTAAAGGGTTGCTTTGAAATTCTTATAAAATATTACTGTTTGTATTCTCTCAGAACGCAGCAGTGTTTAATGTTATTTATATCTATGTACATTATTTACTTTTCTCGATTTGAATTAAATTAGTCAATTCGTTCTGCACAAAACAAAACAAAAATCCTAAAATATTAAATATATAAATAAAAAAAAACAAAATTCAAATCTATTGAAAGCTTTTTGACTTGCCAGTATGATATATGCTTTCCAAATTTTTGCCTTTTTTCACCGAAAGTTTATTTGAAATTTCTATGGATTTTTGTGAACATAGTGAAATATCATATTTATACCAAATATATGCATTTTATTGTAGGCTTAAATGTATCACATACCTTTGTAATATACACGAATTGTATATATGCCCCTGAGTTAAATAAAATTATTTTTATACCTTTGAGGTAAAACTTCAAGGTCACAATATGCCCCTCCGTTCCTTTGCCGTTTGAAACTTTAACGGTAAATGCTGACGTGACACAAATAAACATGTCAGCACCAATCAGATGATGTCACGTTTTCTTAGCCCACAATTGTTAAATCACTTGTTCAATCATATGCCACGTCATTGCCTCCTAGACACGTCAGTGACATCATCATTTTTATTTTATTTTCAAAATGTAAAACAAAAACGTCAATTGGGGCTAAGCTGAACGGCCAAATCGAACTCCCTTCTCCCCCTCTCTGCCTAAGTCATTTCTACCGAAAGCAAAATTGCAGTTGAATGTTAGTAATAAGTTTGCAGCTGCTAAGTGCTAGACACGAACATAAGTTTGCCTTGAAGGTTGTACTAAATTTGCTGATAAGTATAATACACCCTCTGAATCATAAGCTTCATGAATAGGCTTTTTTCCTTTATCTTTGTATGGGAATCGTATATGAAAGGTACTTACTGGGGAAAAAACCCATAAATGAAGGTTACTAAAGATTGACCTCATAAAACCTGGGTCTTGATATTAAGAATGAACAACCCTTTTGCTGAGAGATTTAGGCATGTGGGAAATGAATTGTTCTCGGAATTGGCTGTGAACTTGTCATTTCAGTGCACAGGGTCATGGGTTGGAAGGGCAAAAGATAGTCTTTAGAAGGTTGGCGAGAGATTTAGGCATGTGGGAAATGAATTGTTCTCGGAATTAGCTGTGAACTTGTCATTTCAGTGCACAGGGTCATGGGTTGGAAGGGCAAAAGATAGTCTTTAAAAGGTTGGCTATTGAACATGAGCTGTCTAAATCATTACTTTCAACAGGACTCAGGGCAAATTCGAGGGGAAAGGAGTCAGGGTAGAGAGGGAGAGAATAAACCGCGGTTGGGGTAGGGCTGAATAAAATCGGACCGCAGATCAGATCGGATCGGAAAATCGGATCGAATTTGTGGTTCGGTCCGGTTTTAATTTTTCAGATGCGGTCCGGTCCGGGTCATGAATTTTTTAAATACGGTCGGACCGGACCGGACCACATTTAATATTTTTATTTTTTAATTATTTAAACAATATTACTCTCTCTGCACTGCGAATGCCGTTCAAAATTTTTTTTTTAAAAAAATATTTTTGTTTTTAAAAAATCAATGCACAGTAAGCTGCAGTGCCTACTGCGCAGAGCATGCAGCCTACTGCGCATGCCGTTCTGGCTAGGAGTATAGCTTGATTGCAGACAGTAAATCATGGGCTCAGTCAATTCCAAAGTTTTATTCTTTTTATGCGTTTGGTGCCCATCAACTTTGTAGTCTATTTACGCAGAAAAAAAACTTTATAGTCTTTTTTTGGTACCACTTTCCTCTTTTTCTTTTTTAATATCTGGAAATAAGCTGGGGGAGCTGTATAGTGTCATCCGCTAAGAACATTTCATTAGAATGCTAATCAGTATTAAGGCTGAGCCAGGAGGTTGAGAACCTGTGGTTCATTAGTTAACTCCCGGAATGGTACCAGTGATCTAACGTAGCATCATATATTTGACTTAACAGTAACTAGTTGTATCTCGGGAAGAGTGTGGGAGCAAGGTGCAACATGTCGTGTCCGGTCACTGTGACGAATCGTTTTTCAACGATATCAGTGTGGTGGGGAAGAGTTCCAATGCATTTTATGAGATCCCAGTGGCTACAGGCTGCAATTATATACGCGCTGGGTTAGCTATTGTAGTCCATTTATTAAGTTCTGCCGTTCGAAATGTTTAAAAAAAAATTATTTTTTAAAAAAAGTCACTGCAGCCTACTGCGCATGCCGTTCTGCCATTCGAATTTTTTTTTTTAAAAAAAAAAATCACTGCAGAGTAGGCTACTAGGCTGAAGTGCCGCCGTTCGAAAATTTTTAAAAAAATATATTTTTTTAAAAAAATCACTGCGCGGTAGACTGCAGGTTCGAATTTTTTTTTTTAATTTTTTTTTAAAAAAATTAAATCCGGTCTGGACCACTTTTATAATGCGGTCCAGACCGGACCGCATTTTATAAAACCGGACCGGACCACTTGTAAGTGGTCCGGTCCGGTCTTTAAATTTAAGACAACCGGAAATGCAGTCCGGACCGGATTGCGGTCCGAAAACCGGACCGCATTTCCGGTTTTCAGCCCTAGTTGGGGGGGGGGGGTTTCGATTTGGGGATAAGCTGAACGGTTTAATTTTTTTTAAAAGAATGATGACATGTCTAGGAGACAATGACATGACATATGACCGGACAAGTGACTTGACAATTGTGAGCCCAAAAAACACGTGACTTCATCTTATTGATACTGTCGTGTTTATTTTTACCACGTCAACACTTACCGTTAACGTTTCAAATGGCAAAGGAACGAAAGAACATATTATGACGTTAAAGGTTACGTCATAAGTATGAAAATGACTTTGTTTACCTCGTAGACATATCTGCAATTCACATTTACCACAGGGACATAAGATGCATTTAAGCCTTTTATTTTATAAGCGGACCAAATATTATGCATTTGATTGTGACAATCAAAATTGCATCTCCAAATTTCTTCTCCATTTTTGATGATTGCGTTTTGTAAATATTTAGATAGAAGGGGTTCTTCTATCATATTATTGGGGGCCGAATTAGTGTAAATTGTCTCTCCAAGACAACCTCCAATCCAGTTATGATTTAAAAAAAGCCCTAACTTACTTCAAATACATTGTCTCACAAATTAGAAATATCCGGACTTATTGAAGTACAAACTTATTTACAAAGCCAGCATTGATGTAAGATAGGTTGAATCAAGCGGTATCTAATTACTTGGATGTAGGGTATTAGGCAAAATTGGATGAAGTAGAATTCAAGAGGAGTATGATGATCACCAAACCAAGCTTTTTCTATTTCAGCCATACAATAGAAGTTCATGTCAATAAGAATGAAGGAGAACTCGAGATTGGTGAGACCTATTCTATACTACCGAGTCATCATTACCTCTTTGGCTCACCCAATGGAAGTAGAAAATGGAGAATGGGGGAGTCCTGCCAACAACTTTTCTCATCGATAGGATTAGAGACATTTCAGCCTTCTTACCAATATTACCTGTACCATATGAATGCTTTGAGTTGGATGGCTACTCCGAGGGAGCCCATCATTGTCAACTATATACATGAGATCTCAAATGCTATTGCTTTCCTCGTCGTCAGTGCAATCACCCATCATGCCCACAGTCCTTGCTATCATATGGCGAGGGTGATTCTTCAACAATGATAGCAGAAAACATTCAGGAGCAAATTTATGTGAAGAGTTATACAACACTGCTTGTGTAAAATGATTCCAGGCACACATATTTCTTAAATTGTGTTAGGACACTTTGGAGATCCAATTTTGTATCAAGTTGGCACAGCAGTACATGTGCTAACACATTGCCAAGAAGAGATTGACATGAAGATGGAAACCTCTGAATTAAATTACCAATAAGCGTGAGATCCCTTTTCTTTGGGTTTATAGAGTCTCGTCCCTTGGGTAGCCTAAACCAGAGAAGCAGTAGAGGTGATGTTCTTCCATGTTTCTTTCGAATGTGAGATATTTGCAGGGCAAGAAATCCACCAGATACCGGGAATATGTGGACAATATTTTGTTGGTTGGTATATCCCCCACTATAAAGCTGGTGAAAATACGCATCTTCCTGCCAAAAAGTACATCAAAAAAATTCCCAAAAATGCCATACATCTAGGAAGTACCGCATGTCTCAGCAACTTCTGGCGACCAGCAGCTGTGCTTCTATCAGTGCAAGTAAGAAGTGCCTAACAGATTGGGCCAGGATAGATATTCGCCATCTCAATAGTTACCCCGTCTTTACACGCTTAGAATGGGCTTGCTTCATCCAATCAATGCATTCCTCTGCAGTTCCAGAGGGATGGGCAAGCTGCCACGCAAGCAGTTTTTGTTGCTGCCATGTAATTAATGAATAAGAATTTCAGCCATCATAATGACACCTGACACAGAACAAGAGACACACATAGACACAGCAAGAGAGAGAGAGTATTTGTAAGTTCTGTAATAACCTCATGGCGCTGGAAAGAATGCTTATCCTCTCCTCCCCCCTCCCCTTGGGGCCAAACTCATTCATAGAGATCAAGGAAAAAGAAAAACCAAAAAAGAATTAAGGACAAGAACGACTTACCCACTCCCTAATAAGTGGACCTCCAGCTTTAAGCTGCAATACACTCATAATATCCTTCCCATTGACCAATGGTTTTACATCCCACACTTTCTCAAGACCTTCATTGAATAGATCAATAAACAAATAAAAAGGATTGTCACGAATCTTTAGCAATACTTAAGAAGAATGTGGGTTGATGGGCAATTCATGTATCACAGCAAGGATCACATAGAGAGTATGATGATTTGCCAAGAATTTTTGCCGTGTTACGCAGCCAAGGTATTAAACACACAGGTCACTTTTCACTCAAAAAGATGGAAATCAGTACCTTTAGCAAGCAATCCATCACAGGCTCCCAAAAGTTTGAAACAACTTGAGAGAGAAGCAAAAAGAAAGACTGTCTTTACCTAGTTTAGAAATGGCGCTTTCAACGACCTTGAATAGATCTTTTTGTTTGTCCAATTGATATTGATGCTTTAAAAAGTCTTTAGTATAGTCAACCTCAGTGGGATATAACAATGTGGACAACATCAAGGCCACTCGCCAAAAATCTTTGATTTCTCGAAGTAGTAACCCTGAATAACCAAAGTTTAGACAAGAATGAAAGTTATGCAACTTGAGGAATACAATCTTGAATTTAGAGGACATGATTAAGTCATAAGAATGATTGAAGACCACTAAAACAGTGCTATTTAAACAAATTGAAGGGAGTGCAACTTTTGTTTTCTTTTTTCCCCCTTCATGTAGAAGAAATATCATAAACAGAAACATAGTACACATCCAAAAACATACAGCGACACAGCATCTTAGAACATTCAGAAGTTCTCCTGGAAACAAAGACAGTAGAAATTGAACTAGACTTCTGGGAGAACTGGGGATTAGATTAATTTCATGGCGGCTTTTTAACTGACCATTTACTAATGCCACTAGGCAGCTGAATGCTTTAGAGTTTGACTCATCAAGCTTAAGCATTAATATTGTTTTATGGGTTGTTTTTATTCCCATCAACTCTTCCCTGCAGGAAAGAATTCCGCAATGATGTGTAAAAGGTTGACATGGCTCAACCTTGAGTTTTCAAGTGTCATCCTCAGACGGGACCATTGAATTTGTCAGGAATGATGAACTCGAGTTTTGGAACCACTGGTGTAATATGACCCTTTCTTGATGTGCAACAAGATCAACTAGACTCTACATGTGTTAGCTTCGCAGTCAACTTTTAAGTCTCCGAACTCCTTTTGCAAATGTCAACCTTAACAGGGGACAAAGTGCTTATATATTCTTAAGCCAACTCATTGTTCTCCTTGGCTTCAAGGTGAAGATCATTTAGTACCATTACTTGCAACTTATACACCCAGATCTGATGAACTAGTAGAGGTGTTTTTTGTGCAATCCTTTAAGCACTCTTAGAGAAGTTTTCGGATAGCTTGACATCTTACTGCAATCAGCTGATAAGCTCTCAAAACATTGATGTATAGTTGGCCTCTCCTTTGCCCTCTTATCTTCAAGCATGTGGAAATACTTTTTCTTATCTCCAATTTGACGGTCAAATTATTTGTCAAAAATGTGGAAAAGATGTCTTTATATATATATATAAGTAAGACTTTATTGAAAAAGAAAGTGTTAGCAGTACAAAATACTGTACGGAAAACATCTAAACCATACAAGCGATAAAGCTATAAAGATGTCTTATTTTAACAGACTGAATGTCAGACATGTTAAAACCCCAAAAAGCTCGACAAGATATCACGTATACATGTGTATAAAGACTGTATATGTATGCAGAAGAACCAAAAATGATGAGATACTCAATAAAATAAATAATAAATATTAAAACGGGGAATTTAATGAAGCCTTGCATGAATTGTTTCCAACACCAATTAAAACTGGATCTTCATTCTGTAGATAATCATTTTATTTATAAGAATTCTGTAGATAATCATAGGGAATACAAAAAGTAAACAGAAAACTATACCTGTCAGTACCCGAAGTTTTGAAGTAATAGGGACATCATCCAATCCTCTCCCCCAGTCCACTTCAGGGAGTTGCGCAGGGCTATTAGACACGAGGAAAGGAATCAGAGATAAGAATTTGTCCAATGCACTGTGTATATTAATAACCTACAATGAGGAAAAAAAAGTTGTGAGCAAACTCTTCCAGATTAAAGAAGTCCTTAAAGAACTAACAATAAACCTTCATAATTTCAATGGACTTATCCAATCCTAGAAACTTAAAATACAGGAGGTTTAAGCTCACTGTTTCAGCATCACTGATTTTTCGCTTAAGAGACTCCCGGAAAATGTAGTTGACAACAGGTATCTGTTAGTTCAAGAATACAATTCAGCTACAAATTGACAAATAAGAACAAATATTGGAGGATTACAGTAAGATGTAAGCCCAGATCAACTAGAAAAATTAATACCAGCAACTTAAAAGCATATGCAACAGGTTAGACTAAATCACATAAATGTTTGTACTTCAGACCTTAAGTAACAAAGGAATGTATACTCCTTTCTTGAGTTTCATCATCCAGAGAATCAAGTATTTCCAATTAGAACCAATAATGATAGATGGAACCCATCAAAGGATTTCCACTAATATTGAAGTAGAGTGAGAGTGGGAGAGTTGCTGCAGTGGCACCACAATATGACTACTCACTTTGTGGATAACAGGCATCAGCTCCTTTTACTACAATGCAAATCATCTCTGCCACGCTATCTCACCCAAGAGAGGTACAAAATCTCTTTAAGAAGCAAAAGACTTGTCTTACACTTTAGGAAAGATTGCTTCTGTTTTCCCTAATAGCCTAGACCTGAACTGTAACCAACAAAAAATTTTGGGGGCCACCCTCCAGGAGGGGGCGACGAAAACTCCCAAAGAAAGTACAGACAAATGATTTATGTATAACTAGAAAAAAATAATTCCTGATATGAGCTTAACAGAGCCCTTAGCTAACGATGGGCCAATGCTAGGTTGATCGTGCCATTCAAAACAAAACACGGAAGCCCACAAATGCATAGATAACAAATGGGGTCGAGATGGTACCTTCACTCGAGAAACAAGAGGGACAGTACCTTTTTAGCCTTGTTATCTTTATAGATTGTCTTCCTAAATAGGAGAAACAAGGCTGCGTACAAGGAGAGCCTTCGCTGTTCATCCTATGATTCAAATGTTATAGAAAATCATTGATTCCCAACATAACAGTAGTAAATAACCATACAGGAGTAGAGAATGAATTAGAACTACCGTAGATATGCAACTGCTAACAAAATGAGGGTAATCAAGGCAAAATGCGGATAAATTTAACATTTAGATACTTGGCACTCACGTTGAAAGAAGAGCCTCCAATTGATTGAATAAGGTTCCATGTTGCATCCAAATAGGCATTGCAAAGCCTATATAAGGTAAATGGAAAAAATCTGAGCATGACAGAAACAAACACTTATTTGTCCTCAAAGTATGACACTGACAAACACACAAAAGCAGAAATAAGGAAAAAAAAAACAAAAAGAAAATGATTGATGTTGCGGAAGAAAATTTTTCCTGAGCATGTTGATGAAACTTGAGTAGACACATAATAGTCTAGCTGTGGGCCCTCTCCTTTATTTTATTCTTTTGCCTCATTTGGTGCCAAACATTTCATATGGAACTATTTGAAGCAAAAGAGCACATTAAAGGTGGTGGGGACTTGAACAGCCTAAGTGCAATGCAATCTGTAGCAGAATGTGGTGCATGCCAAAAACATGTAACTCTCAGATGTGGTTGGGGACCAAAATAAGTCAAAAGATTTTTCTAATTTTGCTAAGAGACCAAGATAAGGAAGGCCTTGGCATATTACAGGTTGGAACATTATGATAGTAAAAGGAGGATGATACTCTGTATATTAATGACATATTGTGTCGCTATTATTGCTGCGAAATCAAAAGAGCGAGACAGATGTCGGACCAAAAAAGAACAAGGACAAATGGATTTCACACAAGCATCCAGATTTCTCAAAATAGTCTATAGTTTATCAATCTTCTTCTCAAGCCAGCCAATCTAACTCAAAATGTATTATGAAAAACTGAACCTTTCTAGTGTGCATCATTTTTTACTTCACTGAAGATATAGTCTTTGCTAAGAAAAATTACCAAAAATAGACCTGAAATAGATAAAATTGAGAAATACCTATCACAGCCTTCTGATTTGGGGGGCTCAAAATTGGGAGGAAAATTGAAGACAATCCCAAATAACGTCAAATCACAAATATGCGTCATTGCTTTAACAGGTTGGTTTCCACTGATCATGAGATCAATCTGCATCAAGGAGCAATAAGTGATAAATAACATCAGTCATTATACAAACATACAAGGATTTCCCTCATAGGAAAGTTGTATTCCCTCAGATTATTAGTATTAAAGATAATGAAGTATGCAAGATAATGAACATACTTCAACTCCAATGCGTTCCCTGCTAATTTTAGCTGCAAGAGCATCTTTCACTTCATCACAGGAAGCAGCTTCCTTTAGCTTTTCATCCAATATGAACCCAAATCTTGCACCTAAATGACCGCAATAAGGCAATAGTGTTGAAAAAGCAAGTGCAGATACAGAAGTAGCAAAATATAAATTTCCAATTAATGGTGACAAATCTATAAGAGGCAATTTACTACTTGCATCGAGCAGCTCAAACAAGTTGACAGAGACAGGCAACTGAAGAGCTTAAGTAAATGCAAGGGAGGAAGTTTCTTGCTTTACTTGGGTATGCACCTTAATCAACTTTCTCTCAAGGATGATGTGTTAGTATTGGGTCCAGAGGAGGGAGGGGCTGTGTTTGGCGTTTGTGATGGTTTTTCTGAGCAGCGTTGGGACCCTGTGCAGATATGTTATCCTAAATCTCAATGGGTGTTGAATATGGTGTCCTCATTCCGGAAAATGGTAGGGGTGTCATGTGAGGGGTATGAAGATAAATTGATGTCTCTGTTTGAAGAGTTGGAACAAAATAGAGAGGTTATGGATAGGAAATATCCTAGTCGCCTAGTCGATCGGGGGGGGGGGGAAGTTGGTAAGGGAAATGAATGGATTGTTGTTCTCGATTAATTATGAGGGGCAGGTGTCTGTTTCTAGGACAAGCAGGAAGGGGGGGAGGGTCACTTCGTGTTGTTAATGAAGCCTAGAATCCTAAGTTGGAAGCCTAGAATCCTAAGTTGGAATGTTCGGGGTCTTAATGACAAGGTCAAGTGCAGTAGGATTGAGAATTTAATACGTAGTTGGAAACTACAGATCTTTTGTGTTTCCAGGAGACCAAAGTAGGTGTTGTTTTGGGGGTTTTGTGCGATGCTTGTGGGGTGGTCCTCATGTGCGATGGACCAGTTTGTCGGCGGATGGTGCTTTCGGAGGTATATTGATTTTATGGGATTCTCGAGTGTTGGAGATGGTGGATTGTAGTGTAGGTCTTTATTCCCTTTCGGTGGTGTTTAATAATGTGGAGGATGGGTGTTCTTGGGCCTTTTCTGGGGTTTATGGTCCCAATGATGACTCCTCTAGAAGTCTGATGTGGGACGAGTTGGCGGGTATGTTCTCTTGGTGGAATCTGCCGTGGTGTATTGGTGGTGACTTTAATGTCACATGTTTCCCTGGTGAGCGGTCAAGATCTGGAGGTTTTGAGAGTTCCATGTATGCTTTTTCCGATTTTATCTCTGAGATTGGGTTGGTGGATATGCCACTAGTTGGGGGTTTCTTTACGTGGTCGAATAATCGATCGTCTCAATCTTGGTCCAGGATTGATAGATTTCTTTTTACTTCAGAGTGGGAGATGTTATTTCCGGAGGTTATCCAGCGTAGGCTGCCACGTTTGTATTCTGATCACTTTCCTATTTTGTTGGAAAGTGGTTTGGTTGGGGGTGGTAAGACACCATTCAGATTTGAAAATATGTAGTTACAGGTAGAGGGGTTTGTGGATCGTATTAAGGAGTGGTGGCGAAGTTATGATTTTTCGGGATCTCATAGTTTTGTGCTCAATTTAAAGCTGAAGGCTTTGAAGTAAGATTTAAAAGTGTGGAATAAAGAAGTTTTTGGTGATCTCTTATCTTGTAAGTCGGCTTTGATGAGAGAGCTCTCTTTGCTGGATGGGTTGGATGAGGAAGGGTGTCTTGACAATGAGGGTATGGATAGGAAGTTAGGGATTTTAAGGGGGTTAGATCAATTGATTGATTTGGAAGAAGTGAGTTGGCGACAGAAATCTTGTGCTTTGTGGCTTAAAGAGGGGGATAGATACACGAAATTCTTCCATCGTGTTAAGAATTCCAATAGAAAATCTAACTCTATTTCTCTTCTTGAGGTGGATGGGGAAGTTGTGGAGGACCCCGCAGATATCTCATCAAGGATTGTTAGTTTCTATTCAACCTTGTATGAGGAGCCTTTCCCCTGGAGACCCTCGTTGGATGGTTTGGAGCTTGATATGATTTCTGGGGAGGAGGATGTGTGGTTAGAAAGATCCTTTGTGGAGGATGAGGTGTATGGGGTTGTTAGAAGTCTTAATGGAGATAAAGCCTCGGGGCCTGATGGATTTTCTTTAGCTTTTTATCAGTCTTGATAGGAGGTTATTAAGGGGGATGTTATTTATGTTTTCAATAAGTTTGCTCGGGATGGTAGATTTGTCCGTAGTCTAAATCCCACTTTTGTTGTTCTCATCCCTAAGAAACCGAGAGCAGTGGAGCTAAAAGATTTCTGCCCAATAAGCCTGGTGGGGGGTATTTATAAAATCTTTGCTAAGGTTTTGGCGAATAGACTGAAACCTATGCTTGCTTAGCTTATTTCGCCTTCTCAAAATGCTTTTGTGGGGGGCCGGCAGATTTTGGATTCTATTTTGGTTGCTAACGAATGTATCAATTCTAGGTTGAAAATGGGTGAGTCGGGATTGTTATGTAAGTTGGACATTCACAAAGCTTATTACCACGTTAATTGGAATTTTCTGTTATATCTTTTGAGAAGATGCGGGTTTGGTGACAGGTGGTGCAACTGGATTGAATTCTGTATTTCTACGGTCAAGTTTTCTGTGATTGTGAATGGGTCACCAGAGGGGTTTTTTGGTAGTTCTCGAGGCTTGAGGCAAGGACCCTCTTTCCCCTCTCTTGTTTGTTATTGTTATGGAGGCTCTTTCTAGAATGACGTCGAAGGTGGTTTCGTTTGGGTGGTCGAGGGTTTCAAGGTTGGTGGTGTAGGTGGAGCGGATATTAGTGTTTCTCACTTGCTTTTTGCCGATGATACCCTTCTTTTGTATGGGGCTGAGGATGCTCAAATTCATGGTATTCGGTGTTTCTTGTTGTGTTTTGAAGCAATTTAGGGATTAAAGGTTAATATGTCCAAGTCGGAGGTTATTCCTATTGGTAATGTCGGTAATGTCCAGGGGTTGGCGTCTTTATTGGGTTGTAAAGTGTTAGCTTTGCCTATGACTTATCTGGGGTTTCCTTTGGGTGCCCGTTACAAAAGTGTGCAGATTTGGGATGATATTTTAGAGAGGATGGGAAAGCGGTTGGCGGGATGGAAGCGTATGTATTTATCCAAGGGTAGTAGGATTACTTTAATTAAGTCCACTTTATCTAGTCTTATACGTACTTTTTATCTCTTTTCCCTATCCCAAGTGTTGTGGCCTTCAGAATTGAAAAGTTACAAAGACATTTTCTATGGGGTAGTGAAGATGGTGTTCACAAATTCCATTTACTCAGTTGGGCGAAGGTGTGTTCTCCCATTCATTCTAGCGGGTTAGGGCTTCGAAGGCTCTCTTTGTTCAACAAGGCTTTGTTGGGCAAGTGGTTATGGCGTTTTGGCAATGAGAGGGATAGATTGTGGAGATGTGTTATTACAGCAAAATACGGTACTACAAATGATGGGTGGATCTCCTTATCCTTGCGAGGTTCCTTTGGGGTTAGCCTTTGGAAACACATTTCTAAAGGTTGGGATGCTTTTTCTTCGCATATTAGGTTTGTGTTGGGAGATGGTCAACGTCTCAATTTTTGGCAAGACAAATGGTGTGATGGGAGAGTTGTGAGCCGTTCTTTTCCTTTAGCCTTCTCTCTCTCTTGCTGTAAGGATGTCTTGGTGGTGGATTGTATGGAGGTTGGTTCTAATTCTAGTGTGGAATTTGCAGTTCTCTAGATCTGCAAATAATTGAGAATTGGAGGAGTTTGCTGCTTTTTATTCTATTCTTTATGTGCAGAGGATGCGAAGTGGTAGGGCGGATGTGATGTTTTGGTTGGGTTCTAAGGGGGGTGTTTTTTCAGTTAAGTCTTTCTTTAATTGTCTCTACGGTGGTGATAGGTCTGTTTCTTTCCCTTGGCGTGGGGTGTGGAAGTCCAAGGTCCCATCGCGCGTGTCTTTCTTTGTTGGGAGGCTACTCATGGACGGCTTTTGACTATTGATAATCTCCGCAGAATAGGTGTTTATGCCATTGCGTGGTGTTATATGTGTAAGGCTGATGGAGAATCCGTTAATCATTTGTTATTGCATTGCCCGGTTGCTGGAGGCCTTTGGATGCATGTCCTTGGGATTCTGAATGTTCATTGGATTAAGCCTGCAAAGGTGGTTGATGTCCTATCTTGGTGGGGTCGGCATTTTGTGGATCCTTCAGCGAAGGTTATTTGGAGGATGGTTCCTGCATGTATTTGGTGGTCTTTGGAGGGAGCAAAATAGTAGGTGCTTCGAGGACTCCTCTAGGTCGCTTCAGAATTTGCAAGCCGAAGTGTTTTCTTCTCTCTTTGGGCGAATGTTGTGTTGGGGGGTTGGTTTGTGGACTTTTTTTATTTTCTTAGCTTTTCCATTTGTATGTCTTGAGTGAATTTGGTACAGCCTTTGTACTGTATTCGACTCCTCCTTATTCTTCCTTTCTAATAATATTGTGCTTGCTTATAAAAAAATATTTGCTAGAAAACAAATTTTTAATCAATGTCGGGTCCAAAAACGAATGGGGTGAAAAAAAGAAGGAAGGAAACTTCAACTTGAGTATTCAAACCTGAAGTCATCAAAAGAAAGATGAACCATAAGATAGGAGGATACAAAGAGCAACATATATTAAGCCAATAAGAAACTGGAAAATTGAGAAAAAAAGGAAGAAGAAGAGAGGAAGAGGGGGGGGGGGGACACCTTCAAGTATAGCTAACAGCCATAATTAAGGAATAGAGTAGCAGGAACGTGTTGATATCAAGCTTTTCCATGAACAAAATATTTTTGACAAGCTAATGAACTTCATTCTGAGAAAGAAAAAAAGATGAACGAAAAAATTTTCCTCCAAAATAAATAGGATAAGACAATATATATAAGTACCAAACCGTATAGCTCGAAGCACTCGTAATGGATCATCCAAAAAAGTAGCCTTCGGAGGTAAAGGAGTCACTATCTTTCCGGATTGTAGATCTGCAATGCCTGCGGTGATACAACAAAAGGCCGTTGCATTAAAGTTCTACACAATAATATTTAAGGCAGAGAAGTTTAGGACAAGAAAGGAAGATCATAAAATCTTATACTAACCTCTGTTAGTTAAATCTTCAACTGAGTCAGTGTTAATATTGTAGAATAAGCTGTGGAAAGAAGGTGATAACGACCAGTAAAAACAAAAATCTTCTTGATCAAGAAAAATATAAAGCTATCGTAAAAAATTTTACAGAGAGAGAAATAGAATAATAGGTCATCCTAAAGCAGCATAGAAAGCCCGTTATGATTACATGCCTGTTCCAGCAAATTGCACATGGTCAAGAAGGATACCTGTTGATGGTTAAATCCCTTCTGTAGGCATCCTCTTCTGCGGTCCCAAATTTTTGCTGCAAACCATATATGAACTTCCTTTAAAAGAAAAAAGGAGAATTGGAACCCCAGAGCAGCAGCCACTGCTCAATTGTGAGTACATTTAACACAGCAACAGCAATACGCATCCTTAGAAAAATTTCCTTAAACTCATGTTCTTGTGTATCTAAGAAACACTTCTTTCAAGAGGTTAAGCAGAAAGAGCTCCATAAATGTGTTTTAAGCATATGCATGCATGCACACACATGGGGAGGATGGGGGAATAAAGAAGAAAAATACATCATATGAAACAGTGGTGGAGCAAATGGATACTCTACAAAAACACAATTTCAATGCATCTAACTCACACATATCAGCCCACTTGGCTCCACTCATCAACTCCCAATAGCAGGGATTTAGACTGCATTTACCAATTATCTCTAACTATACTTTCTCACTAGAACTCAACAAGGGACACAAATTTGGGAGATTGTCCATTCCAAATGCTAATAATTGTGATATTATTTCCAAAAGGAAAAAAGAAAAGAAAACAGTCTTCACATGATCAAAGGAGTTCCCAACAGGGAAAGAGACAAAAAGAAAAAGGGAAAAAGGATGGGGACGAAGGAAAAAAAAGTTTTCAGAATTCAAACAATCCAATGGAGCTTGGCAAGGCCTTATGATCAGTAGAAAACTTTTTCACTGTTTTCATAGTCAATAAAAACCCAAAAAGAAATCCAACGCATGACATACTAACTTAGAAGCAACAGTACTAATGGGAATAGCCAACATATCACATGCTAATCGGCTACAACTCAAAACTTGGTTGAGTTTACCTTCTACTAATTTAAAATATAAAACTGAGTACTAGGCATTTCCATATATTCCATGACATTCTCTTCTAGCTCCAATTTGCATCCATCAAATTTCTCAATGCCCGAACCTTATGACACTCTATGACACTCTTATAAAAGATAGGGGATCCCATCACTAATATCCATCGATATTGTAAAACTCTGAGCCTCGCTAACACTTGGTTTACCCCTACCTGAGGCTGCGTTTGTTTCGACGTAAAATGAAGAAAATGAGAAAATATTTGCAAAGAAAACTAAACAGGTTTCGATGTTTGGCTAACTCTTTGAAAATGAGTATATAGTGTTTGGTTGTCACTTGAAAATTTAAAGAATATTTTGTAATAGTTTCAATTTGTCCTTGTCAATAGAGATATTAAAAACAAGGGGAAAATATGTATCACATACTAGGGCTGAACAATCGACCAGTCGGTTCGGTTTTGAGCCCAAACTGTGGGCCGAACCGACTGGTTCGGTACTAAGGAAATCCCAACCGATGGCCGAACCGTCGATTGGGAGAAC
This sequence comes from Myrica gale, assembly GCA_963930655.1. Lineage (NCBI taxonomy): Eukaryota > Viridiplantae > Streptophyta > Magnoliopsida > Fagales > Myricaceae > Myrica > Myrica gale. The sequence goes on along the minus strand of OZ005598.1, from coordinate 27,353,074 downwards.
CGGCCGGGCCGGCCGGGTTCGGGGTCGGCCCGGTTCGGTCGGTTTGTGCCTTTGTGGGCACAGTTCATGCAACACCAAAAATCGCCCAAAGCGCATTTTCTTCCATTCAACACCAACAATCGCCCAAAATCAATCAACACCAATAACCCAAATCAGAGACAAGAAACCCAAATCGCCCAAATCATAGACATCAACGAGAATCGCCCATATCATTCAACACCAACAATCACCCAAAATCGCCCAAAGCATCAGAGACGAGAAACCCAAATCGCAGCAGACCAAGAGAGAGGGAGAAGGAGAGACCAAACCGGGTGAAGGGGGTAGGGCTTGAGCGTGAAAGAGGGGGGGTCGTGAGAGAAGTAGAGTGAGAGAGGTGAGATGAGTGGGGGCGTCGGGGAATAAAGGAGATTTGGCGGGTGGCTCTCCCCCCAATTATTTCGTCTCTCCCCCCACTTAATAATTAATATGTAAAAAACTAAAAAAAATAAAAACATGAATTTTCTAAAATACCCTCGGTTCGGTTATACAAAATTGTGGGCCGACCGCCGAACCGGGCCGGCCCAAAACCGGCCGACCCAGTCGGTTCCGGGCCGGTTTGGGTCGGCCCGGTCGGTTTCGGCCCAATAGTGTTCAGCCCTATCACATACTTGTATTTTATGCCATTTTGGAATCGAGACTTGTGCTTTAAATTTTTTTTATTTTGAAACCTGTGGTTCCTTCGTTTATGAATATATTGTTCCACTTGTTTTGCCATTATATATGGACGGAAAATTCCTATATGGCTCATTTTCAGATACATCAGCTACATATGTAGTTTTTTTTTTTTAAAAAAATAATAATTTAGGCCATTTACATGTAGATAAAAAAATAATAATAATGTAGATAAAGTTAAAATTAAATTAAATTATAATATAATATAATATAATTTTTATTTAAAAAAATCCAAGCGGGCAGATTTGACCCCCTATAGACAGAAAATTCATATGTGGCTCATTTTCAGACACATCAACTATATATGTGGCTTTTTAAAAAAAATAATAATTTAGGGCATTTACATGTAGATAAATAAAAATATAATAATATTAGATAAAATTAAAAATTAAATAAAAATATAATATAATATAATATAATTTTTATTTAAAACAAAATACAAGAGGCTAGATTTGCCCCCTTGTGCGCGATGGAGGTGATTGGGTGCTTTGAATTAGCCAAGATTAGGGATGGGAAGGAGTGACAAAGAGTTGAACAGTATGGGAAAGGGTAAGTCATTTTCAGCCTTGAAGGTAAACTTTTCCATTGACAAACTTGACATTTTCTTTTGACATCTATTTTCCGCCCATACCAAACACAAGAGAAGCTGAAAATATTTTCAAGGAAGACATTTTCAGGCGAAACAAACACAACCTTAGTACCCATTAAACTTACTAGGTTGCCCACATAAGCAATCAACACCTCTACAACAAATTCTTTTTTCTCATTATAAAGAACCTTCTCTAACCAAAAATCTAAACTTGAAATGTGGGTCTCGACAAGGGCCACGAACAATAGCCGGGCAATTTTCTAAACAAGCCCAATACTTATCCTACTTCAAATTCATCATAAGCATTTTTCACACTAATCCCAAAAAAAAAAGCTTTTTAACTTCATAAGATGACACTTGTTGGACTTTGTCAACTGACAAAATAAAATATTGCTTGCAAACAGAGTAAAAGATGCTTGCAAGAATGCAGTGCCAGCAAAGAGTATTGATGTCAAGAAGAGATTTATGCAGAGAAGATAGGAAAAGATTATTCCTCCCTGCCAATCTTGTATTATATTACAGAAGGAATAATCCAGAAAATCAACCAAAATTTATTAAGATGATTCTTCCCCTGAACACCAATACTCTTTCCTTAACACTCCCCCTCAAGTTGTGCGATTGCAGGGTGGTTTGTTGCTTAATCTGTTTTTTTGGGCTAATGCATGTTTAGGGGGCCCTTTTCTTGATTTCCAGGATTTCTTAAGTTTCTTTGTTTGTATGTTGTAATTTCTGTCAGTACAATCTTTGTACTGCTCTTTCTCTTTTTTCTTTAATAAAACTTCTTACTTATCAAAAAAAAAAACGCTCCCCCTCAAGTTAGAACATACCTTTTATATGCATAGTTTGAAATAAATAAAACCATATGATAAAGCGATAGAGGAAGTTTACAACTCTATTAAGTTTGAGAGAGACATAAAAACCTCAGAATCTATATTGAGTCCACGAGTTATGCAAAGTCATGAAACCCCTTCGTACATTGATTTCATTGATTGTGATCCAATATCTACTAATCCATAAGCTCAAACCTTCAAGCACAAAAAAGGATGCACATGACACCAAACTATAGACTAGGAATTGCTAACTATAAGTACCTTTGTAGGAATGCGGCTGTTATCACTGTACTCTTCGCACCTTAAGTTTACAAAATCAATCCACATATCAAAAAGGCGCATCCTTGCTGTTTCTAAATGCTTGGATTGCTCTGGATTGCTGGATATCAAAGTTAAAAGGTATAAAGGCCACAGTAATTTGATAGCACAAAACACAAACCACACAATTCAAAAGAATAAAATAGTATAGTCTGAATATGTCTATTACGTAAAGAAAGTCTACAGACCAGCCTATTAAATTGACTGTACGTAGATATGATCTAGCAAAGCACATATCAGAGAATAACGATCACTTCTTAGTTAAAATAAAACAAAACAGCAATGATAAAAATATAAGAATAAAAGAAAGAGAGAGAATGAATTTCACATTATACAATGCAGAACTATTCCATTATAGAGACAAAAGTAAGGATTAAAGCATAAAAAAATGTAATACATGTTTAACCGTGTGAAATGGAAACAATACATAGTAAATGTTCAATGAGACAAGCAGGATGTTCTCTCAACTGCCAGCCTCACCAACAACACCTCAACTATAGCTTGTGAGTGTCAAGGTGGTATTTCTCATTTAAAGATGTGCTATGTTGCTGTTATATTTGGACAGACACTTCCATTCTTGGCTCTCATGCCCCTACTAAGTCAAGACCCGTTTTCCCAAACCTATACCTCTAGCATCCTCCTATCTTTGAGTTGGTACATGGGTTTTAACAAGTAACGAAATAGCTTTAGTCGTTTGGTAGTTTCTCTGTAGAATAGCTACTCCTATAATTTAGACAATATGTGTTCCTTACCTGAGAGATCGGACTAGCTTATATTTGGCAAAAATGGAATTATTTAATTCATAAATTCCATAAAATAATATAAGGAATGGTACATTAAAATAAAATATGAATGCAAATCTTGTTATTCCTTTCATATATTTCATATATTCTAGTAGGAGTTGGTTACTCCAGAGAAGTATAGGAGTTTTTTTTTTTATAAATAAGCCAAATTTATTAAAAAGAAGAACAACAAGGAAATACAACGATGGAGACAACAGTACAAGAGAAAATACTGAAGAAACCCAAAGAACGCCAATAATTCCCACCCACCCTCAACCCACAAGCCAACAGAACTCTCCAAGAACCCCAAAAACGCCCAACCACCAAGACTCTCCCAAGCGATTCCCCTAGCAGTCTAGTCCATAGCTCTTAGTCTTCCTAGAGAACGAAGAAGACCCTTCATAGATAACCGAAGACTGCAATCCCTTCAACTCCCTGATCAACCTCCCCCCAGATTTCCTAGACTTTTTCGAACTAAGCGGCATCCGATCGCATTCCAACACTGCAAAAAGATCCCTCAGCTTTTCCTCTTGACCACCACATGAGACCCCAACCAGCTGACCCACACAGAACTCTTCAAGACCGTTTTGGAGAATCGCCATAGCAGAACAAGTTCCAAAGAATCTGGTAGTGGCGACAGAGAAGTGATGGTTGGCGATTCATCTCCCAAGGCTTATGATTCCATGTACGACTGACTGAATGTTGTTAGTTGATCTATTCCGTCTGAGAAGATTGACTCATGGGTTTCTCCCGAAGTTTTAGAGTAGAAGCTAAGGATTTTCAGGTGTCGATTGGCAGGAGAGGAGTGATTAAGTTTACAGAATGGAGTCGAAAGTCCCTTAGTTCGATTTTTTTGGGTAGATACGGAGCAGTTTGGTTGGTGAATTTAGCCGGGAAGCTCGCGGAGGTTGCTGCTGATCAAGACTTCGCCATGAAGTTTAATGAAGGCTCTCGCGCTTTCTTAGCTCAAAGATGTGCAAACAATGCTGGCAGATATGTCGCCATTGTTGAATATGGTGATGGTCGCAAGAAAGGAGTGGTGATGATTCCGGAAGGAAGATATGGTGCTGGTTGGACTTCAATGGCTGAGTGTTTTCAGGAGGTGGTGGAATACCTTGGACACATCAGACCAGGTAGGAACACGGCTGGGGATGCCAGGCAGAGAGCTGGAGTCTCCTACGCAGGTGTGGTCACGTCAGGGCCTGTGGGGAGGGACGTAGACGAGGTTGCATGCTTCATTGGAGGCTAATAATCCTTTTCCCAATGTAAAAGGGGCCGTCGTGAGTCTCTGCCCGATGCATGTGCGTTACAGGCTAGAGGCTTTGAGAAGGGAGCTAGATTGCCTTTTAGGGGCTCTGGACGAAAGGGGAGTGGGATTGAAGTGTTCAGATTGTCAGGGGTTCGGAAGGAGAGAGGCGCCTATTTTATTGAAGGGGAAAGAGACAGTCTTTTCTTCGGAAGACAGGGAGGAGGAGTCATTTGGGCTTGGGCCTGGGCCTGGGCTGGTCAAAGGGGCTAAGCTGTGGAAAGCTGGACAGGGGGGATCTGGGTCTCCCTTTCGCCCAAAACCCAGCTCGTATGGACAGGGTCCTGCTGACTCGAGTAATGTCGCCGAAGCCACCCCTTTCGCCGAGCCTTCTCCGGCTAGGTGGCTCTCGGGTGTTGACCACCACCCATTGGCGCCGGTAGTGGAGCCTCAGGCGACGCCGTCTGTGGTGGTGGGGGAAGTTTCTGACGACTTACCGGCGATAGATCTGAAGTCTCTTCACAGTGCTGTTTTGGTCCGATCCTCGCCGGGCAGGCTTTTTTCGAAGCCAGACTATGCCGGCAATCAGCCAGGGACAACTCAGAGTGGGGTTTCAGAGGGAGAGGCTCTTTTTGTCGTCAATAGGGCCATTTGTCTTCTGGATGAGGCAGGTCGGGAGGGTGAGGGGAATCGGGTAGGGCTAGGGGATCTTTCTAGGACTCCCCTAGTTGATTTTGAGGTGGGGGAGAGCTCTTGTCATCCATCTTGTAGTAACATTGGGGAGCTGGTGTGTTCCTTCCGGTAATCAATTTGTGGAAGTGGATCCTCTAGCAGTGTGCACTATCCTGAGTGTAAGGGAGGACTGTTCTGTCAGTCTTGTTTCTTCAGGCTGGGTGCTGGATATGGTGACCTCTTTTAGGCATTTGGTTGGTTTGTCTTGTGAAGGTCATGAGGCGGACTTGGAGGCCTTATTTGCAGCTTTGGAGATGGAGCGAGGAAACTGGTGTCTTAAGACACCTTGTAAGACGGGGAGTAAACTCCAACGAGAATTGAAGGGGTTGAGCTCTGCTGTTAACTATGAGGGGAAGACCTATGTGTCGAGAAAAAATAGAAAGGTTGGGAGGGACCAATGTAAGTCTAAATGAAGCTTAAAATTGTGTTGGAATGTTCGGGGGTTGAATGATAGGGTGAAGCGCAATAATGTGGGGAATTTATTGAGGGGGTGGAAACCGGAGGTGGTGTGCCTCCAAGAGACTAAGTTGTCGGAGGTGACGAGGGCTACCATTAGGAGTTTGGGGGGGGGGGGAGCATGTTAGGTGGTGTAGTTTGGAGGCGGTGGGTGCTTCGGGTGGCATTTTACTCTTATGGGATTTGAGGGTGTTAGATATGGTGGACTCTTGTGTGGGTAGTTTCTCTGTGTCGGTGGTTTTTCGAAATATTGAGGATGGAGCTGAATGGATGCTCTCAGGGGTTTATGGCCCCAATGATGACCGCTGCAGGAGATTATTATGGGAGGAGTTGGCTGGCGTGTTCGCTTGGTGGAACCTTCCTTGGTGCATCGGAGGCGATTTCAATGTCACTCAGTTTCCCAACGAGCGTTCTGGGTTTGGGAGGGTTTGGGGAGTGCTATGGTGAATTTTTCTGATTTCATTGCTGATAACCAATTGGTGGATATTCCGATGTCGGGAGGCACTTTTACTTGGTCGAGTGGTAGAGCATTCCAGTCTTGGTCAAGAATTGATCGCTTCCTTTTTAGTGCTGATTGGGAGTCCTTATTTCCTGATATCCTTCAAAGGAGACTTCCGCGATTGTTCTTGGATCATTTTCCCATCCTTTGTGAGATCGGTAAGCGTGGTGGGGGTAAGAAACGTTTCCGCTTTGAGAATATGTGGCTTAAGGCGGAAGGTTTTCAGGATTTGGTGAGGGCGTGGTGGAGGTCTTATGATTTTGCTGGTTTCCCTAGTTTCATGTTTAATGCTAAGCTGAAGGCATTGAAGAATGATCTTATTAGGTGGAACCGGGAGGCTTTTGGCGATCTGAATTATAGGAAATCTCTGTTGTTGGGTGAGTTATCTGTGTTGGATGAGAGGGGGAATCTTGATGAGGAGGGCAAAAGACGTATATTGGAGGTGTCTTCTGAACTGAATATTTTGATAGGCATGGAGGAAACTAGTTGGCGGCAGAAGTCTCGTGCATTGTGGCTTAAGGAGGGAGAGGCGTACCCAGTTTTTTCATCGTATGACCAACTCTAATCGTAGAATTAACTCGATTGACAGCTTGGAGGTGGATGGGGAGTTAGTGGAGGAGCCGGAGAGAATTTTTGAGGAAATTGTCAATTATTATTGTTCCTTGTTTAAGGAGCCTTTCTATTGGAGACCATCTCTGGACGATTTGGCTTTCGATTCCATTTCCGGGGTTGAGGCGGATTGGCTCGAAAGACCCTTTGATGAGGAGGAAGTGGCTGGGGTAGTGATGAGTCTTAACGGAGACAAGGCGCCGGGATCGGATGGCTTTACCCTTGCGTTTTTCCAATCTTGTTGGGAGGTGATCAAGGGTGATGTACTCTCTACATTTAATGAGTTTGCGCAACATGGGAAGTTTGTTAAAAGCCTCAATGCCACCTTCATCGTGCTGATTCCCAAGAAAGTGGGCACGGTCGAATTGAAGGACTTTCGCCCTATTAGCCTGGTGGGTGGGGTTTACAAAATTCTGGCTAAGGTGCTGGCGAATAGGCTGAAGGTGGTCTTGGGTGGTATCATCTCGCCCTCTCAGAATGCGTTTGTGAAAGGGAGATAGATTTTGGATTCCGTCCTCATAGCTAATGAGTGTATTGACTCCAGGATGCGTTCCCATATCCCGGTTATGTTATGCAAGTTGGATGTTCACAAGGCCTATGACCACGTGAATTAGAGGTTCCTTTTATACCTCTTGAGGAGGTGTGGATTTGGGGATAGGTGGTGTAGATGGATCGAGTTCTGCATTTCCACGGTAAAATATTCGAGTTCTGCATTTCCACGGTAAAATATTCGGTGGTTGTGAACGGATCTCGTTTTTTCGGTGGGTCTCGTGGGTTGCGTTAGGGTGATCCCCTTTCACCTTTGTTGTTCGTTATTGTCATGGGAGCTTTCAGTAGGATGATGCAGATGTTGGTCGACCATGGTTCCATTGAAGGCTTCGATGTGGGGATTGATGGTAGAGGTGGGGTGAGCATTTCTCATTTATTATTTGCAGATGACACTCTCATTCTTTGTGGGGCTGATGAGGGCCAATTTAGACATCTACGCTGCCTTCTACTTTGTTTTGAGGCAGTGTCGGGTTTGAAGATTAATCTTTCCAAGTTTGAAGCCATCCCTATAGGTACCGTAGTTAATATGCGTGCTTTGGCTTCTATTTTGGGATGTCGGGTTGCTTCTTTGCCCATCACTTATCTGGGCCTTCCCTTAGGGGCACCTTTCAAATGTTCTCGCATCTGGAGTGATATTATCGAAAGGACGGAGCGACGGTTGGCGAGGTGGAAACGATGTTATCTCTCCAAAGGTGGTAGAATCACGTTGATCAAGTCTACTCTATCTTGTCTCCCCACTTACTTTTTGTTGCTCTTTCCTATTCTTGTTGCGGTGGCTACTAGGCTGGAGAAGATTCAGAGGGATTTTTTATGGGGAAGTGATGATAGCGTGCAGAAATTTCATCTTGTGAAGTGGGAGAAAGTGTTCTCCTATTAGTAGTGGTGGGTTGGGTTTGAGAAGGCTTGTTTTGTTTAATAGGGCCCTTCTTGGAAAATGGCTTTGGCGGTTTGGGGTCGAGCGTGATAGTTTGTGGAGAATTGTTATTATGGAAAAATATGGTTGTGTTTTGGGTGGGTGGCACACTCTGGTTTGTAATGGCTCTTATGGTGTTGGTGTCTGGAAGAACATTAGTAAAGGATGGGAGTCCTTTGCTGAGAACATCCATTTTGAAGTAGGAAATGGCATGAGAGTTTGTTTCTGGATGGATCGTTGGTGAGGTGAGCGACCCTTAAAGGATATGTTTCCTCTATTGTTTTCTCTCGCCTGCAATAAGAATGTTTTGGTTGCGGACTGCTTGGAGAGGGTTTCCGGGAGTGCTTCATGGAATATTCAGTTTGTTAGGGGGGCAAATAATTGGGAGTTAGAGGAGTTTTCTGCGCTCTTCTCTTTACTTTATTCTAAAGTATTGAGGACTCGGGCTGAAGACAAGATGAGATCGGTGAGATCTAAGAGTGGTCTTTTCTCGGTGACTTCTTGGTATTCGTGTATTATTGGGGATCTCGATGGGAGCTTCCCTTGGAGACAGATTTGGAGGTCTTTAGCCCCGCCTAGGGCATCGTTCTTTGTTTGGGAAGCCACCCATGGAAGCATCCTTACTACTGACAACTTATGAAGGAGGGGAGTGCTGCTTGATTGGTGTTATCTTTGTAAATGTGGGAGTCCGTTGAGCACATTCTGCTGTGTTGTTCTGTTGCTAGGAATTGTGGTCCTTAGTGCTCTCTATATTGGCTTATGATTGGGTGATGCCTAGGAGGATTGTTGATGTGTTGTTGTGCTGGAATAGGGACTTTAAAGACCCTCGGGCCTTAGCTATTTGGAAAATGATCCCTACTTTTGTATTTGGTGGATTTTATGGCGAGAGAGAAATATGAGATGTTTTGAGGGTGTGACTTTGTCCATGGAGAGTTTAAGGGGCAGTTTTTTGCAGTCTTTGTTCTTGTGGGCGAATGCCATGTTGGGCTCTTCCTTTTCGGAGTTTTTAGATTTCGTTAGTTTTCTCGCGTGTATGACATAGAAATTTCAGTATAGTCCTTTGTATTGTTACTTCTATTCGTCTTCTTTCAATAAAATTGACTTACTTATAAAAAAAAAATCTAGTATAAATTACTAACTCATATATTTGTTTACATTTAATGGTGGCAATATTTATCTTTACATAATCTACTAATATCCCAGTCACAAGTATTTTTTTATAATAGGTGACACACACACCAACAGTACAAGATATCTAATCAAAAAACATGTTAGGTATTAAATAGAAGTACACATGCATATGAAAGACAATCCACTAGTTTTGAGTTATATTGCCACTATCGCAACCAAACAAGTGGATAACAACCATTACCCTAATACCAATGACACTTAATCTTAATAACAACATGAAACTTGTTGGATTTTGTTTGATCATATAATCAACAAACTCTTACTACTTGTTGCACGTTAATCTTTGAGAGCTAGTATACAATTGTGCACTTATGTATGATTAGACATCTACATTCACACACAAACAAGCATGTAGCTAAATTGTGTGAAACTATACCCATGTTGAACGTAAAACAAGATACACATAGTACATACCCAACAAGCATGGCATGTGTTGAAATTGAGAAATAAATAGTAGTTCCACAAAAAATTTGATGAGGATACTTTGTTAGGTGTAGTAATTACATAAGGACACTGCAATCACCAGAGTATTGACAGAAAACATATTGGAACACTAGAATGACACACTTTAACAGTACGCGTCGGTAAATATCGATCTAATGGCAGATCAGAAAACCAGACCAACACCTTCACAAGATAAACATTTCCAAATCAATGAAAATCTTTTTTCTAGTTTGTGAGCCAGGGGCTTAAGTAGGATAAAAGTACAACTAAACTGAATAAGGAGCCCGAACTTGGATTTAACCAACAATCTAAACTAAACTGATGAATTGGAGTTAGAATGCAAAAATTTCGGATTTGGACTGCAAGAGCGAAAATTTCAAAGCAAAGAGGTCAAGTCAACCCAACACCATTACCGAATTCATTTATTCTTCCGACAGTGACTCCAAACATTGAATATAAACGTAGCTCTTATCCTTTTTTGCTTTTTGTTTCTCAAATAGTATCCTCGGAGGTCTGTTTGGTTCACAACTTACAAGAGGCTCTTGAAGTGAAGAAAAGAAGAAGAAGCATAATTAAATCACACTCTATTGTTTATATATAAAGAGGAGGAAGAGAGGAAAGTCCACTTCTTTAATATTTTATTTAGTACGCACAACTGTTTCCCAAGTTCCACCTCTTCTGAAATAAGAGTTTGGTGGACCTGGACCTAAGAGTTTTCCCTTACAAACTCCTCCATGACAAAACCGAACAATTTTATCCATGTATCGGGAACGAAGAAGCAAGCCCTTTAAAATCACTTAGCGCATAACGGAGCAGTGAAAACTTGAAAAGCAATTCGAATTCACATACCATGGAATAACAGCGACCCCTTGCACTTCTTCCCCAGTAGACAACAGGTACTCCCTCACCTTCTCAACAAACTCACTCCCCAACATATTGTCGAGTGCGATATCGATGTCGTAACATTCTTTCCCTAAAAGCTGCAAGCCAAGTCCAAATAGTTCAATTACCAAACAGAACTTCTACACATTCATTGCTTTTATTTCCACCTTGAAATTAAAGCAAGCAGAATCCAAAAACTTGACAGAGGACCTTGTCGCGGACCCAGCCGCCGGCGACCCGGAGCTGATTGCTTAGACTGAAGTGGCGAAGAGTGCCGAGAAGCCTATCGAAGATCTTCCTCTCGGTCTCGGTCAGTTCAATCTTCTCCTTCACTTGAAAGATTGGAGGGGAGATCTCCGTAGCCATCGCTCTGCAGCGGAGACACCCTAGGGTTTGCGTTTGCGTGTTGAATGTGGGTAGGGTGTAGGCGGGAATGCGAGCGTTTCGGAAGTAAAACGAACCGGCGTTTCGGAAACTCGGGAAAGGCAGAAGTAAAGGATGATGGACTCGTAAAACAATTCTCATCGTCTTTTCATTTTCAGTGCTTTGGTCTCGGAACGGGGACAATGATGCGTTAACGTTGAGACGGGCCCGGATCGACTTTGAATTAACCACCAGGGGTATGTTCGTTTTCATCCATTTTTTTAGGATTATAAGTATTTTCACAATTCTACCACCGAACATATTCAGAATTCAAACACAAAAACTAATACATTTTACACAATCTTCAACAATTTTTTTAATTTTTTATTCAACATAAATTTTCTCTCTCTATACTTTTTCACATAACTCCAATATTTTTTTATTAAACAATTACATCAAATCATTTATCTCTCTAATTTACACAAACACCAATAAAATACTATTCAACATAAAAATTCACAACTTCTCTAAAATCCTACATTTTTCTCAAAACGAACATCACCAGGTATATTCGTTTGGAGTAAAAATGATAGGATTTTAGAGAAATTGTGAATATTTATGTTGAATTATATTTTATTGGTATTTGTGTAAGATGGAGAGATAAATGATTTGATGTAATTGTTTAATAAAAAAATATTGGAGTTATGTGAAAAAATATAGAGATAAAATTTATGTTGAATAAAAAATTAAAAAATTATTGAAGATTGTGTAAAATGTATTGGTGTTTGTGTTTGAATTCTGAGGTTGTGTTTGTGTTGTAAAATGTTGGGTATGAGAATATGTGTTGATATTGGGTTTAGTGAAAAGGTGAAGAGAGGTAATTTTTTATAATTTTTATAATTTTTTATATTTTTTTATGGGAGAGAGAGAGATTATATTGAAGTATTTTATTATGAGAGAGATAAAATGTTGGGGATAATTGGATTTGCAAACGCAGCCTGAATATGTTCGGTGATAGTTTTGTGAATATACTTAGAATCCTGAAAAAAGTGTTAAAACGAACATATCCAGGGTTATGTTCGTTTTGAGTAAAAATGTAGGATTTTAGAGAAGTTGTGAATATTTATGTTTAATAGTGTTTTATTGGTGTTTGTGTAAAGCGGAGAGAGAAATGATTTGATGTAATTGTTTAATAAAAAAATATTGGAGTTATGTGAAAAAGTATAGAGAGAAAATTTATGTTGAATAAAAAAGTAAAAAATTGTTGGAGATTGTGTAAAATGTATTGGTGTTTGTGTTTGAATTCTGAATATGTTCGGTAGTATATTTGTGAATATATTTAGAATACTGAAAAAAAGTGTGAAAACGAACATATCCCTGGATTCACAAGTTTCAATGTTTCGTGCTTGATGTGGGCTGGGCCTCACCTTACTTTTAGTTGGATTGGGCAATCTCTCTTTCCAGTCTTGAGCAGCCCAAGATTGGATCTTGAAAACTCAAAGGCCGAACTTATTATGTACCTTAAAACCAAAAGACCCGCCACAAGATTGATATTCTAAATTCTAATGGTCATATGACCAACTTCCACTTTTAAATGAATTGTATCCAGTGGATAGGGTATGAGATCGAATTTTTTACTCTACTCATACTCAGTTGTGAGGTCGGTTTGAGTGCTCGAGTTGTGAGGTCGGTTTGAGTGTTCAGAATTTAGGTCAGATTTAAAAGGTTATATACAACCAATTTCTCTTGTTACCCAAATAAAAACTAGATAAGTCAAAGAGGTGAAACATACTGAGTTCCTTAATTTTGTTTAAAAAATGCAATTATTTGATTATTTTTTTAGTCATAACATCTCATCTCATTAAATAATTTAAGAAGATTTTCAGTTATATATTCTAAAATGCGAGTACCTGAATGATCTCGTTTGTGTAAACAAACTGCTACTAAAGTCATGGTCACCTGCTGACCTTCAGGTACACAGACTAGAGTACTCAACACGTGATATTTCTTTGTTATTCTTTCTGCAAAACGAAAGAAGTATCAAAATGTGAGTGCTAGAGCTATCATGAGATTGCTAATGTTGGAAAGTGTAGCCGTCTTTTTCTAAAATCAATTCGTGTTAAGAGAGTATCACTGAGGTCTTTTATGACATTCAATATTGCACCCAATGAGCCTGTTCTAATAAAACTTGCATGGAGAAACATTATAAAATTATAACAATCCATCTCTCACGATGATCCCGCGACTTGAACAACCTTATGGTTGTGATACCACTTGTTAGACCGTTCAACTATAGTTCCTCCTAAGATCAAAATTGATGTCAGGAGAGCCTTATTCAAAATTTTTATTACATTCGAAATTGAATCCAGCAGGCCTGTTCCAATAGAGCTTGCAGAACAGATATTATTTAAAAGGATTTAGTCAAGGAGCCTGCAGATCCTATGGATCGGGTCTTGGTATTATGGACGAAGAGTCCCCGAACAAAGGCTGCGTTTGCACTCCCAATTATCCCCAACATTTTATCTCTCTCCTAATAAAATACTCCAATATAATCTCTCTCTCTTCCATAAAAAATTTAAAAAATTACAAAAATTATAAAAAATTACCTCTCTCTTCACCTTTTCACTAAACCCAATACCAACACATATTCTCGTACCCAACATTTTACAACACAAACCCAACCAAAGTCATTCAACCAAAGACGAACTTTCCGTCTCCAATTAGTTCACTGAACCCCAAACAAAGCCAATTATCATCGTAAAGACAACCAATGAACCCCTTAGAAATGTCCCGCCATTTCAAATGACTCCAAAAAAACGTTACAAACAGCACTCTCACTTCCCTCTTGCAAAATTGCAAAACCCTAAACCAACTCAAGCAAATCCATGCCCACCTCCTCAAATTCCAGTCACTCGAAAACCTGTACCCCGTCGCACCGCTCCTCTTTGCCACCATAACCTCTAAGGATGCATCTTTTTTTCCTTACGCTTGCTCAGTTTTCGATCGTTTGTGTTACCGCAATACATTCATGTACAATACTATGATCAGAGGGCATGTTCAATCACTCTCACCGATACCCGCCATTTTGTGCTACTTGGACATGTTGGATTATGGCCTTGCGGCCAATAACTACACGTTTCCACCATTGATCAAAGCTTGTACAATTTTAGCTCCTTTTTCGAAGCGCACAGGTCGTTTGGCTCATGCCCAAGTTGTAAAATTCGGATTCAGTGATGACCCTTTTGTTGTCAGTTCTCTTATCGGATATTATTCCGTGGTAGATGATGTGGCAACTGCGAGATCGTTGTTTGATAGAACTCCAAAGAAGGATGTCGTTATTTGGACCGCAATGGTCGATGGGTATGGGAAGATGGGGGATGTCGCAAATGCGAGATTCTTGTTTGAAGAAATGCATGAGAGGAATGTGATATCATGGAGTGCTATAATGGCTGCTTATTCTCGGGTGAGCGACTTCAAGGAGGCGCTTAGCTTGTTCCTGAAAATGCAAGAAGTGGGAACCAAGCCTAACGAGTCGGTTCTTGTCAGCGTTCTCACTGCATGCGCTCATCTTGGAGCGGTCACACAAGGGTTGTGGATTCACTCATATGCTAAACGGCAGAATCATGAGTCGAACCCGATTCTGGCCACTGCATTAGTGAACATGTACTCAAAATGCGGTTGTGTAGAATCAGCACTCCCAGTTTTTGAGAGCATTCCTAAAAAGGATGCGGGGGCATGGAATGCAATGATTTCTTGTGTTGCAATGCACGGAGATGCCATGAAGTCTCTTGATTTATTCAATCAAATGGCCACAAGCGGGACTCAACCTACAGATACAACTTTTGTTGCTGTCCTTACGGCCTGTATACATGCAAAGATGGTTGATCAGGGGCTTGAGTTGTTTGAACAAATGGGTACAATTTACGGTGTTGAACCCCGGCTAGAGCATTATGCATGTGTTGTAGATCTTTTGGCTAGAGCTGGTATGTTGGAGGAAGCTGAGAAGTTTATAGAGGAGAAGATGGGGGGTCTTGGGGCCGGAGATGCCAACGTCTGGGGAGCATTATTGGGCGCATGTAGAGTTTATGGAAATATTGAAATTGGGAACAGAGTCTGGAAAAAGCTAAATGAGACGGGAGTGGTTGATTCTGGTACTAGTGTTATTTCTTATACCATTTATAAGGAAGCTGGCTGGGAAATGGACGCGAAGGAAGTCAGAAAAAATATCTCTGAGAGGGGACTGAAGAAGAAACCAGGTTGCAGTGTGATAGAGGTCAGCGGCAAGGTTGAAGAGTTCCTCGCTGGTGATCTTTCCCATCCTCGGGCACAACAAATATGTAGGATTCTTGATTCATTTTCCAGAATCATGAAATTGGAGGTTCGGATAAATAGTTTATAAATGGTTTTAACAAAGTTCTGCCCATGTTCTGCGTTATTTGATAACGATTCTGTTCTTGCCTCGTCAAATTACAGCAGAAAGGGAATAATTAGACAGAGGAATACAAGTTTGCAATCAGGGATATCTTTCTCTTCTAGCCCCAAACAATACCCAAATATCGGTAACTAAAGTACGAATTTGATCACATTTAACCCTTAAATTATCAAAATATACTATTTGACACAATATCAATAGTTGAATAAAAAACGAACAATAAACAATTGAATCTTATGACAAGACCAACAATGATGATTTTGGTGCTAAGTTAAAATGACATTTTTTGGGGACTACAAATGAAGATTTTCTTTGCAACAATTATTGGAAGTTTATTATATTTCTCAAGATGAAAAAAAAAGAGAGGAGAAAAGAACGAAATTCGAGGGGGGGCTATTTAAAATGTCGTTTTCTCGCTTGCCATGGTGGTAATCCTAGAGATGGTGGGTTGTTCGTTAGTTCAATGGTACCAACCAACCGATTACCATATCGGCTGGAAATTTAAATCTGTAACTTGTGGCGTCCACGGCTAGTTCTCATAATTACATTCATCTTCCAAGAAATCTACGAGCGAGTCAAGAGATAGAAGGCACAGGGCTTCTACAAATTGAAGAAGCATTATTGGTCAGTAATATTTAATTGATGTCCGAAGCAAGTTAGATGTTAAACTACATTGTGGTCTACTCAGCTATAAAGTATTTGAGTTGAATGTCGACCATATAGCTGAATAATGTACTGAGGAAATGTAATTGTTTCCCTTTGCCTCTTGAAGTTATTGAAGCATTCCTACGTCCTGTTAGCATTCTCCCATTATTGAGTGGGTTTATAAGCAATAATCCCCCCTTTGGTTGCTCATTGAAGGAGTCATCTTTCAGCACAGTGGGCCTCCCAGGACTTTTGGGAGTCTATCAAACGCACTGCTTCGCATTGAAATCCTCTGCTGACAACAAACCAGTTATGAGGCGTTTGAGCCTTTCAGCACCTGGACCTGGCCTAAGGTCAGTGGTGTTTGCTACAACCTGATGTGACACAGTCAGGTTTGCATTTCCCTGAAAATTAAGCCATCCACCAGGCACAAATCCATCAGCCTTGCGACCCAAAAGCTCAGAATCAATCTTCTCGAGAATTGGCTCACCCCTGCCAAATTTTCTTGCGAAGGGAGCATTGCTATCTACCATGCCTTGATAGTCATTAGCAGTAAGAAAAAGCGGGTGTTGCTTCGGGGGGTTGTCCCATGATATGAAGTGGAGGTCATGGTTGACAGTAGTGTTCTGGAACTCTGGGGCATTGCAGATGACTGTGTGGAAATACCCTTCTGGTGAAGAAAGAAAGTTGGCATAATACATGAGGACTATCCTTGGAAGGTTGTCCCATCCCCATAAACAAAACTCAACAAAAGGGCGAGAGAGCATCATCCAAGCAGAACCTGTGGAAATAAATGCCCATAGACCATGATCAAATATACAAGACAACAAATTTCAAACTCTTAAGGGACAAGTACTCCTATCTTTAACAAGAAGTGGCAGGTGAATAGAAGAGTAAGAAACGGATCTTCAAAGATATCAAGCAGGGTTTATCTAACCCTACTGACTAGAAACAAACTTTTGCATCATTTTCATTTTATTTGGAAGAAGAAGTTCGTATTGGACCCTGATGCAGATGCATGAAATTAGGTGCTAGGAATGAGGTCATTCAGGGCAACTGACTAATGGATACAGATTCAGCTTCATAGGCTCAGGAAGGCAGCTATTCCAATGCCAACCAGTACTACCTTGCCCATGGACCTTCGAAAGCATTACATAGGTCTGAGGGACAAGGGGGCAAAAACACTTGGACAAAATTAGGCAACAAAAGCAAAATTACTCACCTGTGAATAGCCTAAATGCAGTTGGCACGCTCCTTTGCTCTGACACCCAAAATATATCTTCTTTATGCAGGCTATACAAACCGGGATCAATTATAACGGGCTTGGCTCTCTGTTGCCTGTGGATTAAGGAGAATTTGCACTTTTTAAGCAGAGTTCTAAACTATTTTGCAGTCTGTTCTTGTGCTGCTTTTGAATTAATTCCCGGAAAACTCAAAAGAACTAACAAAAGATAAAGGATGAGCCAAATACTCCTTCCAGCCAATGTCACTTGTATGCTCAATAAAATTAAGATTTCTTGGAATAGCTGACAGTGTATGAAGCAGATCTGTGATACAGAAAAAGAAGTAAAAAAATGAATGCATCAGAAAGTGACAAATGAAGTATGACCACTAGACCAGTATCACTTTTTTCTGTTCCAAATATATTAATAAAATCAAATGAAAAATACTGTAAGTCGATTCTCAGGTCAGTTTTTGAAATTATTGCCTGAAACGACAAATTAAACACACATGCAGTGGATAATAAGCCAAAAGCTGGAAACAACACACTAAAGTACGGCAGCATATTTTGTGCAGTATCATCGCAAGATTTCGACCCAACATTTCAAGACATTGTAAGACAAAACTGAATGCATCAATGCCGTTAAGTTCAGATCTCAAAATGGCATTAACAGAGTAGGTAGAAAGGTTTGTGACACATAAATCTCAGCCCTTGTTAGATTTTCACCAAACCAAATCCGAAAAAACAATAAATCCTACGCAATAACGCATTCCAGGACAGGCAGAATCAGCAATTACTTGACAACCGGTAGGGCCGGTACTGCCACTCCGACAAAAATGGACGAACACCCAATCAAGGAAAAACCATCACAAGCGTACTACTGTTTCCGGTTTTCTGTTCTCAAAACATGTTTTCAGTTCTCTAGATAAAATACTAAACATCCATTTAACAAGTTAAAGCGTCAATACCAAAGCAACTTAACTTATAATAAAACAGAGATTATTGGTAGTAGCAAAACCCAAAATTTATCATCGTCGGTATACGTTTTCTTACCATCTTGAGTTACCAATGGATAATCCGAAGCACTCAAGTTAATAAACCAATCCCAGTCTCCACCATCCCTCAACAAAATCGCCGCCGCGTGAAGCGTATTGGTCACCATCGTGGGCCCCCTATAGGTAACCAAATTCGCTTTCGCAATCATCCTCACATTACCAAGCTCCTTAAACAACGGCTCATTCCTCACAAAGTCCGCCAGCTGGAGCCGCTCCTCGGCCGAGGCCTCCAGGTCCAAGTGCACCACGTACTGGTTCCTGGGATGGTACAGGGCCTTGAGCGTTCTCTTCAGGCTCTCTCCGTCCCCCATCGACCCGGAGATCAAGTATGCCAGCCTCGGAACCGAATCTCGGGGCTTAGTCGGAGAGACCCGGAACTTCGACTCCACAAAATCCGGGGCCTGGCCCTTGACATGGGTTTGGCGGTAGGACAGAGCGGAGGGGCTGGAGGAATTGGAAACAGAGAGGAACACGAGTAAAGTAGACAGCAGAAGAGTAAGACACAGTGCAAGAAACCACTTCTTCTTCTTCTGCTGCGGCTTATTTGTCTCCATGCCAAGAAGAAGCGGCCACCCCACTAGAAAACACCAGTATTTGAAGCCGAATTGAGCTTAGAAAAACCGAAAAGAGAGAGATTTGGGCTTGCCGTGGAGGAAATGGAAATGTGAGCCAGAGGATCTCTGATGTATTTTGTGTCGTGGATGCTCGAACGCAAACCGGAGGCTGGATAATTGATGAGTGCCATAATCATTTATGTTAGTGGGTGTGTTGAGGGAGCGAGAGAGAGGGAGACGGTTTGTGGTGAACGACGCTTTATATTATTCTTTAGGGAGTCACCCCATTTTTTGATCCCTCAGCCATTACTATTATATATTAGGACGTGCTTAGCACACCGTGGTCACAAGGAGAGCGGACCAGCTGGAACCCGTGTGGGACCTAAGATTACCTTTATTTCATTTTTCTTTTCGGCCTATATTTGCATTCAACCTCAACAGTTCCCTCTTCCTAAGAGCACCGACAGCATCACTTCAAAGCGGACCAGCTGGAACCCGTGTGGGACCTAAGATTACCTTTATTTCATTTTTCTTTTCGGCCTATATTTGCATTCAACCTCAACAGTTCCCTCTTCCTAAGAGCACCGACAGCATCACTTCAAATTTCTGACAATGTGCAGATACTACTTAAAGTTTGGGGCTGTGGAATATTGAATTTGAGTTTCCCAGCTTACAGATGGTATTTCAAATTAATCCGTCTACATAGGAAGCTTGGAAGGTGGATTTTGGCTGAATTCTTAAAAGCACCGATCCATCTTGTGTTTGGTATGGAATTTGAAAATTTGGAATAAATAAATAAATTATTAAATAGTTTGAGATGATTATCCTAAAACTATTTGAATTTATGAAATGATTGGAATCTCTAACGTTGTTAACTTTGTTATGGAAAGTGTTAAAATTGCGGCAGTTTATTAGATGATATTGGGTACCACGTTGGCGTGAATAACCGTGATCTTTTTTATAGAAGAGGGATTATATTGTAATATTTTATTGTGAGTTGGTGAAATATTTTGAAAAATTTTGTAAGCAAACGCAGCCATTACGTAATGTTGGTGGCTTTGTTAGGTGAGAAGCGCTTTGTCTGCGTCGTCGTGGTGTGAAATAGCAACATTATTTTTATTTGGGGCGGTGGGTGGCTGGATTCTGCTGATATTCTATTTTTTTTTGGAATGTGAGAATTATTAATATTAAAATTGGTTGTCATTTAAATTTCAGGGAACAACTCCTACTCCTTTTTTAGTGTATATATATTTTTATGGCATAATTGCACTCACTCGTGGTATAAGATAATTTTAAATTAATTTTTTAGATAAATAAAGTTATAAATTAGTATATGTGATAAAGTTTTTGTAAAAAACACGTAAGGTTGCATTTGCGTTTTAAAATTTTACACCCTATAAAATTTTAACACAATAAAATATTACAATATAATCTCTCTCTCTTCCATCAAATCACTACTATTCACTACAAAAATATAAAAAATTACCTCTCTCTTCACTTTTTCACTAAACTCAATACCTAAAATTTTAACAACACTAAAATTTTACAAAACAAACACACCAAGATATATATAAATAATATTTAGAAAGATAATTTTATTAAAATTAATTCCCTTAGAGAATGTGTGAATAAAAGTAACTCTTGGAAACATTTTTGAAACCACAACCTACTATTTAAAATGATTTTCACTTTTAAGAGAAAAAAAATTGTTTCCATTTTCTCTTCTTACCCTCTCCATGTGGTATAAGAAATTTACAAATTAATTTATAAAATAAAGAAAGTTACAAATGAGTCATTACGGTAAAGTTTTAGTCAAAAGCACATCATTCCGTCCATCCCTATAGCACGCTGTGGTTAGTAAACTAACGACATATTAAACCGGAGTTTATTTGGACATATAGCACACTGTGATTAATATTGACTAGCATATGTCGTTACAGAAAAAGACAGAATATATATATTTCACAAATTGTTCTTAATCATTACACAAAAAAACATGTTCAAAATTAAACCAAACATAGCCATTTATTGATCAAGAATAATTAGTCAATTAAAGCGTATTTTTATTTCTCGAACCAAGAGATCTATGAATCGGAACCTAATACATGCATATACAAATGGTTCAATAGAAACGTACGATTAGTCTTTTTTTCTAAGTCAAGTTTCATAAAATGAAATCAAAGCAAGCTACAAACTCCTCCATCTTCGGTGACGGTATACGTCATTCATAACGGAGTTGTATTGTGCCCCAGGTCTTTGGACCCGAACTTGGTTGGTGGGTCTTTAGACCCATTTGGTTGTGGCCCTTATGGCCACTAGTACTAGGACCCTTATAGTCCTTAGTTTGTTTCTCGGTCTTCGAGCCTTTAAAAATATTGTAGAAGGTCTTAATGCCCTATTTGAAATTTTCGGCCATAATTAATTCCGGCAGCACTTGTATTTTTCACTGAATTCCACCTTCACTTTGAAAATAAAAAATTCCCCAACTGGTCTTTGCTTTCTCTCCTTACGAGGAAATGGTTTCTTTTTCCCTTCTATTCGATCCCTCCTTACATAATGATTTAAAGTTTTTACTCCGAAATAAATATTATTAGACTAAATAAAAGTACTGCAAATGTTTTTCATACTAGTCCAGCACCCAAAAATCAGTGAAAAATATTAACTTATGTTTGTTGGTATATGTGGCTTGTCTGGTCTTTGTAGTTTTTTCATCCTTTTGGTAAATTTGTAGGGCCTTTGGATCCATGATTCTATTTGCTTGTTGGCCCGCCGACTCTTCGAAGTATCTGATACGCCCTTTTGAACTTTCTGAGGTTTTTAAACCTCCTTGATCATTCAATATATCCATATACTATTTATGCAAAAAAAAAAACACCCAAAATCAAATTTTCGACCATTTTCAGTGTATCGGCCAAACATCAGAAAAATCAATAATTTTATAAAAAAAAATATTTTCATCTTATAAAGTATTTCCATTTTCCTCATATTTCATGTACACAGTCTCAGAGTCTATAATTTTCCCTTGACCAATTTTTATTTTCTGTCGACCACAATTTTTCGTCACTACCAAACATGTTCGCCACTGAGAAATTTTTATTAACAATCTTCTCAGTCAAAACAAACATAACCTAATATTAATATTAATATGGACTTCATTTTGATCTACAAATACCTTTTACATGAAGTTGATAGAAGAACACGTCTAGGCCGCCTGCTTTTTGTTTGATGTTGCTGCCCACAGAGTCTTTAGTTCATGCAATTTATTTTTTTAATGTTTAATGCATCTCACCAATATAATCTATGATCCCGCAATCAACGTTACGACTGATCTTGCTAAATGCTAGCCTTGTATGCTTATCAATGTGACGTGAAGCGAACAATTGTCCATGTTAATGATGTATTATCGGTATAAAATTTTGGACGGCATTGACTTGACACTGGATTTTACAATATCATATCTTCCTAATTAAATAAGGTATAATTAGATAAAAAGAATAGGAAGAACTGGAATTTTTTTCTGCGCGTGAAGTTGGGGTCCACATTTCCAATCTAGGCATCATACGTTTGAGGATTCGAGAGCCTTCGAATAGAGTTGATGAACCGCAAAAAAGTCATCAGCCCAACCCTATGCTTCATGTGGGCCTCAGAACATCGTCACAATCTGTGGTGTGTTCCAACATCATCTGGGTTATGTTCGTTTTGAAAAAAAATGGTAAGATTTTAGAGAAGTTGTGAATTTTAAAAAATATTTAATAATTTATATTAAAATATGATATAAACTATTATTATTTAATAGTTTATATTAAAATATTTAAAAAAATATGATATAAACCATTGAATGATTCATTAATATACTGTCATTCATCCAACTTGTTAGGATTTATTAGGTAAAATCCGAATCTACCACACATGTCCCCGTAATTTTCTATTCTTTGGTGATGTTCGTTTTGAGAAAAAATGTAGGATTTTAGAGAAGTTGTGAATTTTTATGTTGAAGAATGTTTTATTGGTGTTTGTGTAAAGTGGAGAGATAAATGATTTGATGTAATTGTTTAATAAAAAAGTATTGGAGTTATGTAAAAAAGTATAGAGAGAGAAAATTTATGTTGAATAAAAAATTAAAAAATTGTTGGAGATTGTGTAAAATGTATTGGTTTTTGTGTTTGAATTATGAATATGTTCGGTGGTAGATTTGTGAATATACTTAGAATCTTGAAAAAAGTGTGAAAACGAACATATCCCTGAATTGATGCCAGGACCTGGTATAAAGATGTCAACATTCCATGAAAGAGAGATCTTTTTATTTTGTAAGAATAAATATACCTCGTACATTCTAATTATTAAAATTTTGATAATCTATACTTACATTTATTATTTTTATCACATTACACCTACAAATTATTGATTTTAAACACTTTGCACTTTCTAATTAAGAGTGAGAAAATTTTTCGGTTCAAACCAAAAATTCAGTATTCGATTCCGATACTGAGCATCCGGTACCGGTATTGGCTTATTCGGGTACAAAATTAGATATCATAAATTTAGTCACAAGTGCTATATTAATTTTTTAGGGATAAATGCAAAATTGGTTCATGTGCTATACGCAAAAATCGATTTAGTCGCTATAATATGAAAACATAAATTTAATCACTGTGATTATATTTTCTTTTGTAGTTAGTCATCCATCAGGGACCGATTTTATCACTTTCTGAAATTGATTTTTGCGTATATCACAAAGATTAATTTTACATTTATCTTTTAAAAAAAAAACAATTCTGAGTTTTTTACTTCGAAAGGAATTAGATACGTATTTCTCACCTGAGAAAACAGTGAGGTCGGTTACCTACTGTTTCGTCGTTGAGCCTCTGTCCAGCAGTGGGTGGAGGTAAAGGTAAGAATTTTCTCGTTTCTTTAATTTATAAAGTTTTTTTTTTAAATCATAAAGTTTAGTTTGCTTGCACTACATCAGTGCCGTTCATGTCGAAATCATTTATTGGTTTTTTTTTTTGTAAAGGAAGTAAATTTTTTTTTATGATAAATGGATGTCTTTCTTTAATATGGTTTTCACAGCAAAGGAAGTTTTTGCATTCGGGTATTACTCACATATTTCGGGGCACCACTGAGGTGGGACAAGCATATGCTAAACATGTCGAAGGTTGGATAATTGGATGAAGCTTAGTTTGGGCCGCCGGCCGCATGTTTGGGCCACACTTCACGAAGGCCCTCTATTCACTAAACGGTCCTCGTCTCTTAGTGGCCTATTTGGGTTTTTATTCTCATTAGTTGGTCGTATATTAATTGCACAACTCAATAAAGTTTAACGTGTGTTGTAGAGTACCACTTCCTTCGGGCTAACTTCAACTTAGAAATTATTATAACGTACTTATTACGGCTGCCTTTAATTTCATTCCATAAAGTCTAGCCTCTTAATTATACTGTTACATACTTTGACTCGAGACCCTGACCAGAATTTGTCTTCCTTCTCACTCTATTAAGGTGGGCATGAACGGCTTAGAAAAAAATAAGGTGGGCATGTGTGGTGTGCGCTACAGCAGTTGGATGAGCGAAACAAGAAAGAGGTCACTTTTGATACAAGATTTGACTCTTCCACCTCTTTCTCAGCATTATTGTACTGAGTATGTTGATAGACAGTTGAGAATAAAAATTTAAGAGTTATGTGTTTAATCACAGTCATCGGATCTCCAACTTTTAATCTCAGTCGTTGCTCAGCATATTCAGCACAATAGTACTCAGTACAATCAAACTCTTAAAAAAATACCCAACTTACTACGTGGAGCTTAAAGATATTTTCTTTTGGAGCAATGGCCTCCATAGTACATGACTACGATGTGATGAACTTTGTAAGGCACGCCTGCATTACGCGCCAAACACGCACGAGATGGAGGAAGACTCTTCGCTTTCAATTCTCTTTGGACGACTTTTCTTTCAAGTCTTTGTTTTTTTTTTAAGTAGACTTTTCTTTCAAGTCGGTTTATGCAAATAATTGCCCCACGCCAAAGGGCAGCTTCCACTTGTAGTATTGTACTACGAAACAAAAAGAATAATGAATTAGATTTTTTCTTAAAAATAATTTCGATATTTTGTTAAAAAATGAAAATTAAAAATTTACTTCTTTTTCGTTTTTGAAATGTTGAATCTGTTTTTGGAGGGAGATAAGATATTTACTCTAATTAAAATATACTTTTGAGAAAGATAAATACATCATATTGATTTATATAAATAATATTAATTAGTATATAATTTATTTATTATATCATATTAAAAAATTTAAATTATAATACTTTCTTCCTTGCTAAGAGGAGACAGTGATAGTCAATGTACTTTGAAGTTTGAAGCCAAGCAAGTCCCATGTGAGAAAACTTTTCCCATCACTCAAGGAAACCGTCGTCGTTTTCTATCCCCTCTCCTCCGTTTCAAGCCGACATTAGAAATACGGTATGTTCGTTTTCACCATTTTTTCAGGATTCTAAGTATATTCACAATTCTACCACCGAACATATTCAGAATTCAAACACAAAAACCAATACATTTTACACAATCTCTAACAATTTTTTAATTTTTTATTCAACATAAATTTTCTCTCTCTATACTTTTTTACATAACTCCAATAC
Source organism: Myrica gale (assembly GCA_963930655.1). Classification (NCBI taxonomy): domain Eukaryota; kingdom Viridiplantae; phylum Streptophyta; class Magnoliopsida; order Fagales; family Myricaceae; genus Myrica; species Myrica gale. Next base: position 27,327,420 of record OZ005598.1, on the reverse strand, counting down.
TTTTTTATTAAACAATTACATCAAATCATTTATCTCTACACTTTACACAAACACCAATAAAACATTCTTCAATATAAAAATTCACAACTTCTCTAAAATCCTACATTTTTTCTCAAAACGAACATCACCAAAGAATAGAAAATTACGGGGACATGTGTGGTAGATTCGGATTTTACCTAATAAATCGTAACAAGTTGGATGAATGACAGTATATTAATGAATCATTCAATGGTTTATATCATATTTTTTTAAATATTTTAATATAAACTATTAAATAAATTTATTAATGTGTCCATCCAATTACTTATAATAAATAATTCCTCACGGAAGGAAATCCTTTTCCCAGCTGTGGTGGTATCAAAGGCTGCAGTTCAACGCAACAGCTGACGTGTAAAGATGAATGCTAGAATAAGGGGGTTTTTGTTACCGTATGGGCTTCCCAGAATATCTCGTAGGAGTAGCGAATTTCTTCCGACCCATGAAAGCCCATTAATTTCAAGCCCATATCTCAGAAACTGTAACTCCTCTCCCACTCCAACTCCCTTACTTTTCTCCCCAACCAGTCCTCCATACTCCTTCAAGGTCTTCTAAAACCCGTCTCAAATGTTCCCCTCTCCCATACCTTAACCACAACAACCCTTCACCCTCCATTTCCCTACCCCTTTCCCCTCTCCTTCCTCTCCGCCATACCCAATTTATTATTTTTAACTCTCTGTGAGAGACAAGAGAGTTTAACGTTTGGGTTCCTAGATTTCCAAATTAGTTTCCATATCCACGAATCCAGAATTCAGAAATGGCTCTCTCCGAAGGCGTCATGAAGAAGGTCCTGGTCTCTTACGCATACGTGGGCATCTGGATCTGCCTGAGCTTCTCTGTGATCGTGTACAACAAGTACATCCTGGACCGCAAGCTCTACAACTGGCCCTTCCCGATCTCGCTGACCATGATCCACATGCTCTTCTGCTCTACCCTAGCCTACCTCCTTGTCCGCGTCTTCAAGGTTGTGGAGGAGCCCGCCGCCATGACTCGAGACCTGTACCTCAAGTCTGTCGTCCCCATCGGTGCTCTGTACTCCCTCTCCCTCTGGTTCTCCAACTCCGCCTATATCTACCTCTCCGTCTCATTTATCCAGATGCTTAAGGCCCTCATGCCCGTGGCCGTCTACTCCCTCGGCCTCCTCTTCAAGAAGGACACCTTCAAGTCCGAAACCATGTTCAACATGATCTCCATTTCCCTCGGCGTCGCTGTCGCTGCCTACGGAGAGGCCAAATTTGATTCCTGGGGCGTCACGTTGCAACTCATGGCCGTCGTATTCGAGGCCACCAGGTTGGTCCTGATTCAGATTTTGTTGAACTCCAGGGGTATTAGCTTGAACCCCATCACTTCGCTTTACTATGTCGCCCCGTGTTGTTTGGTATTTTTGTCCGTCCCGTGGATCATAATGGAGTACCCTTTGTTGAGGGACACCTCGAGTTTCCATCTGGATTTCGTGACCTTCGGAACCAATTCGCTTTGCGCGTTCGCATTGAATTTGGCCGTGTTTTTGCTGGTGGGAAAGACCTCCGCGCTCACCATGAATGTTGCCGGTGTGGTGAAGGATTGGCTTTTGATCGCGTTCTCGTGGTCGGTAATCAAGGACACCGTGACGCCCATCAATTTGTTTGGGTACTTTTTGGCGTTTCTGGGTGTTGCGTATTACAATCACTCCAAGCTGCAGGCGCTTAAGGCCTCGGAGGCGCAGAAGAAAGCGCAGCAGGCTGAGGAGGAGGCCGGCAGGTTGCTGGAGGAGAAAGAAAGTGAAGGGGCCGTCAAGGTTTGATTCATATGCTAATTACAATTTTTTTTCTTTGCGAAGACAAGGAGAATTAGAACAAAGAGATTTGGAAGAATGAATGACGAAAAGACCCACATATGAAGCGGGTTGCTTGTTCTTCTAGATGAGGCAGGTTTCCTCTTGGGTATGTGGTATTAGGTTTTTTATTTTTATGCTCACTTTATCAGTTGTGACTTTTTGTCTGGAAGTTAATTAATTTATGACAGGTGTAGTATCTATTCGTCTTTGTGATTGGAGATCGAATCCTTATGGATGCTTTGGTACTTATTTGCGAGGAAAAGCTGGAACTTGTAGTTACATGTTAGGGTTATGTTTCATATCTGCTCAATTATTTTCGTCCTGTATGCGTTTGCATATGCTGGTAGTTTGTTTCTTTGTTCCTATTATACTTATTGTTGGTCGCCTTCCTAATTCTGATTTTACTTTTAGTGGCAAAGATCGAGCATCTATATTGGTAGAAGCTAGAAATTTTGGTATGTGATTCATTCTGTCAAATTGATCTTCATTCCCATTTAAGAGAGCAGTAGTTTAGTCATTTCCGCAAAGTAGTAGTTTCTGGCTGTGCTAAAGAAGCACTAATTGCGAGCTTAGTCTTTATGTCCCTACAATTCTTTTCCAGTCAAATGCAGAACAATTTGTGCAAGAATACAAAGCAACTGTTTACTAAGAAAGTGGATCGAGAGTGAACTTTTTTTTTGTTTCTCTTTACTGTTTATTTTATAACCTGTATGTTTGTCTTGCATGCTGGTATGTTTGTGTCACAAACCAAATTTTACAGTCTTTTAGAGTCCTTCCTCCAGGTCATCCTTGCTAGGTTTCCTATATCATGGAGGACAAAAGAAGATAACTTCTGCAGCTCCATAAAGCCGGAATTTTCCTTAATTTAAAAACATTTTGGTTTCGAGGTCGACTTCTGGAAAGATGATGAGCGACTATCTTATCTACATCAATCTTCTTGATTCTCAAGTTTTTAAAAAGAAATACAGAGCATCCGTGTTTTATTCTCGTGTTATGTTATTTGTCTGGTTAATTCGTAATAAGAGTGTCTGCATCTTCTTCTTGTTCTATCTGTACACGCGTTTGCTCGATTTATAAATGACTTTGTGTATCTTTTTCCCGAGCCTTCTCCGGTTACAATTATGAGACATATATAATGTTCTAATTGTGGGTTCACATTTTCTCCGAGATAGATATGAATAAGAACGTGTGCATAGGGTCACGAGGAATTTGTGATGTGGGAATTTTCTTTAGAGGCTGAATGATCTGACTTCTATATAACCTAGATGAGGAGTTACGTTTGTGTTTTTTTTTTTCTCCCTAAAAAGACCAAGATTGGGAGTTGGAAATATTCCTATATTTGCTCTCTCGAGCACAGCCTAATGTGAGCTTCCAAGAAACCGAAACCAGTAAAAGGAACAGAACAAATACCAAGTCCCCTGTTATTGAACAACTACCGTTTAGACTAAAGAGAATACGAATGTATAACAAGCATGACCGGGCCATGAAATACTTCAAAACTATTACAAGAGCATAAAAAGCATTGGGTACAAACCGCCCAGGAAGAAAACTAACTACCGCTTTGGCCGTCACACTTTTCCACCGTTTGATTTGTCAGCATTCTCAACAGGATGTGCCTTGTACCTTGCTGCACAAATCATATACAACCCCAAATCGATGGAGCCTAACACTGCTAGCAGAGCGTAGAAACAATCCAGTCTGCTATTGTTTATGTTAGGGGTTAGCCAGCCCTGTGTTCCTGTGACTTTCTTTACGATTGTGACCAAAATGCTACTCCCAAAGAAACCAAGCGCGGTAGTTGTGAGGAAAAGGCCGGTGCCAAGTGCTTTCATCCCTTTTGGTGACTGGGTTATGAAGAAATTCAGCTGTCCAGTGTACATGAACGTCCCCCCTATGCCGACCAAGATATATTGTGGAACCAACAAGAAAGCAGTCATTGGCAGGGGTGTGGTCGTCATTAGCAGGGGTGTGGTCGGGTCTCTGGTTCCTCGTACAATATACAATCTTTTCATTTCCACAAGCGAAGCAACCGCCATCCCTAAGGTGGCGAAGAATAGACCCATCCCTATTTCCTGCAAGTTAGTGAAACCTGAAAGATTTGGAAAAGCATTGGGGGTCAGGTTGTCGGCCAAAAGACTGAAGAAATGTCTCTCCATGTACACCCAAATATATTCTATCGATTTTGAATTTTTGTAAGTTTGAACAGAAGTTTACAAATTTTCCTTGTACCTTGAGCCCCCTTGGATGATTGCTTCCTGAAAGGGACTATGATGCGGTCGTATAGAGTGAGATTGATCACTATGGATCCTATATAGAAGGCATTGAATGAAGCTGGGGGGATGTCGAAACTACCAATCGATCTGTTCAAGGTGAAGCATTGGGCCACCGAGTAGCCTAGCATCTGCGCATGTATTGTCCAAAAGAGAAACGTTGTAGCAAATATTGGCATTATTTTGATCAACATTTTTACCTCTTCCACCTTTGTAACTGTACAAAGTCTCCACGGGTTCCGGATTGTCGACCCATCAGGTCCACGTTCTCTGCTCGTTATGATTGCCCCCTTGTCCAACCAACTGTCTTGTGAAAAAATTATAACTCGGTCAGGCAATTTCACATACGATCAGCGAGAGTAAGATCCTAACAATTCCTACGCCGGGAAGGTCTTTTGCCTGCTAAAGTGATATCCTCATAGGAGAGATCTCATATGTCTTCCCAAAGAAGTTATAATATATGAGAAGGGGAAAGTAAAACATGCAGTTCGTCCAAGTAAATTATAGCCAATGCATGCATGTCGTGGCCGGCCCTTCATCATTGCTTAAGCATTTACCAAATTCAATTGACTCATAAGAGATAAGCAAGCAGGTTTCTGGCAAGTGAAACGACCACAACACAGGTGAAAATTATGACAAAAGTGACAACCAAACAAGAGCTGAAGATGGATGCAACCGGCCGGCTGGCCGTAGCTGGTTCGACAAGGTTAATTCATATGAACTTTTAGGTGGGGATGGGAGCTATCCTGATGGGGTGCGCATTTCTTGGTCTTTGGTTGCTGCCGCCTGTTCTGTTTTGTAACAGAGAATAATATCCAACAAAGGGGGCACTACAACCAAATGGTAACACAGAGGGTAAACACCACAGCATCAACACTTCTCAACATGATATGGTTAATGGAACTGATAAACCACCATACAGACAAAAGGGTACAAATATACAAAGAATTTAAAGGCAATATTTGGCAAAAATATTTATCGAAATTTCGAGGCAACATTTGTTGTTAACATATATACCTGTATTGATCTGTACGAGGGATGCTTGTTTCTGGAGAGGATTTCTCAAATAAAAAGCTATCATCAGATGGCAACTCAGCCTTCCTTTTCCTTATAGCAGCCACTATAACTTGAAGAATTTGAATAATGGGGCTACTGACACACTTCTTGTACCTGTATCTTTTTGTCCCCACAAGGAAGGCAAATACAGCAAGAAACATGGACGCTGCGCAAATCCCATATCCCCAGGTTCGGCCCACGTGATCTTGTATGTAAACAATTACTGTAACAGCGAGTAAGGTCCCAATGCTGATGATTAGGTAATACCTGCTGAAGAATTGAGCCATTTCATCCTTTTCCTTCTCATCCTTTTGATCAAACTGGTCTGTTCCAAAACCTGGAACACTTGACTTTATCCCACCAATTCCTACAGCTATTGTATAAACAGCTATATAGAACATGGTCATTTGCATTTTGCTGGCCTCTTCACATACGCCAGATGAAGAAGGGTCGCAAGGAGGAGGGCGTAGTTTTGGCGCCGCGGATATGGCCAACATGCATGTCCCCTAATCATCAACCCCAGCTGCCAATTTTTAGTCAGCTGGTTATCAAATAAAACACTAGGAATGATTGGAAGCAGCATATTTCACACGCAAAAATTTCTCATATGTATATATGAGTTGTGATCAATACGTTTCAATACTACCCACCAGTGCATGAATTAAAGCAGAAGCAGTAATTGTCCAATATCGACCCAGGAAGGAATCCGCAATAATCCCTCCAAGCAAACTCAGAAGAAATGCTGTGCCTACCGCATTTGTTACGATGTTTGAAGAAGTTGCACTAGGCAGATGCATTGTGTGGATTAGATAAGTCACAAGGTTGACGAAAATTCCCATGGTCGATAGTCTCTCGCTTACTTCGATACCTAGAGAGAGAAATCAGGGACCAAATAATTAGTCATGCACATAATTAATGCGTGTATACAATATTTGTCAAGGTCTTAATTAGTTTTCCAAACTATTAATGATCAAAAATAGCAAAGTTACGGAAATTAAGGGTATCTGTAAATTAAAGAAAACTGAACGGTTGCTTTATAATTGCTTGCTTCCTAATTATAAATATCAAGAAACGATTACACAATCAGAAATTAGGGCAAGAAAGTGAAGAATGTCGCCTCATAAACAACTATAACCAGATGCATAATGTAAATATGCTTTATCTTGAGGAAACAAAAAGGCTAAAGAATTTTTCGCTCTGTGTACCCGATATGGAGAGAAAGAAATGCTATAAGCCATCAAGGTCAACCGAGTAGAGTTGTTGATGTATTTAATGATATTGTGTATGTATTCTGTGAAGTTGAGGTTAAGTTCCTTGGAGACACTGAGTAGAATGCAAACTTTCTCTACCGGGCTAGAGTTTTGGGGTATTCATGGCAACATTTTGAGCGAGAATTAAGTTAGTGTTAGCGTCTCTAGTTAACTCTATTTAAGCCTTGTCTTTTGGTTCCATATCTACGTGGGGCTTAGAGCTTTCTTTGCGTTTTGCTGGGTTTTGTGAACTCTGTTGCTAGGACTTGCTTCTAGCAACTTCTATGCATATTTTATCTTTTTTAATACACTTTACCACTTGCACACACAAAAAAATTATCAAACTTGCAAAAGCGGCAGTCCACAGTTCACACAGAGGCCATGGAAATCATATGTGATGAGGATCCATGGGATGGAGCAGACGCTTTGTAGACTTGATTTAGTTCTAAGATAAATTACCAAAATGAAGATAAGTATCTAGATCTCCATTTAATTCCCTGACTTTTTTCTTCATTAATTTATTTTGCCGGTGTTTAGATATTGACTTTTCCAACTAGGTTCTTTCTAATCTGAATTTGAACTGCACTACGATCTTAATTTATATCTAAGTATCAGATAAATGAATCAATTAATTAAGCTTGGCAATTCCCCTCCTCCCCAGAAAAAGGATCATCATCTGCTTAACTTGTAACATAATATAGCTTGATCTTGCAGCTTGTAGAACTATAGTATATGTATCAATTGCACTAAAAACATTAATAAGTGGACATAACAAAAAAGAGTGCGGTAAAATCCACCTAGGATAAGAGCTGCAGACACCCAACCACCTGTTGTGGTCCGATCAGCGGGGCCACCCTTGCAGTCGACTGCATCTGAGATGTAGGAATTCATGATCTTGCTTTCCTCCATTCGGGACTATCACGCTTAATGGTTCTTTTGGACTATGTTTCAAAACCAACTTCATGCAAGCCAATTTATATATCCAGTTTTGGATTGAGAGAACCTATATATTAATTAAATAATCCGATGATATTTTTCTTTTAAGATCCGAATGGTCCCAATTAATTAATACCTAAGATTCCTTCACAAGATACGGTCCCTGATTGCGAATGCTCTCCCTTGGATTTCTGATAACAACATTTTCCTACTTGAAAAATAGGTACGATAATAATTATTATATGTTGTATTAGAAAAATCAGACCAACGTCGGAGATATATGTTGTATATAAAATCAAATTCGAGAAAGAAAAACGAGTATATATAAGTGATTATTCGAGTTATATATTTTGTTTTGTCATGAGCTAGCTTTCATGGACTATATATTACCAAATTGTTCAGCCATTGTTGTCTGCGAAGTCAATCACGTCGGCCACCATATATTAGATATATAAGTGAAACTCCCGTTTTGAGATGTGAAATGGCAGATGGGTACGTACATTGTGGGAGGACGACTGTAATTGGCAAAGTTTCTAGAAATTAAGCATAATTGGTCTTTGAGTTCACTAGTAATCTTTTAACTCTTGGAGCTAGTAGCTAGCTACTTTCTGCGGTACTTAATTTTAATTAAAGTTTCTTTCTGTGGCTTTTCCTTTTTCTCATGAGATTTTTTGTTAGAACCGATTACAAGAAAAAATAGACACTACAGCTTTACGAGAGAATGAAAAGTTGCATGATCTTCTATTAAAGATTATGTAAGCAACGTCTCTACAACACACCTACGACACTTTCACAATTTTCCTTAATTTTCTCAATTCTTATATATATATGTCACCCCAGTCCTTACAATAATTTAGAAAGACAAAGTGTAAGTAAAGGAAGTCGCTAGTTAGCTGATCAGTTCATTAGCATCTAAGAGCTGTATTTAGCTTCAACAGAACAGAAAGGTTATAACGAAGAGATGAGAGAAATAGTAACAAGAGACAAAAGATTTAAGTGGTTCGATCTAAAAGATCTATATCTACTGCAAAAGCTCTCTGATTTCTATAGGGTTGTATTTTGTATTATAAGTTCATGCACGTACATTGATTATAAGTTGAATGTCTCTATTTATAAAGGCTGTACAAAACTAAAAAAAAAATCTTACATTTAAAATTTGAATATTGATAAATATATCAAATCTCTGATATAGTGATAACCATAATATCATATGAAATCTACAATATTTGATTATAATATTATCTCTAACATTAACCTCAATTATCTGATCAAAAAATGTCCAAATAAGATATTAACCTGACTTATTGAGCAGCTAAGAGGTGTATTCATCTCTTCTCTCTCTAGTACATAAAATCAACCTCAATGATGATCTTGCAACGTGACAGTAGTGTATATACTACTCAGAGTGTAAAGCTAATGATGGTTGTTATATCAAAAAGTCCAATGTTCGCGAAAAGTCCAATATCGCGAAAAGTTCAATATTGTTTGGAGTTTTGATAAGGGCATGTTCTGTTTTGCAAAAGTATTATATACAATGAATGCAATCAATTCACAAAACTAACGTCTAAAAATCCTACACAAACGTTAATACTTTTAATATAAATTTCAATAATTTTTCACGCAAACTTTAATATCTTTTTTTTAAAAAAATTATAATAAATCTCCTCTCTCCATATTTTTTCACTAACTCTAACATTTTTTATTAAAAAATTATATCAAATCATCTCTCTCTACACATTTTTACAAACTCCAATAAAAATTGAACATCTTTAAAAAATTTCACAAATTTTTACACAAAAACCTATAAAACTCCTCTAAGATTTCAAAACTAGTTTGGAGCCGTCAATGTACCCCGAGGCCCGAAAAATCAACACAGACATAATATTATAGTTTCTGAACTAAGATAGGAAAATATCTTTCTTTCCCTTATGGGCGGCGCGTGCACCTCACGACCTTGTTTTTAGCCCCTTCCGCCGTTGTATTTCAACCTTTTGTTTGGAGCTCTTTCATGCTCTTATCTCTTGGATTGTTTCAGACATTTTTCTCCGGTGGCCGCTCCACCTCCCACTATGACTTTCATTGTTTTGTGCCGTTTGGAACTACTATTATCTACTTTCTCCCTTTTTGCAGTTTGTATATGCATGAAAAGTTCTTCGAGTGATTCGGATCGCCGCCTCGTTTGTCCCTGTCCAGTAGAAGTCACCGCCAGCTTGCACAGTGGTTATGTTGTGTCCTGATCCTTGTGGTCAATTTGTGTTTGTATCTCAACCTTTGTGACCGGTTGCGTTCATGTCATGACCCTTGCATGTGGCCGCTTTGTGTTTGTATCTTAGTCCTTCTGACCGATCGTGTTTGTGATGTACTCCAATACTTGTGGTCGATTTGATTTCTGGATTCTTGGGATCCAACTTGTCCTAGAGTCCTTGTGCCCCGTAATTGAGGGTTTACGTCATTTGTTAAGATTATAGGGCCTCCGAGTTTGTTTAGGCTTTTCACTGGCTCTTTGGGGCCTTTTCTGAATTCTAGCACTATAGTTTTTTTTTGAATATTACTATATGTGTATTAAGGATTGTTTTTTTAAAAGAATAGCCATTTAATTTTGTCTATAGAATTGAATGACCACTTATGATAATATCATGTTCTTAGATAGCCCATATCAACTATCTATCGTGTGCAAATTAAATTAACCACCAAAATACGCTATTAATATACGAACCCATAACTATGCGCATGTCCGTACATGCCTAGCTAGCTACTTTTTGGTTTTGGTTTGACGGACTAGTAAAGAATCAGTTGACATTACTAAATAGTGATTAGGATCTTTTGTAATTTTTGACTGATTGTACTATATAATTTGGAGAGAGATAGACACATGTGAGTCTTACACCATTAATAGTTGCTCAGGTAAAATTTCTGATAGCATGGACCCTACAACAGACTCTATTGTATGTATTAGTAGAATATGCACGTGGAAGCAATGGAAACTTTGAGTTGCGGGTGGCTTGGTAATAGAGTCCTGTTGAGTTGCAGGCCGCCTTGAAAACAATTGAAATTACTTGACGTCACTATTTCTGAAAGCCCTTTTGCTCTCGAGAAGACGATGTTAAAAGAAGGTTATAAGTGCTACCTGATTGAATTTTGGGTATTAAAAGCGCATGGTTAACGATTTCCCTTGCCCATGATTGCTACATTTGTTGGTCGTGCCTTGGTGGTAATTAAGAGAAAAAGGCAAAAGTGTGTATCCCATTAGCCCATTTTGGGATATTAATGACGCTAGGCTGTTGTATTAAGAGGTTACTTGCACTTTTATGAAAATACAACTGCTGCAGTTTCGCCTTGATCGTGACACATATATAGGAGGTCTGATTCAAACTATAAAAGTCCATATTTGAATGCATAATTTGAACTGATAGAGTCAGGAAAACTGAGATATTTGAGGTCTTCAAAATCTCAAGACGTACACTCTATTTATTCGCAATATTATTGGGTGCAAGGGGAAAAGAAATCAAACCCAAACCATTCCTTAATGTACAAGCTGCGGCACAACATGATTAACCCTAAATATGGTTGACTAGCTAGCACTTCTCGCAGGACCCATTAACAATAGTGCTCCCCATCTGCAATGCAGATGCTTTGGGTTTCGTTGGCTTATACCAAGCCGCACAAACAAGATAAGCTACAAAATTTATGGCCCCAAGTACCGCTAGGAGTCCATAGAAACAATCGAGCCTCCCATGATCGATGTTTTCTGCGAGCCATCCTTGCCCGTCCTTGCCTCCGGTCACCCTCTTCACGATCGACACCAAGAAACTACTTACAAAAAATCCAAGGGATAAAGTCGTGAGGAAGAGACCGGTGCTCATGGTTTTCATTCCTTTAGGTGATCCGGTTATGAAAAAATCGAGCTGGCCAGTGTATATGAATGCTTCAGCAGAACCCACCAAGAAGAATTGCGGGATCAAGAGGAAGACGCTTATAGGCAAAGTAGCCTTCGTGCCACCCAGCGCTTTTGCAATTGACAAACGTTTCCTCTCACATAGTGCTGCTGCTACCATTCCAAAGGTTGAAAGCACAAGTCCTATTGCAATTCGCTGGAGATTTGTAAAACCTGTGGAAGAAAGAGTCAGTCATGAATCACACTTTGTACGTTTTGACATACAAGATCAAGAATCTGCTTTTAATGGCTAATAGTCTTTGTTTGTAATTAGGCACGGTTAAAAGCTTTTGAAGTTTCGTGAAGTCCAAGTGGTATATCTTGAGATTCTTGATGATTCTGCAGATTTAGGCCAGAATCAGAAATTAAACTTACCTGAAGGGGGCCGGCCAAAGTACTACTTAATATATCCTTATACTTGGGTACACCAAAGAAGAGTATATATAGGTGAAAATGAAAATAGACTATGAGACATATGATGCTTAATGGGACTTGAGCGGGCCGGGGCATATTCGACATAAAAGTAATATTGAGAGGAATGGGGACAAAGGGCATATATAGCAATCAGGGCGAAGTAGCAAGTAGTAGTGTCTTATATATATATAATAATTTATGTGGTTAATTTGTACCAGGTTTTCCTTTCCATTTCTTCCAAAGAGGCATGATGAGACGGTCGTAAACAACCAAAGTGATCATGATGGCAGATACAAAGAAGACAGTAAGCGACCCTGCTGGAATTTGAAAATTTCCAATCGATCTCTCCATGGTCGATGCTTGCTCAACTGAGAAGGTGATCATCTGTGCGTATGTAGTCCAAAATATGATGGTTGTGGCCCATATGGGCAGTAGTTTAATCATCATTTTCACCTCCTCCACCCTTGTCACCGAGCATAGCTTCCAAGGGTTTGGAGTACTAGCACCAGAATATTTCTCGAAGTCACCTTCCGTGATAATGGAGGCCTTGTCCAAGAAACTGAAGTGACAACCAAAAAACAAGTCGGACAGATAATTAGAGTAAAAATCCTTAAAAGCCCACTTATGCAACTACTTGTCCTGTTAGTACGTATAAGCATTTATCAGTACCATTACTTCGCTAATAAACCAATAATTTCTGACATATAGAAGACAAGACAGCGTACCGGAACCGATCCGTGCGATCAATTAATCTTGAAGCCTCAGGAGAATCCTCATATAGCGAGCCAGCATTGAAATTAGAGAGGTCCATATTCCTTTTCCTTGTAGCTGCTACAATAACTTGGAAAATGTGAATTATGGGGCTCCCCATGCTTTTTTTGTATCTGTATCTTTTGGTCCCATATAAGAATACCATGATGGCCAGGAACATGGACACAGAACAAATTCCATAGGCCCAGCTTCGACCCACTTCATCTTGTATATAGACAAGCACCGTGACCGCAGTCAAAGTTCCAATGCTAATGAAAAAGAAAAACCTATTGAAGAAGTATACCATCTGAGCCTTCTCTTTCTCATCTTTCTCGTCGAACTGATCAGTCCCAAATCCTGATACACTTGATTTTAGGCCACCAGTGCCTATTGCAATTACATATAAAGCGAGGTAGAGAATGCCCATTTGGAATCCGTTGGCCTTCGTGCAGTACTCGCCGCTGGCAGTTGAACCGCAAGGAGGTGGGCGCAACTGTGGGAAATTTGTTGACAGTGCCAATCCACCAGTTCCCTGAATCACCATCGTGATCATAGCCATAAAACAAGATAAGCGCTTGCGCACAGACAGTGCTTCGAATATCATAAAACATTTGGGTGACATGAAGTGATTGCAGTCACGACGGCGGCAATCAAAGATGAGGAACATTACAGAAGAACAGGTGTATACAGCACTGGATTGAACTTCTAGTACAACTTACCAGCAGTTGTATTGCAGAAAAAATTGTAATGGTCTTGTATCTGCCGAGGAAAGAATCAGCAAGAAAGCCTCCAAGCAAACATAGGAGAAATGATGTACCCATGAAGTCTGTAACGATGTTGGCCGAAGTAGAACTAGGCAGATGCATTGTTCCAATTAAGTAGGTCACTAGGTTGACTGCTATTCCCATTGTTGAAAGCCTTTCACTTACTTCAATAACTGTTAAAAAAAAAAACCCGAGTACATTACTATATTTCATAACCACTAGTTCCTTAAAGTAAGATGGACAGCCTATGTACTTCTGATGCATGGTTTTAATTCAAAATAAGTACGATTGTTTTTTTTTTGCTATCAGTTTAGTTCTTGAAGCTTTAAAGATGGTTAATAATTAAGTGTCTCCAAATTACTCCATGTAACATGCATCAACCGCAATCATTTGAGGTGACAATCAGTTTTGTATATAATTCCAACAAGATACATAAGATAATAATTTAAGAACACAAAACTGGCATGTGAAGAATTACATGCATGTTTTAAAAAATACAAGAAAGAAATAGAAATTTTGTGATTTTTTAACGCGAGTATAATTTGTCTATATACGTATTTGATTTTCTGAGGCTAGTTTTGCGAGACTAGCTTGTGGAGACGAGAGTTGCAGAGAAAAAGTCCACGACATGCAATATTCACTATAATTCGTATCGTGTGACGCCAAAAGTACAACATCAGGATACCACTCATCAGATGTTTCTAGGACTTTTAAAAAATGCCTAAACAAATTAAAAAAGACTTTAAAAGTAGATTTAAAAAAATTTTAAAAAGACTTTAAAAGTAACCTATAGTAGCAATCCTTATCCAGGAATAAAATTGGAACACATATTTAAGCCTTTGACGGTCCATTTAATTCCTCCCCTAACCACAAAAATAATGACAATTCCTCTATATGTGTATTGTAAATTTTTAACAAGAACATAATTAAGATTTACAGAGCCGCATGATTTATTTTTAAGAAGCTTGGACTGGATGAGACCAGGGGTCTGAACTAGTGACGAATTAATCTGACATTTGTTTGAACTCTAACACGTATATCTTCTCTTAAACTCTGCATGAACTCTACCTACTGATTGAAGTTCATTCCCTACTCGTAGGAACAAGAACTCACACATATTTTACCATGGGCTTATTTTTTTTTTTAAGAACACTCCTTTTAACATCTGAAAACTAAGTTAATCGCTTACTTCTACTATAGGAAGAGATGCATGAGCTCCGCCGGCAAGACTTTCAGTTTACCAGAGAGAGTAAAAACGAAAGAAAAAAAAATGCATCAGAGCTATGAGACTTGAGTCGAGAGGAAAACAGACCTAGAATGAGTGCAGCGGGTAGCCAGCCGCCAGTTTTAGATCTTTCAGCAGGGAAGCCCTTGTAGTCCACAGCATCAGCGACTGACCAACTCATCTTCCCCTCCTAATAGACACAAATATTTTTGAAAACTGTGAAGTAAAGAAGAGGGAAGCCTTCCAACTGCGCCATTAACCAAACTTTCATAGAAACTAAGAGGAACTTAATTCAATACTAACCATTTTCGAAGTTTGAAGCTTTCAACAGGAAAAAGAGCATGCAATGCTAAAAGATCAGAGAGCTAGGAGAAAAGGAAGCTTAATTTTTGTTCTATATATGTTCCAACTCACGACTTAGCTTTGTATGGGGAACATCCCCTTTTATAGGCAAAGATTTTGATATTGAACTTAAAGTGACCCCTCATTATACGCTTGAGACAGATCACTGCTTCTTCTTGATAAAGGTAGGGATTAGGTTTACTGCGCTGAGCGAAGCTTTGTTTTTAAGTAGATATATATTTGCTGCAAAATAAATGACACCATATATAAAGGTGCTGTTGATTAGTGATGAAGGTTAGAGAAAAATTGGAATCTGGAACATGCAATTCCGACAGAATTCTCAGTCTTACCTCTTCTTTGTGGTAGGATTATAGCTACGTTTTGGTCACAAAGGCTGTGAATCATAGCACCTTAGGCCTTCTAAGTGCTTTTACTACCCCTCAACCAAGGCCCTACCTTTTGGTTTTGTCCATTGTCCAGGTTGCATTCAAAATAACATTTTGGATACATTCTGAGTGGTCCGGTCCCTCCTTGAAGATTTGGGCTGACTAAAGTCACTATATTTTTTTTCTTGGTAAAATCATTGTAATTGAGTATAACGGAGAGTTGACAATTAGGTCTCTCAGGCCAGCAGGCATGTGCTCTGCACATGACGCATGGGTTCTTGCACCTCTCAGTACTTGTGGACTAATTATGGATATTATGCACTGCGTCTAGTACTTACCAACTGACAGCACCGGGCTTATCGCACCCACCGGCCATTAGGCATGCACTAAAGCAACATGAAAAAGGTAATCCCATTGAGCAGAAGAGAAAGACCAAACGATACCCATAATCATACATTCCCTCTGTGGGTCCAATTCTTCCCCTCCTTCCTTCCACTAACCCAGAATATGCAACGCAAAGTTTGTCTAATTCCTTTGACTCTTATCGAGTATCACATGCATCGCAGCTACCGCTTGGACCGACCTACGTTGGTGTTGTGGCCTACCTTTCGTCCCTCTCTAGATTTATGTCCCCTTTGTAGTGTAAATGCTCCGAGTGTAGAGGGATAGCATGTGTGTATAAAAAAAGGATTTTAGTATATGTTCTCTTCAGGAATTAGATCAATCTGCTCCATATTCTCAAGGTTTCCATAATCTTTTCTTCCTGGTCTTCATCTAAAATTGGCTGCCAATAACAACAACATGGGTGTCTTTTTATTTTTCCTCTTAGCTATAATCTTCTTTGTGCGCATGTCTTCTTTCATCCTTTCACACCATATGCGAATTCTAGCAAATCCCTTAGGCGCTACCACATGTTATTTGGCACATTAATCTCCATGTATAGTTGTGGTACTGTTTTTTACAGATTCAGACATTCCTCGTTATATATGGTCCATATTATTTAAGGTTGCATGATTATATTTGATCAAGGTAGAACCATCAAGTCAAGAGGCCTGCCTAACATGCAAGATATATATTACGGAAGATATAAAAGCATGAACCAATATCTTTTGTTGCATCTAGTATAAGCCAAGCCCCTTTTTTAGTCCTCTAGGCCATGGTTATATGTTTACATGTCAAATTCCTCACGTTAACTTTCCTTTTCTTGCTTTCCCCTGCAACCAGAAGCAACATTAGTGCGCACCAAACGGACT
Organism: Myrica gale; assembly: GCA_963930655.1. Classification (NCBI taxonomy): domain Eukaryota; kingdom Viridiplantae; phylum Streptophyta; class Magnoliopsida; order Fagales; family Myricaceae; genus Myrica; species Myrica gale. The sequence continues at coordinate 27,310,988 of OZ005598.1, read as the reverse complement.
TGATTTTTTCAAGAAGAGAATCCAGGAGAAAAAATGAATTAGAATATGCCTATGTACGCTGGAAGTCAAATTCCAGCTTCCAAAATTGCTCTAGCGCTCTGCGCGTGTAAAGCAATGAACATTAAACAAATTAGCCCAAGATAAATTAGATTGAATAGATCATTAATATGATCTTTGAATTATCATGTTCTTCACGAATGTGATTATCATGTTGAGAGTATGAGTTCTTCGTTGAGAGTAGCATCACCCTAACAACGTTTCTCTGAGAGTATCTCTTGATGGTTAGAAATACTGTAATGTTGTTGTAGGTATGAACTTTATTGTCTCTTTCTTCTATTTATAGACGTCCTAACCATCATGGATGTTTTTAAGACTAATTAATATCATTTAACTCATATTAAGTTAACTTTTCACTTTGGATCAGTATAAACCCATATTTCCTTAATAGGGTCATTAGGGCATATAAGACACCTCACAGAATATAAATATTCTAATATTCTCTCACTTGGCTCATACACCCATAAAACAAATTCGTTTTTGCCATTCGAAAATTTTAAATATTTCATAAAACAATTCTAATGGGTTTATAACAAAAAAAAACTATACACGTGCACGCTATATTTCTAAAATTTTCCTAATCCAAAATACTTCATATCAGTTCCATTATATCAATGTCAAACTAACTACCAATGCGAGTCATGACGATCATCTGTTATATTAAGAACATAGTTCCTTCCATGTACCACAACACTTGCATCTTCACTTAACATGATCTTTACTAGGATTATCAAGGCCAATACAATAATGCCTTTGGTTCAAATTCTTTAGACAATTTTCTTACTATCATGCAATCACAACTTTCAATGTACATAAAAGTGAAAGGCAAGAAAACAGAAACAACTATAATGGATATTCACATATGTCCAAAAAAAAGTATGTAATATATCAACAAATTTCACTAACATGTTCGCTTCATGAGTGAACTCATAAGGCACATACGTTGAACATGTTCTTTAAATTTCTTTCATGTCAATCCTTTCGTCAAAGGATCAGCAACCATAAGTGAAGTTTTGATGTGTTCAATGGACACTATTTGTATCTTTACTTTCTCATTGACACAGAGGTGTTTAAGCTCCATGTTCTTTGCATCATTGGAATATCTATCATTCTCGGAGAAAAACATTGTAGAGGAATTATCACAATAAATTCTCAGCGGCTTGGCCATGTAATCAATAACTCCAAGCCCAGAGATAAAGTTCCTCAACCATAAACTTTGCACTTTGACTTCAAAGCATGCCACAAATTCAACCTCCATCGTTGATGAAACAATTATGGTCTGCTTCATACTTTTACATCAAATGACACCACTACGTAACAAAAACACATAGCCTCAAGTATATTTCTTTCTATTTGTGCAACCAGCAAAATCAGAGTCTGAATATCCTATCACCTCAAGATTTTTCAGTTCTTCTGAAGGTGAGTAGATGGTCCTTAGTTCCATGCAAAAAGCGTAGTACTCTTTTAGCAGCTTTCCAGTGAGACATCCCTAGGTTGCTTTGATAACGATCAAGTATGTCAACTGCAAAACTGATGTATGGTCTTGTACATGTCTGAAAATAAATTAAATTTCCAACAACAGAGGCATATAAGATCTTTTCCATTTCTTTACACTCCCACTCAGTTTTAGAACACTGGGAAATACTAAACTTATCACCTTTTTGTTATTGGGGTATCCAATGATGAACAAAATTTCATGCCAAATTTCTTAAGAATTCTTTCTATGTAACTTTTTTGAGACAATCCTATCAGTCTTCATTTTCGGTCTTGAAAAATTTCGATTCCAATCACGAAGGATGCCTCACCCATATCTTTCATTTCAAATTTTTTTGAGAGAAAACTTTTAGTTTTATACATAAGACTTAGATCACTATTGGTCAACAAAACGTCATCTACACACAGTAGCGGAAAAATGAACTTGCTCTCACTGACCTTTAGATATATATATATAGATCAATGATGTTTTCCGTAAAATTAAAGACAGTAATGATATTATTAAACTTGAGATACCATTGTGGGGAAACTTGTTTAGACCCATAAATTGACCTTTTAATCCTACAGACCAAGTGATCTTTACCTTTTTGGGAATAGCCTTCAGGCTGCTCCATATATACCTCTTTATCTAAACTACCATTCAAAAAGTCTCTTTCATATCTATTTGGTGTAACTCTAAATCATAATGAGCCACAAGAGACACAATTATTCTGAAAGAGTCCTTTTTAGAAACAAGAGAAAATGTCTCTTTATAATCAATGCTTTCTTTCTGAGTAAAACCTTTGGTCACAAGTCTTACTTTATGTCGTTCGATATTTCCTTTAGAGTCGCGTTTGGTTTTGAAGAATCATTTACACCCGACTCTTTTACACCCTTCAGGCAATTCAAAGAGATCTCAGACTTCATTTTGGGCCATAGATTGCAACTCTTCTTTCATAGCATCAATCCATTTAGCAGACTCGTGTCTTTCTATAACTTTTGAAAAAATAACTAGATCTATACTTATTTCAATGTCAAATTCATGTTCTTATAGATATACTATGTGGTTAGACGAAATCGCAGGTCTCTTTACTCTCTGAGATCTACGTAAGACTAGTTCAGGTCTCTCCATAGCTTGTTCATCAGTGGAATTTTCATTATAAGATGAATCAACATTTATTTGTCTCATTGCATCATTAGAATGATCAATAAGTGGGACAATAACCATTCTGAAGTAGCGTTAATAGGAACATCAACCCGTACTTCTTTAATGATCACATATCTTATTTCTTTACTACCATTAAATTCACCAAGCTCAATGAATTTGACATCTCCAGTTTCAACAATTCTCAGACTATGGTTAGGAAAATAAAACATATATCCTTTGGATCTCTATGGGTAACCAATAAAGTACTCGTTTACAGTTCTAGGATCCAATTTCTTTTCATGTGGATTATAAAGTCTCGTTTCAGTGGGGTAACCCCATATATATATGTTTCTCAAACTTCGTACCCTTCCAGTCCATAACTCAAACAGAGTCTTTGGAATTTCCTTACTGAGCACGCGATTCAAGATATATACTGCAGTCTTAAGGGCTTCACTCCACAAGGTTTTGGGTAAGGTAAAATTACTTACCATACTCCTAACCATATCTAATAATGTCTGATTACGCCTCTCAGTAACACCATTCTGCTGAGGAGTACCTGGCTTCGTATATTGTGCAACAATACCATACTGTTTAAGTAGTTTGGCAAACAGGCCAAGGTAACAACCTGATTCATCATATCGACCATAGTATTCACCACATCTATCCGATCTGATGATTTTCACCTTTACATCTAACCGCATTTCCACCTTATTAAAGAATATCTCAAGAACCATTACAACTTGAGATTTTTCATGCAACAGCTAAATATAACCATACCGTGAAAAGTCATCAATGAAAGTGATAAAATATTTTTTTTCCACCAAGACATGTTGTGGAAAAAGATCCCACATATATCTGTATGAATTATTTGAAGCTTCTTACTCCTTGTGGCACCTTTCTTGGTATGTTTGGTTTGCTTTCCCTTTATGCATTCCACACACACACCGAAATCAGTAAAATCTAAATGCGAAAGTATCCTTTCATTTACTAATCCCTGCAACCTTTCTTTGGAGATATGCCCTAACCTTTTATGCCATAAGCATAAGACTTTTCATTAATTATATTTCTTTTGGTTCCAGCACACACTTCAGGGGATTGGGTGTAAACATTTTCAACAAAATTATTATCAAGGCAAAGTTGATAAAGCCCATTATAACAGAAACCACTACCAAAAGGGAAGAAATTTGTAAACAAATTAAAACCCCCATTTTGAAAAGAAAAGGAATAAGCATCCATGTCAAGTTTAGACAGAAAAATCAAGTTACGCCTAAAAGACAGTATATAGGCAAGATCAAAAAGGTCTAAACATTGACCAGTATTCAAAATTAATTGAAAGATTCCAATGGCTAAAACTTCTGCCTTGTTTTCATTTCACATGAAGATAAGACGTTCGTTTAGGATTTGGTGTACAGATGGAAAGGAACCCCTGCATTGTTATAGAAACATAAATATTTGCACCAGAATCTAACCACCAAGTATTTGTAGGAACATGTACGAGGTTTGATTCGAAACATACATAAGCATAAAACTCACATTTTCTTTCGAACCAAACCTTACGTTTTGGACACTCAGCCTTTATGTGTCCAATCTTCCTACAGAAAAAACACTTGACTACATTACTCTGAATCTGATTGCCTTTAGCAAATTCTTTTTCTTTCAGTGGTCTTATTTTCTTTCCTTTCCTATAGTGATGCTTTTTCTTTTCAACTTCTTGAGTTACATAATTAACAAAGAAGTGTCCTTGTTGTTTCAATCTTACTTCCTCTTGAACAACCATACTTGTCAGCTCATTCACATTCCATTTGTCTTTAATTGCATTGTAATGCATCTGGAATGGACTATACTGAGGTGACAGTGAATTCAGGATAAACTGAACAATAAAGGATTCCTCTTCTTTCATTCCCAAAGTTTCAAGTTTAGCAACTGTATTTGTCATTCAAGAATATGATCTTGCATCCCTTTAGTCCCATCATATTTCATAGTTGTAATTCTAGCCATTAATTAGGTCCCTGCTAAAGACTTTGTCTGCTGAGCGAAACATTTCCTCAATATTTGATAAAAAAGTCTTTGCAGTGTTTGTTCTAGAAAGTGAATTTTTTAAATTTCTAGCTATGGTCATTCTCATAAACATTAGACATAACCTATTAGATCTGTCCAAGCATTACAAGGGTCTTTCTCGTCCTTGCTACTTTCATCAATAATAGCAATATGTTTTGCTGTCGAAAGGGATAATTCTAGGTCAAGAACCCCTAAGGTAAATTTAACTTTTTCTTCCCATTCTGAAAAATTAAACCCAGTCAACAGTGGAACCGAGAAGGCCTGAGAATGTAACGAGATCGATACACTTGTTCCAAGGAACAATTATTCGATCATTATAATGCTTTGAATTTGACAATAATCAGAATTTAATTATAATGAACAAACTAATAGTATCATTAAGATCCAACCTTTAAGAGGATCCTAAAATACAAAGTGTTCCTTCCATTATTAAATTTTGTAGATGAACTAATAGTATCATTAAGATCCAACCTTTGGGAGAAACCTAACATACAAAGTGTTCCTTCCAATATCTCAGGCATCGGAATTTGCTGGAGAAACCAAATCCGCCTCCTTTTGTCGATTTAAGCCTTTCAAACAACATTTTTTTGGCTATTTAAGTTGGGTTTTCCACATTTGTCATACCCAAATAAACCAACGGAAAACCTACTTGGGTGAGGAATTTTTTGGCCATAAACGAACACCTAAATGTGAGAGCTCACATCCTGAACAATTTGCATTGAATCTGAATACAAAACAAACAAATATTATACAACTTTGTTTGTTTTTCATTCGGTTTCTTATGAACACGTTCTTCGTTGTTTGACATACATCGATTTCACAACTTCAATTTCATGAATTCATTTTTGTTGAAACAAGCACCGAACAACGAATTCAATTCATCTATTCATTGAAAAAACATGATAATTCTCAACCAATAAGCTTCAATACCACATGTTAGATAAATTAGAATGAATAGTTCATCAATAGGATCTTTGAATCATCATGATCTCCGCAAATGCGATAAATAAACACATGTCTGAATCCATCGTTGATGTTCTTCGTTGAGAGTAGGGGTTATTCGATTAGAGTAGGATCACCTTAACAACGTTTCTTGGAGTGTCTCTTGATGGTTAGAGATATTATAATGTTGTTGTAGATATTAACCATATTGTTTCTCTCTTCTATTTATACACATCCTAATCATCAAAGATGTATTAAGATTAATCCCCTTAACTCATATTAAGTTAACCTTTCACTTTGGACCAGTATAAACCTATATTTTTTTACTACGATGATTAGGGCGTTTGGGACACCTTACAAAATATAAATATCCTAAGAATTAGATCATATCAAACTGATCTTCACTTTAATCTTCATGAAAAATTTCCTTTCTGTATGAAACTTGAAAAGTTCATACCTCGCGACAGTCACTGGCAACTAGCTAGGCCTACCAGATATTCTACGTCTTCGAACTATATATCTCCATTAAATCTTGGTGGCTAGAATATCTATATCCGAGATAGCGTCGTGCAAGTTGTGGTTTCAGAGAGGAAGTTCAACGACGCGTATAGTTTAATACGAGTGTTAAACCTCTATAATTGGTGGCCCAGAAAGCAACTAATTATTTGATAATTGTACTACTTTGATTCTCCCGATCAATGCTCGTTGTCAAAAAGCCTTCAAGAAAATAAGTGGCTGACATGATTTAAAGGGAAATTGACATTTTAGTCCCTAGGTTTATACCTCTTTGGAAAAATGGTCCATCAGTTTCAAAATTCAAATCTAAGGCCCTTAAACTTAATGCTTTTGACGTAGAAGCCCTTCCGTTAGGCTTCCGTCCATCAACTTAACGGAAGGGCAATCCTCGTAATAGGAGAGTCCACCTGGCAACACAGGGGCAGATATATCATCCTCCTTGATCCGCCCTCTGATCTCCGCGTAGAGCTCATCTTCAAACTTTTTGGTACCTTGCAGAAAAGGAAAATGGAGTGGAAAATTGAGTCTTTTTTTTTTCGGGAGGAACAGAGCAACCAACAAAGAGAGAAAGTGGAACAGTGAAATATTACCGACCATGAGAGAATGGGAGTAGGCATTCTCCTGTTGAAGGTAGGAGAGGACCTCTGGATTGGAGCGGGAGTCGTCACGTAGCCAGTAGTAGTTGTCCACTCTCACGTCCCCGAACATCTTCATGACGTGTTTCACCTTCTTGGCCAACGGAGGTCGAGGCTAAGGCTGTCCCCATCGTGTGCTGTGAGTCCCGGACGGCGCTGTGGAGGAGAATACGAGTGGGAGGAAGTTAAGGGAAATGGGGAATGCGATTCGTGCAAAGATAGGTACCCTCGTCCCTATAATCACCTTTGCCACGTCACTGACACGTTACTGAGATGCTCTAGTCTACCAGGCAACTCTGCATGAACCACAGCTCAGTGCCGAAGGATGTTGGGGAGATGGCATCCCCGCGGCCTCAATACATTCAGATCCAGTATTGTTACACCTCATTGCAAACTTCCCCCTGTTTTACCTTACCTTATTAAATTTTCTTTTCCTTATTAGCCTAGGCGTTGCATTGGCAGTCTAGAGTGATTGCAAGAGTTGTCATCCCCAGAAGCGAGAGGAAATTCGTTGTGTTTAGCATCAGCGGGTTAACTCCGTCGTCGTGGACAATCGACTTGGACGAGTCTCTTTGAATCGTTAAATCGAAGTCCGATACCATTGCACGTACCGATTCACTGAGTCGAACCAGAGAGGTGATGGCTTGAGATCGGACGGTGGCGGTTGATTCGCTGAGTCGGACTCGATCTCGGGCTAGTTTTCGGCGATGGAGGTGTACATGTCGAGCACGCGGAAGACTTTGTCAGGAGATTTCTTGCTCTTAGCTACAACTTCAGGGAATCCGAAGAGAAGCATAGCTCCTTTGGAAATCTCGGTGAAGCAAGATTCTCTAACGGTGTATGAGGCAGCGAAAACGTGGTCGCACAGTATTCTCTCCCCATTAAATCGGAACCCATCACTGCAAGTAGAAGACCTTAAACGAACTAAAAACGATGTCGTTGCGAAATGTGTTTTAAACGAAGTGTGAGGCGGCATAATATGTTGCCAGGTGGACTCTTTGCTGACGTGGATTGCCCTTCCGTTAAGTTGATGGACGGAAGCCTAACGGAAGGGCTTATACGTCAAAAGCATTAAATTTAAGGGCCTTAGATTTGAATTTTGAAACTGAGGGACCATTTTGCCAAAGGGGTATAAACCTAGGGACTAAAATGACAATTTCCCTTATTTAAATATAGCTTTTGGAATGATTGGCCCAGTTTTCTATGTAGGAAAGAAATTTACACCAAAAACGAATATAAGGGAAGTTCGGTTAAGGTTTTTTGTGAGGATTTTTTATGTTTTGGGAATTTTTATGTGATGTTAACTTTATTGGTATACATGTTGCAGTTATATTTATGTGGTATGAAAAAAGATGTTTGGTTGTAGAATTGTGAGTATTCAAAAAATCTTCAAGATTTTTTTATAAACGAACAGCCCCTAAAACTAAAGTCTGCAGAAATTTTTGAACTTGTCCGACCCGATCAGCTGTCAGAAAACGAAGGATTACTTACCCAAACACAAAACAAAACGAACGATCGTCGTACGTGTGTGTTCTTACTTTGCTGTCGTAGAATTGAAGATTATCAATAATGTATTATCAGAATTTATCTTTTTATTTATTTATTTATTAGAGATATTAAGATTTTGTTCACTGTCTGAATTTTTTATAAGATAAATGAGCATGGAACAGGTCCCGATTATGTTTTGGCAGTTGTTTATAAATAATAATTTTTTTTATTTTTAAAAAAACTTTTTTTCAGCCATCAACTTATTACATTACTAATTCAAATTATCAATTTCATTACATCTCACCTCTTAATTATTAATTTTATACAACCCTCTATTATTAATTTAATATTTGAGAAATTCACTTTTTTAGTTCTTAAATTTTGGACACTTTTTCATTTTAGTCCTTTAGTTTCAACTTTCAAATTTTTAGTCATTGAGTTTTCATTGTTTGACAAAATGGTTCTTCCGTCAGTCTGTCGTCCATATACTTAACAAAGCTCTATGACATTGCAGCAATTTTGACTCGGTCGACCGCTCACTTTCAACACATATATCCGGTCGACCGCTTCATGTGTCGTTAAGCATATGGACGACAGACGGATGGAAGGACCATTTCGTCAAAACAAGAAAACTCAAGGACTAAAAATTTGAAAGTTGAAACTGAAGAACTAAAATGAAAAAGTGCCCAAAACCTAGGGACTAAAATGCAAATTTCCCTTAATATTTTTAATCAATGAATAACTACACTAACCCTAAAAAATTACTGTCCAAAAAAAATATACGAATAAAATCATGACTCCACAGACAAAAAATATTATAAAATTAATCAATTCTCAAACTCTAAGAGATAGAGAGCAAAAGAAAAGAAAAGAATATAGATCAGAAGATACGAACGTACTGGACTTTTTTTCTCGAAAAACAACCAACGCATTAAAAACTTGTAAACATAACTAAAATAAAGGCAACAAGACAGACACAATAAACCAACAACATAACGAACACAACCAGCAAGACCCCCGAACGGATCAGAGTAACCATTATAAACTCCATGCAGGGCAGAGGGAGTGGTGACCGGACACAGTAAGCAGAGCTACTAGGACCTAAACAAGCCGGGAAAGCGCCATAATCGGCGCGTAGCAAGACCCAACAAAGGGTCGGAAGAGAGCCACGAGGACTCGGATAAACCAACTGAAGGGGCGGACACACAACCACAGAACACAACAAACAACAAGCCCTAAACAGAGGGACAGGCCCAAAAGGGCGAAAGCACAACACAGAACAAGCCCTAAACAAAGGGGCAGACCCAAATGGGTTTATTGCTGGTCGGACTAAAACCGACAGTGAAACCGGAGGCGGCGGCGCGTGTGGCGGTGGCGGTGGCGCGTGAGGGCAGGCGGGGCAGATCCACGGCAGGAAGGGAGGTCGGAAGCCACGCAAGACAAACCGAGGAACCAAAACGGGAGGCGAGGGACGAGAGGCGCCGGACGCGCCCCTTTAGGGGAGAGAGACCATGTGAAGAGCATTTAAAGGAAGGTCAATTCAGGAGACGATAACTACTGGAGCGAGTCATAACTCAAAAGAAGCTCAATAAAAGATATTTAGTAAGATCATGCATGATCATAAAGAAGACGGAAAATATATAGAGAGATAAGAGATCCATGAGTATGATCGTGAATATCACTCGTGTAGCATCAAGCCCTAAAGTCACTTATATATAACATGATCTCTTCCTTAAAAATTATTGCATGTTGGAGATCAAACAAAAGAAAGATCGAGAGTGATGGCTCATGTTTACCTTGTTACTTAAAAGCATATACTATTCATTCCGATCCTTTTAAGTGGTTTTGCAAATCATGAAAAAGAGAAACCTGTATGCATCGTGCTCCTCGCCGACATCAAAATATGGATCCACCTAGCTTCCCATTTATATCAACATGCAAATCCCACTTCTTTTTTGTTTCTAAAATGCCTATTCTATCCACACATGAAAAATAATCTTAAAAATATTAATTATAATATCAAAGTATATAAGAAACTAGAAAATCCAACAGAAAAAAGGAAGCTCCTTAATTTAGAACCATTTCCCCGTAATTGGAAGCTCACGGCCACCTGCGAGGGAAGGGTTCTCTCCTCTTTCTGATCTCTAGCTGCTTGTTTGTATCAATATTTCTTCATTTTTTATGTTTAAATAATATTATTTGTTATGGTATAATAGACATTTGGGAATAAGCAAAAATGATGGGGATTGGGCCTACATAGACGAAAAGATTGATTTTAACAACGGACAGAAGAGCAATCAATTTCTTTCATGATCTTTGTACCACAATATTATGTGATTCGATGTAATGAGGTAAACCACAGATGTTTTAATTCTTCAAGCGTGAGCACTAAGGCTGTGGAATTCATAAATTTAATCACTATTCATACATTTAAAAGCAGCACTACTCTTTACGAAGTTCAGCACAAATTGCGACAACTTTGCCTCTTTCAATTTGACTTATTTTTAATCTTTCACCAACTGTCTTTCAACTGATATCGTATCGATTACTTTAATTTCTTTCTATCTTTATTAAAGCATGTTGCAGAAGATCCTCCATGACAATGGTGGTTGTTTTTGTTGTGGAATATCCTATCATAATTCTTATCACAATATAGAAAATGAATAATAATAATAAGTTGAGGCCGTTGAATCGGGATGAGCAACGACTATGGTTTTTTCCAAATATACTTTTTTTACTCTCACATTCTACAATAGAATAAATTTAAAAAAAATTTCTCATTAATACCTGAAAAATATATATCTTAAAAAAAAATTATCATTATAAAAAAAAGAAAAAAAAAAGGTTTTCAACACCAAAAACCAAAAAGTAGCCATAACATAGTGGAGGACATCACTATTTGGTCTTAATTTACATTTATAATGCAAATATGCGTCCTCCTAATTGTTCAACTCCCTTTAGTTTTCTATCCGTCCAATAATCTCAGTGAGTTGGTGAATTATTTGGACTTTTTGGCTCCCGACCGTTGGGATTCCCATGATTACTCGCCATCTGGAATTCAGAATCCTTCGTGGATTCATACCCAAGCAATGGTCACATAGCTTCTTAAACTTCCACCCACTCCAACATGGCCATCACCTGTTTGATCGAATTCCTCAGCCAAACGCCTTCCTCACTAACCGCGCAATGCCCAACTATCTGCACAGGAACCTTCCATTACAGGCTCTTGACATCTTTAAGAATCAGCTTCGCTTTGGTTTGGTCGACAGTTGTGATGAAGTAACGGTGGGGCTGGCGCTCAAGGCTTGTCGTGGTCGTGGAGACCCAAAACCGGGGTGCCAAATCCCCGGGTTTGCTGTTTCTTCTGGGTTTGTTTCATACATTACGGTTTCGATCTCTTTGATGAACATGTACTGTAAATCTGGACACTTTGAAAGGCTTTTTTTTTTTATCTTTGAAAACCTGATTGATCCCGATATTGTTTCGTGGAATACCCGGGTTTCAAGAGAATGAGGACGCATTGAACTTTGCTCTTCGGATGAATCTGAACGGGGTTGTTTCTGATTCCGTGAGTTATACCACAGTTGCATTTTGTCCGGACAATGAAGGTTTTTTCTTTGGCTTAGAATTGCATTCACTCGCTATAAAATTTGGGTTTGATTGTAAATTTTTTTTGGGAATGCACTTATATCAATGTATTCCCGATGCGGACAATTAATGGAAGCTAGGAGAGCGTTTGATGGAATAACATGTAGGGACTTGGTCTCATGGAATGCGATGTTATCGGGATACTCTCAGGAGGGGGGAGATCAAGGCTTAGAAGCAATTTGGGCATTCATTGAAATGATGAGAGAAGGGATGAAGCTTGACCATTTCTTATTACTAGTGCAGTTTCAGATTGTGGTCATGAAAGAACATTAAAGCTTGGAAGAAAGATACATGGTTTTGCTGTAAAAACCGGATACAGGCAACATGTTTCAGTTTGTAATGTTTTGATCTCAACTTATTAAGTGTGAGTTCATTGAAGATGCAAAACTGGTGTTTAGGGTCATGGATTATCGCGATGTGGTCTCTTGGACTACGATGATTTCTGTAAATGAAGAGTGTGCTATGTCTCTCTTTAATGACATGAGATTGAATGGTATATATCCAAATGACTTCACATTTATTGGATTAATTCATGCTCTATCAAGCAGGAATTTGGTGAAAGAAGGACAAATGGTTCATGGGTTTTGCATAAAGACTAGCCTTCTGTCAGAACCAAATGTCTGCATTTGCCTCATTACCATGTATGCTAAGTTTGAAACTATGCAGGGCTCGTTGAAGATTTTTGAGGAGCTTAACTACAGAGAAATCATATAGTGGAATGCTTTAATCTCTGGGTATGCTCAGAATGGTTTGTCTCAAGAAGCTATGCGTACGTTCCTTTCTGCAATCATCAAGTCCAAGCCAAACCAATATACATATGGTGTCTTGATTGCAATTAGTGCTGCTGAGGATGTTTATTTAAGACACGGCCAGCGATGCCACTCTTACTTGAAAAAACTCGGACTTGACACTGACCCAATTGTGTCAGGTGCTCTCCTTGACATGTATGCAAAGCGTGGGAGCATTTGTGAATCTCAAAAAGTGTTCAATGAGATGCCCCAAAAAACTCAATTTGGTTGGACGGAAGTAATTTCTGCCTATGCTAGGCATGGAGACTATGAATCAGTGTTGAAATTCTCCAAGGAGATGGAGAGGGAAGGGGTAAAACCTGACTCGATCGCTTGTCCTAACTGCATGCGGTAGAAAGGGGATGGTTGATATCGGGTGTCAACTCTTCACATCTATGGTTAATGAATACAAAATTGAACCGTCTCTGGAGCATTATTCTTGTATGGTGGATATGCTGGGCCGAGCAGGGCGATTGGAGGAGGCAGAGGACTTGGTCAGTCAGATCCCAGGACAACCTGGATTTTCCGTGCTGTAAAGCTTGCTTGGCGCTTGTAGTCTGTAGAGTACATGGGAATGTGGAGATGGGTGAGAGAATAGCTGATGCGTTGGTGGAGATGGAGCCAATGGGATCAGGTTCATATGTGCTGATGTCCAACTTGTACGCTGAGAAGGGGCAATGGGAAAAGGTAGCAAAAATTAGGAAAGAGTTAAGAGGAGGGAGGGGGGGGGGGGTGAAGAAGGAAGTAGGGTTTAGTTGGGTGGATGCTAGTGATACGGTTGGTTCATTGTATTTGCATAGGTTCTCATCAGGTGACATGGCCCACCCACAATCTGAGGAGATATGCAGGGTGGCAAACTCCCTAGGATTTGAAATGCCAAGTGTTGAGAGACAAGGGGAGAAAGGGAGGGAGGGAGAAAACCACTTGCAAGATAACCTCACAGAAGATGCATACATTGGATCCTTTCAACATGGAGGGTTAAATTGTCCCATATAGTTATTTACATGAAATTCATGGTTGTTTCTCTTAATTTCTGGAAAGATGAGGCTTTATTTAAGCCAGATGCTTTAAAGCCCTTCCTGGTATACATCCTGGATGCGTACTGTCTCAGTCATTGTTCCAGAAAAGTATGTACTAATTTACGTAATGAAGGTGCAATGTGGAGCGTTGGTAGTGGAGAGCATAAATGAATGAAGCTCAGCTTCAGCTTCAGCTTCAGCTTCAATGGGGATTCATTATGGTCTCCAATGTGATTCTAACTTTGGCTACGTGGGCAAAAGATTGAGGAAGCATATTGGCGATGAGTAGCGTAAATATCTGACATTTTTGTTTATTTAAAAGAAGTAAGAATATTAACCCAAAAAAATACAAAAATTAAATTAAAAGAATGTTGACCTTTGTATATCAGTTCAAAATATCAATCCAACCGCAATTTAAAAATTTCGCCGGAGGGTACGTAAACGTGGGCGGCAGGATTCGAACCTGCGCGGGCAAAGCCCACATGATTTCTAGTCATGCCCGATAACCACTCCGGCACGCCCACTTGAATGATGAGAGTCTAAGAGAGAATATAATTGTAACAAAAAGTAAAAACGCGCGAAATGTACGACACCTTCAGATCCACAATTCAGTTAATTAACATTCGGACGCGTTTAAGGAATTGAAACGTAAACAATTTCCTGAGCAACTGATAATTATACGCCCTCTATCCATTCTTAGAAATAAAATAACAAGACCCTCCCCAACTTTATTGGTTTATATTCCTTTAACAAAAAAAATCTGTTACTTTGTACATTCTCCGGGAGCCTACTTTTCAAACATAAAAAGGGTTTAAAAAATTAAAAAGAATGATTTTGATAGCCGAGCGTCTGCAAACTACGTTACTTTATCCAAGAGCCCTCTAATAGCTAGGGGTGAAAGGGGTGTTCATTTTCACCGTAGATGACGGTGTTAAATATGTGATTCCGTCAATTGAAATAACAATTTTCATCAAACCGTCATTTACACTTCCGTTAATCACCCATAGTTTAGACTTGAGATGATTATTGATTATGTGATATACTTTTATTAGACTTTTATTGAAATATTTTTTTTCCCTAAGCAACTTTTGTTGGAATATGTTAGTTGGTTTATGTCACATTGTTGGACATTTTTATTAGACTCTAGTCTTTATGTTTGAATATGATATTATGTTGAACTTATAGACAACTTATTATATTTGTTATGAGTATTATCGATTATGATATTATGTTTGAATAGGTTATGATATTTGTCCATTTGATATGATTATTGACTATGATATTATGTTACAAAATTTAAACATATTATAATATTTGAATGATTATATTTATTGTTTATATATGGGCATCAAATGGTCTTAATGGTTCAAAAAAGTCCAAGTAAAACAGCCTAAAACAGTGAAAAAAAAATGAAAAGTAAAAAAAAAAACCTATTGTTTTTGTCTAACGGTTACATGGTTTAAGCAGTTACCGTCTAACCGTTACCATTAATTCTGTCACCGACAATGACGGTTATTGTGCCTTAGCGGTACGGTGTCGGTGTCCAATATGTAATTTCATCAATTACAGTGATGGTGACGATTTTCGTCAAACCGTCACCTACACTATCGTTAACCACCCCTAGTGATAAGGACAGGTCGGCACGCACACCGCACTAGTTAGTCAATTGTGATCGCCTACCTCTAATCTACAGTTTACACCTAATCTTCAGGGGATTATAGGTACAACACCATCACGCGAATTTCTCAGAATTGTGCTTATTTACAATTCACGTTAACACGAGAACAAGACCAAATTGCTTTAGGTACAACAGGAGGACCCAAATTAGATTTGGAGAAAATCAAAGGAAAAACGCTAACATTAAAATGAACCAAATGACATAATTTTTGGAGCAAAAAACCTCACATTCGCCTAGGTAAAAAGAGAAAACGATAATTAAATGATAAAATTTAGTAAGTAAACAAAACGAATACTTTGCTTTTTAAGCCTAAGCTAAGTTATATTATAAAATAAAAAGTTGGATTTAATTCAAATAAAAAAAGAAGAGAGAATAGGAAATGACCAATATTGGCGTTGATAACTCTTACTAAAGTTCACACACAGATTTGAAATCCCAAAATCAGACTAACCACCCATTCAAAAATCAAAACCCACCACAACCAAACAAGCATAATACGGGTGTGTGTGTGTGTGTGCGTCTCTCTCTCTCTCTCTCTCTCCCTCCCTCCCCATGCAAGAACCTTTGAGAAAAATTGAATCTACGTTGCTGGAAACAAATATATTGTGTATGTTCTGTTAATACTACAAAATGAATTGCTATAAAAACAATTACCAGAATAAGTTGAAAAAGAGTGCCCATTCAATTCTCACTATTTTGGATTTGTGGCACATCGTCCTCCAGTTGCCCAAAATAGAAAAGAGGCTACGCAAATCAAGACATCAGTAAGGATAAGACCCACCACATCGAAAACAAATTTCGGAGCGAATAACCCCCATACCTGTGAGGATATTAAGCAGCAAACATATCAGTAATGCATCATCTATAGCACACAGATTGATCCTAAAAGGAAAATATTATTGTAATTTTTACCATCAAATGTCGCCTGTGAATTGTGACACATAGCATCGTGACTGTAACCGTAACAGTTGTAATGAGCCCATATATCATGAACACCTAGAACATAAAACGCAACCAATCATACAATGCAACATGAACCAAATGAAACAATTTAAAATATACTAAAATATTGAAGGAAAAACAAAAAGATCAGGAACAGTTTTCGAAAAAAAAATGGTCTAGAAGAAGAAAAAAAGATAAAAGAAAACGAGTAAAATGAAAAGACATCCAGATAATAAACTTACCTGGGATAATCGCATAAAAATGAATTTTCTCTGACTCTGTGTATATTGGCGAGCAACAAGAAATGGCAGTGCAAATATTGGAAGGATGTGAGAAAAACCAAATGTATCGATTGCAAGAAGGATTGCTTGGCGAACAAGGACAAATTCGTCAAACCTGAATGAATAGAGGGTCAAATAATTTATCAAAACGGTAATAGCTATTAAACAGACATACTAATCATTGATAATGGTGGCAAAATGACTCGATCACTAGCGACTCCACTAATGATGAAATCCATGCTCATGTAAGATAGAAGCCAAAGAGACAGCCGAGTCTATTTCCACTTGCTCCGTTGGGTTAGTTTGGCTAACTCCACACAGATAATTCAAAACTCTAGGCTTGTATACATAGATAGACTCGTGACTCACCCGATAAATGCAGCACCATATCGAAGGCCATCAAAAGCACACCTGTAGAGAAATTGGTAAAGGTTATGAAGTATCAATAATGACAGTAAAACTAGCCCGACAGGTACTCGGGCAAATGAATTCCTAGCGGAAACAGTAAACCTGCAAACCTCAAAGTCTCTTTGACATGTAACATACCAGTGGCCAGTGCAGAAAAACAGACAAACAGCTAAAAGGTTCCATTGTGTTACAGCAAGAGGATCGACAGCCAAAACATCACCAACTCCCTCCTTGGCATCCTGATCTATATTGCCCAACCTCGTTATGCAATAACCTGAAAAGGCACAATACTACACTAGTGAAGCTGTTGAGATCTAACATCCACAGAAGTATTACTCACTTAAATAAAAATTCAAATTGCTATCTGAGAAAAAAGAAAGAACTGAAAATATAGTTATATAACCATACGGTACATACTCTTGGAGCTCAAATGAGTAGGTAAGCCTGGAATTAATGTGAACATGAAATAGCAAAAAGGATCTTTCTGAGTTGAATGCAACTAGAGAAGTATAAGGTAAACAAACAAGATTACCTCCAACTATGGATGCTAACGCAACCAAGGGGCCTTGATTTCCTGAAAGAAGAATGACTACTGAACTCCATGCAGATAGCTGCCCCACAGTTTTAATAACCAAGTTATTTTTGAAATCACATTTATCTTTGTTGAACAGCCGAACCAATCCCAGTAGTAATAATTGCCCAAATCCTATAGCATAAATTACTCGAGGAATGTAATTTCTGCTGATTCCAAAAGAAACAAGAGCTAAACTCCATAATTTACTTTCCGAGGCCCAGTGCACAGCCACGAGCATATAACTTAAAATAGTTCCCAAGATCACGCACTTCCCAATCCCTTCAAAACCGCTGCTAGAAATGGTCTTGTACAGAAAGTATGCCAACAAAATCAGAACTAGCAATGGCACAACTTCAGTTAAATACATCCAAGCAGGAAGCTGTGAGAAGATACTAATCATCCATGAAGGATATGCTTTCAGAAACTGAGAGGTGACAGCCTGCTTTGATAGCCCAATTTCAATGCCAAATCTGCAAAAGGAGATCAAGAGAAGGAAGACAACTGCCTGCAACACATAACTGACACATTAGCTTCAAAAGTAATGATCTTGAATAACCTTCTGACCATACATTAATCAACATACCAACTGAGAAAATAGATAGGTGTTTGGTGAACCATAGAAGCGAGCCAAGAGTAATTACAAGCAACTGGTTTCAATTTTTTATCGCATGGTTAACTATTTAACATCATCAAACAGGTTCTTCGTTCAAGTTATTGAGTTAAACAATAAAGACCATACTAATTAGATGCTTAGGGTGTTAGACGAATTGGTATAACATCTCATCTTTGCAAACTGCATGTAAAAGTTGGTGAGTTTAAAGCTGACACGACTTTTTCAGGATTGGCGCAGAACCAAATTCCTATGCTCCACAAACATTCCATATACAAGAGAAGAGGATTATGGAATGTTATAATATTTATAATGCTGAAACTTACTGGAAAATAAAAATTCAAGAATCTCAGCCAAAATACCTACTTCTAATAGCATCTTCTTCCTTGAGATTGAATGGCGTAACTTGACAATGCCAGTTGTCGCCAAAAGAAAACTTGCTACTTTTCCTTCTTCCACTGATCCCAAGATTCCACAAAAGAAGACAAATTGCAAATGTCAGCATACAAAGTGGAATGTGCAACCATACATCAATGAAAATGTAGAGACAGAGAGCTCACAAATATAACTGTTTGAGAGGAAGCTGCTTGCACGTATAACAACTACAAAACATGCAATGATTAAACCGAAAGAAATCCCAGAATCTCCAGGCGTAGTAAAAGAAGCACCATACTGCTTGGCTACCCTCTTGATAGCAAGAAAATGGACAAGAAGAGATACCAACATAATGCTAAAACCAATACCCATCATCCTTAGATTAAACTCAGTCCATTTGGAGCGTGCGAGATCGGCAACACTTGTTAGGAAATGAACAAACAAATCGATTTGCGTCTTAAGAGCAGATAATGATGGATTGGAGCATTCATTTTTTCTTAACAATAATGTCTTTGTACCATTTGACCAACTCTCCTCTGCTTGAGCATATACGTCTGCAATTTGCATCAAGTCTTCATAGGAAAATCCAATGAGAGATGAAGCTGAATAAACATCAATATACCTTTTCACCTAAACAAGAAGAATCCTTTCGTTACTGAAAAGAGATGAGGAACCCAAAAAAGGAGTCTAAACGAGGAACTTGTAGAGTACTTATCATTAAAATAAAATTCAAGATAACTTTCTTAAGAAAAGAATACCAAAAAAACTTTCTTCGTTTTTTAATACAAAAAAGTTGGAAGCTAAATGCCCATTGGAAATCTCCACTCATAGATCAACATCCATCTTAAACTTTCTATTAAGCAAAAACTCTGTGCCCTTCTTAACACAAGGTTTGATAATAAATTCCAAATGCAAATATCACACGTATAGAACTCTCTGCAATTTAAAGATACAGTGTGCACTTTGTGCTAAATCACATTCTTTATCAACCTCTTTGCATCTTTTTCCTATGTCTAGCGCCAAAGAATGCAATGGGCTCGATAGCGTCACAAGATCCGAAGAAAAGCGGCTTAGGAGTGCTTAGAAGCATGCAAGTTACTTCACATTGCTGTTCAATCTCAGTTCAGGAACCAAGTGGTTGGAAAAGCTCATTACTGATGTTCTCTTGGCTTGCAGAAAATGAGTTTAAGAACCATTTAGTGTGTCAATGATGGTGTGCACCACCCTATACTTACTGCATGGGTGAGGAGATCTCTGATGTTGAATGAAGGGTCTCTTAAAGTGTGATCTTGCAGTGGAGGGGTAGATGAGAATGAATTTATGTTTCAGATACATGATAATGAGATAGGGCGATGCAGGGCAATTAAGGTGCCAAAAGATCTGCAGGATCAGCCTTTCTAAACTATTTATTAATGATCAAAACAATTGATACAAACGTTAGGCTTGGAAAAGGGAGATGAAGAGCACATGATTTCGTAAAATAAAAGAGAACTCTTGGAGAGAGGAACTCCCAATAGAGAAAAGTACCAACTGTTAATGGGATCAGAAGTGAGACAAATTTCATTCCAAGAACTTGAAGATGTGCTACCTTACTTCAGAATGCTTTACTCAAGAGTCATGTTGAGAATACCAAATAGCAAGCCTAATAAAACTTTTTGGAGTGTTTTTAGAAATACACACCCATGTTTACATATTAAATTGAAAGAATATTAATGACCTAAAGCCAACAAGATAAATACCTGCCAAGAATTGATACACAGTATATTGGCATAACTTTGCATCCATTGTTCCAATATGGACCGATTTTGGCAATTTTCTCGTTTAGTGCCTTCCAAGTCCAAGGTACCAGCACCTAAAGCATATAGAGCAGCATCAACGTGCCCAATGCTGGAAAAGTGGGGAAGAAAGAATGTCATGACATTGTTTGTATGAGAGAAATTTCTAGAAAGTCATGAAAGCATAAAATGAACACAATACAACAGAGGTGAGATAATGGTCAGTAATACAGTGATTATTGCCATATATATCAACATGTATCTTGAGAAATTAGAGAAAACAATTTATGCTTTTAAGGACTGTATATTCCCATGGTTACTCCATAGATATATCAATTCAGGTGCCGCCTTAAGTCTTAATAGAATTGTCTCCACCGCTACTCAAACTAAAGCTCATATTGGCAACAGATTACACATCATAAAAGTAAGCTAGCAAGGAAAACACTCCCGTGGATGATTGATTCCACTTCCCAAAAACACATCTAGACTTAGTGGCCTGATAGAACGTTCTGTATATAACTGTAATCATAGAAGTTCACCATATTGATAGCTTTATCACATTTAAGGACAAAAAGGTACTTGGCAGTTTTCAAAAAGAGCCTAAGTAGGAGCATCAAGGTTTAGATTTACTTGATAAATTGAAAAAACAATACAAAGCGAACTAAACATTCCTTTAAGAACATCTTTTCAGCGTATCAGTGATACTTGTATCCCACCAACATTATTGACTAGCAGATGAAGCATGGATTGTGATGAGTAAGTTTAATTGGTTGAGTTCTGATTTGCAGGAAGCAGCAATCCAACCTTAGTTTCCAACAGAATTAACAACATAAGGAAACGGATAGAGAAAAAGAAAAAGAAGAGAAAAGCCTCAGCTAATCCCACAAGATTTTCTAAGCTACCACAAATAGCAAAGGAGGCAATTAACCCTCTAGCAAAGATCTTAAGCAGCAGAAAGCTCATATTCTTTGCTCCACTCAACAAGAATTTGGAAGCAAAATAATCTAGAAGGTTGCTTGTTAAAACACTGGAAATACTATAGGCTGGAAGTAAAATCCACAAGCAGAACTAGTCAGACAAACCAATAAAAAACTCATGAGCCATTACAAGAGAAGCCACTCTAATAGATGTGGAAGCTATAACCCATAACACAATGCAAAATAATTGGAGTCCACTAGGTGGCCTATATCCTTATTATCCATCCCAAACTAAAACCTGAGCATCACAACTAGTCTTTACTCATCTCTGAAAAGTCTTCAATGGATTGCAAGCAACATTCTTTGCTGAAACTTTACCCACCAAACTGCAAGTACCATGCCCTTCTATATCACACCTAGCGTACAAGTATTCAATTTATGGTTCTTAATCCGGTAGGACAATGCATCACTTCCCCCAAAGGGAATTGGAATGAAGAGAGAAAATATAAATTGAGCTGAGAAATCCATAAATAAATCATCGAGTGTTCAGATAACAATACTAAAACACCATGTATGTTTTTCAAAATTAAAATAATGTATAAAAAGTTGAAATTAAGAAAATGCTTACACTGCACCTTCCGAAAGGAAAGGGGATACCCAGCAGTGCTGACAGTGTTACTGCAAAGTCAAGCTGCAGAGAGTGACTTAACTAATTATAGGTCAAATGAGCAATATAAAATTCTGTCAACAGAAAAATATGTTTAAACATATAAAACATATGCCATCAGAAAGAAAATCATTTCAACCTGTTGTATAGAATTGATGCACAGCTTCCCATCCTGAAATTGGAAGATGAAACAAATCATTCAGGAAGATAAAAATACTAATAATTCATGAAACAAAATTGGGCCTTGAATCATAAAAGCCCTATATTTTTTTTTCTGACTCATAAAAGAAAATGTCCACGACAGATAACGGAGATTGGATATTTGCTTGTGTGGGAGATGGGGTGTGTGTGCGTGTTTAAAACCCTACAAAAGCCACATCTAATTCTGTTCAATCCATCCTTAAAACTTCCTCAATTGTCTGTTTTCTCATTTTCATCCTCTCACTTTTGGCAGAAGAGACATTAGCATAGAAGGAAACAACACCAAAGACGAAGATATTCCTAGTCCTGCTAAAAGGAGAGGAAGGACAAGAAAGCAAAGGGAAAGCAAACAATTGAAGGGAGCAATTTTGAAGCCAACAGCAAGTGAGAGATACCAGATCATTTTTACAAGACGAAGTATCAAACTGAGATGATATTGAAAGGGAAGGCTCCTTAAAACTCATGGCAAATATTGATGTTTCAACCTGCATTATGTGACTGGAGTCAGCGCAAGCAAAGGATTTAATGAATGCAAAGTATGGTTCTAGAAGAACATGATATCTATTAAACCTCTTCAGGACTCCCTCCACCATGATCTCCATTTAGTGTTTGTCCATGGTCACCCATCACAAGCAGAAACGTATTATCATGTATGCCACCTGGTCCGGACTGGCTCTCCAACACTTCGATTACTTTCTGAAACGAACTAAGTGATCAGTCTGTTTATGTAACTAAATACAGAGAGAAGACGAGGATTAAACTGAAGCAGGACGTTTCAAAAATTCAAGAAGGATAGCAGCAAACTAAAACCAATAAAATAGCTACTTGTGCACCTAAAACAGAATATTCCACAGTAAAGTAACCCCTACATCAAGTAAGCTAGCAATTTTTTTTTTTTTAAAAAAAAGGAGTACACTGGCATTTCCAATGGCTAATTTTAAACTGACCACTGACATACACCATTTTAAGAACCAGGAATTGCTTCTGACAGGTGGGAATACGTTCTAAATCTACAAAACCTCAAAAGTTCTATCACAGGGACTTGATGTGAGCCATCCGCAGAATCCCAAATAAGAAGGAAGACTATCCAGCACAGTTCGGAAAGCACTTCTATTGACCTAAGATGACATTTGTGTGTACATGTTTACCCAACCTTACCTCCAAAATGCCATTGTATTGCTCCAATTTTTCTACCATCTGACCGGAATCAACTCCGAATATGTGTCCTGCATGATCCTGAACCACATAAAAGATCGTCAATATGAATTTCTCCAACAGCATGCAAGAATATACATTGAAAGGAGATTTGCAACTCACAAGCTTTAAATGACTTGATGAAGGTCTTTTGGATAATAAAATAGTAAACATGACATCATTGGTGCCAGCATATCAAAACAAAAAGGTGAGAAAACAGTGGGGCCTAAGCAAAGATGATAATGATTGGAAATATATTTTTCTAGCAGTGCTTTAAGGGTGAGCAATCTAATCGAGTAAATAACAAGTACTGACCAAGTAGTGCTTGATTTCAGTGCTCAAAAGGGCTGAAAAAGTACTTATGAGAAACAACTACCGGGAGCAAAACATACATCTCCAAAAACCACCATTGGTCTAATTGAACTCTTAAGTAGCTTTCAGCCTATTTTAGAAATCATGCAGCACATGAAATTTCAAAGCAGTTCTCCCCTGATCATGCATCTCTAGATATATGAGCAACACAATTTGAATTTATTGCACCTAACTTTCTTAATGTGTAATAATCCTCTTCCTAGGGCCCTCCCTTCTCATTTTCCAATCACCAAATCTTATTCGTTTGCCATAAGAATGTCGCCATGGACAACACAAGTTTGATATGGTCAACACACATGCTACCACATATACAGCCCACTTTCATACTGTTGTCTTTGAACATATATATTCAATAATTTGTGGAAACTTCCTAAAAATATCCAAGTTTAAATATGGTCAGAAGGTAGAAACCTACAGATACTGATCCTAACTATAGTTTGATGGTTAATTTGCAGAACATGCATGCAAATTTTGTTTCATACCTGATGATGTCCGTAAGATCATGAGGAAAATGGAACAGAGGAAACATAGATAATAGCAAACAACCAAAACTTTAACAGCAGTTTCCAGGAAAAATATACACGCACAAACCCCAAAGACATCCAAAAAAATTCTTGATTGACAAAAATAGCAAGTGAATCATACCACACCAAGAAAATGTGCTATAAGAACATCCCAATCTTCTTCATACAAGGTTGGTATTAGGTGGTCAGTGCATCCATTATCTACCTGGAAGACAAGTTTAATTAATTTTCAGCCAGGGTAGCAGCTAAAGAACAATGTATTTCTCAATCAACTCTTACAGGGAAAAAGTACTTGAAACTCAAACGTACAAACTTACCGTATGAAGATCTTTAACATTAAAAGACGGGTATGGATAAGACTTGCTGAAATGATTAGGGAACAATTGTGTCCATGTATCGTCCCCCATCATCACTACCCGCTTTCCGTTTTGAACCAACTGCAAGGGGCCCATACATTAGACATTGTATTAAGGTAAAGAAGCATGCAAAATACTTTTTAATAGTAATGACTAAAATTACCACATGCATGTGAGCCAAAGAAAGTTCAAACCCAACCTGATG